>OY728167.1:704944386-706220248 GCA_963277665.1 Viscum album | reverse complement strand
AGGAATTTTATATAATTATAATTTCCCATTAATAATTAAATGTGAAATGAAACTAATAATGTATGAATTCTATTGGATTGTGAAATGAAAAAATAATACATGTTAAACCCAAAATATTATTCATTTAGTTATTAGATGAGTTATTTATAATCCTTTTAATTTATTATGTTTTCTCATCAAAATAGAGTCTTTTAATTACTGGATAGCTAATTCCTTAATTTAGTTATCATGGAGGTAAATAGAAGTTTGGACTATTAGTTTAATCAAAATTGAAGTGAATTTAATATAAAATGTAAAATCTTATGTTCAATAATCTTCATAGACCAGTAATAAAATTTATACTTAAAAGAGTTAATTTATTTAGGTTAAATGTTTTCACTATATGTTAAAAATACACGGGGGAAAATAATTTTTAAACCATTTTGTCACAATTTGGTATTTCAATCTTATGATTTATTTCATTACTCTGATCTTGAAATATTATTTTTTCATGACTAGCAATGTCTTTATGTTGGGGGATTTGAGGTTGTCTAATTAGATACAGTTTTTCAACATCAATTGCATTTAATTGACATATTAATATAGAGTAATTTACATTTAATCAAGATTTTTTAAATATTTAATAAATATATGTGAACGTTTTATTTTATTCAATATTTTTTTATAATTTTAACTTAGAGTTTTTTGTTTATTATTCTATAGTAATTATAAGTCATTGATGTGTTTTTTGTCAAATTTAAATAAAATTTTATTTTAATTTAGTTCTTTATATTTTCATTTAAATGTATGATGTTTTTAATATTTTTCAAATTTACTAGGTTAATTAGTTTATGAATTATTTTTTAGTTATTACTTTTATATTTAAATTCTATTATATTGTATTATATATATTTGATAGAGTAAAATATTTATTTTTATTTTTCTATTATTATTACCCGCATAATATAATTTATCCATGTTAGATAATTGTGATTCTCAACTAGTAAGAAGAATTTAGTGGGTTCCACGTATGTTTTTTTAATGTGTAAGATAAATGTCACAATATCATAATATTTAAACAAGGGGTTGAGTAAGAGTATTTCATAAAGTTATTTTTTATTCACCCCATAACATAAATATTTTATGTTGTGTTACCATAATATAATTATCCTATAGGAGTAGGATAATTTATCTCACAAACTTCATAACTAAAAACCAACTGTGATTCAGTTGAATGTGAAACACACACCATGTTTTTGAAGCTAAGGGTTTCCCCATTTCATGTTTGTAGTCGCTTGATCCAAAGTCACCAAGGCACCCATGTTATTATAAAGGCATAACATGATCTTATATTGAGGCTATGTTGAGCTTTAGATCTATACCTAGAAGATAGCTGATGCCATTGATTTCAAAGAAGATCCTGATCATCCTAGAGATAGAGAAAAAGGATAAACAACCATGTTTCGAGCTTAGGGTGGAGCTTGTTAACTAATATTTAAATGGGGATGATGTGTTGAATAAGAAATTTCATATGAACCCTAATATGAATGATTATGGAGAGACTCGTTGAATATAGGTAAATCCAGAATGATGAATGATCGATTTTTTCAAACATTGATTGAATCTTCATCAAAGTTTGGTTTTGGGAAATAATGATTAGTCAATGGCACTGATAATGTCAAACAAACTAAAATTATCAATGAACATAACTAATGTTTTTGTTTGATGAATCTAAAAGTCATTGAGTGAACTCAATATTATTTTATTCTGAGGATTAAAAAGTTCAATTACAATGAATACAGTAGTGCATGACATGATTTCTACCAAATTGACTCTAATATGTTTCCTATTTGATGATAATGGGCCCTCATGATTCTTTATCTCCATAGATGAGTGGTTGGGATTGATCTCACTAGAAGTTATTGATTAATTATCTCAGTGATATGGGTTGATAGTTTGTTTTTTAGATGAATTAGTCTATACAAATAAAGACACATTTAAAAAAATGAATGAGATTCGAGGAGTTTATGGTTTCATTAAAGCATTTAATGATGTAAACGTTTTTCTAGAAAAATTTGGAGTTTATATTTTATGAATCCTTTCATTCTATAATAAAAAATGGTTGTAAAAGAAGAGGGGAATGGGGTGGGTCAACCTGAGTTCAATTATTGAATCTGACCAATTGTGAGTAAATAGATGCAATGAGTTGAAGGAAGTTTCTGATGTCTTTTCTATGAACGAGGGCATGAGCTTCCATTCTAGATTCATAATTTGAAGAGTTGTAAATATTTGTTCCAGTTTGGTAGTGGTGGAATATTAGAAAATTATGACTTCAGGTGGAAAATTCTCATGTCATATGAAGGTAATAATTTCTTATTCATATTACATATTTGTTTGGATGAAAATATTAATGTTCTAGAGATTTGATGGAAGGCCAATGAGGAAAAAATACAAGAAAAAATGGACAAAACATCCCCTTATTAAATTAAGTCAATGAACTCAATGAAAACAAAAGATGAATAATATATAATAGAGTTGATCTTGTAATTTATTTGTTTCATTGATTCTAAGATAGATAACAACTTTATTCTGAGACGTCAGATGTTGAGAATTGAGAGCAGAATAAGGATATTTTTTGGAGAGCTGGTGTTAATCCCGACTCCAATGAAGATAGGGATTAAAAATATCTCCTATAATTTTGTGGTATCTAGATAAATTTATAGTATATGTATATGTTATATTCTCATGGTGAATTAATTATACCTTTACATCTTTCTTAAATTTTGTTGTTGTAAATCTATCAAGAATTTGGAACTCAAAATGCGATCACTATTTGAATTTTTACTATTATATAATTTTGTTAATAAAAATTCTTCCATTTTATAAAGTTCATATTTATGATTACATTTGGATTAATTGGGAATAAATTATGTTAGTTTAAGATGGATTTAAATTTGAATATGTTCCAAAAAATTTAAATTTCTCAATCCCCAATCAAATATTGTTAGTACTGTGAGTGTTCTATATATCACTATTCTTGGTGATACTAGATAACATTGATTGAAACCTTCATAAGGGAGATATGTTTCCAATATATTGGTTTTATACTTCAATTTAATGAATTTAATGAGATAAAAATATTTTATTTTTCAATCTTTATGTTGAGAGAGTTTCATATGTTAAATATATTTAAAACAATGAAGAGAGACTAATCCATAATAATTAATAGTTAGGAAACTATTTTATATTCTTTTTTAATTAATTGATTATTGTTTCCCTTTGTTAATATTTAAAATTCCAATCGATTTTATTAAATATACTTTTTTTATTTTATAAATTTAGTTTCCCCATTAAAACCATCAAAATTATAAAAGCTGAAAAAATAAGAAAAACGTGATAGATAACTTCTTAAGGGAATTATTGTAGTGATACAACCTTGGATGATGATGTACTATTGTAATTATGTTTAAAATTCGAATTATGTATATAATAAACACATAAATACTAATTAATTCAGGTTTTTTCTTGAATATTTAAAATATTTTAATTACAATCTTTTCCTCAATCTTAATTTCATGTTTCATATTTCATATTGTGGATGATGTCATCTTTGATCAAGGTGATTAACTCCTGGTGAATATATTTTATCATATCCATATAATTCATGGTATTTTGAAATCCATATTTTATACTTTATTTAAATGGATTTCTATTCAAAGGATACCAATGTTGTAAGGTTATTTGTTAACTCAACAACCTTAGTTGACATGAAATTATTCTTCATGAACTTATTTCTTCCATGTTTGGTTACATCCACACCTAGAATTTTTGAAATTATTATTTATATTACTCTTTGTAAAAAATGATACACTTAAAGGATAAATTATGTTTAATTTATTTTGAAATATTGATTTTTTAAAATTCCTTATTTTCAATTTTTAAAATGTTGTATTTCCAAAAATGAATTTTTTATGTGACTGTAACATTATAAGTTATTCCTACGATAAACGTGTTTTTTAAGAACAATTTTATTATTTCTAAACCACCTATTAATTATCTATAAAGGATTTATTTAATTTAATTTAATTTTTTATCTTTCAACCGCTAAAGTTTCCTATAAAATATACTTTTGGGTGATTGAAATTTGGGAATAAACTATTATCATTATTGAGGTCAATATTAGTGATACGGTCTGTAGATGATACAAACCCAATTTTTATTTCCATTGATTGTTGATGATGTGATGAATGATTTCTTTTATTGGAAAATATATTTATAGATATGTGATGGTTGTGTTACTATATATCTCTTTAATTCATTGGTTATGTTAATATTTCATTATCCTAAAAGGGTACACTGCTTGATTTATCAGAATCTAAAGGTTATATGAGAGTAGTTTTCCAAGGCCAAAGGGTATGAGGGATGATTTATACCTGGATAAAGGATAAACGAGAAGACTTATACCATGAAAAATGATACATATGGGGATTTAACTCAATTATAATTGGTTCATGGGAGGTTTAACATAAGATGGAGGGTATAAATAAGGATTATCCCAATCACATGAAGGAACACTAGTGATTATGTAATATCTATGGACCCATTGTCTTCGATCTATTTCTCAAAACATAAACATTAATTCTAATATATGATACGAATAAGTGTGACCCAGGTCTTTCCCAACCAATACTTTCAACATAAAAATTATATATTGCACCATTATCATACATAAATACCATTTATGTTTATAGTTTTATAGAATTATGACAAACTCTTAACAACATGGGTTCATAAAAAACTGGTTCATAAATATCAACATCATCTCCCAATATAACAATATTTACATATTCCACATTTTTTATCTTCCAAAAAATTATTTATATATAAAACCTTTCTAAACACGAATCATTTAGAATTATTCTTCATAACATGGGGAATAGGAAACATAAAAAAGTGTGATATGAGATGCCTAGTAAGGGTAAGCATGGGATATATCAATCAATTATCATATGATATAATATAGAAACAATAAGGGTATATGATTAGGGACAAAAAATAAAATGTTTTTACATAATCTTAAGAAGACAATATAAATGAGTTACAATATAAAATATTTTCATTTCAAAATAAAAAACTCATATGAATGCGAAATCATCGTAACTCAATCATGAAAAATAAGTTTACTTCAGAAAAGTGTGTGTCATCATCATAAGAATAAAAACATTAAATATGTAATGCTTATCTACTAAGACCATATTATTTTTCATCATCACTTTTTTCCCATATTGGATCAATCACATCATCATGTTTCCCATAAGAGATAACAAAATCGACTTGTTTCCCATAAAAGATCAAGCACATTCACTTATTTCGCATAACTATCTCATGAGATATAATACATTACACTATCCATTATGCAGAGATATTGGACCGAGCCATCACATAAGTATACTCATACATATTTGTTCTAAAATATTAGAAAAAACTCATCATATCAGAACTCATTAAATAAGTATTAAGGTTTTATATATTTTTATGTTGTATATACCTAATTTTTTGAAGATGTTAAGTCTCATGATTTTGGGAGATTGAATATTTTTTATTTTTTTCTTAAAATAGTGTAATAATCATGTATAAAAGACATAAGTTTCTATAGTCAGTATTAGATAATGGTTTATATAATATATTTATTAGACCAAATAATTGATGTTTAAACTAGTTATTTAATTTGTTAAGACCTTCACATTTATTTACACATATGAATAAATTTTCAAAGAATAAATTTGTATCATATATATTATTTGACCCATTTTATTTTTATAAGATCATTTGAAATGCGATGATCTATGACTGAAATTAATGTAATGGTATACTTATTGATTATTTGAATACTATTTATAATGAAATGTTAGAAGGAGTTCAAACTATAATGGTTGAACATAACCACTTGTATCATATTATGAACGATAACCTTAAAAGTGTATAATATCAACTTTCATTCAAGAAGGGTCAATTTTGAATTGAATCCTTCATATGGATATAAATACTAATATTTTTTAGGTCATCCAATCCACACATTGTGGAAAATTTACCAAATTCATTAAAATATTTTTCTATATGATTTATTATTTTGAGAAGCTAGTGGTTACGCTAGTAATCTAAAAATTACATGGATAAGATTTTCAATAGTTTATATTGATCAATAATACATAGCTAAAGGATGATGTTAAATCAATGGATTAAAAAACAATAAAAAAATATTTTAAAACAATTATTTTTATTTTCTATTCATTACATGAATGAGAGAGTATTATTTGATTATAAGTAAAATAAAAATTAATATGTTTCAATATATGAAGTGTAACACCCCAAGATTTCATATTAAGTTATTTTCATTAAAGTAATTTAATAGCCTGCGTTACACGCAACACCTAGTTCGAGTGCACCATGAATTACCAATCTAGCCATTAAAAACGGTTATGAATAGTATTAACAAGATTTTGAATTTTATATAATCCATATAATTTTAACTTATGTATTATGTGTTTCTTAGACATATTATAAGAAAAAATTCAATTTTTTAGATAAAAAATGTATTTTTCAAAAAATAAAATTTTACCTCCATTTAATGGATAACCCTTTTTAAATCCAATATTTTCCACATTTACATATTCAACTTGAAAAAATAAAATCTTTCTTTAGAATCGGGACATCAAAATTTACTTTGGATGAAATTTTGGTATTTTTCTAAGAATAATCATTTTTTATGAATAGTGAGAAATACTGTGTTTTAATTAAAAACTTCATTTTAATATTATTTAATTATATGGTTAGATTATATTTTTAATTGGTTTTGAAGTGTAATTAGATTATATTTTTACCATTTAATCCAATGTTGGTCGTTCTAAGTAATTTTACTTTAAAATTGAACATAAACAAGTCTCAATCTTTTGATAGTTAATATTTCTTAAAAAACGCTTTCTGTTTTAACAACGCGAATTAATTTTAAATAAATTAATACAACTTCTATGTTTTGAATTTGGTAAAATAGACTTAATTTTTAAATTCGGAATATAAAATATAACTTAGGGTGAAATTTTGGTATTTTTCTGAAAAACATCAATTTTTGATGAATAGTGAAACCACTAAGTAGTAGTTAAAAATTTGAATTTTTCATTTAAAGGAAATTTTACATACTTTTTGAATTGAATTTAAAAAATCCAACATACATGGTTGTTATTAGTAAGTAAAATGTGGTTCAATGAGATGAAAATAATATTTTAGTGAATAGTAACCTTTGACTTTTAATTACCGTGGTTAAAGGTAAATAATTTAATTCAAGGTAAAAAAGAATATTATAATAATACAAAATTACCTTCAGACTTTTTCTAACATTATTGGATGAGTCATGGCCAACCATTGGCATCTTTGGGTGATTTTTGGATCCGATGGAGCCACTTAAGAGTGATAATGACACATTATATTAATTAATTTTAAGTAAAGAAAAAAATGACTTAAACATATATCTTTTAGTAAATAATTTTTTACATGGGATTATATAATTTATCTCTTAGACTATAAATATTCATTATAAATATAAACAAATTTCCTACATCATATTTTTTTTTAATAATTTTTAGACTTCATATAAATAGAAGTATTTATGACACAATAATGATGTAGTCATTACATCATTAATGAATGATTTAAATAAATAAGATTATAATGATTAAAAAAAATTTCAAAACCTATCCAATTCTTATTGGATGATTTTATTTCGACCATGAGTCATCGTATCTTTGACTATAATTAGTTTCGGACCTTTAGAAACAAAAAAAAATTATATAACAATGTAATCTTTTCACACTTTCCTAAAGAGCTCCTCCTCCACCTTATAATAATCCCTCAGCTCTAACCAATTACTTACACCTCTCAAGACCCTTTTCTCATCCAAAATCTACATAAATAAGCTCTAAATATCCCTCCATTACACCTAGAATCCTTACCTTAGTCATAAGGAACTTCAAGAAATCCATTTGGTTCAAACCAAAGGGAGTTACCCAATTTTAAGGTAACATCTTCTCTAAAGTTATCTTCTTTTATTTTACTTATCCTACCCCCTAAACTCTTTTTATTACTTTATTTTATAACAACACCAATATCTTAAATATACTAGGTTGTTTTTATGATAATTATTCTAGCTACACTTACACACACCTCCATCTAATGGGAAAAGAACATACTGTTTCTATAGACGGCGAACTACTGCCTCACGAAATGATGATTGTTCAATTATATCCTACCGCCTATTATGGTGGCTATTATGATGGAACTGTATTTATATATGATATATATTATTCTTATGTTTTCTCTATGATTCTGTAATTTTCATTTACAAACACACCTTTATTCTTTCCAATATGTGTGAACACGTTAATTGCATTTGAGGAAGTGCGGACTACCGCCCCCTCAAGGTGATATGATTCGTTCATGACACACATAGAATGTATAAACGATGGAGTTAATTAAATTGTGTAAAAAATATATCATATAATATTATAATGGAATTCTAATATACCTCTGTATCATTATGTTTTCATTTCATTAAATAGGAAATAGAAATGAAAGTAGTGTTCATGCGTACGTACGGCTTACCATCTCCATGAATGGTGCATTTCATTTCTTATCTCCAAATATCATGAACTAATTATAAAAATATATAAATATTATATATATATGATATATATTATATTTAAATCATGAATATGATACTGTAGATAATGTAATTTTAACCACATAGACAATTTGTAATTATAACAAGTTAATTTTTTACTCAAGAACCAAATATCGACAAAATGACCATTATTAACATAAATGATTACATAATATTTATAACATGGTAATAAGTGATATAAAACGAATAATAAACTTGAAAAAGGTTCTTAAGAAAGTAGAAATTAACTTTATTTTATTATTCAGGAGATTAAAGAAGTAACGAGTCAAGTCAAACATGAGGTAAGGGGTTTCTTATCTCACTCTTAATTTCACGAGATTTCCATTATTCGCCACATATTTTTTTAATGTGGTGTATTGTGTACTTCCATTTGATATATATTATCATGATTCTATTTATATTCATTTTATTTTTTTATTCATTTTGTGTTTATTAGCTTTTTTCATATGACTCGAATGATTACAACATGGTAAGGGTTTTTCATCTCACTTTTAATTCTGTTGAGATTCATGCTATATTAGCCACTATTTCCTTTTGGGTGGTGTATGTACTGCCCATGATTGTATTATTGGTGTCATATACTTTAATTTATGGGTATTTACTTCTTCCTTGTATGATCCTTCTTTCCTGGGGTGTATGTTTCGTAAGTTACCAAATTAGTAAGTGAATTTAAAATTTCAATTTCCACTCATTGGGCCTTAGCATACTTCATTGATTATTTTACTCCAAGGTTATGTGTGGAATAACTATTTATTATTTATGTAGTAATTTCTACTCAACTTTGTGTGGATATACTTTTGATACACATAATCACTCCATTAAAAATTTCTCAAGTCACTGATATGAACTTGATAAGAGTAATCTTAACTCAATTTTCATTCATTGAGTTAAACATCCAAGTCATTGGTGTTGTATTTACAAGAATATGTGTGAATGTACTCTGATTTATTTACACTGAATATCCAATCATATTGAGTGTATTTATAATTTTCACACATAATTATGTCGTTTATTTATCCTTAACCTAAGGAAATGTTCTTCATAAGGGATTTCATCTCAATTTACATTCCATTGAGACTTCTTTGTTGTTATACGCCAATTCACTTTTATATGGTGTATATAATGTACTTTGACAGAGTATATCATGAATCCCTTTATTCTCATGATAATATAATGTTTTTATTACCTTAATTATTTTTATTCAAGTCTCTCTCTTTTAGATAGGAACTCTAACTAAAATATCATTTTAAATGTTTTAAAGATTTATTCTTCTAAATATTTCTCATTAATGTCCATGTTTTAAAAATGGTTTTAAGGATTTATTTATATGGTCATTAATGTTTCAAAATTAAAATTCCTTTTAAAAGTTTCAAAGTGGTATGAGACACTTTGATTCAAAAATCTATTTTAAATATCTTCTTGAAAAATAGTGAGACTTTTAAATGTTTTTAAGAAAAAGGGGGATATTTCTCTCAAATAGTTTTGATTATTATTTTCATCTATGTAAATATCTTTAATTATTCTTGATTAAGGTTAATTTATTATAATACAATATTCTATATTTTATTTACTGAATTATGTTTGACTGTGGATGTGCTATTTTTATGCCATTCATGGTTTGTGGTTAAATTATTGACATTTCGTATGTTAGTTTTAGAAAAAAAATTCTAGATTATGATATAAACTTTTCATATGTGGAATGAATTGGACTTAGTAAGTGATGGGTGGAGCCCTCTATAGCTCCTCGATTCATCGGTAGGTATGATGAGACAATTAGATGTGGAATTGTCCGAGGACTTTCCCAATTTTTGATATATTGTTTGGGCTGAGGCCTTAATCATTTTTAGACGTCTTGGCCGAGGCCTTGACAAAATGATTCAGAATGTATGGCATTATGAGTTCCGTAATTATGAAATTAGCTATTGATATTTCATGTGGTTATTCAACTAGTATAATATCCATGACTATGTTTTATTATGGCATTATTTACTCAGCTTATATTCCTACCATAAAGTGTTCATGTTTATTATTTGTAAAGCCATGTATTTTCAATTATTCACCATGCCTAATGTTTATGTTGTCTTCCACTGTATTGCTTATTCTTACTGAGCATCAGAGCTCACCCCTTTATTATGTTTTATTTTCCCAGCATTCCCATAAGTGTATTATGATTGATATGCATGGTTAATCATGGAGATTAATGGAGCTATCAAAGGATAATTTTTGTGGTGTTTTATTTAATAATTTGTAATATAACATTCATGTATATAATCTATTTTCCAAGACTGATAAACTGATCGGTCATTCAGGACATGATTCCTTGTAATCATGCCAATGTATTAAAATAATGCACCGGCTCTAGGCTTATGGGGTCGGGGTGTTACAGTTGGAATCAGAGAAAGTTTAGTGTAAACCATGCAAGATAGATTTTGAAAAACACTAATTTGAAAACACTATCCAAAGATAGACTTTGAGGATTAGTATAGAAGAACATCCAAAAATTTTGGTAATGTAAATATAATGTGGGTTTTCCAAACAATACATCCCTGTTAGGATATGAGAAGGTATAGGCGGCTCTGGCACAAATGTACCTAGGAGTAAAAACTATGAAAATGAGTTTCGGGCTTGACCAAGGGTATCCTAGTACATGAAAATAGGCCTTTCATCACTCTTGGTTACGACACTCCTGGGGGATATACTTAGGATAATTCACATTTTCATTACAAACTGATTTGAAGGATTTTAATATAAGATGATAATAAATAACCTTGGTTAATCATAGGGTGTTTTAGATTGAAAATAAGGTATTATGATATTCTCTAAATGATTTTATGACTCACACTATGCTTTTATGTGTTAGTCAATGGATGGATTGTAAGGAAGTCATAGTAACATTGAACATGATGTACAAGGTGGTCACGGTGGTGGAAATGAGAAACTAAATGGAATGTTGATAGGTGTAAAAGATATTTTGTTCATGCCAAATAATTTTTCCTAACATATGATCAACAACATATATATTAAACAAATCCCGGACTCAACAAAGAAGAGAAAGGTGGTGAATGATAAGAGCTCTAGTTGTGGAGAAAATAGAGAAAAGAAAGCTCAATTTCCATCATGCAGGAAATGTGGAAGGAGACACCTAGGAAAGTGTCTCAATGGAACAAATAATTTCATTATGTGTGGGAAATAAGAACATAATGTAAAGAATTTCCGAGGAAAATGAAGCGTACTATGGAAGAAAGTAAAAATGATCCCAAGAATCCATTTACAGTCATTTTCTGTAAATGTAGGGGACCTGGGCATTACGCAAATGAGTGCCCTATTCTATAGGGCAACCTCTTGGTCAAGGAAGAACCTATATGGAAATAAATGGATGAATAAATGTTTAAAAGTATTTGTAATCTTTGTTGATGGGATTACTTTGGAAGACTTTTCTCTTGTATGTGTAACCCTATAGTTTGTTATGTGAAAATTCTATTTTAGGAATAATTATCTTTTCTATTGTGAATATAGTTATAAATAACCATTTGGGATTATATAATCCTTGAATTTGAGGCAATTACATGTTATTAATTTTTGGGACTAAAATGCAAGGTAAGAGATAACATTTGTGGTGAAATTATGTTATGGTTATTGTGCGGAATTTATCTAATTTTTGGAATGTTATAAAATATAGTTTTTAAAAAATGACAACACATAGACTGTGTTATAACCCATCACATCGGAAAAAGATGTGGGAATCGAACCCACAACCATAGTGAGACTGGTATTTATTGCCTACCATTGGACTCTGTGAAGTCCCTGGTAAGTGGGCCTAATTATTTTTAGTTAAATGATTTTATTGACCAATAATAAGTTGGTTTGGGATATTATGTTTTATCAAATGGATATCCTCAGCGTAGGAAAATGATTTGGTGATTTAGTGATAAATGTTATTTTGGAAGACGTTCACTCTGTTAGAAACACTATATGCCTAAGGAAAATAGAACACTATGGGATTTCATTAGATGAGTAATAGTGGATTTTTATCTATGTTTTTATTGTGGATTTATAATGATTCGGTTATTTATGGAAATGATTAACCTATCAAGGAGAATATGTGATTAATTTAATTACATTTATGTATGTGACTTTAAGAGTAATCAATGTTATTTGGAGATACAATTTAACTTGGAAGACTAAGTAATCAAATTCTACTGAGTTTTGGGCTTCAATATTAGTTTGGATTATATTGAAGGATTTTAAGGAAAATTATTCATTGAATTGTCTCTATTGAACTTTGGGTATTGTTTGTTTGACATTAGAAATTAAGATTAGTATTTCTTTCTATAAAATATTATCCATTTTGGGGATAATATGACCTTGTACTAACCATTTTGTGTTGGTTAAATCTATAAAGACAAGAAAAATATATAGTTCATCCTTTTTGGATTATGTGATTCTCTAGAAGTTGATTCTAGCGCTTCAGGTGTGACCAAGTCATCTTGAATACTCATCGTTCAGAGAAAAGATGATTTAGTGGTAGAAATTTATTAAAAGATGAATCTATACACAAAAATTAAGTATATATCTTTATGTTCTTAGTCAATCTCATAAATAAATTCCTTATATTTATGAAAAGGAAATTAAAACAAAAATGTTGTCCGTTTACTTTTCTTACTGTGGAATCAAATACCGTTTATCCCATCACATGTTTATGGTTTTCAGATCGTTTACTTTTTCCTGATCAAGTTTTCTATCACTCTCCATCAGAACTTGACACTTAGTTTTTCTTCTATATACATGTTTTTCTACATGGAAATCCTAGTATGGGTTATCTCGGGTGACCTTTTTACTTCTCTTTATTTCTTCTAAAGTGATAGTTTTATTGACTCTTTTTCAGATGTGGGAATTTCAATGAAGTTCCCATGCCAAATTTTAAAATTAAGGGGACACAATTTCCAAAGGGGGGGGGAAGAATGTAACACCCCAAGATTTCATATTAAGTTATTTTCTTTAAAGTAATTCAATAGCTTGCGCTACACACAACACCAAGTTCGAGCGCCCCACGGCTTACCAATATAGCAATTATAAAAATGGTTATGAATAGTATTAACAAGATTTTGAATTTTATATACTCCATATAATTTTAACTTAGGTATTATGTGTTTCTTAGACATAATCAGAAGACTTAAAAGCAGGCAAGCCTACTCTTAGAAAAGCTTATATATAAAAAAAGTAAATACAGCAAAAGAGGAGACACAATGGTTCAAAAGATACGTGTAAACACATCCTCGTGCTCATCAGCATCAACCAAACCACAACATAAGGTTGGTGTAAAAAAGGAACATAAAGAGAAAACCTCCCCAATCGCACTCTTAGACAGAGCATCAGCAACCTAATTTGCCTCCCTATAAGCATGAGTGACAACCAAACAAATATGATATGCAAGCCTGAGACAGTCATCCAAAGTAGAAAGCATCTTCTAGGGGACATTCCTTGAACACATTCGAAGAATATCGACCTCCAGAGTTGAATCAGACTCTATCCACAAGTTCATCCAACCATGAAAAGAAGCATACCGAACAGCCTTGATCATAGCCCATAATTCCACCTCAATAGCTACCCATTTTGTAAGAAGTGTTAAAAATAACCTTTAACAAACCACCGATAAGTGCAGAAAACACCACCACATCCAGAAGGCCCCGGTGAACCTAAAGCTACCCCATCCACATTAACCTTCATACACCGAAAGATATGAGGAATCCACCAGATATATTTCATTACAATTGGCTTCTTACACCTGCTAGGAACACCCAGTGTTCGCAAAATAACCAGATTGGAAAAATCATTCCACATGAATCCCTTTCGATCCCGTGACGAAGCAAGAACACAAGTGTGAAGCTCCCGAATTCCAACAGAAATCGGAAAATTTCTGTTGGCAAAGACCAGAGCATTTTCGGATCTCCAAATAAAAGAAAAAACCACTGAGGCAGTAGAGATGAGCAATGGTTTCACCTGAGAACTGAAATCAGCTTGATAAATAGAATCCATAAGCTATCCAAAACCTTCCAATATCATACGACATCCAAAAACAGCCTGCAAATAATCCCATAAACCAGAGGTAGAGCAACAAGATATAAATACATGATCAATAGTCTCATCAGCAGCAAGACAACAAAAACAAATAGGTGAAAGAGAAAGTCCAACACTATGTATCATCTGTTGCAGAGGTAATATACACTTCCAAATCCTCCATATAAGAAAATACTAAGCCGGCGGGATATAAGCAGAATGAAACATAAGTACCTAATAAGGGACCGTTAGAGACTCAGTATGCATGAATCGATAATCCTCCCTAGTGTTGAAAGTTCCAGTAAGACTGGGCATCCAGACTAAAGTATCCATTGCAGAGTACTGATAACGTACCAACTCCATTTTCAGATACTCAGAAAGCAACCCCTGAGCCATGAAATTATTATGAAATTAATAAATTGAAAGATCCTTCAAAAAATATGGAATTTCAGTATACTCAATAATATCACATGACAACCAAACAGTTCTCCAACAGTTCAAAGAAGAGTTCTGACAAAAAACCCATTTAGATGATTGTGCAAGGCTGAGGTAAGAATACTTGATTGATGACCATATCGAGGAAGGGACATAAAGGGAGTACCCATTGAGAAACTTGGATCCAAATCTGTTGAACAAAAACTCCAAAGAGAAACACTGGAGGTTAAGAGTGACCAAGTAAACTTTTTGATGAGAGATTCATTAAAACGCTTAAGGTCCTTAATCCCCATATCACCCATGTCAACAGGCCAAATACATTCACTCCATGCAATTGTAACAAGATTCCTCTCATGAATTGAGCCAGTCCAAAAAAAAATTCTGAATCAGCCTTTGTAAATCCTTAAGAAGAGTTCTAGGCCATCTGTACAGGGAAAAAATATAGACACACATAGAGGAATTAACATAGTTAACAAGGCAGACCCGCCCTGCCTGAGACATAGATTTACCTTTCCATGTTGCCATTTGATTTAGAATTTTGAGATAGATATTTTCCAAGTAACACCTTTTAATAGCACCCCAAAATAGGGGAACCCCAAGATAGTTAAAATTTAGAGACCCTCTTTTAACCCCCAACTTCTGAGCAACTCTGTTTTGCTTTGATGAGATGACCCCTTCCCCCCAAAACACTAAGGACTTATCCCAACTGATAACCTGTCCAAAAAAAACTTCATAATGCTCAAAAGACACTTTAATATATCAAATAGTACATCCATCAGCCTTACCAAATAGCATAATATCATCAGCATAAAAGAGATGTGAGGGAGAAAAAAGCTTCCCGCCAACAATCATTTGCTGGTACAAACCAGCATGAACAAGATCTGAAAGACATATACTCAAATAATTCTCTATAAATGAAAAAAGGAGGCCAGATAAGGGATCACCTTTCCGCACTCCCCTGGAACATTTAAATAAACCTCTGGGAGAACCATTCACAAGAACAGATAACATGGAACTTTGAAGGATGTAGCAAATCAACTTAATGAAGCCAGTGGAAAATCCATGAATTCTTAACACCGCAAAAATAAAACTCCATTTCATCGTCTCAAAAGCCCTGGAGATGTCAACTTTCAGAGCCATATTTCCATACTTCACCTTTTTCCTCATGACATTAACACATTCAGATGCCGTATACAAACAGTTTTGAATGTTCCTTCCAAGCACAAACCCAAATTGATTTGTAGAAATAAATCCCCTAGCAATACTTTTCAATCTGTTGGCCAGGATTTTGCTGATAACTTTTGGAATATTGTTACCTATTTCCATGGGCCTAAAATCTCAAATGTCAAGAGCATTCTCATTCTTTGGATTCAAAGCAATAAAGCTAGCATTGGCACCATAAGGGAAATAAGTATGATGAAAGAAGTCTCTAACTGCATGGACAAATTTTGTGTGAAGAATATCCCAAAAATCCATAAAGAATCTATTGGAGAAACCATCCAGACCTACCACACTATTAGGATTCATTGAGAAAATCGCCTTCCTGACTTCCTCCTCTGAAGGTATAGTAGTGAGAATATCATTCTGGGAGGCCTCAACGGAAGAACGAATATTTTTTACATATCATGAATATTATCATGCCCTGATTCAGTGTAAATATTCTCAAAATAGCTAGAAGAAGCATCATATATGACTTTTAAGAGTTGAAAAGAACACCATCGACCATGAGGGAATTCATTCCACACTTCACCTTTTTCTCCCTGTGTAAGCAATGGAAAAGTATCGTACTTATATCCCCTTCTTTCAGCCACCTGACATTATATTGAGCCCTAGAAAGACTTCCCTTTAAAGCTAGTAAATCATTAAATTTAGAAAGAGCAAAAAACTCTTCCCTAGACAAAACATCCTGACCCTCATTGGTCCTTTGACAGTGCAAAATATTATCCTCGGCATTTTGGATATCATGATCAAGACATGAAAAAGATTGCTTACTCCACTCCTTGAGCCATGCTTTCACAGCCTTCAGCTTTATAACCATGATATGAAAGGGACTTCCAATCACAGTAGATTCCAATTCCCCAATGACAGCCTGCCTACAACCTTGAATAAGTAACTAGGCATTATTAACCATGAAAGGTATGGGAGAATATCTCAAGCTGTGGAGATTCAAATCCATTAAAATAGGATTGTGATCAAAATTATCCCTTGGAAGAGTAATACCAGACATAGAAAAATCCTGAGATCCCCCATAAACATTATAGAAGCACCTATTGAGCTTACTTGCTTATAACCCGTTTAGAGTATATCTACGCCAGGTAAAATATTCCCCAATGATTGGGACTTCAATCAAATTGCAAGAATCAATACAAGCAGAGAAATCAGACGCAGCCAACCTGTTAAAACAATCTCTTGTCTTCTCCTCAGGGCGAAGCACTGAGTTAAAATCACCAATAATGACCCAATTTTTCCGCATTCCCATAGTTATATGTTCAAGAGATGCCCAAAGAGTGTGTCTCCCAATATACTGATTCAAATCATAAACAAAGGTGAAAGACATTCGATAACCACCTATCTCAGTTGAAAGAGTGATCGACTGTTGGTCATAAATGGAAGACATCAAGGAGACACTATCATGCTTCAAAACCCAAAGAGACTATAAAGAACTATGATCAGCATTATGGGAAACCAAGGAGTACCCAAGGGTTGACCATTTGAATGCTTTACATTTACAGAAGGTCATACGAGGCTCATCAATTCCTAGAAGGAGAGGCTTATTGGCCACAATAAAATGCCTAAGGGTTGTGACCGTGGGAGAATTCCCAAGCCCTTGGAAATTCCAGAATAAAATCCTCATAGAAAAGAGTATTTGGACCTGGTTATAGGCCCACCATCCTATTAAAATTGTGTTGTTTTATCCTGCTTATCATCCTTCATCTTTGATGATTCAGCAACTGAATTAGAAAGTGAACCAGTGATGGTGACTAGACCTTCCAAAGGTCAAGACTGTTCCTCACTGATAATATCATCTTTATCATCAGACCAAAAAATAACATTCAAGGGTTTAAATGTATTCAAAGAAGAAACTGGATCCTAACTGGTTGGGAAGAAGGTTTCCTCGCAACCTTAGACAAAGGAACCTGAGAAAAGGACCTATCATCATTTTTTTCACCACTATCAATCTCATCAGAAGGAGGATCCAATGCATTAAAAACAATTGGAACCTGTTCCAGCCCCTTTATAATATCATCAGGAATAACATCATTTTTATTCCAATCTATTCTAACAGACTCCAGGCCTAAAGGGACAACCAAATCTGTAACAACTGTTGTAGCAAGCCCAACACCAGCCTGCCAAGACCCATGCAAACCACACCTAACAGACGGCTCAATGTTCACTGCATTCTCCACTTGACCCTGCACTACCTGAGGAGTCAGATCCTTATCCTGTGCACTGTCCCGAGTGGAATTCACCTATACAGAGCCCTGGAAAGACACAACAGAACCACCCTGTATTGGAGTTGCAGCACCAGCACTATGTAAGAGTCACAAGGGGCATCAATAGCTGCATTCTGATCCTGCCCTCGAGACTGAGCAGCAGCATCACTCAAGGCATTAGGAATTTCATTCAACTAGATAGATCCTTGGGGAGCCACAGTAGAACCACTTGGAGCTGCAGCACCAACACTGTGAAGAGAATCACAAGGGGCATCATGATCTGCATGAGTGACCTTACCCTGCACTGCCACCTAACCATCAGGTTCAGCAACCTTCACCGATTCCCGAGAACCTTGTTCAATAATAGGAACAACAATTCCAGTATCCTGCACCTTTCCCTTGGACTTTCCCTTCCAAAAGAGCTCAGCAGTGTGGCCCTTAAGCTTGCACAGACCACAAGTCTTGTTCCTGTTACATTCGATGTCCATGTGCCCGAAGAAATGGAAATTGAGACAGAAGAGAGGTCGTCTATCATTCTGAATTTCCAGATTGAATCAATCATCCCTAGTCGTAAGAACCACCTCCTCCACCTGTGTCGAGGCCGTGTCCACTTCCACCAGAACCCTCACGAAGTGTCCAAACATAGGATCGTCCATACGCTTATCCATCTGAATTAGGATTCCAACTGATGAGGCAATATCCTATATGATAGAAGCATGCCAATAAAACCAATTCAACTTGCGAATACGGATCCAAACCTTGGCGTGTGTATCTTTGACATTCTCAGGATCGAAGTTTCTGACCCATTCTTGAATTCGAAGAACGTCAGGTTTCAGTGACACAGACCCAAAGCTCCATGCCCTCCTCTTCGATTCCTCGGATGAAAAGAGAATGTGATAATTGCCACAACCCATCGAAATAATATTCCAATCTTCAAACCCCCAGATCTGAGAGAGTCTTTGATAAAGATCGTTGAATTTCCAGAGCGACCCACCCTTCGGAAGAACGACTCGGGCAATAATCGAGAAGCGGTAAAGATTCACTCATTCTTCAATTTCAATCTGATTCGTAGAAACATATGTGATTCTCCCTTTTTTAATGATTCTCCCAAGAGGAGAAAATTCAAATTCAAGGAAATTACCAGCCGATTTCATGACATCTGCAAACCTCCTCAGGCACGATGCTTCAAAACCAGAGGCAGCCACTGATTTCTTCGAAGAAGAACACTGAAACATTTCTTTATGATTAACACAATCGAACTTCTTAGAATTCGAAGAAACATTCTTAGGAAATGGAATAGAAGCCTTCGGCACGCTCGAATAAGGTTCATCTAGGCTAGGGGTCCCCCCAGTCGCTCCGCCTTGCGACTCCTCCATCCTGTTTCTTAGAAATATTATAAAAACAAATTCAATTTTCAGATAAAAAAATGTATTTTTCAAAAAATTCAATTTTACCACCTTTTAATGGTGAAACCTTTTTAAATCCAATATTTGAAACATTTACATATTCAATTTGACAAAATAAAATTCTTATTTAGAATCAGGACATCAAAATTTACTTCGGATGAAATTTTGGTATTTTTCTAATAATATTAATTTTTTTTGAATAGTGAGAAATACTGTATTTTAATTCAAAACTGCCTTTTAATGTAATTTAATTATATATATATATTGTCTTTTTAATGGGTTTTGAAGTGTAATTAGATTATATTTTTACCATTTAATCCAATTTTGTTTTTTCGAAGTGATTTCAATTTAAAATTGAACATAAAAAGTGGAAATCTTTTGATAGTCAATACTTCTTAGAAACACGCTTTCTGTTTTGACAACAGGAATTAATTTTAAATTAATTAATCCAACTTCTATGTTTTGAATTTGGTAAAATAGACTTCATTTAAATTTGGAATATCAAATATTTCTTATAATTATTTTTTTGTATTCTTCTGAAAAACATCAATTTTTTGTGAATTGGGAAACCATTAAGTAGTAGTTAAAAATATGACTTTGTCATTTAAATGAAAATTTACCACTTCTGTGAATTTAATATCAAAAATATGACATAGATGGTAGTTATTAGTAAGTACAATGTGGTTCAATGGGATGAAATTAATTTTTTGTGAATATTAACATTTGACTTTTATTTACCTTGGGTAAAGGTAAATAGGGTAATTTAAGGTAAAAAGAATATTATAATAATATAAAATAACCTTCACACTTGTCCTAAGATTATTGGTTGAGTCATGGACAAACATGGGAAACTCTGAGCAATTTTTGGACCCCATGGAGCCACTTAAAAGTGATAATGACACTTCATATTAATTAATTTTAAGTAAAGAAAAAAATGACTTAAACATATATATTTTAGTAAATAAATTTTTACATGGGGTTATATTTGTTATCTCTTAGACAATGAATATTAATTATAAAGATAAAAATATTTCCTACATCATGTTATTTTTTTAATAATTTTTAGACTTCATATAAATAAAATTATTTATGACACAATAATGATGTAGTATTTGACTCATTAATGAATGATTTAAATAAATAAGATTATAATGATTAAAAAAATATCAAAAAACTGTCCAATTATTATTGGATGATTTTATTTCGACCATGAGTCATCTTAGCTATTACTATAATTAGTTATGGACCTTTATAAACCTGAAATCATTATATAATAAAGTAATCTTTTCACACTTTCCTAAAGAGTCCATCCTCCCCATTATAAAAATACCTTAGCTCTAACCCATTACTCACACCTCTCAAAACCATTGGATCGTCCAAAATCTGCAAAAATAAGCTCTCAGGATCCCTCCATTATACCTAGAAGCCTTACCTTATCCATAAGGCACTTCAAGAAATCCTTTTGGTTCAAACCAAAGGGAGTTACCCAATTTTAAGGAGACGTCTTCCCTAAAGTTATCTTCTTTTATTTTACTTCTCCAACCCCCTAAACTCTCTTTATTACTTTCTTTTATAACAAAACTAGTATCCTCAATATAATAGGTTGTTTTTATGAGGATTATTTGAGCTACACTTACACACACTTCCATCTAATGGGAAAAGAACATACTGTTTCTGTAGACTTTGAACTACTGCCTCACGAAACGATGATTGTTCAATTATCTCCTACCGCCTCTTATTGTGGACATTATGATGGAACTGTCTTTATATATGATATATATTATGCTTGTGTTTTCTCTATGATTCTGTAATTTTTATTTACAAACACACCTTTATGATTTCCAATATGTGTGAACATGATAATTTTATTTGAGGAAGTGCAGACTACCACCCCCTCAAGGTGATATGATTCGTTCATGACATACATAGAACGTATAAAGGATGGAGTTAATTCAATTATGTAACACTTATATCATATGATATTATAGTTTAATTATAATATACATATGTATCATTAAGTTTTCATTTCATTAATTATGGAATAGAAATGAAAGTAGTGTTCATGTGTACGTACGGCTTACCGTCTCCATGAATGGTGCATATCATTTCTTATCTCCAAATATCATGAACTATTAAATAAATATATATATATATATACTATATATATATATATATATGATATATATGATATTTAAATAATTAATATGATACTGGAGATAATATACTTTTGACCACATAGACAATTTGTAATTATAAGAAGTTAATTGTTTACTCAAGTACCAAATATCCACAAAAAGACCATTATTAACATTAATGATGACATAATGTTTATAACATGGTGACAAGTGATATAAAAGGAATTATAATCTTGAAAAATGTTCTTAAGAATGTAGAAATTAACTTTAGTTTATTATTCAGGAGATTAAAGAATGAACGAGTCAAGTCGGACACGAGGTAAGGGGTTTCTTATCTCACTCTTAATTTCGTGAGATTTCCATTGTTCACAACTTATTTATTTCATGTGGTGTATTGTGTAATTACATTTGATATATATTATAATTATTATCTTTATATTCATGGTATTATGTTATTCATTTTTTTGTTATTAACTTTTTTTCATAAGACTCTATTGATTACAACGTGTTAGGGTTTTTTCATCTCACTTTTTATTCCCGTGTGATTCATGCTATATTAGCCACTATTTACTTTTGGGTGGTGTATGTACTACCCATTATTGTATTCTTGGTTTAATATACATTAATTTATGCATATTTACTTCTTAATTGTATGATTCTTCTTTCATGGGGTGTATGTTTCCTAAGTTACCAAATCAGTAAGGGAATTTCAAATTTCAATTTCAACTCATTGGGCCTTACGCATACTTCATTGATTATTTTACTCCAAGATTATGTGTGGAATCACTATTTATTATTTATGTAGTAATTTCTACTCACCTTTTTGTTGATTTAATTTTGATACACATAATCACTCCATTGATAATTTCTCAAGTCATTGATATGAACTTGATAAGATTAATCTTAACTTAATTTTCATTCATTGAGTTAAACATCCAAGTCATCAGTGTTGTATTTACAAGAATATGTGTGAATTTACTCTGATTTATTTACACTTAATATCCAATCATATTTATTGTATTTATATTTTTCAAACATAATTATGTCATTGATTTATCCTTAACCTAAGGATATGGTCTTTATAAGGGATTTCATCTCAATTTACATTCCATTGAGAATTATTTGTTGTTATATGCCAATTCACTTTTATATGGTGTATATAATGTAATTTGACATAGTATATCATGAATCCATTTATTCGCATGATAATATAAAGTGTTTATTACCTCAATTATTTTTATTCAAGTTTCTCTCTTTTAGTTAGGAACTCTAACTAAAATATCATTTTAAATGTTTTAATGATTTATTCTTCCAAATCTTTCTCATTAATATCTATGTTTCAAAAATGGTTTTAAGGATTTATTTATATGGACATTATTGTTTTAAAATTAAAATTCCTTTTAAATGTTTCAAAGTGTTATGGGACACTTTGATTCAAAAATCTATTTTAAAGAGCTTCTTCATAAATAGTGATGCTTTTAAAAGTTTTCAAGAAAAAGGGTGATATTTCTCTCAAAAAGGTTTGATGATTATTTTCATCGATGTAAATATCCTTAATTATTCTAGATTGAGGTTAATTTATTATAATACAATCTTCTATATTGTATTTAATGAGTTATGTTTGACTGTGGATGTGCTATTTTTATTCCATTCATGGTTTGTGGTTAAATTATTGACATTTCATATGCTAGTTTTAGTATGAATGTCTAGATTATGTTTAAACCTTTTCATATGTGGAATGAATTGGACTTAGTATGTGACGGGTGAAGCCCGCTATAGCTCCTCGATGCATCGGTTGGTCTCATGAGACAATTATACGTGGAATTGGTTGTGGCCTTTCCCAATTTTTGATATATGGTTTTGGCCGAGGCCTTAATCATTTTTAGACGTCTTGGTCGAGGCCTTGAAAAAATGTTCCAGAATTTATGACATTATGCATTCCATCATTATGAAATTAGCTATTGATATTTCATGTGGTTATTAGATTATTAGAGGATCCATGACAATGTTTTGTTATGGAATTGTTTACTAATCTCATATTCCTACCATAAAGTGTTCATGTTTATTATTTGTAAAATCATGTATTTTCAATTATTCATAATGCCTAATGTTTATGTTATCTTCCTCTATATTTCTTACTATTACTTAGAATCAGAGCTCACCCCTTTCTTATGTTTTATTTTCCCAGGATTCCAAGAAGTGTATTATGAATGATATGCAGGGTTGATATAGGGGATTAATGGAGTTCTAAAAGGATAATTTATGTGGTGTTTTATTTTATAGTTTGTAATATAATGTTCATGTATGTAATCTATTATCCAAGAATGCTAAACTGATCGATCATTCAGTACTTGATTCCTTGAAATCATGCTAATGTATTAAAATAATGCACCAGCTCTACGCTTCTGGGGTTGGGGTTTTACATGAAGAAAAATTCACAAGGCTTTTATGGTACACCTCTAGTTTTGTAAAAAACATTGATAAAAAATTTGATGTATTCATTAGAGTTTTAAATTAATATATCCAAAAATATCTACCTATCCAAAAAAATGGATTTTAGAAGAAGAAGTTTTGGGTACCCTCGAAGTAGGAATGGAATTTGGATAATAGTCTCATGGATATGGAGATATGACATGAATGAGAAATATTTATACCACATGATCAAATGAAATTGGACATAGAATAAAAAATAAAACTAACCCCAAGTCAATGGTTTCCTAATAAGCACCATGAAAAGTTCCTAAAATAAAAAACTAAAAACATAAAGTGTTAAAAAAAATTGCATCAAGACCAAGAATCAAGGAGGAATATGAATAAATAAATAAATATGATATAATGATGGAACATTATTATCAACCATCCACCCATGTTTTAATGTTTCAAATACAATAATATTTATAACTATGTATGGTAATGAACCAAACCAATGGATTCATGGGTATTCAATATTAACATCTACTTAATCCAGGGGAGAAAGGAAATGTACACCAACAATTATATAAACAATAATGAATGATTTTATCGATTTCATCCCAATGAATTCAATCATATACCCCATGTCTTCTAGATATATTGAGTCCAATCCCTAAAAAATTAATGTAGGTGTATCTATAAAAACACCAAATAGTGAAATCATTAGAATCTATGTGTTGGACCCTTACCCAATTATTGTCTATGGTAACATTATTCAATAGAATCACATAATTATTCCTTTAGTGGATTTTTAATATATTAGTCTCTATATATATATGTCTCATATCAAATACATGTATTTATACATCCCGAACCATCACATTGTATTATTCAATTGAAAGGAGGATTATGATATATAATTAATTTATAGAATCATTATATAATGGAAATCCTAGGATAGGATATACTATAAATAGATCATCAAAGAGAAACCAATATAAACCCAAATAGCTCTTTCAAAGATGTGTTTTCTTGAAAATTAATCATGCATAATGTTGTTTAAGCTTCATTCTGCATACCCCCATATGATTTTTTGGATAGGGGAAAACACATGTTTATTTTTCATGGAATGATGTGGGAATTAATGATTCAAAATTATTGTACATTCCAATTGGTATGTTTTCTCATAAGCTTCCATACATTAACATCATCACAATTTCCCTTGATACATTTAGTTTTTTCTCCTTCAATTTGGGGATTCAGGATTCCAGAGTTATCCTGGTTCATTTTTAGTTGAAGGTGGACTATTATAAATGTTGGTCCCATGGTGAATGGTCCATTTTAGGGTTGAATATGAAGAGGATGAAATGGAACTTGTTTTTTTAGAAGGGGATCGAGAAACATGTGTTCCATATCTAGTTAGGATATCATGTCCTACATGTTTACCTCTTTAATCCAGATACTCTGTCTACCATTTCAAATATCATTGGAACTCCCATTAACCATGATTCACCCACCTGAAAACTGTTAAGACCTAACATTGAAAGGACTTGTAAAGTTTTTATACAGAATCAAAATGGTTAGAAAGGATTTTGTAAAATGGTAGCTTATGATAATATACAATATTACAATCTTTTTTATTAATATTTGGTTATTCTAACGATCTATGTTATAAAGTTTCTACAATGGGACCCACTAGACAATTTATTTTTAGTAAAGAATACTATATGGATCGAAAATGTAAAACATGATGCTCTAATCGGATTTAAGGATCCCACTATATATTGGAAGAAGTAATTATGTGATATTTTATCTTATAATTTAACTAGTTTCCCTATTGTATCCTCTATGATAAATCATGATTTACATGAGAAAATTTATTTTTTCTGATTTCTAGATGTTGTTCCTGATAACTAACCCATATTTAAGGAGGAGGAGGATCAAGAGGATCATAATTATTACGAATCAATTAATGAAACACAAGAACAAGCCTTATTAATTTAAAAAAATTTCTTACACACTCGTGAAACAATAGAGAATAAAGAATTGGTAGATTCAGATGGTTTTATCATTCAAAAACCTAGAAATACATGAAAATGTAACTATTAATCAATATTTAAGAGGTCCATTGTAACCACATCTTTAGTAATTAATATTGAGTAGAAAAAACAAATTTCCCATCAATCAATTAGAGATAATTGTCTTTCATCCTTTGATGAATCAACCACTGTGGATGAAGATGTTACTAAAATTAGGATGGGAAATAATATTATAAAGGAGTCTCTAATAGAGAAATTATAAACCATGGTTGATGAATATAATCTACTATAATTTAAATGATATATAATGGGGGATATTTCTATGTATTAGAAATATTTATCTTAGAGTGATAATTCTTCTAAAATTCAATCCAGATTTGATAAGTATCATAAATTTGGGTTCTATAACTATCATGGGAATAATTTGTAATTATGTTTGTATTAGTATGATTGTTTTCAATTCTGATTCAATTATATTATTATTATAGTTTTTTTGTGTAAATATGAAATTTTGTAAGTAGTCGTGTTTGAAATCAAAGAAACACTATCTTGTTTTGGTCTTTGGTTGTACCTGTTTTTCATTCTGATCAAATTTTGAAAGTCTCCCTTTTTTATGGAAGCACAGGTCTCCACTGAATGAGTCCATTGTGTTTTTTAAAATTGGATGATTATTTCATGATGGAATTGTTACTTCTCTAGATGGATACTAAATTTAATTTACATTCATTGAATGAAATCGTCTTCCCATTCTAGAATTTAAACCCATGGGATCCTATTGGTTCTTATCTAAATAAAAATCACATGGTTGTGTTCTTATGCTTATAGCATTCTAAAGGGTTTAGAAATAATTTTCTACTCATGATTGGATGAGAATTTTCTTATACCATACACTTCATTAACTTACCCTGACTTAATTTACTTAAATTGAATACCTGATAAACCCCTCAAGAATATCATACACATAAGAATAAAATTTTATTTGAAAGATAATTTTTGAAGATATAATCCACTAAATAGAATAAATAACCATAATCAAGGATGTATTTTCCACTCTTCTTTGACGTCTATAATGGAGGATTGAGAACACATATTTGGAATATAGATTCTATTATCAGTGATTTCATTTATTTTTAGAGAGGTCTATAAATACTCCAATTTGAATTTTCAATATTCCATATACAACATCATCTATAAATGTTTTGGAGATTTTTCGGTATGTTATCACTGCATTTTTATTGGTGCAATCATGTTTCGCCTCAATGATTCTACCTTCATATATGTGTTTTTTAGAGTTTTTGATTTCTTTTAGGTGGAAATTATTGATACTTATATACTTGATGAGTGGAGTCTTTATAACTTGATGTAGGTGGTGCCTTGTTATTTCTTTTGTTTTATGTGTGTTTATGCATCATGTTACTTATGAGAATCAATATAGTAATGTGAGTAACCAATAACAGAATCATCTAGAGTCTCCATTAAAATTTATAGTGTTCCATGGGTTGTAAAGGGATAATACATGTTTCTATGGAATGGGTTACTATAGTTACATTGGTGAGTAACCAATAATAGAATCATCTGATCTCTCTTCGGTACTCCTTCTCGGCGTTTTCATGGTGGTGGTTACTCTCACAAGGGAGGCGTTGAGGAATACACGACCAAGGGCCAATGCTTCGTCTGTGATGGTTGGGGACGCGTGTGGTGGTTTGATGAGGTCTCCGAGTGAGATTGTGAAGGCGACGACGTGATATGGTTCGGATTTGCGGCGAGGTATCACCACTATCATTGTGGTTTTTTATTCAATTTGTGTTTCTCTATCCTTTTGATATGTCTTGGGTATGTTTGAATACTGTTTTGGCGTATAGTGATTCTGGTCATGATTTTCGGTTCAATGTACTCCAGTATTGTTGCAGTGACGGCGTGGATGAGTTTTCGGTGAAGTTGTTATGTGCGGTATTATTAGAAGCGCGTGACAGTGACGTAATTTGGGTTTGTCTCCTGTTTCAGAGAACTGTCGGGATGATTTCATGTGGGCTTCAAGGAGGATAATCATGTTGATTGCTTTGATGGTTTTTGTAGTGATGTTTTTGTGATCTCATGGTTTGAATTTGTTAACTGGTTGAATATATGAATTAGTTGAATGGTTTTTGTGTTTGTTTGATTTGTGGCACTACGGTTTGTGGGATTTAGGAAAATTCATCCAGTTCACTACAAGGTATAGTTTCACAAGAGGTTCAGAGTTGGAAGTTTTCACAAATCATGGCTATCTGGATTTGGATGTTTGAGAGGGTATGGAATTTTCCATCGGTACTGTGCTCGTGCATCCTTGCACGGGACAACTAGCTAGGTATCGATGAGAAGGTGGAATCTCATCTCAATGATTTTGATGCTGGGGAGGGGGTCTTCTTTGCAGATTTGAATTCGATTTTTTTTGGTCTTGGGACATTAGACGGTGGGTCTTGTTTGTTTTATGTTCTTGAAATCTATTGGTTCCCCCCTTACCCATTAAAAGTGGGTCTTATCTTAATAAAAAAATTAATTTTCAGTCAGTGTGGTGGTCATTGGACTAATTGTATGCTCATGAAGTTGTTATTGTGATAATTAAATTTGGTATAGTTACATATTATAGAATGGGGACATTATTAATTATTGTGTGGGATATGTCAGTTTGACACCTGGGGTGAAAAAAGACACCAGTTATTTTTTGATTTGATGAATTAGTGATAGAGTTGTGATATACCATTCATCGTGTATGGAAATGGATTTTATCTATGTATTTTTCATATTCTAACTACGATTTCCTCTAAATATGGTGTCATGGACAAGGTCTTTTGTTCCCAAAATAGATCCCATGAGTTGATTTTGAAATCTGGTTTTTTGCAGTATCA
This sequence comes from Viscum album, assembly GCA_963277665.1. Classification (NCBI taxonomy): domain Eukaryota; kingdom Viridiplantae; phylum Streptophyta; class Magnoliopsida; order Santalales; family Viscaceae; genus Viscum; species Viscum album. Next base: position 706,190,732 of record OY728167.1, on the reverse strand, counting down.
TCCTTATATTTGGTGTCTTAGTGGTATTTTTATTGATCATTCATTCATGGGAGGGATACATTTTATGCTATCATAAGATTTGGTCACTGATTTTTCCCACCATTTGTGATTAGGTTGTTCACTATATATATTGGATAAATTTTGGTGGATGTATTTATATTAGAAATGGATGGACGTCACCATGACATGGTCTTAATCGGGATATTGATCTTGTAGTTTGTAAGGGGTTGTGATGACCATTAGATGAGGTTTTGTTTCAATGATGTTCCCTAAGGTTTCATGAATGAATCAATATGGTTGTGATGGTCATGGTATGTCATGTAACACTAGGGGGTGTGGTTTTGGGTTGATGGTCATGGGTGCTTTAGGAATGATAGATTATGGGCAGTTCATCCCACTCTGGTATTGGTTGAAATAGGAATGTTTCCACTCAATTATAGTCAACAATTTGTGGGGAATATTGAGTATATTTATTGGTTTTCATATTATTATCATTTCATAAACATGTATATGTATTGATATTATCTAAGGAAATCATTCATGGTGTCATTTTAAGTTCATACTCACACCCTATAGATTCCCTCAAGAAAGTGTGTATACCTTATCGATAAATATGGGAAAGGGCCTATCATTTGGATCTTTGAGTCTACATGTATAGTCGTTTCATAGGTTACTTGTTGATATATTTTTAGAGTTGGGCTGGGTGTATCTTTATTATTATGTTGGGGGTGGTGTTTTACTTTTTTCTTAAACTACATTAATTTTATCAACCTATAACAAATCCAATTATCTACTATATCATATGCATGAAATTTTAGATGTTTATATTTTATAACAATCGATATGTTTTGGATCATATTTTTTTCCATTTTATGACATGCTTCTACATTTTATGATTTTATTTTCAAAAATTATGAGTTCACCAATATCACCGAGAAGTCTGTCATTTCTTCATACAAACTTTAGTACACGATTAGGCATGCATGGGGTTTGGGGTTCTATCAATAGGTTTTTTTAGAAATATAGATAGACTATCCAATAAATTGGTATCTGAGTGGTTATTATAAATTTTATAATGTGGGATTTGTTTTTTATTTGGGATATAGTTGATAGAGGTTTAATAATGTGATAGAAATTGGGATAAATGTATTATAGTCTTCTTATCCAACAAAATTATATTAAAAAATAATTATTTCTAGGATAAATAAGATTTCTCTTTTGATTTTAGTTATTTTATTTTTATTATTTGATATGTATAAATGTGATATTTGAGTTATTGGTTTCGGATTTTGGATCTTGGATTGGAGATAATAGAGGGAATAATCATCTATCATTTTAGGCATGGAAGACTCACATGGAATTCACATAAATTCATATGTTGGATAACTAACTCTTATATTGTTTTGCTTTTTATCTATTTAAAATCTAGGAAGCAATAATGTGTTTTTACCATATAACTTTTTTGTAGAATTATTCTTTTCAATACTGTGTTTTTAGTTCCTAGTGTTATTAGATAGGTATATCAAACTAATGTGTAGTACGTGATGTGAGATATGAATAGGTAAGACCTTATGGATAGATGGAATAGAACATATCTAAGGGATGTGAAGTGTATTGCTGACTGTGATGTTCTAACTAACATAGGTTTCTATATTCTATGATATCTTGACTTATATATTTGTAGTGATAATCGTATTTGGTTTTCAACGAGTTTCTACCTAGACACCATCCATTATACAATTAGGAGGGAAAGAAAGTGTTTTGACCATGGTTTGTATTTTTTTGGATCCATAAGGTTAGATAATAGTATGAGATGTAGGTAGAGGTTTTGAGGAACATAGGACAACTAGAGAGGCTATATGAGCAAGGATAGTGGTTTTGAGGAGTAACTCAAGGAAATCATTGTATGGGTTATACATTTAATTTAGTAGGTTATTGATTAGCCACTAAATGAGGCTAATATTTATTGTTAATATACATAATATTCATGTTCTTTATTATTCATAAACACCATTTTAGTGCATTTTACACTTTGAACATCATTTCACATTATGATTGTAATACCTTTTTAAAATGCACTATTATGTGGTACATTTTTTAACATCATTTGAAGTACCCAATGATTCATCTAATAATATATATTTTAATTTGATGTTTTTGGAAATTGATCTACACTCCAATATGAACATGTTTCATTCAGGGATCAATGGAGAATTCATGGAAGAATATGGGGATATTTTGTGATGAAAGGAAGCAATTCTAGAGAAGACAGATTGGACACCAGCCCACTGATGAGACTATGGGGCCCAACATACATGCCCAATTAATCCCAAATTTTGTGGGATTCTATAAGACCTGTATTGAAACAAATAACTCTTCAGGATCTAATGCTAATTCAGCCTCCATGGTTGTCATTTATGTGGCCCAAGTTAGAGATAAAATTCTGGGCCAGATTCTGCGGCCCAGAAACACATCCCACTAATTTGATCATATCTCGGACTCCACAACTCCAAATGGTCCCACATATTACAGGAGGTTAGAAGACATCCGGAGCTCCATTTTCTTTATCTATGGTCCACTCTAATTAGGCGATCTAGAAGGTCATCCAAACGCGTCTGTTCGGTGGATGAAAGCTGGATGCCACCTTGGGTCAAATTTGGAAAAGTCCAAATTCCACAAGCTTTCCACCACCTATGGCCTACCAAAATTAATTGAGATTCTTTGTACTGTTGGAGTCTCTACCCAAGGGCTCAAAAATTCTTATTTAAGGCAGTGGTGTTGGAGGATTTTTGAATCTTTGAGCTTTTTTTTCGTTTTAATGTTATGCTGCCAATTTGTCTTTGTAACGTTCTTCCTTCACATGTAAGTTGTTTTAATTCATCCTAGTTTATTAATAAAAGTTCTTCTTATCCTCTTATTCTATTCTTCCCCTTATCACTTTGATATCGTTGGTTCAATGTGTGAACTTTTTCATACCAAACCTTGTGATATTATCACACAACGGTGGAGTGATTGTTATTTTATTGCGTTTTTTTTACTTCTCCATTTCCTCCCTCATGAGTCTACTTTCCGCTTCCATTGAAACCATAGAATCAATGGAGGGCTAACCCACTTATGGGTTGATCCAAGGGAGTATCAAGGGGCTGGATTGGATGTTATTTATCACCTCATTAATGTATAATAACTTCTTTAATTGATATTTTTATTTGATGATTTTTAAACTCCATCGTCCTTGTTGAATTTAAGGCCACACACATCAAGTGCTAATACGGACCTTTACCTTGAACTGATCAAAACTTTGATCCTTAAAGTGTATAGGTGATTAGTATTAAAGGGTGTAGGCATTAGAACAGTAAGTGATGCTGTTGTTTTATCTCCTTAAATGAACCCATCTCAAATACAAGAAATTGAAATCATTAAAAAGGAAATACGTCCAATCCACCCGGAGCGATAACCAAGGATCAACTCATTCTTTTAAATTGAATTCACTTAAACCTGTTAGATATATTTAAAACCCATCCAAAATCAATCCAAGTTGGCCACTTCATAGCCGAAAACAGTCCATAGAATTTACGTGTCTATAGGTTTCTTCTTAGGTCTCTGTGGATTCGATAACCCAAGCTAAACTACAAGGACTGTCTTACCTTCTTCTCTTGGTTAAATTTGAGCGAGAATAAAATTTTGGCGCCGTTGCCGGGGACCCAAGTAATTCATCTAAACACCCATTCTATTCTCCCCCATTTCTTCTTTTCTCATCCAAATTCTCTTATCTTGTCCCTTTCTCATTTTTTTTTCTTTTGGCGCATGTCCGCCTACACCCGCGATCAATCAAACCATCTTATTAGGGTGGATAGTCCTGGGGTTGGGGAGTCAAGTACACCAAGGGAACTCTTTCCATTAGATCCTAATCTTCCTAATACTCTGGAGTCCAAAATTGATCCAATTTCAATGGAAGGCCTTCAAAGAAACCAACTCATAAACCCGGGTGGGAACCAAAATGGAAACCCAAATGAGGCAGCCCCAAACTTGGGGAATGCAATTGATCAAACCATGAATGACTACCTCACACATTATTGGAACAATGCCCCCTCATGCATTAGACACAATTCCCTAGGAGATTCTAACTACATCTTTAAACCCCATGTCCTAAACCACCTTCCCACATTCCATGGAATGGAGTCCGAGATGCCATACCTGCACATTAAGGAGTTCAATGACATTATAGAAACCATGTGTCCCCCACATCAACTAGAATCAGCTAAGATGAGTCTATTTCCTTTTTCTTTAAAGGATCGAGATAAAAATTGGCTAAACAATTTGAGACTATCATCCATCAACTCTTGGGACCAACTACAAAGAGAATTATACAAAAAATACTTTCCCCACCATAAAACAATTGCACTTAAAAAGAGAATCCAAAACTTTTTTGAAAAAGAGGGAGAGTCATTTTATGAAACATGAGAGAGGTTCAAAGACACCCTAAACATGGTTCCACACCATGGGTTTTCCATACCTGACCAAGTGAGAATTTTCTATGAAGGGTTGGGTCTGGGGAACAAACAATTCATTGACATGATGTGTAATGGAACCTTTAAAAACAAAGCCCCAAATGATGCTTATGAGTATCTAGAAAGCCTTTCTGAACAAAACCAAACATGGGGAACTTCACCTTATTCTGAAAAGCCACAAAGAACTACTGGAATTCATACACTTAGAGAAGAGGAAAGCCTTAGGGCTAAACTCGCAGCACTCTCTAGGAAGGTTGAAGAGATAGACCTTAGGAAAGTCCATGAAATCCAAACTGTTGACCCTGTTTGTACAATTTGTGACAAACATGACCATAAGACAGAAAACTGGCCAACCATTCCATCCATCAAGGATGTTCTTTTAGGAGGACCCCCAGCAGATGTAAATGCTTTGAACTTTCAAAAGCCTCAATACCAAAACAACTTCAACCCAAGGTATAACAACCACCCAGGCTTCCGCTTGAAAGATAACCAACAACCTAGCCATCCACAGGGACAAAATCCTTACCCCCATCAGAACTACCAAACCCATAACCAGTTCCAAACCCAACCTATCCAATACCAACAGCCACCGGTACATTTTCAACAAATCGTCCCACCTCCAAAATATCCCCCTGGGATAAACCAACCTACTCAAGCACCCACCCAAACTGTTCCACAAAGCCTACTAGAAAAACTGTGCAAACAAATGGAGAGGATGAACTCAGAGTTATCTTCCCTAAAACAAGAACCTCAAACCATCAAAACTGGAAAGGCACCCATGTCTACTCAGGCGGTGCCATCCTCAACTTCAAGGGGAGAGTCAAGTTGTGCTCAAACAACTTATGAACAACTAAAGGATGTGACTATTTTAAGAAGTGGGAAATCAATTGAGAAACCTGAACAACTAATTCAGAACCCACCTGAAGAATCAAACTTGGATGAAAATTCAAATGAACCAAAAGATCAAACTGAGGAAACTGATAACAATGTGAAAGAAACAACTCTTCAACAAACAACCCCACAACCTGCACCATTTCCTCAACGCATGAGGGGGAAACCCAAGCCTGAACTGAGCGAAACATTGAGGGAAATCTTCTCTCAATTCAAACTGAGCATTCCTCTTCTTGATTCCATCCAAACCATACCTGCATACTCAAAGTACCTTAAGGACTTGTGCACTTTTAAAAGGAAATTTTCACATAAAAACCAAGTCATTTTGGCTGCTAATGTGAGTACCACCATTCAAGGGACCATTCCTCCTAAGTTGAAAGACCCAGGTTGCCCTTACATCAATGTTGAACTAGGAGAGAGCAAAGTTGTCAAGGCCTTGTGTGACCTAGGTGCTAGTGTCAATCTCATCCCATATGCTGTGTACTGCCAGTTAGGCCTAGAAGAACTACAACCAACATCTGTCACACTTCATCTTGCTGATCGTAGCATTAGGGTTCCAAAGGGGATTTTAAAGGACGTTCTGGTAAAGGTTGAAAACTTCATCTACCCTACTGATTTCATTGTCCTTGACAACCATCCAAATTTAGGAAATAAGGAACAAAACCCAATCATCCTTGGTCATCCTTTCCATGCAACAATCAACTCTATTATCCGAGTCCGAAATGGGAACATGACCATCACCTTTGGGAATATGAGTCTAGACTTGAACATCTATAATGCAAGCTCACAAATAGGGGATGACGAGGACATTCATGAAGTAAGCATGATAGGAAGCATTGATAATGAATCCATGGAACATAAAGGAATATTTGATGAATATTTAAGTCAGGATGAGATTGATTTCCTTTGTTCATATAAAGGAAGTTTATCTCCTTGGATTGAATCGTTTTTAAATTGCTCTTATGATGAATTCTTAGGTCCAACAATCAGTGAAACCTTTCAAGAAACCACTTTCATGAAGACCACTCCAAATTCCTTCCCTAAAGTTGATCAAGCCAATCTAGTAGCTGAAAATTCTACATGTGGGGAATCAATCCTATCTGAAACTCTAAAAAAAGAAATTGAACTTGATCCAATGTCCCAATCTTCTGTTGAAATTCTAAACCAACCTGATCTTGAATTGAAGGAACTTCTCGCTAAACTCAATTATGCTTTCCTAGGGGACAATCAAACACATCCTATTGTAATTTCTTCTTCTCTTGAAGCCAATCATGAGAGGATGCTTCTAGATGTCCTTAGGAAACATAAGAAATCCATTGGTTGGACCCTATCTGATATTCCTGGGATTATCCCACTTATTGGGACTCATAGGATTGTTATGGAATCTGATTCAAATCCATGTCGTCAACCTCAACAGTGACTCAATCCTAATCTCATGGAGGTAGTAAGGAAAGAACTTCTGAAATTGTTGAAAGCTGGTATCATATATCCCATAGCTGAGAGTGAATGGGTGAGCCCAATCCAAGTGGTTCCAAAAAAGGCTGGAATCACAGTGATAACCAATGAGGATGGAGAGATTCTTCCAACAAGGATGAGTAGTGGATGGAGGGTCTGCATTGACTATAGGAAACTAAACTCATTCACCAAGAAGGACCATTTTCCCTTACTATTCATTGACCAAGTCCTTGAGAGAGTGGCAGGTCAAGCCTTCTACTGTTTCTTAGATGGGTACTCAGGGTACAATCAAATTGAGGTCTCCCTAGAGGATCAAGGGAAGACTACATTCACATGTCCTTTCGGTACCTTTTCCTTCAAACGCATGCCCTTCGGGTTATGCAATGCCCCTGGAACCTTCCAGTGGTGCATGATAGGAATCTTCTCAGACATGTTAGGGGATTTTCTAGAGGTCTTCATGGATGACTTCTCTGTGTTTGGGGATACTTTTGAAGGATGTCTACAGAATGTTGAGAGAGTCTTGTCAAGATGTGAAGAAAAGAATCTGGTCCTAAACTGGGAAAAATTTCATTTCATAGTTAAAGAGGGACTTGTTCTAGGCCATCTGGTCTCAAGTAGGGGGATTGAAGTTGATAAAGCAAAGGTTGACATCATTCGTCACCTTCCATCAACCAAAACTGTCAAGGAAGTGAGGTCTTTCTTAGGACATGCTGGTTTCTATAGAAGATTCATCAAGGACTTTAGTTCAATATCTCATCCCCTTTGTGCTCTCTTAGTAAAGGATGCTCCATTTGTTTGGACAGAAAGCTATGAGGGTTCATTCTCAACCCTCAAATCTTCTCTCACCTCTCCTCCCATTATGAAATCTCCAAATTGGAACCTTCCTTTTGAACTTATGTGTGATTCCAGTGACTTTGTTGTTGGAGCTGTGTTAGGACAACGTTGTGATAAAACTCATTATGTCATTGTTTATGCAAGAAAATCCTTAAATGATGCCCTAATCAACTACACCACCACTGAAAAGGAGTTACTTGCTATTTTGTTTTCCTTAGAGAAGTTTAGGTCCTACCTCTTAGGATCACCCATCACTGTGTTCACTGACCATTCTACACTAAAATACCTCTTCCAAAAACAAGATGCTAAGGCTATACTGATTAGGTGGGTCCTTCTCTTACAAGAATTTTACCTCACAATCAAGGATAAAAAGGGAGTTGAAAATGTTGTAGATGATCACCTCTCTAGGATGGAATTCAAAGACAACTCAAATAAACTTTCTGTGTCTGATTCGTTTCCTGATGAACACTTATACTCTGTGAGTGGCTCCCCTTGGTATGCTGACATAACAAATTTCTTAGTGATAGGAGTCATTCCAAAATTCTTAGGGACTCAAGCTCTAAGTAAATTCATTTCTGATGTTAGACACTATGTGTTTGATGATCCAAACCTCTATATGTTCTTCCCTGATCAAGTCATTAGGAGGTGTGTTCCAGAATCTGAACAAGAGTCCATCCTTAAATTCTGTCATAGTGAGGCATGTGGAGGTCACTTTTCCTCTAAGAAAACATCTGCTAAGATTCTTCAATGTCGTCTTTTCTGGCCTACCCTTTCAAGGGACTCCTACACATTTTGTCAAAGCTGTCCTAAGTGTCAACAAGTAGGGTCCATCACAAAAAGGAATCAAATTCCACTCACTCCCATCTTAGTGGTTGAAATATTTGACTGTTGGGGAATTGACTTCATGGGTCCCTTCCCAAACTCTCAGGGATACCTCTGTATACTCTTAGCTATTGATTATGTCTCAAAATGGGTTGAGGCCATTCCCACTAAGTCCAATGATCGTCAAGTTGTGATTCGATTTCTAAAAGAGAACATATTTTCAAGATTTGGAATTCCTAGGGCTATAATTAGTGATCGAGGAACCCATTTCTGCAACCGCCCATTCTCTTCACTCATGTCTAAGTATGGTATTTCTCATCAAGTTTCCACTGCATACCATCCTCAAACCAATGGTCAAGCAGAGTTAGAAAATAGGGAGATTAAGAAAATTCTTGAAAAAACTATCAACCCCTCTAGGAAAGATTGGTCTGAGAAACTCTTAGATGCTCTTTGGGCCTATAGAACTACAAATAAAACCATTTTAGGAATTTCCCCATATAGGTTGTTTTATGGTAAAGAATGCAATTTCCCAGTGGAGATTGAACATAAGGCCTTTTGGGCAATTAAGAAAATGGATTATGACCTCTCATTGGCCGGAACAAAAAGGAAATTAGATCTCAATGATCTGGAAGAACTAAGGATGGAGGCTTATGACAATTCAAGGATCAATAAAGCTAGAGTTCAAGCCTAGAAATCTAGGAATATCAAGGTCAAAAATTTTGAACAGGGAAAACTTGTGCTCTTTTATAGTTCAAAACTTCATTTACACCCGGGAAAGTTAAGGTCTAGATGGTCAGGACCTTTCATAGTGCATTATGTGTACCCCCATGGGGCATTAGAAATTCAAGATCCCACAAGTGGTTACATTTTCAAGGTCAATGGTCAAAGGTTAAAACCATTCATTGAATCATTCAATAAATAGGAAATAGAGGTTGAGTTAACTGAGCCATCCTATGAACCAGGAACAAATTAATAGATTTAGGGTCCATGTCGGGCTAACGACTTTAAACAAAGCGCTGAATGGGAGAAAACCCATGGTTTTCAAGTTTCCAATAATTTCGTTGTTTTAATAAACTTTATATTTTAAATAGGGTTAATGAGACATTTTGATATTTCGAAAAAAAATAAACTGTTGACCTGTTCTTCTATAATGAGTATGGATGGGTACGAAAGGGGAGCACTATATTCATCCATGTCACATGGTGTGATCCTTGAGTAATACCTTACCCAAAAATTTAAAAAGAAGACAATGTATCATCAGTTTGTTTTTTTTTTGATGTGTTTTTAGGTTAAAAAAAATTCAAAAAACAAAAATAAATAAATAAAAATATAATAATAATAATAATAATAATAAATTCCATGCCATAGGCCGTGGGGAAAACCCCGTCACAACCGGCGAAGCCGCGGGGACTCGAACCCGGGACCGAAGGGAGACAGGGGCGTGCGCTTACCACTAACCTGCAGTTTCTTGTGCTTCCTTATTCTATAATTTTTATATATATACTTATATTTTACTTCTTTTATTATATAAATATATAAATATATATATATATATATATTGTTTTTTGTTTGTCTGTTTTGTTTGTTTTGTTTTTCCTTTTTCCACTAGGGAACTCTACAAGCGACATGGATATCAAAGGACTAAATTGGAGCAGCAAGAACTTCAAACTTCAACCACCAGGTGACTTCATTCTATGACCCTCATTTTCAATTTCCTTTTTGAACTTCCATTATCTGCCTCGAATCCTTCTAAATTTTCATTTCTTCAAACACTGGGGACAATGTTGTTTTAAGTTGGGGTGGAGATAAAATAAAAAAATGCTTTTGTGTAAAAAAAATGAATGATTTGAAAAAAAAGAGTGTAAATGGATGGAAAATTCCTTTAAATTTGAACATGGTAATACACAATGAAAACTTTGAAATTGAATATCAAATAATTTAGCATGCCCTGATTCTGATTTTAATCCTTGTATAATTTCATGAGCATAGATTTTGGAAAGTGTGGTTGTCCAATGTGATATTTCATCATTTATATTTTCATCCAAATAAAAAAAAGATCACAATGCACGTCCCTTGGATAGTGCGGTATTAGTTTGAGTTCATGGGGTCCCCTAAATAAATATCATAGGTTTGGTGATCATTTTAGTTTAATATGAGTATTCAAAAAATATTTAAAAAAAATTGCGGGTAGAGCAATGAAATGACCTAATGCGTGGCTTTCGGCACTTGGGGATCGTGACTCCAAAGTTGTCTGGCCCAGAGTTAGTAATTTTATCTCTATTTCTGGTAATTTGAATTTGTTTTTTACTGAGTTAACTCGAGATGATGCCCGAGTATGTGGGCTTCACTTGGTGCCCTAAGGTCTTTGATCCTGGGAGTCATCGGCAAAGTCTCGCTACAGGGGTTAACTCTTTTGAGTGCAACTTCAATTACCATGGAAAAATTGCAAAAAAAAATTATACAAAAAAAATGAATAATCATCTTAATATTGAAATGTGATTCCACCTAGCGCTTCCGTAATTTCCTCCTTGAATAAATATGAACCCCCATGTCTATTGTGATGCACAACACATCCTCATACTTAATTGATATTGGATGAAATATGACAATGAATTTGAACAAAGGAATGGGCTTGGGATTGGGATATGCTTATGAAACTATCTTGTATTAAAATATTTTTATGGGTTTCATGGTTGTTTGGTATAAGTTTTTCTGGTGATCATTGTTTATTAAAATGTTTTTGGAAAAGGGAATTCGAATTTCATATTGTTGATATATATTTTGCTCGGGACTAGCAAAACTCAAGTTGGGGGGTGTGATTATCCACTAAATGAGGCTAATATTCATTGTTAATATAAATAATATTCATGTTATTTATTATTCATAAACACCATTTTAGTTCATTTTACATTTTGAACATCATTTCACATTATGATTGTAATACCTTTTTAAAATGCACTATTATGTGTTACATTTTTGAACATCATTTGAAGTACCCAATGATTCATCTAATTATACATATTTTAATTTTATATTTTTGGAAATTGATCTACACTCCAATATGAACATGTTTCATTCAGGGATCAATGGAAAATTCATGGAAGAATATGGGGATATTTTGTGATGAAAGGAAGCAATTCTAGAGAAGGCAGATTGGACACCAGCCCACTGATGAGACTGTGGGGCCCAACATACAGGCCCAAATAATCCCAACATTCGTGGGATGCTAGAAGAAATGTATAGAAACAAATAACTATTCAGGAGCTAATGCTAATTCGGCTTCCATGGTGGTCATTTGGGCGTCCCAAGTTAGAGATAAAATTCTGGGCCAGAATTCGCGGCCCAGAAACACATCCCACTAATTTGATCATATCTCGGAATCCACAACTCCAAATTGGCCCAAATTTTACAGGAGGTTAGATTCCATCCGTAGATCCATTGTCTTCTTCTATGGACCACTCTGATTAGGCCATCTAGAAGGTCATCCAAACGCGTCTGTTCGGTGGATGAAAGCTGGCTGCCACCTCGGGTCAAATGTGGAAAAGTCCAAATTCCACAAGCTTTCCACCACCTATGGCCTACCAAAATTAATTGAGATTCTTTGTACTGTTGGAGGCTCGACCCAAGGGCTCAAAAAATCCTATTTAAGGCAGTGGTGTTGGAGGATTTAGGAATCTTCGAGCTTTGTTTCGTTTTAATGTTATGCTGCCAATTTGTCTTTGTAACGTTCTTCCTTCACATTTAAGTTGTTTTAATTCATCCTAGTTTCTTAATAAAAGTTCTTCTTATCCTCTTATTATATTATTCCCCTTATCACTTTGATATCATTGGTTCAAGGTGTGAACTTGTTCATACCAAACCTTGTGATATTATCACACAATAGTGGAGTGATTGTTATTTTATTGCGTTTTTTTTACTTCTCCGTTTCCTCCCTCATGAGTCTACTTTCCGCTTCCATTGAAACCATAGAATCAATGGAGGGATAACCCACTTATGGGTTGATCCAAGGGAGTATCAAGGGGCGGTATTGGATGTTATTTATCACCTCATTAATGTATAATCACTTCTTTAATTGATATTTTCATTTGATGATTTTTAAACTCCATCGTCCTTGTTGAATTTAAGGCCACACACATCAAGTGCTAATACGAACCTTTACCTTGAAGTGCTCAAAACATTGATCCTTCAAGTGTATAGGTGATTAGTATTAAAGGTTGTAGGCATTAGACCAGTAGGTGATGATGTTGTTTTATCTCCTTAAATGAACCCATCTCAAATATAAGAAATTGAAATCATTAAAAAGGAAATACGTCCAATCCACCTCGGGTGATAACCAAGGATCAACTCATTCTTTTAAATTGAATTCACTTAAATCTGTTAGATATCTTTAAAAACCATCCAAAATAAATCCATGTTGGCCACTTCATAGCTGAAAAAAGTCCATAGAATGTACGTGTCTATAGGTTTCTTCTTAGGTCTCTGTGGATTCGATAACCCAAGCTAAACTACAAGGACCGTCTTACCTTCTTCTCTTGGGTAAATTTGAGTGAGAATCAGGTATCCATGGATTTTAGTCTTCAATGTCATTTTTTTCACTAATGTTATAGTCACAATATACTACCTTCATATAGATAGTGGAAAGACCAAAGGAACCAATGTAAAAGTTTATTTTTATGAAAAATATCTTTAATCAGATTGATATTTTATCAGGTTAGTGAGTGGAGCTATATATTTATATGCTCATGAATCTAGAGAAATTTTAGTAAATTGTTCTTATATAGGCTTGTTGACATGATTTTACAACCTTGAACAAAATAGTAGTGAGGTGTGTTTGAGAAAATATTCCCCTAGGAAGCTAAAGGAAGACCACGCTTATGAATTTATGTATTTTTTGTTGGGAGAGGTGATAAACATGGACAATTCTTAGAGGGTGAAAGTTTTATTTTTAAATAAGAAGATAATAGTGAGATATCTGATCACCATGGTGTTTTTATTCAAGTATGGTTTAAGGAAATAAAACTAGGGTATGTGTAAATATCTCCATGTTGACTTCATTTTTATGTTAGGAAACCTATAAATAATATAATAGAGAAATTTTATTTATGAGAGTATAACAAGGTGTAAATTTTTTCCAAGAGAGATGTGTATTGGAACTCAGGGTTTCCATATGTTTGAATATAAGGAGTCGTCTAATTTTAACCAATGTATAGGTATGGGGTTTCACCATAGAGTCAGTTATCAAGGGGATAATTCATGTGTTGATAGATAGGTCATGTTTTGGCCTTATGTGATTGACCATTAAAGGAGTTATAAGGTTGTGGTGGATAAATAATTTTATAATGTTTTTTCAGAATGATCTCCCAATTCAATGGAGTATAAGGATCAATTCAAAATTCAATATCTATTGTAGGACTTGAAACAGTGATGATATGTAGTATTTAGGATTTTTTCACTCGTATTACATTATATTGTACTGAATATGCAACTGTGGGGTGAGTGATCATTTCCCATTTTGACTCTATGAGGAGGATGGGTATTAGAGAGTTAATGTTCATGTTACCTAAACATGATTAAAAAAATATTTTTTAGAAGGATTGAGAGACAATGATGGTTATAGGTACTCTATGAGTATATTGATTCTAAAATGAAACATGATTATCATCGATACATGATGTGTTAGTGGTATTGGCTTAATTACTATTATAGATAATCTCATAACTGATTTTTTTGGAAGTATATCATAGTATTCCCTTTTCTTTTAATACATTTGATTCTATAGGATTTTCTTGACACATATAAAAAATAGTTAAAACATATATAATATTATGTTTTAGGCCTATAAAATACATATGCCTTCTAATTATCATTCTAAACTACCACACATTTACCTTTTTTCTTCATCATCTTTACATAGTTTTATACCCACCAAAATTTTTATAGAAAAATACATGGATTAGTAAATATAATAAATTACTAAAATATCTGAAGCATACATTTCATTTGAAAAGAATATGTTTTAAATTCATTGTTAACTAATAAACTGAAGATGAATTTCATTATCCTAGCATTGAAATCTGAAATAATTATTTCAAATTTCTTGATAAATCCCTTCAAAAAAATTCTTCATTTCTAAAAAAAATATCATGAATATGTACAATCACAAAGTGTAATATGGTGTTGGACTTCTTCATATACATGTTTCTTTCCACTTTTTCATTCCTAAACTTCATTCTATTTAGATAATAATTTATCTTGAAATACCATGCCCTTGAATCCCATTTTAAACCATAAGGTTACTTCTATAGTAGACACACATTTTTGTCTGTATAATCAATCATAGATCCAATGATCTATGGCATACACACTTCCAAATAATTCTTATAGTTTAGAAAAGATGATTTATCAAAATTATGAAATATTTTAATTTATCCATGGTTTGTTTGGGAATGAAATATTATACTAAACTTATGTATGGAAATTGGGGAAAGGTATCATGAAAAAAAACACCTTAAATTTGCGAGTATCCCTTTCATTCCATAATTTCTTTTTCTAGTTAATTAACCATTGTTACAACACATGTCACTGTATCAATAATTATATTAATTTGATTATAGTTAATTTTAATTGTTA
Organism: Viscum album; assembly: GCA_963277665.1. Lineage (NCBI taxonomy): Eukaryota > Viridiplantae > Streptophyta > Magnoliopsida > Santalales > Viscaceae > Viscum > Viscum album. The sequence continues at coordinate 706,175,592 of OY728167.1, read as the reverse complement.
TATGTTTTGGGATATGGATTTTAAATTTCCATTGATTTTCCTTATATGAAAGGTTTCTATAGGGCCACTACATTGTTATTTTTAACTATTTGGATGGACCATAAATGGGCCTCCTAATACATTGATATTGGTTTGTATGGTTTAAAAGAATCCATGTTTTTTACAGTTATATAGGTTTTTTATACTTTTTACTATTAAAGGATATCTAGCATGGGTAATACGTGACCTATAGAGAAGCATGTGTGGATATGGGGGACCATAAACGGTTCCCTTATATGTGGATTTTTGAATGAGTAGGTTGTGCATTAATAAAAAAATTGTGTGGAAATTAGGTAAAGCATGATGCAGCTTGGAAGATCTATTTTTCATAGTTGGCTAATAGTTCATCAAAATATATTTCTTAATGTGTTATATTACCATACTTCAAATTGGTTGAAATTTCTACTATCCCTCCACCAAAGTTTTCCAAAATTTACCCTCCCCTCTCTCATTTTGTTAGTCTTATACAATTACAAAAAAAGGGAGATCTCCCTCCCCACTCTATTAGATATAATTATACTTCCCTCTTATTTATAATGTATTTTTTAGGTAAACACATCTATAGATCTTTTGTCTGAACTTCCATTATTTTTTTCTATTTCACATCCTATATAGAAACCTAAGTCTTATTGTGAAAGGATATAGGTTTCAAGATGGTTGTTAATTATGGATTTGGATATATAGGTATTTCATATGTCTTCATAAAATTTATTTTAGAATTCCCCATTATAGGAGGTGTGTTATGTATTAATTATCATTGAACAGAGGTAGATGATTCTAACTGTTTCACTTTTATTTAATAGTATTTAGTTGATCATATTTTTAGGAGTTTTATTTTTCTAATTATTATTATATATGATATCTAAATCGATTTCATAATTGTTTGGATGTAGTTTTCCACTTTGAATAATTGGTTGTTTTAAAGGGATTTTGTTTCAAAAATTTGTTTTAATTGAAAATTATTGTAAAATTGTTTTAATGATGTGTTTCAAATGGTATTGATGTTTTGGAATGGTATATGACCACATTTAGGTCATGGGATGAGTAAAGGTGGTTTTGTTTTAATATTTCTCTAAAATGATAGCATTATGTGTTTTGATATGGTTTTAATATTAGTTCATAATTAATTTTGTTAAGGTAATGGATTGAAATGGAATTTTAAACCATTGGGAATGGGATTTTTATACCGATCTATGTTTTTCGTTAGACCCATTTTGAACTTATTAATTAGATTTCATGCTATGTGCATGAGGTTTCCTTAAAGAACCATGTCTGTTATATGGATTTTGGCATGATGGGAATTCCTTATATATATATATATCATTACGATATGAATGAAAGTTTTTAGGTTTATTCTTTTTAGGGATTTAGAGTTTATATGAGATTCATATTTTATTTTTCTATAAATCATGTGAGATGTTTGATTTGTCGCCTTAAATTAAATATTTCATGGGTTTATTGTGTGATATGTGAGAGGTCTAGATTAATGTAATAAAATATTGTAACACACTACTAGTACATGATGCATTCCTATCATGGGGTGGGGAAAATAAATTTATTACCTGGTATAATATTTCAGTAATCATAGGTACTCTTATGAAGAGAAGTGAAAACAAAACATGTTTTTTAATTATTATTGATTTGAGAAAAAATTCAATTTTATTTTAATTTTATAAATTTTGAGTTTAGAAAAGTCATTTAAATTGATTAATTTTAAAAAATTGGTGAGACATAGTTACCAGAATGGGTTTTGATGAACCTAGTTCTATGCTATCATGATTTATAATTTCTACAAATTCTACTTTTGTAGGTTGGTAAGAGAGAAATTCCTCTATTAATTAATCTCCCCATGGTCAAATGGTGATAGTTAGGGAATTCCTAATGAAGTATCAATTGGTCTACCAACCTTATGGTGTGTGTGGCATTATAAAAGGAACTTTTGATAAATTATTCTATCCCCAATTGGAAATTATTATTCCCTAATTAACAATTTTTATCATTACAATTCTTCACATGTATTGGATGAACACTCAAAAATTAAACCAAATATATTCTGTATAAAACATATATTTATTGGGTGGGGGTATTTAGATAGTCAACCAAGACAATTGAAATGAAAATAATTACACCCTTGCACAAATACTTTTAGAATTGAGAACTGAATAATCAATTGAAACCAGGTCATATGTGAAAGAGAAAAGGTTTATTCCATTAAATGTCGAAACCCAAGCATTTTTGTTAGTAAAGCCTCATCCTTTCAAAAACACACATAGGAACAAATTATTCCTTGATAGGTAATTCGAGTGGATTCTGGAGAGTGGATAATTTACCAAATAATGAAAAGAAATGAAAAGGAAATAAGGGAAATAAATATGCATCAAGACATCATCTAGGTCTTCCCATGCTGATAAATACTCTTCAAACCCTCCCATAACCTCTTATTTGTAGGAATAAATCACTCTAGAGGTTCTATAAATATCCCATTAATTTTTCTTGTTTCATCCGAAGTCATAAAAGGGAGTAGGACACAAAACATCTCATCAAAATTACCATTTTATGTCCCAAAGTTTCGCATTATGTAAGTGATATTCACGATGTGTAATGGGTAGGACTTAAAACTGGATTTCTAAAAGATTTTTCATCATGAATATTGGTTCATGATATATATTGTTCACAAATAAATTTTTTATGTCTTATTTCCCTGTGGTGTAATTCATCATATTTCACATATTGAATGACTTATATGATGTGTAAATATTATTTCAATCCAATTTAACTCAAAATCATTAGGTTTATTCATTTACAATCATTTATCTTTCTCCTCCACTTTTCTCATAATAATGGTCAATCATATACATCATCAAATCAATATATTTTACCTTAAAAAGTCAGGTGTCACTTCCCATCATGAAGTAGTTCCTCTTGAAGTTTTTTTGGCTCACCATATTAAACACTTTTTAATTATTTCTGACGACACTCTATATCTAGTAAAAAAAATTAAAAACCATTAAATACTGTAGAAATCAATCATTTCAAATTTTTGAACAATATTTTTAAATTACAATAAATTAGAAACTATTGATGTATCTTATCCCTTAGTTATGTGTTAGGTCTAGTGGGGGTGCCCCAAAATCTTATCCTAGTACAAGGAATTCTGGTGGCTTGGGTTATACATGAAATATAGGTTGATATTTTATTCTCATTTGGTCTGTTATATAACTATCTCACCTTAGGACCTTGTGTGTGACAAATGGTATGAGATGATTCCATATAGAAATCCCAATTAATCTATACCCAATTTCATTTGACCTATATAGAATTATGACCTATTTGATTTTTGATTCCATTTTATTCATTTAAATGGTTCCTTAATGACTATTTAATTTTTATGAATAATTTTTTTCTATCAAATAGATTCTAAAATGTGTTTTGAAAAAAATATCTAGTGGTTTTGAAGATTTATTTTGAACAACTATTTTTGTTAATCGAGGATTCATTTGAGAAAATATCTTTAAAAGATTGTTTATATTTAAATAAAATAGAAATGAAATTTAATAAAATGGTTGTGGATGTAATATTGGTTTTTGTGTTCTAATGTTTTGAATACTTATTTTCTAATTATATTTCAAAATTTCAAGGTTGATTCTTCATTTGAAAGAAATAACACAAACTATTTGATGACATTCTATAGGGATCAGTGTTGATCATTACCTATATACAAAATTCAATGTATGTAGTTTATATTGTTTCTTTTCTAGATACTTCACTATTTCATCATTTGTCTTGAGAGTATAGGTTGCCTGGTGACAACTGGTTTATGGAAATGGTGAGTTTCCAAGGGTCTCACAAAGATTATAGTTCTTTTCAAACATGTTTTATTTTATTTTATTCCTGGAATGATTATGTAGAAATTAGATAATTTTTATATTATACCTTTAATAAATATGTAATATTGGATTATAGTTTTGTATTAAATTTATGTGATGTCTTATATATTTTTATTCATATAATGTGTTCATGTTTTATTCATATATATATATATATATATATTGATGGTAAAATTATCCCCACTAACAATGTTATGGGACCCTAAAACTAGTTTCTAGCTCAGGGAGATTAAGAACACGCCTCAAGAATATCATGGGATGGCTTAGGTGTTGGGTCCATGGGTGACCCGTGATAGATTTTGAAAAAATGTTATGTAAGAACCAACTTATTATTTGGGGTGTTTCTGGGTTGTACATAGAATAAAATTTTATTTAGGAACGGAGTGGTGGGTGTTGGGAAGTGCTTATCAAACACTTCTTCACACCGAACATTGCACATGCAGGGGTGGATATAAGATCAGTCTTGATTTGGAGTTTTATGTTTTATGTCATTGATGGATTTTGAAATGTTTTAAGGATTTTATCAATCCTCAATGAGTATATTGGTGATTTAGATTAGTGTATATATTTTCAAAGGTGAATGTTGCGAATGAACTGGGGCATCACATTTGTCTCTAGAATTCTGCAAAACTATGAAGATCCTGGGAAGAATGGTTTTGAAACCATTACATAGAATATTTTATGGATGGAACATTGTTTATCTTATAGTGCATCAAATCCCCCAATAATATTTTTTCTCTAATGTAGTTGGTTTTTTACATCCCTTTCATTTCATATTGACCCCAATATTGTTTATCAGTGGTGTCAGAGTTAATAAGGGTTTGTTCTAAGTGAATTTATGTTGTTGAATATTGGTAGATTCAAGATTTAGGCATAGAAAATTTTTATTTATGTTTGTTTTTATGTTTTGGAAATTGGATTTCATTTTAAAATTTATATTATTTAATGTAGGGATTAAAGAATTTGTTTTGGGTGATAAACGTGTTTTAGTTTAATTAAATATTCTTGTGAATGATTTAATTTTAAAATATTGAATTTTAAATTTTAAATTTTTAATGTTTTAAAAATATAATATATTTCAAAATGAATTTTTGAAGTTATTTTTGGATGAAAAAATATTTTGATAACCATGAGATATCTTAAAGGGCTATGGATTTAAATTGTATTTTGAAATTCATAGAATGATATTAAATTAAATAAAGGTATTTTAAAAATTAAATGTTGGATGTTTTATATGTGTTTTTTATAAATGTGTTGCATTTTAGATTTTTTATTTTTTATGATAGAGTTATATTATTTGGTTTAGAGAAAATGGACTCATTGATGTTAATATTTTTTTCATTTAGATAAATAAACCCATAGAATATTAAAAGAAAAGTTGATAGCCTACTAATTGGTCCAATCTACATTATAATACCTATATTCATTAATGAATGGTTTATTCACCATTTAATCTACATTGACTAAAGAACAGGTGGTGGATTAAGGATTTTCCATATACTTGGACCCTCTCAAAGACTTATTAAATCATTTCCCATCTTATTTCATAGTGACTATGTTTATATTGAGGCTTTGGGAATGGATAAGGTGGATTGATGGAGTAATGGATTATCTCATAAATAATGAATCATTAAGATTAAATTCCTATGTATCCCTTTTGAAGGGGCCTAGATATGATTGTTTAGAAACTACAGTTCTTCATATCTTTATGATGGAATATCATATGGGTTCTTCAAGTCAAATTTTACTCAATGGTTCTATTATAGGGGAATCATTTCCAAACCCTTTTCAGCAGAATATAATAAAGACAAGATATTTTGGATGAGTGGTTCCTTAATTTTAGTTAATTTTATTTAGATTCCTCTATTTTGTGATCATCAAGAAATATTATGACTTGAGATAGAATAGTGGGTTGATGATGGAAAATTTCTTTTTACTAATGAGAGAAAGTATATAATATTTTTATTCTCTAGAGAACATTTATATTCTATGTCCTATTGTATATAAGCTCTTAGGCCTTGTCGTTAGTGTGGCTAGTTTGGTTATCTATATATTTTTTGTAAGTTGGAGTCTAGAAAATTATTTTTTGGGTGTAATATAGTTATTAGTGGTTGTTTTTTTAATAATTTTTTAGTTATACTTATAATAATGGTTTTTAAGTGTGTTTTTATGTGTGATTCATCAGTTTTGTTATTTTACATTCTTCAAAATTATGATATTCTAAAATTTTTATGGTTGTATTTGGGTGTTTCTATCATGGGTGACTCTTGGGTTAATGCTTGGGTGACATGGATAATTTCTTTATTAGAGATATTGAGAACTTTATAGTGATTTATTATTTATTTTGATTCTATGTGACACTTTGTTAAATGTTTAATTTATAAATTCACACATTGAGTGTCATGAAACAGTTTTAGATTCCATTATTGTGGCTTTTGGTGCTTTGGTTACTTTATTTTATCATTGGATGCATGACTGAACTCAGTGATGGTGTTTATTTATATATGTTGTGTTCCCTTTGAGTAATGTGTCCTTAGGGAGCTACAGTAGTTTCAATATAATACTCATGGGTAATGGAATTTTTTCACCATGGGTGATTTAAGGACGTGAAATATGTGGTGGATTTTTTTCTTAGTATGGTTTTCCTCCATTCATTTCAAAAATTTGTAGAAATTATAAAGGGTGGGGAGACATATTATCATTCTCCATTACTTTGAGTCTTTTTTCTTTATGTTTACATTCATTATATCCATTAAGTTGATTGGGAATTTTTTGAGTTTGATCTAATTGTTTATAGAAATATTTTTTTATTTTTTTTCTTCCTTAGGATCTTTATAGTTATTATTTTTTCATCCAAACTCATTCTATGATGTGTTTTTGGTTCTTGTTTTGGGATACCACTACCTTTATTAAGGATATTACAGTGGAAAAGGTCGAATGGTGGGGAGATATTAACACCTAATGAAAATTTATGTACTATTATATTAAATAATTTTTAGTTAATTTTAACATTTATATGTTTTGGTTGTCAGATTCCACATTTTTAGTGTTTTTCACTTATGCACAGTCACCACATGGTTAGCAGTAATCACTCCATAGAATCTTATATTGGCCTAGTAATTTTCCTAATTTGGGGAACATGGATTATGGGAAGCTATGAATTTTACCCTGATATAGGTTTATTTTAGTTTATTTTCTAACATGAATTTTTATCCAACATGGGTGACACATAACATAGGGTGAGTTGTGTGAGGATTATGGGAACTATGTGGGGTACCATTACATGTGGGTTTTGGAAGGAATGTGGTGTGAACGGTTAGGAAAATCCATGGATATTCCAATGAAGCATGATACATCCTATAATAACTATTTTGCATGGTTGATATGCATCTTATCCATTAAATCTATGTAGATTTCTAATTTGGTGAAATTCCTGCTATGCTACTACACTGTTTTACTTGATTTCCCTTCTTCCCTTTTATACTTGTTCTGATTGGTCCTCCCACGCATGTTATGGAGCTCTCATACTCCTCTATCTTTTATTCCAAGCCACTTCAATCTCATTTTGAAGTGATTTATTGAGTTTTATATAACAAGCCACACTTTACATACATGGTTATTACTTCAGAATTAAATCATACATATTACAACATATAACAAAACCATTATAGGACCATATAGGTATAGTGTCTTTAGAAACTAGGAAACATAAACAACTAGTTCATAAATCATCTACATTGTCTCCCATTTATTTCATCATATCTAGAGTCCCTTTTGGCATATCCTACTTAATACCCTTCTTCCTGGCCTGGGGAAAAGAAAACATACAAAAGGGTGAGCTTAAATTCTCAGTAAGGGTAAACAAAGTAATTATCAATCAAATCATATTCTTAAGAACATAACATTTTGAAAATCTTAACCTGCAAAAGAGATCATAATATCATGACATGGGATAAATCATATTAGTGAAATGTAATCCCAATAATCATAACATAAAACATTAATCTTTGTGGTATACACACATAATCATAGAAAATCATTTCATATTAGTCAAGACTCATTTCCAAGACTATCATAGCAGACAATGTCCATTTCGGAACCGAGTTCACTCCTAGTTCCAGTCCTGTATCGCTAAAATGGATTAACTTATCGTTCCATCCATGTATATCTGATGAGATATAAATCTTTACCCAATGCATTGTAAGGAGATATAGGTCTCAACCATCTCATAATGAAACCATTCTTATGTGTGCCACAAAATCATAAACCATACATCATAGCATAACCCATGTATAAAAATGGAATTCTTAAACATCATTCCATCATAACATAATCCATATAAGATAAAAGGACTTCATAAAAATAATTCCATCATAACATAATCAAATCAATTTAATAACAGGGAAATAAATAGAACCCTATATTATCTTAGCTGAAAAATAATTTTGATAAAACACTTGAACTCTATTCCTGAGGAAAATATCCTTTCTTCTTCAAAAACATTTTTCCTTTCTCAATATGTCATAAAATTTTAAACTAAAAGTAGTTAATTGAATATAAACTCAAAAACTTGTAAATTAAGCTTCATGGAAATAATGTTCTATGAAATCATAAAAATCCATTCAGGCTGTATTAGTTAAAAATAAACATTCTTCTCGTACTTTTCCCGAAAAGTAAAATAGTATCTCGTACTGAAAACGACAAAAGATTCATTTCATATCTTTTAATACAATTCACCAATAGGTAAAATTGGATTTAAACAATTTTAGGAGGATAGAAATAATATTACATATTGAGGAAACATGGATGTGGATGATAAATATGCCCTAGTAAATACCGAAGTATAAATAATATCAGATAAAAATGAGATTGCAAGATTTTCCCTTACCTTAGGTCTGATATTCTTTGTACGTATCTGAAACTCATGTATAATGATTTAAAAAATGTCATTGACTTATTCCAGAATCATATTCATTGTTATGATATCATATATGGTCATATTCTTATCTTCTTATTATTAATATTTCATTGCTACTTGACTAAAAATTGTAATCATCCTTTGTTGGGTGGAGGGGAGATTTCGGGACGGAGGAACCCCCGATCATCCATTCCCTTCGATGATGATGTCGGCCGACATGTTGGCTCGTCCCCCCTTGATGGGGGAGGGGGAATCATCAGATCATACGAGAGTAAGGTTTTTCCAGCCTTTTTCCAATCCGGATTTTCTCGGTCCCTTTCCAAAAGTGGTACGAAACCCTAAGGTTTTGGATCTTTTCGATGGAGTTCCAAATCTCCAACTTTCCAATTCTGAATTTTATGAAGCTTCGGGCATGATAAATCTCACTCTAGTGGCTAGATTCAATCAAAAGAGGCCCTCAGTTGATGCCTTCGATCGTTTCATCTTCAGTTCTTGGGATCTACAGGAACGAGCAGTGGTAGGATTGATGGATATGAAAAAATCATGATTCGGTTCGAGATGGAGGCCGACCTGATTCAAGCATGGTTGGGGGCTCCTCGCGTCATCAATGGATCTCGTTTCTTGCTTCTTTGGTGGTCCTTTTATCTTCATATGAATCACGACTCGCCTTCCATGGCAGTTTGGGTAAGTTTCCCTAAGCTTTCATAACCATTTCAAAATCCTTCAATAATCCGTATGTTGGGGAATCTGGTGGGTCGGTTTCTTAGTTTTGATAGCCGCATGGAGCCAGTTTTCCATCCGGTGAATCCTCGGGTATGTTTTGAGGTTTATGAATCTCGCACCCCATTTGATTTCATCTTGATCACGATTGGAGAAGAATACCATTGCAAGCAGAGGGTTATCTTTGAGAACTGGACCAATTATTGTGGCTCTTGCAAGAGGTTGGGACACTCGGTTGAGGTATGCCGAAGTGGTTTCACAGCACGGTTGAGGGAGGAGAACTGTAGGAAAGGTGACTCTGTGATCTCTAGTGCTAATAATAGAAACAAAGTAGTGGGGGATGATGTGGAGATAGACAGGGACTTGAACATGGCAAGTGACAGAGGGAAGGCCTCCAGTGTGTCTGGTTTGGTTGTGGAGAATAAAACCATAGGGTCCAGCAGGGCTGATTTGTAGGATGTTGGAATTCCATATATTTTAATTGGAGATTTGAGTTCAGAGAAGGATGGGGTTGAAAAGGATTAGAACACAGAAGAAGTGGTGGTCCAGAAAGGTGATTGGAATTCTACAGGTTTGGATCTGTTGGTTGCTCCTTTTATTTCTTTGAGTAATAGGTTCAATGGTTTTTCTGAGGACATGATGGATGACTAAATGGCAGTGGAGGATACTATAGGGAAAGGAGATGAGGTGGTGGTATTGGAAAATCAGCAGGCTGAAGAATTGGGAATCGAACTGTCTAGGAAGGGTAGTGAGCTCGGGGAGGTCCAAGATGGAAAATTGTTTTCAAGCTGCAAATCCAAGGATGTGGATAATTCTTCTTCCAAATTAAGGAGGGGTAAGAGCAAGTGAAATGATAATAAAGGGAAGGAGGCCTTTTCTGTGGCTGTGGGAGATTCTCTAAATGAATATATGCATCTCCCTTTATTGGAGATCATCACTCTAGATCAGAGGCTGGGTAATAACACAGAATTCCTGGTTTTTTATTGGAGGGAACTACTTGGTAAAAGAAGGGAGAATTCGGGGGGGAGGAAAAGACATTGTGAGTGGCCATGCCAGCCTTTGATTTAGTGATATTGTTAAGAGTTGTAATCAGAGGATGGCTACAAGTGAAGGGCCTTTATCTACACCATCAAGAAGAAGAACGAGGAAAGACTACCCTCACCTTCCGCCGCCAATGCGGACTAGATCCACCTCTAAGTGGAGTTGAGAGGAGGTTATTGCATTGAAAAAGGGTAGAGTGATTGAAGATGCTTAATCTGAGCTGCCTGCACTGGATCATCTTAGAAGTCGGGTTCAAAGTGAAAATTTTTGGAGGCATCCAGAGTGGGAGTCGGCTACGGGAGAAGAAGAATCCTGCATGGGTTTTGGAGATGATTATGGCTATTATGATGTGTAATGTCATGATGTTCTATGTCGTGTACGGCTCTTATTTCTTGTTTGCAGTTGTGGTTGTATGTAGGGGTACCGGTCCCCTTTAAACCGGCTTTTTAAAATGGAAAAAAATGATTTGCAGGCATGGATACTTGTTATTCGGGTGTTTATTTCTTTATGTTCTTAAGCGTGTTTTGTCGAATAAATTCTTATTCCTCTTTTTCTGTTATAGATACATCATTTAAAAAATGGTATTAGTATAATATATATCATATTTATTCATTAAATTCGTTTATATAATCATGGTTTAATGAAGATCATGTAGAAAGAATCACATCGCACCGTGGAGACGGTAAGCCGTACGTACGCACGAGTGATTATATCGTTCCCATAATTATTGAATGGTATTGGAGTGGATGATAGAATATCTCATAATTATTATCATGTTATAATAGTCATATATATAGTTATTCTTTAAATAATTATACCCATCCAATTAAGGTGGTGGTGGAAAACATATTACACCACGGCGTGGAGACGGTATTCGGTACGTACACGCGCGCGGTGATTTCGTTTTACGTAGGATGAATATAAGGTGAAATAGGGTTGTTTCATATTTATAATAACATATTAGTATATGAGTGATACTGTTGTTATTACTTTATTATGAAACAACAAAAGAAGAGGAAGTATAAGAAGAAATGAATTTGAAAGATTCAGTAAAGGATATTACCTCTTCTTCGACGCGCCTCTTCTAAACCTCCTCTTAGGGCAGAAAAGATGGTCTTTGTAGAAGACAAGGACCTCTAGTATGTTTCTAGGGAAGTGGAGAAGAAAAATTGGTAGGGGTTGGATGAGATTTAAGTCTCAAAATGGTGTGATTAGGAGAGGGAGGAGGTGCCCTTTTATAAGGGAGCGGGGCACCTTTTGAAAATAAGAAATATTAATTTATAATAAATTCAAAACCCACTTAAAACCCTCCAAAAATGACTCAAATATCAATATTAGATGAGATAGGGTTGTAATATAATCAACCAATAATATTTAGACATGTTGGGAAATTATTTTAAACCTTATCAACTTGATTTATCCTTATTTAATTTATTTAATTTTATTTGTGGTAATAATATTCTAAATTTTAAATTGTTATTAATAATTACTTATTTGTTGTGAATTGTCCATAATTTTATAGTTTAGGACATTTTCTTCCATATAAATTTCAATTTATAATTTTTAAATATTTTTGTGATTTTTAAACAATTTTATAATATGTTATTTTTATAAAATAACAATAGTGTCAGTTTTGACACAATTAATTTATTTGAATTTAAATAAAATATACACAGAATATGTGTTTGAAATAAAAGATTTAATAGATTTATAACATTTCATATTTATCTAAAAAATTATTGGAGAAAATTAATTAGTTCAGATAATATTTATTTTAATAATTTTAAAAACATTTATTTGATATTTCAATCAATAAAATAATTTCAACATCACTATTGTGTCATAATTAATGATAATTATTAAATCCCTAATAATTATAAATAAATTCACATGATGTATATAATTTTATTATATTTTTGGAGAATATTTATGTTCGAAGTTTTATGAATTTTTCACTAAATTAAAATTATTACACTTATAAGATTTAATAGAGTGACTTGTTGTCACCTTCTTTGATTTTAATAATAAATAATTATTTTCATGGTCAAAAGTCCATGAAATGTATCTATTCCGACCCTTAGGTGAAATGGGTCTACTTTTATTCATCCAATATAATTTTGGCAGGTGTTAGGGTAATTTTATAATCTTATTTTGACCCTTAATTACCCGATTTACCTTTAACTACAGTAAATAAAAATTAACATAGTTAGTATTCATAATATAAAAATAAATAAAAGTAACCTATTAACATAATTTGGACCCACTAAATCCCAATATGGATTCCATTTTTCAAAATTCAAAACATAGAAGCTGCAGTAATTAATTTAAAATTAATCTCGTTGTTAAGAAAATGGGTTTTAAAAGTTAAAACATTGCCAAAGATTGTAATGTTTTTACCTATGAATTCAATGTGAAATTAATGCTAATGACAAAAATTATATTAAATGGTAAAAATATATTCTATTTATACTTTAAAACCATTAAATAATATATTTTAACCTTATAAAATATTTTGATGAAAAAATTTGTTTTCAAATAAAAATTAGCATATTTTTACTATTCATCAAAATATGAAAGTTATCAGAAAATTATCAAAAATTTATCCAATGTAAATTTTTATATCCCGATTCAAAAGAAGTTTATTTTGTCAAATTGAACTCATAAACTTTTCAAAAATTATATTTAAAATGGGTGTGCCATCTAAAGGCTGAAAACTACATTTTTGAAAAAAAAATAATTCTTTTATCCAAAAAATTGATTTTTTTCTCATATCATATGTAAAATGAATTATAATGTTATATAAAATTCAAAATGTGTTTAATAATATTTATAAAGACTTGTTTGTATAATATTTTAATAACATATCATTGTTTAGTGAAACTCGGTATTGTGTACAACACACGCTAACGAAGAAGGTCGCTATTGGGTGTAATGCAAGCCAAGTCAGTGTTGTGTGTAGAGAAATATTCCTTTGGCATTGAATAAGACATAAAAAAAATATCTCATAAAATATTAGGGTGTTACATTTTAACCCTCATTACCTCCTCTCCATACAGTTCATTTATTTTCACTTCAATTTCACTTTATCCAACAAACCCTATAAGGATGTCGTGGCTGAAAAAATGGACCATCATGTTTAAAGATTAGGGTTTCTGATGACCAATTATTTTATGGGAGATATTTAGGTTTTATTTTGTAAGTTATATCATAGTTGAAAAATTTTGGCTCGATCATAGTTGAATTGAGGTAGGTTTTTTATGTGTTTCCATTATTTAGAATATCATTTGGTTCTTGACATTTATAAATGTTTATTCATATATGTGATATCTAAAAGGAATATATAATTTACTGGGAGTTTGTTTTTCACATATTTTTATGGGTGGTTTCAAATGGAATTGTCTTCTAAAATGGTTTTTAATTTTATGTGTTGTAAAATGGTTTCAATTATGTGTTCTAAGTTATATTAATGTTTTAGAGAGGTATTTGACCCTATTTGGGTAATGATATGAGTAATGGTAGTTTTTTTATTGTTTTTTAAATGGTTTTGGTATTATGTTTTCTAATGGTTGTAAATAGAGTCATTTCTGATTTTTTAAAAGGAACTGTTTGAAATTGAATTCCAATCCATTTGTAAATGGTTAGGCATGCAGAGTTGGGATTTTAGTGGGACATGTTTGGAGTTTTTTAATGTTGTTTCAGCTTATGTGTGTGATAATCCCACCAAAACACTTGTTTTTTTACTAATCGTGGAACAAGGGGAATTCCTTATCTACATATTTCAATGTTAAATGATTGAACTTGTTGGGTTTTTTTCATTCAATGGATTAGGAGGTGAGCTGAGATCTATGTTTTTTATCATTATGTATTGTGTGACATTTTTGATTTTTCACATCCTATTGTGGATTTTATAGGTTCAGTAGTCATTGAGTGAGAAATCTAGATTTCTTCTACACTATATAATCTTACACTACCAGTGTATCCCTATTTTAATTTTAGGAATTGTTTTGAGTTCCGATATTTCCATGCTTTGTGTAGACCAGTAAGGTGGATTGGGTTAAGAATAAAATATTGTATAGAAGTCGATACACATTTTTTATGATCTATGACTATCCAACCTTATGAACTAGTGTGAAACCCATGAGAATTAATGTATTTAATGCCCCCCTCACCATAAAGTGAACTCCTACTAGTCCAAAAATGGGAGAGGAGGGATAGTGTGCCTCGAGTCTCGCCTCCAGTAATCCCCGGGATAGAGACTAGCACCGAGGGTATAGTAAACACACAGATAGGATGCATTACCTGCTAAGAGAAAACATAAAAAATAGAGAGATAAGATATATTCCATCCAACTCTTGCTCATATAACAAAGTAAAAGAAACCCAAGTGCACATATGTAATGTCGTGTAAGAACTACTAAAATTGAAAGGGAAAACCTGTAAGTACAAAATGAAAGGTAAATACGGAAGAGACCACAAAACCTAAGGAGCTCCTGATACCCACAAGATAGTAGTAACCAACCTGATATCCAACCTTCTCTTAATGACCTAAAAAATAGTATTTATATATGTAGGGTGAGTATAATAGTATATTCAGTAGGATCCCCCCTATTACCTCTCGTGAAGAAGTAAAGAAATCTTGTTAATGCATAGTGAACAAAAATTGAAATAAAATCATCCCCTAAGTTACATGCCTCACCATGGATACTCTCACCAAGTATCACATACAAGAGTATATAATATAATCAACAATGTCAAGGGTACCTTGCTACCACTTCCCTACAGGTTTCCATATTTTCCCCAACATTGATATTCATGACCATTTCTCTCAAAAAAGGCTAGTTTGAAGACACATGGGTGAATCACCACAACATGAACCTCATGCAACACAAACCAGCAAATTCACTTAACCAAAAGTAACAAGGTAGTTTTTGGGAGCCACCACAGCCTGAATGACGTGTATCACACTTCAGGTATTATACATCAAGCCATTAAAATCCATACACTGAGTAAGGATCCTCAAGACCTCATAACATATAAACATTATTCCCACATTAGACCTTAGGAAACTATATACAGAATATATGTGTGTGAAATAACCACAAGCCATTACATGCCTCTACACACATATATAGGGAAAACTATCTGTCATGCATACTATCACTAGTAACTACCAAGAGAATAGAGAGGGGCCAAAGGGGGTAGTTAGCCATCCATCCTCCCACTAGGATGTTGGGGAAACCCCCTAGGGCTCAGAATCCCTACGGTGTTAGGGTCCCTAACTAATAGGGTGGGGTAGTGTATAGAAACACAAAATGTGCCTGATATAATAAATCTCATAACCACACTATGGGAAAAACCTAGTATCAAACTCAACTAAAGCTAACATCTCTTGTAATTCCATTTACCACTTCTAAGACTAGATATCCTACAAGCACAAAACCATTTAAAGAGCTACATTAAGTTAATTATAACTTTTTATCATTTTAAATTTACGTTAGTTAATTATTTAACCTCTAATTAACTATTTACATTTACCACATTACATACCATTACAATTCCAACCATGATCCATTCCCTCTATGTATAACCAAAAATAGTCCATGGCATCTTAGAAATATTACCTAAACATTGCATCCCTGCAAGCCCCAACCCCATGGTTAAAAATTCATTCATTCAATCATTTATTAATAACATCTTCACTTTCAATAATTTCAGGAATTCTAGAAAATCATTCTAAGCTGTGAAACAAAAGGGGCTCAACGCATTGAATAGATGGAATACTTCTTGAGTATTTTCCACATATAGTAGGAATGTAGAACCAACCATCCTGGAGAAGCTAAACACAGAAATCATGTGGCATACCCCACATGTCTTAATCTATTTTGGAAGGTGTGTAAGAAAGACTAGAAACCTCAAGATGTGTGGAAAGTAAATTATATAAACAAATAATATATTCAAAAATATTCACAACATTCATATCAATGGTTAAGCTCAACTTCAACCAATTCCATCACACCTCAGTGTCCTCCCCGAAACCCACATGCATAAACCGATGAATCTCACCACACTAAGAATCAATTAATACCACAACCACTAGGCCTCCCTTCAACTACATACTGTGACATCCCTCCATTATCGTCCATCCCAATATCACATCACATCACAAGTAGTAGGAAACAAATATCCTATTAATTGGTCTCTTGGGCCTAAACAAGGCATTCAACCTTCACCCACAAGGAACATTCATAGCTCCAAAGCATAAAGAGATTGTCCTTTATAAGAAAGCGGGTAACTTAGATCCCTACAAGGAATTATCTTTTAACAAAAAACAGGTTTTTTATTCCATCTTGAATTAACTATTTAAATTAAACATACATAACTTCATCCATTTGATCATCATCAAATCAAAACAATAAAAACCAGATTCATTTACCATGCCTATTTATCTTTAGAAAATTAATTTAAAATTAATCCAGACATTACGTTATTTACTAATTTCCATCATGAAATACATACTAAACAAACAAAGTATATAAATTACACTATCTAGGAAATCAAGAGGAAATAACATCACTAGGAAATTGATACAAATTATTTAATCTAGTTTAGATATTTATTATATATATTTAATTATGATCTAGTGGGTTAAATCTTGATAACTCTAAGACTTCAAGTAAATAGAATAGAAAATCCATGAACCACCTACCTCAAAAGGTTTCCAACGTTCTTTGCATGAGAACGGTCCAACACAGTTGATCACTATTACCACTCCCGCAATGGCTTCATCCACCAGAGGATTCTATGACACAACAGCATCAATTAACACCCATGAAAGCTATTTTAGAAACATGGAGATCACATGACATAACATGGAGAGGATAAATAAGAAGAAATAGATTGAGGAACCCAGAAGAACGGAGGTAGAACATACCTTATATTGAAGACGTATCGACACTTCTTAGTTGCACCAAAACAGGGGGTGGGCATACAGTAAGAAATATCTAAGGGAAAACTATCCATGGATTTCAGTTTGATCACATGAATCCTATGAGAGGAAAGTTTAGATCATTTTTGTATCAGGGAAAAACAAAATGTAAGAACAAGAGAGGAAGATATCTCGCCCTTTTGAAAATCTATATAGAGAAGCGGTTTAGATACAGTTTTGATTTTCCATTAAATTGGAATCTAGTCGAGATTGCAAATTTTGAATGAGTAAAGGCACCCTGAACCTTAGCAATATTAATATAGGAGTTATGGGATTTGAATCAGCCTTAAATGCCTTAAAACAAGACTTTGAATGCATTTTTCATCAAAGATAATGTCAAAGGTTCCAAACGGTAGGAAGCTGGAAACGTTGTACACCTACCGATCTGGAAACACTTTACAACTACTAATAGATGACATACCGATAAATGACGTATAGATAGATGACGTATTGATAGTTCCCCGACTATTTGATGACCTATCGATAAATTACATACCAATAGATGACCTACCAATAGATGACTTATCGATAAATGACCTACCGTCCTGGAAACACTGTTCAACCTACCGATAGATGACCTACCATCATTGAAACACCGTTCAACCTATTAATAGATGACCTACATATAGATAACCTACAAGTAGATGAGATACCAATAGATGACCTACAGATAGAGAACCTACCGTCCTAGAAAGACTATTCACATAATTGGAAATTTGGAAATGTGATAGAAATAAGTCACCTTAACCTCCCAAAACACCTCAAACACCAAATTTTCACAAAGGAATAGACTAGATTGGTCTGCTCTATTACATCATATACCTCTCAAAATATTGTCATCATCGAGAATCCAAAACCTACCCATAGTGGAAACATTAAAAGGGGTCTGAAAACCCATCCTGTGAGATACCTCTAAAGGTTCTCGCTAGGATAGGAGATCAACTACCTCATTTGGAAAACAAGTTTAAAGCTATAAAAAAACTACATCCATATCCAAAACACTCACCCTAGGGAGACTACTCTCAATAGAGAGAAAGGAATAAGAATAAAAAAATAGAAATAAATATCATAAACAAGACAGGTCAACAACCACAAAAATAAACATCATTACCAGAATAGAGATAAACATCAAATAGTTCAGGGTACTGAGTGAATATATGGGACTCACATTCCAAGTAATCTTATCCACACCACCATGTCATCACAATACACAAACCAGGCGGATATCATGATTGCACAACACCTTCTCCTTACAGTCTAAGATCTCTACAGGTCACTCCTCGAAGGTCACATAAGCATCAACATCGATCTTGTACCAATCGATGACATGAGAGTCATCATGAAGATAACGATAGATCTAAGACACTTTAAAAAGTCATGTATCCTTATCATATGACTGGGAAGTTCTACCTGATACACCATGACTCCAACACAAGCCAACACTTTGAATGGTCTAAAAATTAAGGAGAAATATTTCTCCCATGACCAAGCCTTCCCTGCCAATGATGGGTAGTCACCTTAAAAAACAAATGATAAAAAATTTAAAACTCCATATCTCTCCTCGTATGACAAGCATATGACATATGATGATATTTTTCTACCTTCATCCACTCTTGAATCACCTGAACCATATTTGTCGTATTCTGAACCAGTTTTGGCCAGATAATTTCTTACTCTCCAACCCTAGTCCAACACAACTGAGAATGAAAAGGTCATCTATATAAGGATTAAAACTACACCATACTAATGGTTGAGTGGAAGACATTGTTTTAAGTGATCTCTTCCTAGGGTAATTTCCTCATCCACAATCCTCCAAAATCTAGGACACAAGATTGTAATATGTCTTCAAGAGTTTAGACGGTCTTCTCTATTTGACCGTCCGTCTACGAATGAGAAAATTTTGTAAGGAATAGCTGAGAACCAAAATCATACTAGAGATCTCTCCACACTCTAGAGGTAAAAAGATAATCTCGATCAGAAATGATCATCCACGGGACTCTATAGAGTCTCACCACTTCCTCATGATATTTCCCCACCAAAAAACATTCACTGAGCTCAACTCCGTGATTAATGTGAAGTGGGTTGATTTAATAAAATGATCTACTACTACCAATATAGAATGATATAATCCATGAGATCAAGGAAATCTGGTAAAAAAGTTCATCGAGATGTGCTCCCACTTCCACTGATGAACATATAATAGCTGGAGAAATCAACCAAGAACATGGTGCTCAATCTTCACCTTCTAGAAGACCAAACATCAAGACACAAACTCTGCAACTACACACTTCAACACAGACCACTAAAACTGACTCCCCAATGCTTAGTAAATCTTTTTCATGCTAGGATGTACCGTTAAAGGAGAACTATGGAAGTCTCTGAGAACTATCTCATACATATCCAAAGGAACGAAATGTATTCCTTGAAACAACACCCAATGTTGTTCATCCTCAAAAAAACATCAGGGGCCTCACAACAGACAACTCGGTCTCTCCAGACCTCCACATCAAGATCACCCAACTGGGATTCTTATACCTTCTACATTATAGACGAATACACTGTCGTCTTCAAAAGACAAATTCTACCCCCAACTTCTCCCATATCTAGATTTAATGTTGAGAGTTCATCTATTACTCTCCAATAATCAAAAGATTCATGCATTGCATCACTACACAACTTCTAACTCAATGCATTGTCTACAACATTCCATTTTCCAGGTTTATAAAAAATTTAAAAATCATAATCTAATAATAAATCCATCCAATCTCACTATCACAAGTTCATGTCACGGTGGGAGAAAACATACATTAATTTTTTTGGATCAGTGAAGGCCACAAAGTGCTCGCTGATGAGGTAATGTCTCCACACCTTCAGCGAAATAACCATTGATGGAAACTCAAGATAGTGGGTGGAACAGTTACACTCGTGGGGTAACAACTTCCAGGCCCCATAAGAAACAACTAATTTTTACTGAATCAGAACACAACTTAACCCCAGGTGTGAAGCCTCATAGAAAACCTCAAACTAATATCCTTATGCTAGTATACAAAGAACCATACCACTAAAAAAATTCTGCTAAAGGTACTCGAATGCTTCCTAGAATAGATTAGACCACATGAATGCCTAATTCTTTCTATTCAACGCTGTTAGAGGAGTTTCAACCTGAGATAACTTGTCTATGAACCTCGTGTAATAGGCTACAGGACTAAAGAAACTTCACAGCTCTTCCCCTATCTTGGGGGCTGCCAAACGCAAAACTACTTCTATATTTGACAAATTCATAACTACTCCATGATAGGATATAATATTCCCCAAAAAATGGTCTTCTAAATCCCAAATCTCACACTTCAAAAACTTCCCAAACAACTACTATCGATGAAGAACGCCCAAAACCGCAGAAAAATTCTCTCCATGAACCTCCCTTGAAATGAAGTATTCAAGGATTTCATCGATGAAAACCACCGAAAAATTATTCAGAAACTCCTGAAACACAACTTTAATAAACTCTATGAACATAGTTGGATAATTAATCACACCAAATGACATCACCAAGAACATGTAATTCCCTTGAAGACGACAGAAAGAAGGCTTTGGGATATACTCATCATTCATACACATCTGATGATATCCTAAGAGGAATTAAATATTTGAGAACCAACTAATACACATCAGTTTATCAAATAAATCGTAAAAAAAAATTAAGATGATATCGATTCCTTACTATCACTACATTCATGTGAAGATAAATGGCACAAAACTGCCAACTTCAATCTACCTTCTTCATGAACAAAACCAATGCACCCCATGGTGAGACACTCGACCAAACAAGACCAAAATGTAATAGACCATTGATCTATATATGCATCTCCCAAATCTTATAAGGTTACATCCTATATGGACACATCAATGTAGGGGACATTCCTAGATATAGTTCGATCCCAAACTAAATCACCCATCGAGGGGGTAATGCAACAACCTCTTCTAGATAGACATCAGGGTAGTCTTCCATGACCCTAGGAAATGCTAACTACTAAACTTCTGATGAACTCAACATCTACTCATACATCAAGGATGACAAGTATGGAACATGCATATGACTCATCCAAGGGTCTCTCTCACTAACAAACACTACTGGATCTCTGTTAGCATCAAAGAACACAACTGCCTCCTGAAAAATCCTTGATAGCCTAAACTGAATACAACCAATTCATGATGAGGATGAAATCGTATGGTTGTATTCATAAACATAGGAAATATCCCAAAGAGCGGTGATGCCCCAACACTAGCTCACAGTCTCTACATACATAAAACTAGGTAGGTCAACCTCCAACAGGTGTAGTTAACGCCAAGGGCACTGGAAGCCTCTATACCTTAAGTCCCAAGTCATGAAAAATGGAGGTGATATGAAAAAGTTCATCAACACCAAATCAAAAAAGGCATATACCCAAGAAGCAAACAGGAAAAGGGTACCTCGAACAATGTCTGGACCACCTGGTGATGTCAATTATAAAGCATGAAGCTGGACACATCCTACTCCACAGACCCCCTATCACTGGAGAAAAACACCTCCATGGTTTCTCTATGCTCTCTGAGGATGAAGGGAATCCCGAGGCTATCCTTGGACCTACCAATCTTCACTCTACTGACCCAAAACTAGCGCAACCTACAACTTCTTCCTTATCTAGAACTACCTGAATGGGGGAACCTAAAGTGGAACACATGATGCACGCTGATTTCTCAGAATGGTTGATAACTCTCACTACTGATTACCTCATCCTCCACAAGAAAAAAAGTTCATGATGCCTTAGTATAGTCCTAAGAGCTATTTTCCCAAATAAATGAGATACTAAGGGGTGGGACCTACCCCCAACTGAAAAGATTCTCTTCTACCCTAAAAATAAGGAATCTTGGACCACAGATCTTCTTCATGAGGAATCATGAAGAATCCCCTCTCATGACAATTTAGTTCTTGATAAGGTCCTATGAATGGCCTCTTCCCTCACTAGCACCTCAAGATACGTCTTCAGAATAAACATGGTGTCCTGGCGCTGGATATCTACATGAAAAGCCTCCTCGAAATGCCTCACCCTGGCCTGCTCATCTGGAAATAGGTTCGAAGAATATCAAAAAGGTTCTGGATGTAGAATCCAAAACACTCTCACACTAGAGCCCCCTATCAAAGGGTAAGAATATCCTAGTGACTCGCCACCTTTGTGGTCGAAGAAAGAAATTCAACTCTGAACTCGTCTTATAACTCCTCCCACGAGACTACCAACTACTCATGAAATCTTAGGAACATGAACTACCACTACCTTACTGCTCTATGCATCATTTTTGGAACCAATGATACTGGGTTCTCTTTCTTAGAAGAGATTGAATTAAATGAAATCTCAACCTCCTCCAACCAGTCTTCTGTGACTACATTAGAAATAGATCCCTTATACTTCTTCAGTCTCTAGAACTGAAATTGTCAGAGTGTCATCCTCCAAGTGTCTTCGTCGTCCACCTCTACCTTGCAGTGATCTACTGGAACATCCTTCTTAACATCTTCGACATGAAAATAATGAGGACACCCATCGACCTGGAGCCATACCTAAAATAGAAAAAATAATTAGAGCTCATAACCCTTTAATATGGAAGTCTTTAACATTAGTTAATTTTTTTCTTTTATTCATTTTCTATGCTAACCTATCCCAATGTATACACATGCCAACATAGGTGAAAATAAGAATAATGCATGGTCATTTCCTAGGTATCTATCCTCCAACTAGCATCACTTCATTTAGTAGACATTGTAAACTTAAAGGTCCATGCATCTGATCATAGGGGGACCTAAATACCCATGTCTCATTTGGTCACCCATGTTTATAGTGCTTTCTAAACATGACTGAAACTATATCCCTACCAAACCTTGAAACCTCACCTGTGCCTAACTCCAAACTTCGTCATATCCCTCAACCAGACCTCTGATACCACTATATCATGACCCCCACCCACAAAGTGAACCCCTCCTGGGATGGAAATGGGAGAAGATAGATAACGACCCCTAACTCTCGCCTCCAATAGGCCCTAGGGGGAGACTAGCACCGACGGTATAGTAAACACATATATGGGAGGAATTACCCTATAATAGAACACATGTGAAGGCGAGAGATAATATGTACACCAGCCAACTCCTTCTCATACCATAAAGTAAAATAAACCCAAGTTCACATATGTAATTTCATACATGAACTACTGTAACTGAAAGGAAAAAACTATAAGTACCAAAAAAGGTAAAGCTAGTAGTGTCCACAAAGACCAAATAACTCCTACAAATTGCAAACTAGTAGTAACCAGCATGATCTCCAACCTTCTCTAATTAACCTAAAAAATATTTTATATACATAGAGTTTGTATAATAGTATACTCAATAGGATCCTTACTAGAGCCTCTCATGCGAACAGAATGAAATCATGCTAAAGAATAGTGAATAACATGTGAAACTAAATCATCACATAAATAGGTATACTATGTTCCCAACCTCACCATGGAAACTCTCACCACATATCACATATAAGAATATATAATATAATACAGAATATCCAGGGCACCCCATTACCACGTCCCCACTGGTTTTCTACTTCACCCCAACGTCGCAGACCCTGAGTATCTCTATCAAAAAAGGCTATCCTGAAGACACCTCGGTGAAGCACCCGAACGTGCACCTCGTGAAACAGAAACCACCTCACCCACATAACCAAATGTATCTAGGTAGTATTTCAAAGCCACCACATCCTAAATAACGTATATCATACATCATATATTACACCTCATGCCATTACATCCCATACAACAAGTTAGGATCCTCAATCCATCACAACCATTACATGTTACACCTATAGTAGTACTTAAGAAAAGATATCAATAATATAGGTGTATGAAATAACCACAATACATTAGAAATCTATACATACATATAAGTTAAAAAATAACCATTATGCATAACAACACTAGTAACTACCTTGAGAATAGAGTGGGGCCAAAGGGGGTAGTCGGCCATCCATCTTCCCCCTAGGATGTTGGGGAAAACAAGCCCAGGGATCAGAATCCTCAGGGTTTTAGTCACCTTAACCAATAGGGTGGGGTAGCGTATTGAAACAAAAAAATTACATGATATAATATAGATCACAACCACACTATGGTCAAAACCTAGTCCCATACTAAACTTCTTCGAACATCGCTCAAACTCCCGGATGCTACTACTAGGACTAGATATCCCATAAGCACACAGCCATTTAAATAGATAAATTAAGTTACTTATCCTATTTTATCATTTTCAATTTATGTTAATTACTTATTTACCCATTAATTAACCATTAAAATTTACCACATTACATCCCATTACCATTCCAATCAATATCCATTCCCTACAGGTATAACAAAACTGAGTCCACGACTTCTCCTAAATATTACCTCGGCATTAAATCCAAGAATGCCCAAACCCCATGGTTAAATAGTCATTCATTTAATCATTTAATAATAACATATTCAACTTTCATAATTCTAGTAATTCTAGAAAATCATTCTATGCTACCAAAACAAGGGGCACAACATAGTGAGTAGATCAAATACCCATCGAGTCTTTTCCACCTATAGTAGGAGCGTAGAACCATCCATCCATGAGAAGATAAACATAGAAAGAATGTGGAATACCCCAAAAATATTTACTTATATTAGAATGAGGGTAATAAAGACCAGATACCTCAAGAAATGGGGAAAGTAAAGCAGAAAAAACAATATATTGAACAAGAATCACACCATTCATATCAACAAGTAAGCCCAACTTCAACCCATTCCAACATTCCCCAATTTCCTCCCCAACACCCACATGCATAAAATAATGAATCTAACCACTCTAGGAATCAACTTATACCACAAATACTAGAACTCCTTGCCCTTATATTCCTCAATATCCCTCCAAGATTATGCAACCCAAGATCAAATCACATCACAAGATACAAGAAACAAACAACGTCAGAACTAGGCTCATTCCCCTAAACAATGAATTCAACCATTATACAAAACGATCACTCATAGCTCTAAGGAATAAGGTTCATGAAAATTACAAGTAAGTGGGTAACTTAGATCCCTACAATGAATAATCTTGTAACACACAATAAGTTGTTTATTCCATATTGAATTAACTAATTCAATTAAACATGCATAAATTAATCCATTTTATTATCATCAAATCACAAGAAAAACTAGATTCATTAACCATGATTATTTATCATTAAGAAATTATTTAACAATTAATCCTGGATTTAAGTTCTGTAACAATTTCCATCATGAATGATATAGTAAACAAGAAAAGAATGGATATCACACTATCTAGAAAATCAAGAGGCAATAACATCGCTAGAAAATTGATACCAATCATTTAATCCAATTCAAATATTTATTATCAATAATTCAAACTCAAAAAATTCATTTAAATAGAATATAGAAGCCATGAACCCGTTATCTCAAAAGGATTCCGACATTCTTTGCATGAGAATGATCAAACACAACATATCACGATTACCTCTCCTGCAACAGCTACATCCACCCGAGGACGTTGTGACACACCCGCATACCAAAACCCACGAAATCTCTATTAGAAACCTGGCGATCACATGCCATCACATGGAAAAGATAAATGGGAGTAAAAAAATTGAGTAAACTAAAATAATATATGTTGAACAAACCTTTTATTGAAGACGGATCGACACTGCCTAGTTGCACTAAAATAAGGGGTGAGCATGAAGCAGAAAAAATCCAAGGGAAAATGATACAAGGATTGAAGTTTGATTACACAAATCCTACAGGTGGAAAGGTTCGTTATTATCATACTAGGGAAAACAAGATTTATGAACAAGGGAGGAAGATATCTCACCCTTTTGAAAATCTAAACAGAGCAGCAGTTTAGAAATGGTTCAGATTTTTCATTAAAGGAGGAACTGCTCGAGATTACGTGTTTTGAATGAGTAAATTCACCCAAACCCATTATAAAAATAATATAAGAGTTATGGGAATTTAATCAGGCTTAAATCCCTTAAAAAGGATTCAAATTCATTTTACATCAAAGATAACATCAAAGGGGTGAAATAGTTGGAAGTTGGAAACACTCTACACCTACCGATCTAGAAACACTTTACACCTAATAATAGATGACCTAAAAATAGATGAACTACCAGTAAATGACCTACCATCCTATAAACACTGTTAAACCTATATATAGATTACCTACCATCCTAGAAACACTATTCATCTTATAGATAAATGTACTACCGAAAGATGACCAATCGATAGATGACCCACTGATAGATGACATACCAATAGATAACCTGCCGATAGATGGTCTACCAATAGAGGAATAACCGATAGATGAACTACCATCCTAGAAACACTATTCATAGAATTCAATATTGGGAAAAGTGTTAGAAATAAGTTATCTTGACCTCAAAGAACAACTCAAACACCATATTTTCACAAAGGGTAAGATCAGAGAGGTCGAGGCCATTACACTGAATCTATAGGGTATACCCTCTTATTGTTCCCCCAAGATTGATTAACCTATATAGCACCATGAAAGTTTAAATATATTGTCACTTTTATTCATTAATATGGTTCTTTATTGAAAATTTAATTTTTCTTATGAATATATTTTTTTCTATCAAATAGATTCTTATTCTCATGCAAATTATTTTTTTCATAATTTTATTTCAATGATGGATTTAAAATAGGTGTTTTAGTTTAATGATTACCTGGAAGATAAATTATTTGAAAAGTGATTGTTTTCATTTAAAGAAAATCAATATGGGTGATTATAAATGATTATCGAAGTGATATTGAATTTTAAGTTCTCATGCATGTATAAATAATTTTCAAATTATATTTTAAAAGAGTATAGGTAATGTGTCATTTGAAAGGATTAAAAACTAATTTTTGATATCTCACTGATTCCATTTTCACTCACACCCAACATACATCATTCAGTGTATGCAACTATTATGGTTTATTTCAAGGTTCCTTGGCTTGACTATCCTTTATGTTGGGGGATTATGTTATTTGGTGATGGTAGGCTTGGGGGTATTGTATGTGACCATGGTTTACATAGATATGGTTGTTTTTTATATGGTTTTTATTTTACATTTCTCATGGGATGGTTATGAACATTTTGGATGTTTTTTATATTTTCCTTGTATTGTATCAATGATTCTGGTTATTCTTTTGATGTCCAAAATATATGATTTATTATTTATTTTTCAATATATCCAATTTACATGTTATTTTATTATACATATTATGGGTGAACTATTTCCCACTAATTATGCTCTAAGACATTGGAACCTGTTTCCATCATATTTAAATCAATAACATGCCTAAGTTATTTTTTTGGAAACCACTCTCATCAATTTTATTAATGAAGACTAATTTTTATACAGTCATATTGTTTTAGTTCATTTAGAAATAAGTTCCCAAGTTATGTTTTTTTTCATTAAAGTCTAATTATTGTTTCATGTCCCAGAAACACAACTTATGTTCATAATCCTCTTAAAAATATTATTTCTACACTTTTGATAATAAACTATTATGGATTATAGTAAGAATTTTCCTCTTCGTTTACACACATTGATTCTAATCAACAATTACATTCTAAATATCAAAATACATCCATTTACTTTTTTTGATTATTATATTCATATAACATACCATTTTATAGATGGTATAAACATATTTTGACTCTTAAATTTTTTCGAAATCATTGGAAACTCAACAATATTCTTGAATCTTTATGATTTCAACTGATTTTTTATTTATTCAGATCTATCAAATTCAACCTCTCCATTTATCAATATAGTACATTTTATTTATTATTCATTTTTTGGAACTACTAAATATCAGTGGAAAAAATTCATTCATATTTCATATTATTTCATGTGTCAACACATAAATTTATTGTATAACCTATGAAAATTCTATCTTTATATTTTTCATCAATCTTTCCTTGACTTATTTATTTTTTCTTAATCTGATACAGACTGTTATAAAATCTAAAATACATAACATTTGGATTATTTTTATAAAACATATTATAATGGCTGATCTTATAATTTCTTCTCAAGAGAAACATATTTTGGATAGTCCTAATACTTATGAGGTATTATTAATAGAAAATCCATAATTTATTAGGCTTTATCAATATTGTTATATTCATGTCAACAAAACTCATGTTCTTCTTTTTTGACACTCCTATTTTCTGTTGGGAATATAGAGAGTGATAAATGAATGCCTGATGCCATGTTTATCAAGGTATTCAGTAAATCATCTGATTTTATATTCACTTTTACTATATGTTTTCTTCATATTCAAGGGTAATATTCTTTGCTTCTCTACAAGCCTCCTAAAACTACTAAACTATTCTATATCATGAAATTCATGTGGCATAAACATGATACATGTCATCCATGTGATTTCATCTATGAATGAAATAAATTAAATTTCTTTACTGGTGTACATCATAGTTAGAGGAATACTTACATTATAATGGAACCACTTAAGTGGTTATGATGTCTGATTATCATTTCCTTTTTGAGATTTATTTACCATTTTTTCTTTATTCAAAATTCTAAAACTATGTTCTATCTTATATGTAGATGGAAATAATGTTCAAAAATTATTCCATAATGAGTTTATTTATATTATTTTGGAAAACATGGCCATTTATTTGGTTCAAAAAGTTACTTTCTGGTTGACAATTTAGATATCAACAATAACTTTCATCTCTACCATGAAATTAATTACCTCATTTTCTCAACACCTTAATAAAAAAATCTCCAAATTTTCTTCTCTCAACAATAAGGCAATTTTCTTGAAAATATTCTCATATATATCATCAAAAAATTTAAACACACATAATGAATTATTATTTAATACATTAACAGATAAACCATTCTCAATGATTGTTTGATTCTTAGTAATAAATTTTTTTCTAAAGCCTCTAAGTTTTATATGGGTTTCAATGACAAATTTATAAGATCTTATATCATAATTCTCATCATTTTTGAACTTTATTAGGTAACTTTTAATGTTTTATAAACTCCCATAATCCATGATATAAGGATTTTTAATTTTTACAAGCCTTAAATGAAACCATGATGACATTAGCATGTTCTTTTTTCTAACTTTTATCTTTTCATATATTTTGAAATAAGTTCAATTGTACATGAATAAATGATAAATATACAGTTGATATATTCCCTTCATGATCAAATACTCTTCAAAAAACTTCCACTATTTTAAAATTATTTTTCAATTATATATTTTCTCAACATGTTGGTGTTTTATTGGGTTATCATTGGTTATATTTAATTCTCCTCCCTTTTTGATTAATACTCCCTTATTAAGCTTGGTAGAGACATATTATTCCAAAAATTGATTCCTTTATGAAAAAATAGTCTAAAAATCCAGTAATCGAACTATAGCTTTTTGGTACGATTTAAATAATATTGTTGGTTATGTTTTTTAATGGACTTGGTTTTTATTCCGGACTGTGTCTTTGGTATCATCTTCTTTTTAGGAATACCTTGGATATCAATATGGCTATTGCATATTTTTTATGAATATTTCACTTTTTAAAATGAAATATATTTTTCTCCACTATCCTAATAAGGAATTTTTATTTGACTTACACATTTATTTTCAAAAAGGTATGATAGCTTGATAGTTGATGAAGGATGTAAATATGAGTTTTTTAATCAATATTAAGTATCTCTAATGGTTATGACTATTTAATTATAATAATACTCAAATACATGTGTCAATGGAGATGCAAAACATCCATAATTTTTATAAAAAGTGAATAATCACTTTGAATAACCTCATGCATATTAATAGTTTTGTATGATTATGAAATTGATTTTTAGAATCATATTTAAAAATTGCATGGGTTTTTAAATTTTATTATTAGATCAATTGTAAGTTATTTTTGATAGGCACTACCAAAACAATTCAAACCTATAGAGACCCAACCATAGAAATCCCAGATCCATTATCATGCTACCATTACATTAACATAAGATAAAAGTAATTCATGTCCCAAAGGGCCAAACAGTTTAATAGTCTTGGTAATCCAAATATATTCATGAGACTTTCTTGATAATTGAATACACTAATTAAATTTTTTTTCATTTGTGTATAAAAATATTGTTCAATATAGATTATCCTGGCATATCTTTCTTAGTATAGTTCTTGGATTCCCTGGGAATGGAATCATAATAAGTTTCATCTCAAATTATCAGTTAGGGTGAACTATAACATAAGAAATAATTAATCAATGAGAATAATCAATATTGAATGGTATAAAACTTTGAACACATTCCTTATAGTCAATAACTAATAATGAAGTGAGTAATGAATATGGAAATGTGAATAAATGAAAGAAAAAAATTCCATTTAATCAATGAACTGATAAGGAAATGCATCTGTAGATATATCGATGAAAAATATCATGGATAAATAATAAATAAATATAAATTAAGGAAATTCTTAATTATTGGATTTCATGTTTCCTAGGAACATGATACCTTTATCATCAATACCTTCATAAGAGATTTTATATTTATGGGTAGAAACCCATCTATTTTGTTTAGAAACAAACTTGAAGGGTTTTCACTAACTAATTTCATCTCCTGAGACTACCGATGCATCATAGGGATTACTATAAATGGTACACAATATGTAGTTATTTCATTAATATGTCCATAACCAATAGGGATTGCATTAACTAGTCCCCAACACATATAGATAATATCCAAAGCATTCCCATATATCAGATAATAGATTGAAATAGACAAAGTGCCTTATCAAACAACCGTATTGAGTGAGGGATACAGATTTATCAATACTTCTCCAATCAATATTATAATTGTAAATGTAAAAACCATAAGTAAAAAATTATATATGGTTAAAGAAACAATAATATCCATGAAAAATGATAAGGATAATTAGAGGAAATTAAATTTTCTTTGATAATAGGAAATTGAATATTTTAGGGGGAAGAAAAAAAGGAATCAAGGTACGGAATGTTAATATTATCCTTGGAAAAATCAATCATAAAACATCTAGTGGAAGAATAAGGATGGTATCAATAAAACATATCCTAAATATATTAAAAATAAATACTTGTTGTCATTGATGAATATAAATTCTATAAAAAGATCATTTAAAAACATTATTAAAGAAAATATATTTTTGATTTTGATTTTTTTAAAAATCATTTTATTTGAAAATCACTTGTAAGAAAAATTAGTTTCAAAAGTAACATTTTATAGATGTAGAGGAAGATTTAACAAAATGATAATTGGTAAATCTATACATTTTGTATGATGTAAAAAAAATATTCCTTTTGTAAAGTAATGGGTTTAAGAAAAAATGTTTGGAAGGATAAAAAAATATTCCTTTGAAAAAATTGGTAAAAGAAAAAGGTTAAAATGTATTTTATAAATTAGTTTTGAATTCATAATTTTTTTAAACCTTTTTAGAATATATTTTTTTTAAAAGAATACAAATTCTTCGACTAAAGTGACAAATGACGTCGGTTTTTCTTAAAAACATTTTCTAAACCATTTTGAGAAACAAAGATTGAAAAATTGTTACTATTACTTGGATAATGTCATGAATAACCAGAGGAGAAGAAAATTAATTTTATCAAAAAATTATCTAATAATTTCCTCAAATTGAAATCAAGTGTAAACAATCCGGAATAAAATGCTATTGTGATGTGAACCTTCGAAAATACCATAACATTGATGTGAGAATCAATCGATGAATAGATTATATTTTTCAAATTTAAATCAAAATTAAAAATTTTAAATAAAATAATATATAGTAAAAATGTTATTACACATATAATTTTATATTATTAAGTACAATGAGTATGTAATATAACCCAAAGAAAAGGAATTGAGTTATGAAATTATTTATCACTTAATAACATTTTATTAATATCTATATAGAAGAAATAATTAAAATTGAACTCAAAATAAAATGAAGATAAAATAATTAATGATATAATATATCAAAATGGTAAGTATATATACCACGAAAAGAAGTAAGTGGTGAATATGACATCTATGACACATATGTAAAAAGTGAGAGGAAAATCCATTACCTTTTGTTTCTTTTTGGGTGAACACCATTTAATATCATGTATAATGGTTTTATACATTTTAAAAAAATATAAAAGAACCATAATAATATTTATAATACCATATATTTACTTCTTATAATATCTTATTATCCATTTTCTAATAATCATTCATTATTTTCAATGTTTCAGGTGTTAATTATCATTTTTTCAAGTTTATTTTTGCTTGTAATTTTTTGTAACTATTATGCAGATCATGATGTAATAATATATAGTATTTTATACATGATTTAAATATCATATATATTCTGTATATATTTATTTATAATAATCCATAAAATGCTAAGGTAGGAAATAAAATGCACCATTCAGGGAGATGGTAGGCCATGCGTACGCATGAACACGACATTCATTTCTTTTTCATATTAAAATAACGAATATTACATGATATATATGTATATTATAATTCTATAATCATATTTACATAATTTATGTCACATAGGTTTATTAAAACCATCCTTTATACATTCATTGTATTTTGTGAACGAATCACATCTCTTTGAGGAGGCAGTAGTCGACCCTTCAAAAAAATTCTATCATATTCTGAAAAAAATGGAAAGCGTAAAGGTATGATTTATATAATAATTAAACAATAATAAATAGAGTATCAATATTATATATTTAATATATAAATATAGTTTCTATCATAATTCCCAACCATGAATGCTGGTAAAGGAAAAATAAACAATCATCGTTTTGTGAGTTAGTAGTTCGCCAAACATGAATGGTAAGTTCGTTACCCATTATATGGATGTGTGTTTAATTGTGGGTAAAAAACATATAATTAAAATGTATCAGTATATTGAGGATACTTCAGTTATTATATAATCATGGAATATGATTATTTGAGGTTGTGGAAAAGAATATAAAACAAAAGAGCTTGAGGAATGATGTTAAATCTATATTGGTTAAATTCTTTTCATTTTCCCAACATGGTGAACATTCTAGGATGAGGGGAAAGATGTTAGGGATATATTTTGGAATATCTTGTTCAAGAAAAAGTTTCATGAGAGGTATGGGGAAGTGGGGGGGCTGGGGGGGCCTGGGGTGATTTCCTTTTTATAGTGGAGGAGTGGCATTCTTCAAAAACAATTAAAGGGAATTCCACCCACATTTTCCCCTTTGAATGTTTCTCTAATAACAGTAATCATTATATCAAAGAGAGTATAGGGTAAAAATATATCCATCTAATGGATTTTGTACATATGTATAGGTCATTTTGGGCCTTATGTTTAAGGATGAGTTCTTTGTTAAGATAATTTTTCTTTTAATCGTTGTAATTAACTTTAATCACATTCACAAATACTTTTAGTCAAAACAATTGTTGAACTTATTATAAATTATCAATTATTTTGAATCCAAATATGGATTCAATTTTTACAAATCCTAATCACTAAAGTTTTATATATGAATGTAAATTTAATCCTGAATTCAAGATGATAAAAATATCACTTAAAGTAAAATTGTTCAAAAAATTTCTATGTTTTTATATCAAATTTAAAGTGAGATGGATTCCAATTACCTATGCAGGAATAAATTATATAAAATTTATAAAATTAATCTTAAAAAAATTGAACCTTATAAAAAAAATAGATGAAAAATAAGTTTTGAATTAAAATTTGGTATTTTTAACTATACATCAAAAAATAAAACTTCTTAAAAAAATACCAAAATTATTATTTTAAATATGTTCCCCATTAAAAGACGGAAAAAAAAAATTATAAAAAATTATGCTTTTATGGATAAAATTGGCTTGATTATTGTCTTCATCTTATAAAATATATTTTGAAAATATAAAAAATATGTGATTAAACATAAAATATATATACTGGATAAATATATCTCACTAGTTATAATTAATTTAATTTATTATGAAAAATATATTTTTGATCATAAAAATAGTTTTCTATAAAATTATTCTTTTAATATTCAATTGGTTATTATATTCATTTATAATTAGTTTTTAACCAATTAATTCAACAATATATTTTCATAATTTAGTTAATCATATTAATAATCATCAATTTAACAACCATATTATGTTAAATAATAACATTTTTAATAATATATTATTGTTCTATAAAAATTAGTCTTGTGTGTTATGCAAGCCATTGAGGAAAGTCAGCCTTGCATGTAAAGCATGATCACCACTATGTTTAGTATAGAGAAAGATAATATTTTTTTGTCTGTAAAATAATATTAACATGGTTTTTCATATAATGAAATCTCGGTAGAAAACAAATTTATTCTAAAAGGAAAACATTTTAATGTCTTGTGGTGTTACATTCTTTCCACCTTAAATAAATCATGTCCTCACAATTTAAACTCAATATCGGTAATAAAGGGATTGATATTTGAATATAAACTATTTTATAAAAAACCATATCATCAATAGGGTTAATAATAAATCTTCTTAATAAGAGAAAAAGGAATGTAAAATGGTCACATAACTAGGTTCCCTTGTAAGAGAACATAGGTGGGAAATGGAAACATAGATATGGAAGAAAAATCTAACAGTCATGTTCTGATGGTGAGTGCTAGAGAAAATGTTTAGATGAATGTTTTTTTACCAAAAACCATAAACAATAGGTGTGAGTAAAGTTCATTAATATCAAAAAAATGACAATAATAGGATAAAATTTGTTTTTCAAGACCATATATCCCCTATATTTGGGAAATTATTTCACACCCAATGAATATAAGAAAATATATGTTTCTATAAATATAATCATTTCCATTTATTATTCCTTTAACTATTTCAGCATAATATCTTATCACAAGATGATTCATATAATGAATTAATATATTAATCTCTAAAACCATATTTAATTAAAAACATAAACCATATCATAAATGGTTAACCATTACAGAATAATATGATCCAACACTTTAAAAACATTTCCAAGGTAGTAAGTTGTACCCAGTTTATTTTATCGGTATCATTTATCTCTTTATCCAAACATCATTATTTCAACATCTATAATATGTTAAGGGTTATATTTCCCCAAGATGTGTGTCTCCTAAAAAATTTACCTTTCTGCTGATTCAATTTTCTTTGTACCATTGAACATGTGATCTGAAATCCATACTAAAATAGTAATATAGTACAATACATAAATATTTAAAATATCATATGATGAGAATATCATTAAAAATTAATTATAAAACAGATTTTAATGATCTAGATATATATGAATATTAATCATTCCACTTCAGTTGTGTTAATATCATATGCTTAACCTTGATCCCTTAGATTCTTTAGAGGTATATTCCATTGATTCGTTCAGGATTCATTTTAATAGTTCCCCGTATCATTGCAGTTGTAACACTAAATATTTGCCTGTTTATTTCCCCTTTTCATTCATTATCATTGTGACCCTTATCTCCACACTTATAGAAACTATCATTTTTATCAAGCATTTACCAAGGTAATTATTTCCATAGATACACATGTGGGAAAATTCTTATTTCCCTTAATCCCTTTATCTCTTATTTTTTCTCCCTTTATCTTCTCATCTTTCTTACCCTTAAATATATAATACTTAGATAATTATTTCTATATCATGATATCAAACAAAACTATTTCATTGTATAATTAAATGGTTTGAGACACATTTGTTTTTCATAGTCTTTTCTTAATCCCTTCAATGAAATGATCAATCTTGTATTCCATGTTGTGTATGAAATATATAATATAACTTTATAACTTGGTAAATGTATCTTCAAGCTCTGAAAAACATTATTCCACATTTTTCTTAAAAATAAGAAACCTTCTATTTATCTCAGCTTGTTGATCACAATGGCAGTATTTATTCTTGAATGTCTCATTTAAAGTTCTTAATTCCATGAGTTCCATTTCTTCCTCCTCCCAAGTATCCCAGATCAATGACCAAAATTGATCTCCATAAAAAATAAGAACATGCACTACAAGTGTAAATTTTTCTTTTTCACCACATCCCAATTCCATAAATATATTATCCAAAGACTAAATTTGTTGCTCATCTTCCATTGGGTCACTAGTCCCATTGATGGGGGCCTCTGTCCCATAATGTTATCCATCATTGTAGAATAAAACTGTGGAATTGGTTTCTCCTTTTGGGAAAGTTTAACTGTTATAACCGGATTAAGTTTTCCAAATATATCCATAAAATTCCCTATTCCAATACCAACTTTATTAGTTTTATCTGTTGGGAAATATCTACTTTTACCCCAAATATTAACATCGTTTTTCCATCCAAGTTCCATTCTAAACAATGGAATATATTTTATTAGATCATAACATTATGTAACATGCTGTATAATACCAAAGATAGTGAAACAGTAATCATAAGTTTAAAATTTTTTCCATAACTAATCTCTTAATAATAAACATGGTTTCATTGGGGATAACATTACTTTTAAATCCTTCATAAAGGTTTATAAATCAAATGAGTTTTATCCAAAGTGTATCCCCCAAGATTATCAAACTAGGTTCATAGTAAGGAATATTGTCTTATAGTATGTAACACCCCACAATTTCAAAGTACGTTATTTCTTCAAAGTAATTCAATAACTTGCACTACATGAAACACCGAGCTCAATCACACCACAACTTACCAAGCTAGCCGTTCAAAAGGCGGTTATGAATAGTGTTAACTAAAATTTTAATTTTATATACTCTATAAAATTTTATAATCCATATTATGTGTTTCTTAGACATTATATAAGAACAAATTCATTTTTTCAGATAAAAGAAGTATTTTTCAAGAAAATGCAATTTTACCGCCTTTTAATGGAGAACCCTTTTGAAATCCAATATTTGACACTTTTATATATTAAATCGGACAAAATAAAATTATTCTTTAGAATCACGACATAAAAATTTAGTTTTGATAAAATTTTGGTGTTTTTTTGATAACTTTTATATTTTAGGGAATAGTGAAAAATACTAAATTTTAACTGAAAACAACTTTTTAATCAAAATAATTTATAGTGTTCAATTATACATTTGAAATGATTATAAGTATAATTAGATTATATTTTTATCATTTAATACAATTTTGGTCATTATAAGTAATTTCATATTTAAATTTGATATAAACGCATGTCAATCTTTTGATAGTTTTTACTTTTTTAAAAACCCACTTTTCGGTTTTGACAACAGGAATTAATTTTAAATTAATAAATTAAACTTCTATGGGTTGAATTTGGTAAAATAGACTTCATTTTTTAATTCAGAATATCAAAATTAGCTTATCATGAATTTTTGGTATTTTTTCTGAAAACTTTCAATTTTTGATGAATAGTGAAAAACATTGCGTTATTGGTTAAAACCAAATTTTCTTTTAAATAATTATTTATTTTATTTGAATTTATTTTAGGTCAAAATATATATATAATACCTATATATTTTTAGTGTAATTCATTGGAGTCATTTTATAATAAGTTTAGATATATAAAAATTTTATTGAAATTTTACCATCTTTTACCCACCTTTTAGGAGCATTTGAAAATTTCCATAAAACTTAATTTTACCGCTTTTGTGAGTTGAATTTAAAAATTCCAGAGACACAGTTAACCTCAATAAGTAAAATTTGGTTCAGTAAGGTGAAAATAATTTTTGGTGAATAGAAACTTTTGACTTTTATTTACCACAGTTAAAAGCAAATAGGGTAATTAAGGGTAAACAATGATATTATAATTAAATAACACTTGTAATAATTATATTTAATAAGTATATTTCAACCAAAATAAACCTTAATAACAAAAATATGATCCTTTAGGTCCACTTGGATTGGATTAGGGTATTTATTTTATTTTATTTTAAGAAAAGTTAAAAGTTTTAAATTCAAAGTTTATTAACTAAAAAATTTTAATATGGGGTTATACATAATATAAATTTGACTATAAATATAAATTATAAATATAAAAATATTTCCTACATAATGGTACTTTATTTATAATTTTTATACATTAAATAATTAAATTTATGTTTGACACAATGATGATGCAGTAATTTCCTTATTAATAAAAGATTAAAATAATTGATACGATAAATATCAAAACAAATATAAATTCATACTTTCGATGCATTAAACTAATTTTATAGGTTAATATGACATGTTAGGGTTGATTATATTAATTTTTTTTTGAAGTTATAAGGTTGTTATGACTTTCAAAAAAACAAAATACCCAATAGTGTCCAAATTGACTTAAATGAGTTTTTAAAACAAATATTAAATTATATAATATCCCTAAAAATATAAGGTTCGTCCAACTGGATTAAATAATATTATCTAAGTCATTAATGAACCAATTAAGGTTCTATTGTAAGTTTAGAGTAAGTTTATTAACCATATAGTGTAAGAATACAAGAAGATAGAGTAAAAGTTAAATTATTTAACTAAGAGATAAATTTAAAAGATAAGGTTAAAATGGTAACCTAAACTTGTCTAAAACCTATTTGTTGAGAGTATTTCGACCCATACCCACCTTATCCTCTAAATAAATCATTTTTGAGTCATTATAATCCGAATATGAATTTATTATAAAATAATATTTTATGTTTTTCCTAAGTTGCCCATCACCCCTCTTATAAAATGGAACTTCCTCTTCTCTCAAATTCACACCTCCAAAGCCATTTGGATCAGCCAAACCCTGCCCAAATATCCTCTCAACTATCCTAAATTTATCCTAGAGGCCTTACTTTTGTCATAATTCCAACTTAAGAAGTCCTTTTTGTCAAATCAAAAGGAATAACCTGAAGAAGATGTAATGATTTCACCACCATATTTCAAGTTCTTTTCTTCTTCCACTTACTCTTTATTTGTTATTACCATCCCAAAATAATAACTCCAGTACCTTATATATACTTTGATTTTATTATAAATATGGAACAACTATATTCATTATTTTATCCATCCTATGAATGATAATTTCACCATGCATGCGTACGTATGGCTTACCGTCTCCACGTCGTGGTGTAATTTTTTATTCAATAATATGTTATTTGGATGGATATAATGATGAGTAATATGTATATAAATAAATAAAATAACATGATAATGTCTCTTAAAAATTAATATTCCATCCATTTCTACACATTTAAGGAAATTATATTGTCTCTCGTGCGTACGTACAGATTATCATCTCCACGACGCGATGGGATTCATTTCCACGTTCACCATTCATCGACGATTATAAAAATATATATTACTAATAAATATTTAATATATGAAATAATAATGATACATAAGATATAAATATATATATATATATATCTGTATTTATGTACTTACATATATATTATTCACTTTCTTTCATTCAATACGATAAGAAAACAGAAACATCGTTTATGCGTACGTACGACCTGCAATCGCCATAAACGATGTTTTCTATTTCATATATTTACCTATTATAAATACTTATATTGTAAATATATATGACATATAAATAAAGGTTTATATTCTGGAATTATTTAAATCATGATCTAAATTATACGATCAAGAATAACAAGTTAAAATACGTATGATAAAGAAACCGATTATTACCTGAAATGTTAATTTAACATGAAAATAATTATTAAATGGGTATTATAAAGTCATAAATGAATCGTGTATGATATAATAAATATGAATATGGTTTTGGTATAATCTAATAACATACAATGGTCATTTTATAGAAGGTTAAACGTACCATCGACCAAAGGAAAATTCATGGTAAGGGTTAATTTCACAATCTCTTTATTATTCGAGGTTGTTTTTACGTAAGTTTCAACTGGGACCTCTTTATCATCCACATCGATGTTTATTTAAAATGTATTTAAAAACATTTTTTTATATTTACTAAAATATTGGTTAAATTCGTTTATACCCTCTTTTTACTTTTTATAAAATGGTGTGAAAGGAATCTTTCTGTCGTTTTCCAAACAAGGTACTTTATGCCCTTTTTGACAAATTAAGGTAAGAATATTTTTCTAACTTATACGTCAGGTGCGGTTATTCTCCACCATTATAAAACCTTTGAATATTCCCTTACAATCTTATAATAATATTTTCAAAATAATTGTTTTCTTTATAATTATGTGACTCTTAAATGATTTCAAAATAGAAAGAGATATTTCTATCAAATAATTTTAATTTCATCTATGTCAACACCCTTGGATAAATTTTACACTTGTTTGAAGTTGATTTATTATGATACAAATATTCCATATTGTATTTACGGTTTTGTGATATGTTTGACTATGAATGAGTTATTTTTATGCCATTCATGGTTTATGGTTAAAGTATTGACATTTCGTATGTTATTTATAATACGAATGTTTATGTTATATTTCAAACTTTTCTTATGGTGCATGTATTGGACTAGTATGTTCCAGGTTAGGGACCGGTAAAAGTAATCCCTCTAGGTTGGGGTCTGGTTACAGCATACCCTCTGGATTGGAGTCCGGTTACAGAGGCTCTCCGGGTTGGATTTCTGTTAAAAAGGCTCTCCGGGTTGGAGTTCTGTTGCAGCAGACCCTCCGGGTTGGAGTCCAGTTACAGAGGCTCTCCGGGTTGGAGTCCGGTTATAGAGGCCCTCTAGGATGGAGTTTAGTTACATAGGCTCTCCGGGTTTGGGTTTGGTTACAGTTATCCCTTAGGTCCTGGCATGAGACCTTGACACAGAAATTAAAATTTGGTATTATGCATTCCCTCATTATGAAATTAGTTATTACATGTGATTATTCGACTAGTAGAATATCCATGTGCATGTTCATATGGTAATGTTTGATTTATTTTTGCAGTACTATGTTCAATTTTATGTTTTAAAGACTGTTGTTTTTATTACACATCTTTCATTAAAGTTTTATAGCTTCTGCTAAACTATTTACCCTTACTGAGCATCTGAGCTCACCCCTTTCTTATATTTTATTTTCCCAGGATATGAAGAAGCTAGTTATTAGTGACTTTCAGGCATAATCTAGGAGGCTTGGAAGTTTCTAATGGAATAAATTACTGTTGTTTTTCTTTTCATGTTTTAATGTTGAACTTAATGTATGAAATTTATTTTCCAAGACTACTAAACTGATCGGTCTTTCGGGACTTGATTCCTTGTAATCATGAAAATGTATTAAAATAATACACCGACTCTGGGTAACTGGTGTCAGTGCGTTACAGTCGGTATCAGAGAAATTTTGGTATAAATCTTGGAAACTAGATTTAGATAAACTCTGATTAGAGCACATTACCCTAAGATAGACTTTGAGAATTAGTATAGAAGATCTTCCTAGAATTTTGGAAATGTAGTGATTTTTTGTATTTTCTAATCAATACATCCCTTTATGGATACGAGCAGGTAGAGGCGGCTCTCGCACAGATGTACCTAGGAGTGAAAACTCAGACATGGAGTTTCGGTCTTGACCCGGGGTATCTTGGTACACGATATTGGGCCTTTTTGGACTCTTGGTTATGACACTTCTGAGGGATATTCTTAGGATAATACACATTTTCTTTACAAACCATTATGAAGGATTTATGAGTATATACTTCCTCAAAGAAAACATTTTTAGGATAAAGGATTATATCAATATACTTTTCAATTTATGTTAAGTGTTTTATAAGTTTGGAATTATGTATTTCGATTGATAAACTAATCTAGTGTATGCCATTGTTTAGAAATGGCACATAGTAGAAGGAATGAGAATTCCATCAATACGCATGATCAAAAGATTAAGAAGGATCACATCTTTCATGGTCTTAAGCCAACAATTAGAAACAAAATAGTCTCCCACATATTCTCATCATATGAAGAAATAGTATCATGTGTTAATAAGATAAGTAAATAATTATCTGGGTCTTGTGGCTTTTAAGGGAAGCCAGAGAAGAAAATGATGGTAGAGGGAAAGATGGATAACAGGAAGAAGGGAAAGAATGATTTTCCCATATGTTATAATTGTGGAAAGAATCACCTTGGTAAATTCTTGAAGGAAATGAGATTTTGTTATGAGCGTGAAGAAAAAGGAACCAAGTCTGTGATTGTAAGGATAAGAAAAAGGTTTTAAAGGAGTAATGCTTCAACTTTAAGGAGTTGGGACACTATGAGAATCAATGTCCCAATCATCAGAGTATACCTAAAATGATGCTATTAGATAATAATCAAGTAATGATATTACCACAGATTAAGAGGAATTACTAGTGTTCTTACGTTGTTATTAAATAATTATGTCTTTTCAGTATTGTATCGATGATATACCAGTTATAAGAATTATGAAAATAAATAAGGATTGTACTATACTACTATTTCATTGAGAATTTGAGATTATATGGTTCTATGAAAAGTGACTCAACAACAAGTTAAATTTTTTGTAAAATACATGGTTGGAGGAAAGATAAACCTTAATATAGTCCTGATACTAAGGTAGTAATTTTGGAATAAGAGATGGTTTATTTCAGTACCAGAAAGGCTAGCTTTCCAAACACTTTTATACCAACGCTTATTTGAACCGTTGGTATAGGTTTCCTTTACCAAAGGTTTTAATAAACAGTTGGTAAAGGTGTGGTTAGGGAAGGATTTCCCAATGGTTTGAAGAAATCGTTGGGAAATCCATACCTTTCCCAATGGTTTTTAATAACCGTTGGAAAATCCATGTTTTTCCCAATGGCTTTTAATAACCATTGGGAAAGCCCCACCCCCCCAAATTCACTTAAACAGAACCACATTCCCTCAACTCTCAGAAGAGCCCAATTTTCAGAAGCACATTCCCCCGACTCCCAGAAGCGCCCACCTAGGTGAACCTCTTCCATCCGATCAGCTACAACTACCCCATTCAGGCTAGATTCCTTCAACATATTCTCATATTAGCTAAGGATATCCTTATATTCTTAGCATTTCTCCAATTATTTCACTATTTATAAAGATCGCGTCGTTTTTCCCTATTTCTAGGGATTTTGGAAAATTTTATGATTCACTACTACTTTCATGAATTTTTTACTCAAATCACTACATCAATGTACACATTTTCTAATTAATGCTTTCATTACACATATACATTTATAAAGTCATGGTCTCTTTCTTGTGTTCTAATTTTAAAGATTCATAGTTCTTTTCTTAATCTCAATGCTCCAAATATTACAGATTCATGTATATGAACTCATAATAAATTGTTTGTAATATTTATTCATAGTATTTCATGAAAATCACTCCTTTAATCAAGATCATGTCAAACATGAAGATCTTATTAATCTTCATTTTTGTACACTATGTGTGTTACATAACAAGTATGTATCATGTTTCTATCAAAATATTTATATATATATAATGACACACTGTTCACTTATCCTTTCTATAATAGAACATATGGAGTATCTTCTTCAACTTTGCAAAATTGTATGTGGTCCCTAATTATTCTTCATATAAGAAATAAGAAATACATAACTGTACAATACAACGTTCTTTAACAATAAAATATCTACAAAGGGAAATCTCGGTGGGACCTCTCCTTCTCCCATGTAGTACTTATTATTTCTTCATGAAACTAATTCACAAAATTTCAAATTTGCAATATTAATGAATATTAGTTTTCCTAAAATAACCATTAATCATTCTGCCTTCAACATCATACATGAGTTATTCAATCACCCTTTTAAAACACAATGAAAATTTTAAC
This sequence comes from Viscum album, assembly GCA_963277665.1. Taxonomy (NCBI): domain Eukaryota; kingdom Viridiplantae; phylum Streptophyta; class Magnoliopsida; order Santalales; family Viscaceae; genus Viscum; species Viscum album. Next base: position 706,131,142 of record OY728167.1, on the reverse strand, counting down.
TTATTTGGGGTTCCTCAAAATGCCTGGGAAAATCAAAAAAACAAATTTATTGAATCGTGCTTCTCATATGGTTTCATGGATACAAGTTCATCTTGAAAATCATGACTGTGTGGTTCAAATATCAAGAGGACCATGGGATTATTATTCTTCACACAAATGAAGTTGGTTTGATCTCTTCCTTTTGTGAACACAAAGCTCATGACCCACTCTATTTCACTCCCAAAAATCATTATTCATATGTGAGATAAAACACAATAGAACTTGTATGGAATGGACGGATATGGTATTTTCTGTGGGATAGGTGGTTTTACTTTTCTTTATTGGGGTGATATGGTACTTTATGTGGACTTTAGTTTGAGTGTTATGAAATGTAAGAACGTTTCACAATAACACCGCGCAGACCTTCTCCTCTCCCCCATTCGGACAGAACCCTAATTTGATTGTATCCCCAGCGATCAGAGAACATGTCTGAGTGATCAGAGCACATCTACCCCATTCGGAGAGCACCTATCTTGGGTTCATCTCGGTTACTCCATCCGAATGATTGGAATCTCGGATTCCCCCATACAAGCTGCTGAATCTTCATCAGAACCATCCCAAATTATGTATTTTCTTATGTGGTACCATAATTTTATTTTTATCTATATAATATTTAAGTTTTATTTTTTGATTTTGATGTGTATCTGTTTTTTTTTTCTATTTTGATTTAACCTAGAAAACACTTTTAGATTTTTTCTCCAGAACCATAGAAAACCCTTTTAGATTTTTTATTTGTTTCTTTAATTTATCATATCATTATATTAAAATGTTATATAAATAGACTGGATAGTTATAGACCACTCGGTGGTCACCTACATGAATTGTATCTCACACGTTGTTCAATATTCCATTGGGTACCCAGATAAACTACATGACTATATGTTTAGATAAGAGGAATCACCATTTTACAGATGCATGACTACTCACATGACATAGTATGGAGCATGTAGCAGATGATTGGGTTGTATCTCAAGAAGCTAGGTTGAATTTTAGAATTGATTGAGGCTCTTGTATAGTATTACTTCCTACTAGTTGTAACTATGTTGTTCTTCTTGATACATGACATACATTACCATCATTCGGTTTATGATTCTGTTGTTAGTAGGTATTACTAATTTGGTTATTTACATCCATTTCCTATATTTTCCCATTGTTATCTTTCTTCCACTTTTTAACTGATAATATTAAAATGGTAAAACTTAGGTAATGAGGGAATAGTCTCCCCCCAAACACACCAAAGGCTCTCACTATTAGTCAATAACAATTGGAAGTTTGGTAGATGTGCTTGAGGCCATGTGGCCTTCTGGGTTCGGGTAACTAATGAGTGGCATCCTGGTTTGGGACGTCACAATTCCTGGATATCCTTTTTATAGGTGTTTCTAATCAAATACATACCTATAACTATTGAAGGTCCCTTTCCAAAATCAAATGGGACATGATTCAATGAATATAACCGACCAACCTATGACCTATGGCCCCAAACCTAGGATCCTTTATTCCATGGTTAAGGTGAAACTTGACGAGTCCATAACTACTTTTGATGTGATCCGCATCCTACTCCTCATCCTAATCTCCCTGAAGAAGTTAAAGTACAAAACTCGTGTAATCCCAACAAGACACTTAAATATTATGTATTCCATGATCCACTTCCAATATCTTACTGGGAAATCCTTGAATATATGCTTTATAAATTCTGTACCTTATTTTCTTATATACACTGTATTTTGTTGTGTTTCTTCATATGATTCTCACACAGAGTAATGTGTAAGTTATGATTTTATATAAAGTAAACAATTTTCATTTACCTAGATATTTTTGTGATTGAACATCAATATTATTTAATTTCTTTGAAATGAATTATTGCAATTTTTTTATACAGAATAGATAGAAGTTGGATGTACGAATCTGATCGGATTTCAACCGATTTTCAAAATAATTTGAACAAATTTTTAGATTTTGCATTTGACAAGGCTTCAGATAGTGGTCGCATACACTGCCCATGTTCTAATTATTTTGGAAGACCTCGGTTGAGTCGTGAAAAAGTTAGCTATCATATAACCAAATATGGTTTCCAAACAAACTATTATGTGTGGTATCACAATGGAGAGAAAATGGAATCTCAAAATGTTGATGATTCAAATGATAGGAATGAATTGGAGAGTTTGATATATGATTCGTTTCCATTTATTCAGCATCATGAGAAAGAAAGGATGTCCAGCCAACAATATTTTGATACAATCACACATGATGCGTCCAATGAAAATGATGATGTTGATTGGGTGAAAAAATTGAATGATTCTGCAATGAATCCAGTATATTGACAATGTGATAAAATGAAAAGGTTTTAATTTTTAATCTGATTGTTTCATGGGAAAAATATGTATGGGATTTCAAATACTGTAATCGGTTACATTGTTACCTTCTTGAAGTACTTACTTCCAAATGATGCAGATATTACCTCAAACCACTATATGTCATGGAAGTTAGTTGATGAACTTGGATTCTCAAAAAAAAATCATGCTTGCCCGATTGATTGCAGCTTATTTTGGGAGGAAACTGCTGAAAGAAATGATTGTATCAAATGTGGAACCTATCGATGGAATCTAAAAGATGATGGAACACCATCTCGTGTGCCACAAAAAGTAATGTGGCACTTTCCATTGATCCCCATATTACAAAACCTTTTCGTGTCTGATGAAATATCAGTAAAAATGTGATGGCATGACACTGAGAGAAAAAATAATAATGAAGAGTTGGTTCACCCTACAGATGGATTTTCATGGAAAATATTTTATGTTCGATATCCTGAATTTGCAGCCGACATGTGTAATGTGATATTGGGTCTTTCATGTGATGGTTTTAATCCATTTGGGCAGATGCTTACTTCGCACAACACATGTCCGGTTTTCATACACATTGATAACCTTCCCCCATGGTTGTGTATGAAAAGGCCTTACACTTTATTTAGTATACTGATATCTAGGCCTTCTGATCTCGGTAATGATATAGATGTATACATGCAACCTTTAATAAAATAGTTGAACCTTCTTTGGGATGTGGGTGTACCCACATACGATGCATGTTCTAAAGACATATTTCAGATGTGTGTTGCACTATTGTGGATGATCAATGATTTTCCTTCTTATGCATTGATGTCTGGATGCAGCACAAATGGAAAATTGTCATGTCCTATTTGTATGAAGAATACTCGATCAAGAAGACTGAAATATCGTCATAGTTTTAGTTTTTTGGGACATCGATGATTATTTTCAATGAACCATCCATACAGAAACAATCATCGAAGATTTGAAAATACCATGGAGACTGACAATCCCCCTCATCGTATGTATGGAACTAATGTGATTAATGAATTGAAAGATTTCAGTTATTCATTTGGGAAGGGTGTAATGAAATATAGAAAGAGGAAAAATGTTTCCAATGATACATGTTACAATTGGAAGAAGAAGAGTGTCTTCTTTGAGTTTTCATATTGGTCAACCAACTTGTTACGTCATTTCTTAGACGTAATGCACATTGAAAAGAATATATGATAAATTTTTCTTTCTATTCTTCTAAATGTAAAGGGGAAGAAAAAAAGATGATTTATGATCTCGGAATGACTTGGTAGATTGGGGGATCAAACCATAATTGAATCATGTATATATCAGTGAGAATAAATTTCAAGTTCCATGTGATTCTTATGTGATGACACTTGTGAAAATAATCAATTTCTAGAAGTGATAGAGACTATTAAAGTTCCTAATGACTATTCAAGCAATATATCAAAATGGGTCAACAGAAAAGAGTTGAAGCTGAAATATTTGAAGACTCATTATTATCACATCATTTTAAATGATTTGATTCCAATATAAATATGTCATCACTTTTCCAATAACGTAAGAGTCTTAGTTATTCGGTTTTTCTATTTGTTTAGAGATCTTTGTGCTAAGAATTTTTCCTAATCATTCTTGCAAAAATTGTTGGCAGAGACACCATTAATTTTGTGGGAGTTAGAGAAAATATTCCCTCCATCATTTTTTACATGCATGTTGCGTCTTACTGTCCATATTCTAACCGTAATACTTCTTGGAGGACCTGTTGCTTTCCGTTGGATGTATCCAACTGAAATAAACATGTACAGATTGAAATCATATGTTCGGAACATGAATTATCCTGAAGGTTCTATTGTGAACGGTTACTTGGCTCAAGAATGTATGGATTTATGATCAATTTATTTTTATGATCTCACTGCGAGAATAAACAGACCAATGAGAAATGAAGAAGAACAGTATGAGAAAATTGAACCCATTATTCCATCACTTCCTTAGAGAGGAGGAATTCCAGGATCATATACATTGACGAAATTAATCCTTGTAGAGCGAGAGATGGCACATCGCACAATATTGTTCAATTGTGATTTGTTTGATGAGTATATCAAGTAAGTAAATTGTACATGTATCTCTTATGTTATCTCTTGTAATTTTAAATATTTATTAAACTATTTTTATTTTTATCTGTAGGGAATATAATGAATTGATATATAGAAAGCATAATTATTTATCTTTGAGAAGGAAAGAGACATTTCATAGCAAAGGGTTTTCTGCTTGGTTGAAATTGAAGGTAAAAATATTTCTGAAATAACTAAATAAAAATAATATTTAATTAAGTTTACTATTTTTTTATATTTCAGGTATCGATTTTTCCTACAGAATCTGTTTCTTAGGAAAAAAGAGATTTAGATTTTGGTCCTAATACAATGGTTCGTGATTGTAAATCACTTGTGATCAATGGATACAAATTTATTATCACTGAACAATAAAGGTACATGAGAACACATCATGATGGTGTTATGCTAAATACCACAACAAACTATTATGCTAGTTCATCGGATAATATACCTCGTTCTGAAAATGAAGCTTATTATGGAGTCGTGGAGAAAATAATAATTTTGCATTATTACTCACATGGTCGAGTCACAATGATGAAATATCAATGGTTTGATTCAATGACGAGGCAAGGCACCTTTATTGATGATTGTGGATTTCGAGTTATTGACATGACTGGCACTCTTTCCACCGATGAACCATATATATTGGCATCAATGGTGTAACAAGTTTTTTATGTCAAAGATCATCGTCATCCTAAATTTTGTGTAATTATTGAAGTAAATCCAAGACATGTTTTTGATGATGGTGATGATGAATTTGACACTATCCCTACTGCAATTATAAGAAATCTGTTTATTACTTATGATGACTCCAATAGCTCAATTTTCAGATTTGATTGTCAACCCAAAGTTGTGGTGGGAAAGATATAGAATCATACAGTCGTGTTCTTACCTACATGTTTCACCTACATCATTCTGAGTGTGTATCCTATTACTTACCTTCAAACCACCATAAATCTTCTATTTCTTTATGTTTTTTAGTAGAATGGTTTTTCTATATTTTGTTTTTTGGGTTACACATAAGTTATCTATTTATAATTACTTCCATATTTGTTTTCATTTAAGTAAATGACACCCATTGAAGAGATACGGTGGAAAAGGATGACAAAAAATAATCGTCGCATAACACAGATGGGTGTTACTCCACTCATCCCTGTTGTGAGTATTTTATTTCAAATATATATATATTTCAATAACTTATAATATCATGTGTTTAATTTTGTGTTAAATTTTTTTTCAGGATCCACCACCTATATGAGAGATATCCGATGAGAAGCCTAATATTGCTCCCAGTACAAAGGCTGGTGGTAGGAGGGGGTGGTGTCAGAGTTAGACGGTCATCTGGTGGTCCCGGTACTGAGGCTGGTGGTATGCGGGCTCGTGGTGTGAGAGTTAGACAATCCACTATTCATACCTGATTGGATTATGCCCCTATTAAAGACATATTTTCTATTCCCCATTTTGATCCTGGTGTGTCTTTAGGGACACGCAGAATATTTAGTCCTCTGATGTTTACACTACCAGTTGGTCGTACATCTGTTCCATCATATTTTTCTTCTGATTCATTATCTCTGAGCTATTATATTCCACCTTCTTCGACTCCTGCTTCGATAGAGTATGTGGCTGAGAAGTGTACACTGAGGGACACTCCACCTGTAGAGGATATTCCTTCATCTTTTTCACATCAAGTGATGCCCATTATTCCTACTACCACAGGTATATTTATATAACTCTATCAAATTTTTACCCCAAAATTTATTTTCTTATAACTTGTACTGATATTTTTTTTCTTTAATAAAATATTCATCTACTAATAGGACGTTGGGGAGGGAGCGTAATCACTTGTGTTCGTTATGGAACCACTAGACATAGTAAATGGTTGAATGCAATGATGATGGAAAGATGATTGATAAACTTGGGTAGCAATGTCGGGGTTTTTTGGCGACGCTAGCTAAATACTCCGACATCATTCCGGTCAGCCCTCTCTCTTGGAGAAATCTTCCACACGAAGTCAAGGATAATGTGTGGGCACAAATATGGGTAAAAAATCTATTTGATTTTATGTAATATTTTTTTGTATTTATATGAATTAATCTTATTGGGTGTCAGCTTCGGTTTAACTTCCCTGATGGCGAGGGTGCATGACCAGCACGTTTAAAGGAGCTAGGAGAGATTTGGAGAGGTTATAAGCATGAGTTGTATGTTGGATGATGTGATAGAGAGGGCATGGAGTTGGAGAGAGTACATATCATGGATGACTGCCCGATAGAGAAATATCTCCAAATGATTACCCATTGGGAAACTGCCAAATTTAAGGTATTAATCCCATTTGAGTTATTTAAATGATAGTTTTCATATTTTTCATTAACATTATCTTATTTATTATTAAACATTATTTAGGAATCTTCTGAAAAAAATCATTGATTCAAAGAAATACCTCCACACTTTGGGGTGCACTACTATGTCAGATCATGAGAGGCATCTGGAATGATATAGTTGTTTATAATTTTTCTTTAGGGCTTGCCCTTTTTATTATTTCCTACTTAAATTATGTGATTTAATGAATATTGAATATATGATTATAATTTTACTTTATATTATTTCAATTACATTACAGAAACACACATTGAATATTGAAGGATGTCTCCCTTGAGAATTTTTTTTTTCTCGAGCAGAAGGAAAAAAGATGGAACTGCGGTTAATGAACCGACACAAGAAAAGATTTTACGTTTTAATTTGTTTATTTAAAAGTTTAATATCTATTTTGAAATTTAATAATCTATTAATATTTTTAATAGGCTTCTTTAGAGGCCCTTGTTGCCCAGGAGCCTGAAAATTTTGGGCCACACGATCATTTATCTCAGGTTTTGGGAGATGAACACTCTGGTCAAGTACGCAGCTGACCTGGTAAGAATATAGTCCCGACGAGGTATTGGTCCTCTCCAAGTATCCTTCATGTACCACTGAGTTGGAATAGGTCAAGGAGAATGAAAGACATTCTGATAAAAGGGTCACAAAGTTGGAAGAATAGGTTCAAATGAGGGAGAAATAATTTATGGAACTAATCAAAGCTTTATCTTCATCACTTCCACCAGAGGCCAACGTGGCTTGTCAGAAAAATATGTCATAGATGGGTGAATTATCCAATGCACCTGGCAGTAGTTCTAGTGGCGGTCGATATGATGACGTTCTTGGTGATGATGAGGACGATAAAGAGGAAGATGTTGGGGATGATGATGATGCCGAGATCGAGGGTGAGGATGAAGGCAAGGGCAGGGGTGAGGATGAGGATGAGGATGAGGAAGAGGATGGGGCTGAGGATGAGCATGGGGACGATGATGAGGATGAAGAAGAGGGTAGAGATATCGGTGAGGATGAGGTCGATGATGAAAGTGGTGGTGGTGATGGTGATCAGGGCCAGATTGATCCATTACATTTTTTGACTGATATTTATGACATTTGATTTTTGATTTAATATGGATGTGTCGTTCTACTTCAAAGCCTAGAAATCCTTACACACACCCATCACAGCCCCCACCCACCTCCCTAGACCCCGGACAGCCCCCAGACAGTCCCCCGGACAACCCCCCAGAGAGCTCCCCGGACATCACCCCCACCCTCCTCCCTGGACCCTAGATTGCCCCCCCCCCCCAACCTCCACCCTGGACCCCGGACAGCCCCCCGAATAGCCCCACGGACATCCCCCTAGAGAGCCCCACCACCCACCTCCCTGGACCCCGAAAATCCCCCCAGACAGCCCCCTCACCCTCCTCCCTGGACCCCGGACAGCCCCCCCCCCCCCCCACCCTCCTCCTTGGACCTTGGACAAACCCCCAGGCAGCCCCCTAGATGGCCCCCCGGAAAGCCCCCCGGACACCTCCCCCCCACCCTCCTCCCTGGACCCCAGACACCCCCCCCCCAGACACCCCCCCCCCCCCCCCGGACAGCCCCCCCAACATCCCCCCCAGACCTCGGACAACCCCCCATACAGAATTATTCTCAAATAATTTTTTACCACCCATTAAAGGTGAACTTTAGGATGAGTTCCATTAAATAGGAAGACTATAAGAAACTGGTTTTTCACTCTGGTATGGATATTTCTGAATTCAGTATAACTCTTTATTTTTGACCAAATATGGAAGCATAATGATGTTATATCTGTTTATGGGGCTTCTGGGGCTTGTTCGGATTTCGGAACCCCGATTGGCGTAGAAAAACACTATGCCTCAAGGTTAGTAAAAAATTCAAGTCCATCCCACAAGGTATATAACAACCATATAGGAATATATATTAGAATTAATGTGCATGATTTTCCCTAACCATGCACCAGGGGATGCACATCATGCACAATATCTATAGTTTTAGTATAAGATATTATCACTGTTGTTGCACGATTTGCCTAACTGGCATACAGAAAACAAACAAAACCTGTTCAGATTATGTTGATACTTTATCACAATGATCAATGGGTCATTGTTGTTTCAAGATTTTTCTAACTGGCATACTGTTCTTGCACAGTGTGGCAGTACCACTCAAAGTGTCTCACCTTTATTTGAAATGATCAACATTTTAAGTAAAAAAACAGGCATACAGAAAACTGACCAAATGTATTGGTATTGTGTTGATACTTTAGGAAAACAATCCATGGGTCATATGTGACATTTACGACTCAACCTCGCCTCAATCTGAGGCATGGTGTGGCCGGTACCACTCAAAGTGTCTCACTTTTATTTGAAATGGACAACATTTTAAGTGAAAACAACAACTGACATACAGAAAATGGACCAAACGTATTAGTATTCTATTGATACTTTAGCACGACGATCCATGGGACATTTGTGACATGTAGGATTCAACCTTGCATCAATCCGAGGCATGTTGTGGTTGGTACCACTCAAAGTGTCTCGTCTTTATTTGAAATGATCAACATTTTAAGTGAAAACAACAACTGGCATACGAAAAACCAACCAAAATCATTTGGATTGTGTTGATACTTTAGGGAAAAGATCCATGGGACATTTTTGACATGTATAAGTAAACCCGCATTAGTCTGAGGCACAGTGTGTCTGGTTCCACTCTAAGTGTCTCTCTTTTGTTTAAAATGGACAATGTTTTAAGTAAAAACAAATGGCATACAGAAAACCAACCAAACGTATTCGGATTGTTTTGATACTTTAGGAAAATGATCCATGAGACATTTTTTATGTGTAGGAGTCAACTCTGTATCAATCGGAGGTGTGGTGTTTCCGGTACTACTCAAAGTGTCTCACTTTTATTTGAAATGGACAACATTTTAAGTGAAAACAACAACTTGCATACGGAAAATCAACCAAACGCACTCGGATTGTTTTGATACTTTAGTAAAATGATCCACGAGACATTTTTGACATGTATGAGTCAATGCTGCATCAATCTGAGGCATGGTGTGGCCGGTACCACTCTAAATGTCTATCTTTTGTTTAAAATGGACATCATTTTAAGTGAAAACAACAACTGTCATATGGAAAACCAACCAAACGCATTCAGATTGTGTTGATACTTTAGGAAAATGATCTATGAGTCATATTTGATGTGAAAGAGTCAACCTCGCCTCAATATGAGGCACGGTGTGGCCGGTATCACTCAAAGTGTCTCTCTTTTGTTTAAAATGGACACCCTTTTAAGTAAAAACAACCGGAATATGGAAAACCAACCAAGCATATTTGGATTGTGTTTATACTTTAGAAAAATGATCCATGGGTCATATTTGATGTGTACGACTCAGCCCTACCTCAATCTGAGCCACGGTGTGGCCAGAACCACTGAAAATGTCTCACTTTTATTTGAAATGGACAACATTTTTAGTGAAAACAACAACTGTCATACGGAAAACCCACCAAACACATTAGGATTGTGTTAATACATTAGGAAAACGATCCATGGGACATTTGTGACATGTATGAGTCAACCCCGCATCAATCCAAGGCACGGTGTGGCCGGTACCACTCTAAATGTATCTCTTTTGTTTAAAATGGACATCATTTTAAGTAAAAACAACTGGCATACGGAAAATGGACCAAACGTATTCAGATTTTGTTGATACTTTAGGAAAAATATCCATGAGTCATTTGTGATGTGTATGAGTCAACACCGCCTCAATTAGAGGTGTGTTGTGGCCGATACCACTCAAAGTGTCTCACCTTTATTTGAAATGATCAACATTTTAAATGAAAACAACAACTAGCATACGTAAAACTAACTAAACACATTCGGATTGTGTTGATACATTAGTAAAACAATATATTAGTCATTTGTGACATTTATGAGTCAACCCTACCTCAATACGAGGCACAGTGTGGCCGGTATCACTCTAAGTGTCTCTCTTTTTTTTTAAATGGACACTATTTTAAGTAAAAACAACTAACATACGGAAAACTCACCAAACATATTCAGATTGTGTTGATACTTTAGCACAACAATCCATGGGTCATTTATGATGTGTACGACTCAACTGAGCCTCAATCTGTGGCCCAATGTGGCCTCTACCACTCTAAGTGTCTCACTTTTAGTTGAAATGGACAACATTTTAAGTGAAAACAACAACTCACATACGGAAAACCAACCAAACGCATTCGGATTGTGTTGATTCTTTTGGAAAATGATCCATGGGTCATATGTGACGTGTACGAGTCAACCCCGCCTCAATTCGAGGCATGGTGTGGTCGGTATCACACTAACTGTCTCTCTTTTGTTTAAAATGGACACCATTTTAAGTAAAAACAACTGGCATATGGAAAACTGACCAAACGTATTCGAATTTTGTTGATACATTAGCACAATGATCCACGGTCCAGCCTCACACAATCCACTTCTCCTGTGAGGAACTCCTACCCCTATTCTAAAACACACGACATTTAATACACCGAGGACAACTATATTCCCTAAGTCACACAAGCTCATTGATACATGCCCATTATCATCATCACTAAGTTCGAAGACACCCACCCCAAACCATGGGAAATTATATTTTTTTTTGGTTTAATTCATTTATTCATTTCCTTATTTTGGGTTATTATCATATAATTTCTGAATTCAATCGTGTATGTGTTATAAAAAATGCAATTTTTTATGTATTCTTAATTTGGTATCACATATAATTACGTATTCAATTTTTAATGTATCGTATTCATAATTGATTTTTAAATTATGTATCCCTCTAATTATAGGTTTATAATTATGTATCCTTATTATGTATTATTGTATTATGCATTTACTACTGTCTAATTCACATAGCAGCACACAGAGAAAGTTGATGTGTGAATTTTATAGCAAAGCCTATACCAATGGTTTTAAACCGTTGGTATAAGTTCTGTATGTATTTTTTACCAATATTTCTAAATGAACCGTTGGTAAAAAAACATTATACCAATGGTTTAAACCATTGCTATAAGGGTGAATGGAAGACTATATCCCAACGGTTCTGTAGGAACCGTTGGGAAAAAGGATTTGCCAAAGATTTTGAAACTGTTGACATATGATACAACATAATAACCCTATACCAACTGTTTACATAAAACAGTTGGTATAGAGTAGATTTCTTCACATATTCCAATGGTTTATCTCAAATCGTTGGTATATGTCTATTGTCATGGCTTACTTGGCTACGGTTTCTAAAATCGTTGGTATAATTTATACCAACGGTTTTATAGCCTATACAAATGTCTTTCAACAGTTGGTATACCTTTCATGTCCAGTAGTGTCTAGATATATTATATTTGATATTATTGACTATCTTGGAACTGATTAATGTTTTGTTCATTTCATCATTTTTGGAGTATTCAAACTTTTTGGATATAAGGAATATATCTAGTAATCTATCAGGAATAAGGGAGAATGAATGTAATCAATAAGGTTTTATGGTAATTCAGGGTGTAACCATGTTTTAAAAAGAATACATGATGATGGTATTCACATGTTATTACATGGAAAAAATGATCTTCATTGTGTTTTACATCTTTATAAATTTTGGACTGTGAGTTTGGACAGAAGTATTTTGGATAATTATAATGGTTGGAATGGATTAAGTTTGAAATTTGATACTATTTTTAAGGTTAAATCATTTATTAAGATTATTTTTTGGATTGTTTTAAAAAGGACAACCCTGAGGTCGAGCGACAACCCGTCGTGTCCAGCAAGGCCGTGAGACTTGAACCCACAACCGAAGGGCGACAAGGGTGCATCAACTACCACTGGCCTATGTGATGTACTGATTTGTGTAATGTAGTTTTTTCAAATAGTCTAACAAATGAATTATAAATTCATTATTATTGTAAGCCTATAAGATTAGGATAAATAGAATATTTTTGAATTCTATTATCTTTTCGAGTGAAAGATGAGTTTCTGGTAGGAATTAGTTAAAGGATGAAACTCTACTTGTCAAGTATATATATATATATATATATTATTTTCCTCTTATTCTATGAATAAATTAATTCATAAAATTTAGGGAAGGGATCATAAAAGAAAAATTTGTTATCCTAATACCTTATGTTTAACCGATTATATTTAAAATCCTCATAGATTGATGTCTTTGAGGCCCTCAATTTTACACTAGTTTGTGATTGATGACCTCAATCGCTCCCTATAAATATTTTACGTTTTTCCTCCAATCATAAGTCTATAATTTCCACCAATGTTCTCCAATTCTAGATCATAATTTGGGGGTGACCTTTTCATTTCCATTTCCCTCGTATTAAAACTAAATTTTTTTAACTCAATTTCCAATGTGGGTTTTCCACAAAGGTATTTTCTATTTTTAACCTTTTATTTTCGAAGAACAATTTCAAATAGAGAGGATGAAATTTATTGAATTAGTGGAGAATGTAACACCCCAAGATTTCACAGTACGTTATTTCTTCAAAGTAATTCAATAACTTTCAATACATGCAATACTGAGTTCGGTCGCACCACAACTTACCAAGCTAGCCGTTCAAAAAGAAGTTATGAATAGTGTTAACTAAAATTTTAATTTTATATACTATATAAAATTTTAGAATCCATATTATGTGTTTCATAGACATAATATAAGAACAAATTCAATTTTTAGATAAAAGATGTATTTTTCAAAAATTGCAATTTTACCGCCTTTTAAGGGAGAACCATTTTAAAATCCAATACTTGACACATTAATATATTAAATTTGACAAAATAAAATTCTTTTTTAGAATCATGGTATAAAAATTTAGTTTCAATAATTTTTTGGTGTTTTTCTGATAACTTTCATATTTGTGTGAATAGTGAAAAATACTAAATTTTAACTCAAAGCAACTGTTTTAATAAAAATAATTTATAGTGATAAATTATACATTTTAATGGTTTGGAAGTATAATTATATTACATTTTAATCATTTAACACAATTTTGGTCATTATAGGTAATTTCACAATTAAATTTGATATAAACACATGTCAATCTTTTGATAGTTTTTACTTTTTTAAAAACCCGCTTTTTGGTTTTGAAAACGGGAATTAAATTTAAATTAATAAATTCAACTTTTATGTTTTTAATTTTGTAAAATAGACTTAATTTTTTAATTTTGAATATTTAAATTATCTTAGGGTGAATTTTTGGTATTTTTCTGAAAACTTTCAATTTTTTATGAATAGTGAAAACACTTTGTTATTGGTTAAAACCAACTTTTCATTTAAATAATTATTTATTTTATATAAATTTATTTTAGACAAAAATATATACATAATACCTATATAAGTTCATTTTAATTCATTGGAGTCATTTTATAATAAGTTTAGATATATAAAAATTTTATTGAAATTTTACCATCTTTTACACACCTTCTAGGAGCATTTGAAAACTTGCATAAAACATAAGTTTACCGCTTTTTAAGGTTGAATTTAAAAAATAAAATAGACATGGTTAACCTTAGCAAGTAAAATTTTGTTCAATAAGACGAAAATAATTTTCAGTGAATAAAAACTTTTGACTTTTATTTACCACGGTTAAAAGTAAATCGTGTAATTAAGGGTAAAAAATGATATTATAATTACCATAAAAAATGTCCTAATTATATTGTATAACTATATATTTTGACCAAAATAAACCTTAGAACAAAAATATGATCCTTTAGGTCCACTTAGATTAGATTAGGGCATCTATTATATTTTATTTAAAGAAAAGTTAAAGGTGTTAAATTCAAATTTTATTTACTAAACCGTTCTTAATATGGGGTTATACATAAGATAAATTATACTATAAAAATTAATTAGAAAGATAAAAATATTTCCTATCTAATTTTATTTTATTTATAATTTTTAGACATTATATAATTAAAAAAAATTGACACAATGATGATGCAATAATTTCCTTATTAATGAAGGACTAAAATAATTGAAATTATAAATATCAAAATAAATATAAATTCATACTTTATATGAATTAATCTAATTTTATAGGTTAATATTACATGTTAGGGTTGATTAGATAATTTTTTTCTAAGTGATAAGCTGTTTATGACTTTCACAAAACAAAATACCCAATAGTGTCAAAATTGACATAAATGAGTTTATACAACAAATATTATACTATTAAATTATATAATATTCCTAAAAATATAAGGCTAGTCCCAATGGATTAAATAATATTATATATTTTATTAATGAACCATTTTAGGTTCTCTTGGAAGTTTAGAGTTAGTTTATTAACCATATAGTATAAGAATACAAGAAGACTTCTACAATATAATGTTGAAATGGTAACCTTAATTTCTCTAAAACGTATTGGTTGAGAGGATTTCGACCCATACCCACCTTATCCTCAAAATACATCATTTTGGAGCCATTATAAACTGAATATGAATTTATTATAAAATAATATTTTATGTTTTTTCTAAGGTTCCCCTCACCCCTCTTATAAATGGGAACTTTCCCTTCTCTCAAATTCACACCTCCAAAGACATTTGGATCAAACAACCCCTTCCCAAATATCCTCAAAACTATACTACCTTCATTATAGAGGCCTTAATTTGGTCATAAATCCAACTTAATAATCCCTTTTGATCAAATAAGGAGGAAGAACCCGAAGAATAGGTAATGATTTCACCACCCTCTTTCAAGTTCTTTTCTTCTTCCACTTAATCTTTCTTTGTTATTACCATACCAAAGTAAAAAATCCAGTAAATTATATATACTGTGATGTTATTATAAATATGGAACAACCATATTAATTATTCTATCCATCCTATGAGTGATAATGTCACCATGCGTGCGTACGTTCGGCTTACTGTCTCCACGTCGTGGTGTAATTTGTTATTTAGCACTATGTTATTTGGATGGTTATAATGATGAGTAATATGTATATAAATAATTAAGATAACATGATAATTTCTTTGTATAATTTATATACCATCCAATTACACACATTTAGAGAAATGATATTGTCGCTCGTGCATATGTACGGATTACCGTCTCCACGATGTGATGAGATTCATTTCCACTTTAACTATTTATCAACGATTATAAAAATATATATTACTAGTAAGTATGTAATATATGACATAATAGTGCTACTATAGATATATATATTTATTTATATATATGTATTTATTTACTTACATATACCTTATTCACTTAATACCATTCAATACGATATGAAAATAGAAAGAGCGCTTATGTGTACGTACGGCCTACCATCTCCATAAACGATGTTTTCCATTTCATTTATCTATCTATTATAAATATTTATATTCCAAATATATATGATATATAAATCAATTTTTATATTCTAGAAGTATTTAAATCATGATCTAAATGATAAGATCAAGAATAACAAGTTAAAATACGTACGATAAAGAAAGCGATTATTACCCGAAATGTTAATTTAACATGAAAATTATTATTAAATGGGTAGTATAAATTCATAAATGAATAATGTATTATATAATAAATATGAATATGGTTATTTTATAATATAATAACATACAATGGTCATTATACAAGAGGTTAAACGTACCCTCGGCCAAAGGAAATGGAAAGGTAAGGGTTAATTTTACAATCTCTTTATTATCCGAGGTTGTTTTTATGTAAGTATCTACTGGGACCTCTTTATCATCCACATCCATGTTTCTTAAAAATTTATTTCAAATTTTTTTTTATATTTACTAGACTATGGTTTAATTTCATTTATACCCTTGTTTGACTTTTTATAAAATGGTTTGAAAGGAATATTTCCGTCATTTTCCAAACAAGGTACTTTATGACCTTTTCGACAAATTAAGGTAAGAATATTTTTTTAACTTATATGTAGGGTGAATTTATTATCTGCCATTATAAAACCTTTTAATATTTCCTTACAAGATTATAAGAATATTATCAAAATAAATTTTTTCTTTATAATTATTTGACTGTTAAATGATTTCAAAATAGAAAGAGATATTTCTATCAAATAGTTTTGATTTCATCTATGTCAAAATACTTTGATAAAATTTACACTTGTTTGAAGTTGATTTATTATGATAAAAATCTTCCATATTGTATTTAAGGTTTTGTGATATGTTTGAATATAGATGAGTTATTTTTTTATGGTTAAATTATCAATGATTATAAAAATATATATTACTAGTAAGTATGTAATATATGACATAATAGTGCTACTAGAGATATATATATTTATTTATATATATGTATTTATTTACATACATATACCTTATTCACTTAATACCATTCAATACGATATGAAAACAGAAAGATCTTTTATGTGTATGTACGGCCTACCATCTCCATAAACGATGTTTTCCATTTCATATATCTATCTATTATAAATATTTATATTCCAAATATATATGATATATAAATCAAGGTTTATATTCTAGAAGTATTTAAATCATGATCTAAATGATACGATCAATAATAAAAAGTTAAAATATGTACGATAAAGAAAGTGATTATTACCCGAAATGTTAATTTAACATGAAAATTATTATTAAATGGGTTGTATAAATTCATAAATGAATAATGTATGATATAATAAATATGAATATGGTTATGGTATAATCTAATAACATACAATGGTCATTATACAAGAGGTTAAACGTACCCTCGGCCAAAGGAAATGGCAAGGTAAGGGTTAATTTTACAATCTCTTTATTATCCGAGGTTGTTTTTATGTAAGTATCTACTGGGACCTCTTTATCATCCACATCTGTGTTTCTTAAAAATGTATTTCAAAACATTTTTTTATATTTACTAGACTATGGTTTAATTTCATTTATACCCTTTTTTTACTTTTTATAAAATGGTTTGAAAGGAAACTTTCCGTCATTTTCCAAACAAGGTACTTTATGACCTTTTCGACAAATTAAGGTAAGACTATTTTTTTAACTTATACGTAGGGTGAAGTTATTATCTGCCATTATAAAACCTTTTAATCTTACCTTACAATATTATAAGAATATTTTTAAAATAAATTTTTTCTTTATAATTATTTGACTGTTATATGATTTCAAAATAGAAAGAGATATTTATATCAAATAGTTTTGATTTCATCTATGTCGACATCCTTTGATAAATTTTACTCTTGTTTGAAGTTGATTTATTATGATAAAAATCTTCCATATTGTATTTAAGGTTTTGTGATATGTTTGACTATGGATGAGTTATTTTTATTCCATTCATTTTTTATGGTTAAATTATTGACATTTTGTAAGGTAGTTTTAATATGAATGTTTATGTTATATTTCAAACTTTTCTTTTGATTAATTTATTGGACTAGTATGTTCGAGGTTGGGGATAGGAAAAAGTAAGCCCTCCGGGTTTGGGTTCAGTTACAGCAGACCCTCTGGGTTAGAGTCTAGTTATAGAGGCTCTTCGGGTTGGTGTCCAGTTACAGAGCCTCTCCAGGTTGGAGTACGGTTACAGCAGACCCTCTGGGTTGGAGTTCAGTTACAGAGGATCTTTGGGTTGGAGTTAGGTTATAGAGGCTCTCTGGGATGGAGCCTGATTACAGAGTCTCTCCAGGTTGGGGTCCGGTTACAGTTATCCCCTAGGTCCTGGCACGAGGCCTTGATAGGGAAATTAAAATTTGGTATTATGCATTCCCTCATTATGAAATTAGTAATTACATGTGATTATTCGACTACTAGAATATCCATGTGCATGTTTATATAGTAATGTTTAATTTATTTTTTCCATATTATGTTCATGTTTATGTTTTAAAGGCTATTGTTTTTATTACACATCTTTCCTTAAAAGTTTATAGCTTACGCTAAATTATTTAACCTTACTAAGAATCTAAGCTCACCCCTTTATTATGTTTTATTTTCCATGTATATGAAGAAGTTAGTTATGAGTGGCATGCAAGAATACTCTAGGAGGCTAGGACATTTCTAATGGAATAAATTAATGTTGTTTTTATTTTCAATTTGTAATTTTGAACTTCTTATATGTGACCTATTTTCTAATACTACTAAACTGATCAGTCCTCCGGGACTTGATTCCTTGTAATCATGCCAATGTATTAAAATAATTCACCAACTCTGGGTAACTGGGGTCAGGGTGTTACATAGTAAGATATTCGAAGTCAAACCTGAGGCAAATTTTAAGATTTTTTACCCTTAGTTACTTTTATTCTATAACCACGTCCACTAGTAGTATCTATATAGGGATTTATTTCAATGAAGACACACCCAATATATACATTAAAAAAATCTAGATGTTCTTCTATACTTATCCTCAACATCAATCTTATGCTTACGTTCCCTCATATTGGTTTTCTAAAAATATTTTACAAGGTTTCTTCTAAACTCAATCTCATACCAACTGTATTTTCCTAACCCCGTAATATTGAAGCTGATGCATTCCTTTATTACATTTGCATAGATACAATCTTTGAATCCCAAAGGGCGTCAAGGTTTAGAAGTTTTGGAATAACAGATATCATACATGTTACCCATAATACATTGGGAAAAGGAAGTAAAAACACTATACATAATAAAATAAAATTAAAAGAACCCTTGAAATCTTATTCAAAGATTTATTATTCATAACATGGGGAAAGGAAACATAATAAAGGTCAGCTCAAATTCCCAGAAAGGCTAAATTGTGGTGGAAAAAATAATGAATTAATGATAATAATCAATATGGTAAGGTAAATTAATAGGAACACATGAAATTTAGTAAATAATTGAAAAGGGCGTGAGTAAATAATATATAAAGGTAAATAACATAAAACACAATCCATTTAAACAAAGAACTACGAATAAAATTAATCCAATTACATTCCGATGAAAAATCTCATATATAAATAATAGATGAATCAAAATTTAGGAAATGATTAATTATTGGATGTTATTTTTTCCAAGAACATGATACCTTTACCATCAATCCCCTTGAAAAGACAGTTTAAATCTATGCGTAAAAACCCATCTATTCTTCTTGGAAACAAACTCAAAGGGTTTATTTCCAACTAATTTAATCTCTTGAGACTACTAATGCATTTTGGGACTTATGTTAAATTGTCTCGAACCCTTAAGTATTTCATTAATTATTTATAAATGCCTAAATATTTCATTAATCATTCTTCAATTGGTATAGTATATTCCTAAATCATTTCTCACATATCAAGTAATTGATTTAAAGAAACAAAGTTTCGTTTCAAATATCTGTATTGATTAATGGATAAGGATATGTCAATATTTCCTCAATCAATCAGATAAATATAAAAGTAAACATCATATGTAAAAATTATATATGGTTTTGGAAATAAACATATGCATGATAAATGATATTCATAATTTAGGGAAATTCAATTCTTAATGATCATGGAAAATTTAATATTTAAAGGGGAATTCAAAAAGGAATGAATATAGTGAATTTCAATACTATACTCAGACAAATAAATCATAAACCATCTCAGAGGATAGAAAATTTGGTACCAATAAAACATATCCAAATTGGTTTAAAAATGAAGGGTTTTTGTTGTTGATGAATAAAAAATCTACAAAAATATCTTTTAAAAACATTCTCAGGGAAAATATATATATTTATTGTAACTTTGTTTTAAATAATTTTAATTGATAATCAGTTTGGATGACATTTTAATTAAAAAGTAAACTTTAAAACAATAAAAGGAAGCTTAAAATAAATGATAGTGGTTAAATCTGTACAAGTAATATGAGATAGAATAAACCTTTATTTTTCACGGTAAAAGGTTAGAAAAGTGACCTGCTCATAAGGATACAATAAGATTTCATTGGAAAAATTGGTAACAGAAAAAAGTGTAAAAATTTCTTTAAAAAATATTTTTGAATGGTGAAAAATAATTTTTGATAACCCTTTTATAAAACATGGTTTTTAGAAGAAAATAGTTTCTCTTACTAAAGAGATAAATGATGTTTATTTTACATAAAAACATTTTCTATAAAATTTTAAGTGCTAAAGAAGGGGGAAATGGTACCATTACTTGAAAAAATTCATAAATAATCATAAGAGAATAAAATTAATGGTTTTTGAATTCAATGATCAAATTATTTCCTCTAATGGAAATTCAATTATAAACAATCTAGAAATAAATGAGATTGTGAAGTAAACCCTTAAAAAGACCAAAAAATTGATGTGGGAAAATATTAATTAATAGATTATGTGTGTCCAATTTAAATCCACATAAAAAAGTTGAAATATAACAATATATATTAAAAAATTATTAAAAAATAGTATTATAATATTAATGAAAATTATGATGTAATATAACCCAATGAAAAGGAATTGGGTTATGAAAATCATTACCACCGGGTAACATTTAATTCAAATACACTTAGAGTAAATAAATAAAATTTAAAATAAAAATACCATGATGATAACATAATTCATGATATAATATAATTAAATGGTAAGTATATATAGAACACAAAAGATGTAAGTGGTGAATATGACATTTATCTCATACATGTAAAAAGTGAGATGAAAATCCAATACCTTGTGTTTCATTTCGGGTGAACATCCTTTAAAATCATGTATAAAGATTTTACCATGGATAAAAACCTATAAAAGAACCATACACATATTTATAATATCATGTAATAACTTTTTATAATATATTATTAATCATTTTATAATAATCATTCATTATATTTATCGTTTCAGTTGTTAAATATCATGTTTTTCGAGAATGTTTTTACTTGTTACTTTTATTCCTATTACATAGATCCTTATTTAATCATATAAATAATATAATCCTTTATTTAAATATCATATATATTATTATTTTTTATATAACAATCCATAATTTAGTTGTTAGGAAATTAAATTCACCGTTCATAGAGACTGTTGATAGTATGTACGCATAAACTTTACATTCATTTCATTGTCCTACTAAAATAATGCAAAGTAAATGGTATATGTTAATATTATACATAAAGTTTCATATTTATTTCATGTATTTCAAATAGTTTTATCAAAATCATCATGTATAATTTATATTTATAGTGCGAATGAATCATATAACTTTATGGAGATGGTAGTCCACACTTCCACAAACGATGTTATCGTATTCCCACAAAATAGAAATCATAAAGGTATGTATTATATAAGAATTAAATAAGAATAAATACATTTTTAATATTATGTATATCATATATGAAAATATTTTCCATCATAATTCCCAGCCATTAAGGGGGGTAAATGAAAAATGAACAATCATCATTTCGTGAGGTGGTGGATCACCGTACACGAATGATATGTTTGTTACCTATTTGATGGATGTGTGTGTATGTGTAGGTCTTAACCATTTAATATAAAAATATCAGTATATTTATTACACTATGTATTTTATATAATCCTTTAATAAGATGATTTCAAGTGGTGGAGAATTAAAATTAAACAAAATAGGTTGAGGTAGGATGTCGAATATTCTTTGTGTAACTCCTTTTGGTTTTCACCAAAGTGATTCCTTGGATTATTTTTTGCATAAGGTGAGGCATATAGTATTTGGGGATGGATTTTGGGGATATATTTGGGAATATAATGGTCAAGAAAATTTCTCTTGAGAAGTGTGAGGAAGTGGGATGTGTGAGTACATTTTTATAGTAGAGGAGTGACATTCTTGTAAAATTTGGGAAAGGAAATTCCACCCACATTTTTCAAATTTTATGTCACTAAAATACAGCTTAAAATTATATACAATGTATAATAGGGTATAAATATATCCATAAAATGGATTTTTTAGATGTTTATAGGTCATTTGGGGCCAAATGTTTAAGGTTTTGTCCCTTGTTAATCTAATTCTTCTCTCAATCGTTGTAATTAATTCTATTCATGTACACTAGTATTTTAGGTCAAAAATAATATATAACTTATTATAAATTATATATTATTATAATTCCATATATGGAATCAATATTTGCAAATATAAATCATATAATTTGTAGAAATTAATTTAAATTTAATATCGTATAAGGGAGGGAAACGCAGGGTTTTAAAGTAAAAAATGTTTAACAGTTTACTATGTTTACTATGTTTCTATATCCAATTAGAATGGTAAATTGATCAATATTTCCAAAATTAGATTAAATTATTTAAAATTTATCTAATTAATCATTAAAAATAATATAATATAAAATTTAACCTTATAAATAAATTAGTCGAAATTTTAGTTTTGAATTAAAATTCGGTATTTTTCACTATTCAACAAAAAATGAAACATCATACAAAAACACCAAAAAATTAAACCAAACCTAATTTTTATGATTGTAATTATAAAATTATATTTACTTTTACTTAAAATGCTTATAATTGTTCCAAAAAATTTATTTAAAATATGATATAGATTAAGAGGCCATAAAATTGTCTTTATAAAATTACATATTTTTATGAATAAAATTAGGTTTTTGTTATCTTATTGTTATCAAATATATTGGAGGAAAATAAAGAATATATGATTGAATATAATATATACATTAATATCACCCACTAATTGTAAATATATTAATTTACTAGGATAAAGAAACTTTGTGGGCATAAATATATTTTTCTATAAAAATATTCCCTTTATGTACAAATGTTTATTATATTCTATTATAATCAATTTATAACCAATTAATTCAACCATATAATTTCATAATTTTGTTAATATTATTCATAACCATCAATTTAACATCTATTTTTCATTAAATAATTATTCTTTTAATAATATATTAGTGTTCGGTAAAACTCAATCTTGCATGTTACAGAAACCGTCGAGGAAAGTCAGGCATGCATTCAACACCAGATAACCTTAGTGTTCCATGTAGAGAAATTAAAAAAATAGGTTCTATTTAATACAATAACATGTTGGTTTTTTTCATATATCTATCTAGGAAAAGGTTAAATTTATTCTAAAATGAAAATATTGTAATGTCTTTGGGTGTTACAGAACCGTACAATTAATAAGGGAGAGAAAAATCAACCTTATTATGAGAAATTTCATAACCATAAGGGAGATCTAGCCTGATAAATCCTACATGGAAACATGGGTGAGAACATGTGGGTAAGAGTTTAGACACATAGCACTGAGAGTGATAAACATGGGTGGGAAACCATGGAGGTTGGAATGTGTGACTGTAGAGTGAGGTGTGGCCCATGAATCCCAGGTGTGTACATTTTATCATCCTACCAAACTCAATGTCATCTCGAATGAGGGATGAAATTAAGAGTGTTATTAAGTGTCAATCATACAATTCAAATACCGATATGGGAAATCATGTAGCGTGTTAATGTTCATACACCATTAATATGTTACGTTTATATCACAATATTCCAATCGGTTTTTTCAAAGCCATCCGATCAATAAAAATATCATTTTCTAACATTATCCTCACATTAAGTTTTAATGTATTCAATGGAGTGTGTCATAGAGCTAGTGAAATTATAATACCAGGAATCCTCTTTGAAAAAATAATGATGTAAGATATGATCGATCAAATTGTGGAACATGCATGCATCTATTCCGATTTAGGTAAAGTAGTGATTGAATGAAAAAAATGATCATGTGAAGAATATAACCATCACATGAACATGAATACAAGACATGAATCCATATAAATAGTCATCATATAGTCGCATTATGAATATGATAAACATGAAACATACATCATATACATCCTTATATTTTCCAAAATGGCATCACATGATCTAGGGGAGAGATCATGTCATCATGTGACGTAGATACCCCAAATCTAGTAAACCAAAGACAGTGTATAAATTATTTCATTGAAATGATATATGGAAACTAATCTTAAAGTAATGACTATTTTATTAATACTAATGAACTAGATACATACATGATTCCCATATTACATTTTAAATACAATATAAAAAGAAAAAATAAAAACCATTTCATCCTTGAAATTATTCAAAATATACTTATTTAAATCTGAATAAAATGGAAAAAATAAAGCATGAACACTAATTCTCTCTAAGAGTTACATACAATAGATGCTATCATGAGTAAATAAGTCATAATCAATTTGGAAAGGTAAATAACAAACAAACCCTTTCATTTAATCAATAATGTGAACATAAAATACAGATATGGATAATATCAATTTACTAATGTCATAGATAAATATATATAATTTCACAATAAATTAAATACTTAATGTTTTACATCAGGATATCATTACCATCAAGGCCTTATTCCATGACAGTTAAATTAATGGGTCAGTATATACTAAAAACCAATTTAATAATTTTAGCTAAATAATTTTTCTTATTAGACCAAACAATGCATAGAAGGTCATTATAATTTTTGGCCCCACCCATCATAACATTTCTAATGAATTCTTCATGTATTAAATGATCAATTTAATTCATTAAAAATAATTTTTATTTACAAATATGCAAAATGATTACATAATATTGAATTTTTTTATTTCCCCAGTAGAAGAAATAACATTTATTTTAAAACACCATATTTGAAAATGGTATACCATTTAATAAATAATAATATCCATGACAAAAAATAATATATATATATTTAAAAGAAATTTAACTTAAATTTAAAAATGGTCACATTAAAGTGAATGTTTCAAGTAAAATTTAATGACCACAAAATTAATAAGAGATAAAATATAACCTAAAATTCATTAGAAATAGAAAATCATGTAATACAAATAATGGATAAAAATATAAAGAAAATTACATAATATTACATTAAATAATATTTTATAAAACCCATTTAAATCTTGAAGAAAGAGAAAAAAGAACAAAAATAGTTTATGCAAAGGAAAAATCCTTTAACACCATATATATTAAAAAACATTCCTTTTGAATTTTTGTAAAGAAATTTAAAAATAGAAATTTTTTAAATCATTTTAAATATTCCTTCAAACAAATTTAAATATTAATGGATAATAAAAAAATTTCCATAATAAACAATATGAGAAAGTAAAAATTACTTTTGAAAAACAATTTTGAAAAACTTAGACATGGAAAATAATATACCTTATTAAAATAGAAATGAGATCTGATTTTATATTAAACTTTTATTTGCTTGAATTCATTTTCGTAGAGTATAATTTTTTTGAAGAAAATATAAAAACTCCTTACATATTCAAAGGATAAGAAAATATATTGAGTTTATAAAAGATATATTATAAGATTTATATTATGAAAATTAGGGAAATCCAAAAAACAATAGTGTAAAATATTTTTTCACTTATTTATTATCATTTAAATTGTTACCCCTAAAATATTTAACCTTAATTTAACTTTTTTTCACTATTAATAAAAACTTATTCAGGTTAAATACATCAATGAGAGTGGAAGATGAGAAATAACCCCTTACCTCATGTTTGGATTACATCGTAAGTGATTTTAACATCCTGTATATTTAATTTAGATTTATTATAACTAGGTAAAAAACCATATATATCTCTATAATATAATATATAATCTATTTGTAATATATTACCACCCATTTTTTAATAATATTTTATTATTTTTATTTTTTCTGGTGTTGAATGCTTCATTTTTCTTGTATGTTTCGATTTGGTAGTTTTGGTCTGTGCAGCTCACTGATGGTTCCAATGTGTCCAAAACAATATTAATGATATAAATATAATAATTATTCAATATATGAAGGTATATATTTATAGAAATCTATAGAAGTTTGAGGTAGATAAATTAATTACTTTGTTCATGGAGATGGTAGGATGAGCATATGAATGAGCATTGTTTCCACTATTTGATGGATAGAAAAAAAGATAGGAAAATAATAACTCTCCTTTCAATGATAATTATTATAAAATTTATCTTATATATTACTTATATAGATCCTTATTACCATCCATGCAAAATGGAAATTAAAAATGAATCACATCGCTTTTTGGTGGTGGTAGTCCA
The DNA here is from genome assembly GCA_963277665.1 of Viscum album. NCBI lineage: Eukaryota > Viridiplantae > Streptophyta > Magnoliopsida > Santalales > Viscaceae > Viscum > Viscum album. Next base: position 706,104,293 of record OY728167.1, on the reverse strand, counting down.
CAAATATGGATGAGCAATGTTAGCATATTCCTAGAAAATTAAAATGTAATAACTTAGGAATGATATAATAATTACATAAGGATATTTATTTCATATAAATAATATATATTTATTATTTACTTATTTATATATATACAAGTAATATAATGATGAAAAATTTATTACACTACAACCTGAAGATAGTAAAACATACATACACATCAGGGATATTTTTAATTTTCATAGGATGAAAAAGAGGTGTAAAATATATTTCCCATAATTTTAATAACATATCATTATATTAATGATTTTTTAGTTATTATTTTATAATTTTTATAATACATATAGATTAAGTAGAAGATGAAATAAAATTTAAAGAGTTTTTAATGAAGATTATCATTTCTTACTACATTTATAATCATCGTCAATGGCCATTGGAATGGTCACATAAGAATACAATAACCTATAAATAATATATAGGTATGATGATAAGATAATTTGGTAGGGTTTGGTTAAGATAAATGTCTCAATATAGTGTAATTAAAAGGGATAAGGGGTTTCCTTTTATAAGTGTGGGGAGGGAATCATTTTAAATTCATGAAATATTTCAATATAATATGTTTTTAAATATTGTAATGTGGATTATAAAAGTAATATATTAAAATATAAATATGATAAGGAGTTAATATAATGATACCATTAATTTTTTATAGGTTTAGATATCTTTTTTGATCTTATATTTTTTATTCCCCCTTTTACTAGACATTTTTTACCCTAACCATGGTAATGGATTTTTATATATTAATGACTTATAATTTTACTTATAAGCTGGAAATAAGATAATAAGTGTAATAGGGATTACATTTAAACCAAATCTTATCCCCATTGTCCAATTATAATATATTATGAATTTTAAATTATCTAATAAAATATTATTTTTAGAAAATATCACTATTGATATTTTTGAAACAATTTATTTAATTGGACATTAAATAAACAAACAATTATTTTTTTATTGAATATAATTCATTCAAACACCTCTAATATGATATATTCATCTGTAGAATTTATCGAACACATAATTAATTGAAATTGGATTACTTGGAAATTATTAAATGTCATTTATTTTATTTTTGAATACATTGAATTAATAATTTTTTAGTTTTACATTAGTTGTTAAGGTAATTTTTCCATCAACAAAATTGAAAATAAATTACCAAGAGAAAAAAAATAATACGTATTTAAAATAAAAATTTAAAACTGCACATAAGCTTATTTTATCCTTATGGAAAAATATTGATGATATTAAATTCAATTGTATGATAGTTTTTTATTATTTTATTAATGTAAAATGATGATTAATATTAAATATGAAGGGAACTAATGGGATATATTTTAGATACATGGATGTAAATTTCCAAACTCCATTCAAATATTATGATAATGGTATGTTTTATCATAATTTTGAATCCTTATATCAATGTTTTAACTCTATTTCACCCATTTTATCCTTACTGAGGTGACAAATATCAATCAATGTTAATATTTATAAATAAAAAAATGAAAAGGGTCCAATTTCACAAATTTTAATCTCAGGGTTCCAAAGAGGGAAAAAATTATCATATTGAAATCAAAGAAGAGACCAAAATTAATTTAAGATAAAAACAAAAAATGTAACAAATAACATTTTCCTAAAAAAGTGTGCTTTTTTATGTCCAAAAATTATCTTATTCCAAAATTAAATATAATTATGATTAAAATTTAATTATCAATAAAATTTATAACTAAATGAGTATTATATTATTTATGTATTAAATTAAATGATTTTTTTGGTAAATATTAATTAAAATAAATGACAGTTTGACAAAAAACAATATTTATTAACTATTCACTAAAAAATTAATCATTTTAAACAAATAATAAAATATAAACCTAAGATAATGTTTAATTGATGAAATTAGAAATCATATAATTTTCATATAATAATATTTTAATATGTTTTTTGGCTCATTTGAACTCAGTGTTTCATATGTAGTAAGTTTTCAAATGAATTCATTTGAAGATAACTAAATCCCAAAATCATTGGATGTTACATTATACTCTCAAAATATGAATTTCACCCTTCAAATTACATCACTATGATACATGAATCTAAGTATACTAATAAATCATCATATTATTATGTTCTTATATAGATTCCCTTATTTTATGATTTTTCCATAAAACGTTGACCAGATGAATGGTGTTATTTGGTTGTATAATCTCATTATGGTCTTGAATATCCATAATTTGTTCCTTATATAAAATATATTCCTCCAGTGGGATGGCCTATATTATTACACCTGAATGATTAGGTATATACTTCCATAGGGGATATACCTGGAACACAACCTGAACTTCGGAGAGATTCTGTTGAAGAAACAAGTGATAATCTACCAGCCCAATAAGAACAAGAATTTATATGTGACTACTATATCTAGGTAGAATAATACCATTTAGTCCAAATAAAATAACCTTATTCTATCAATAATTACATAGGAATATGTTATCACCATTATCAAATTTTAGATCATACTAATGACTGTCAGCATAACTTTTTTTTTCAGATCTGATCATTCCTTATGCATTGTTGGACGAATCTAACCTTTTCTAGAATTTACTAGTATATTAGTTCATAATAGATTAATTTTTTTAAAATTATCCCAACACGTCCAAGTCCTTAATTTCTCTCCATATAGGTCTTCATAAGGATACATTTTATTGCTAAAGTGAAATCAATTTTTTTAATAAATTTATTCCAAATGAATTTGTTTATCCAATCCCCCTTTGAAATTGATATAAAAATATCTCAGTATTCTTTATATAGTTTTAATGGTCCTCTCAGAATGACCATATATTAATTCATGTTAAGATGTATTAAAACTCAAATATATATCCATATAATAATGAAGGATTCTCTAGAATGTTTGGGTGAACCTTGGATCCCAATCTGATATGATTGATATTTTCACTCCTTTCCTTCTCCTGACTTCATTAATGTATAACCAAGTAATTGGATCAAGTGGTAATTATTCTCTAATAATTAAAAAATTCATTGATTTCATATGGTGGTCAACTATGACCCAAATATCATTTTTCTCTTTAGATGTTCTGGGGAGTCAGATGATGAAATCCATGGTAATTTTTTATCATTTCTTTTCTGGTGTTGTTAATGGTTGTAATGTCACCTTAGACATATCTCTCAGCCTTAATTTTATTACACACTAGGTGTAGTGATACATATTCTCCAATATCCTTTTTCTTTTTATCCCACCTGAAATAGTATTTAATATCGTTATACATCTATGTACACCCACAATGAATTGGTTAGGATTAAACATGTGGTTCATAAAACAAATCCTTTATAAACTATAGAATTGATGGGCTAGATACTCCATTCTTAAACATTATCATTGGAATGTGATCATGGTTAAACTCAATAACATCTCTCACCTTCTTTTATAATTCCAAATATTTATATTTCACCTTCCTAATCCTCTCTTGGATAGACGGTTGAATAGTCGTCTATGAAAGTTATGATCTTTACATTTTACTCATGATTTCAGGATCCAACACATCAAAATCCATATATATTATAACTATTATAATTATCATCATGAAAAAAAGAATAAATTATCTGAATTAGAGATCTTTCCAGCTTTTTCACCTTCCCATGGTGTTAATGCATTGATTAGTCATAATATTTTATCAAATCAACCGTATTATCTAGAAAATATTCAATTATAATTTTTAAATGAATAAATCATGATTTTATGGTCAATATATTTATCACACCACTTACTATATAGATAATTCATCCATATGATCATTTCAAAAAGTATCATTTCCAACTCCAAATATTGAGTCCAATAATCTTTCTCATAAATTTTTTTTGGTGAGAGGCATAATATATTCCTGTAACATTATCCATAAATAAAAATCCAAGTCTTTACTTTGATGAATAACTATATATCAAAAACCGTCATCCACTACAGTGTGGGGTAAGCATATGCACAATGACCGACCTTCTCTTTAGTTCTTTGAAATTATCCTCACATTCATCTATCCATATGAAATTAACCCTATTCAATGTCAACATGGTGAGTGGATTAGAATGATACATGTAGTGCCTAAAAATAATTTTTTAGTATCTATAAATCCCAAGAAAATTATAGATATCAGTTACCATGTTTGGTCTAATACATTACTTAATAACTTCCTTCTTTGAAGGATATACTGATAAACCATTTCTTCATATTAAATGACCAAAGAATGAACCTTTTTTATGCTATAATTAAAAGTTGATAAATGTATAATATAGAATTTACTTTATTAGGGTCTATGGTATAGTTCTAAAATATTCTCCATTCCAACCATTTATCTATGAATATATAATAATGTCATCTATAAAGACTATCAGAAACTAATAAAGGTAACATCTAATGATATTATTCATTAAATCCATAAAGATATTAGGATTATTGGTATGCCCCAATGTCATTATTATAAATTCACAATGACCTTACCTCAAATCAAAGACCAAATTGGTTATATCCCCCTTCTTGAACCTTATATCATACTATCTATAAGGAAGATCCATCTGGGGAAAACTTTGACCTCCCCATAATTGGCCATAAATATCATCGATATAGGGTATCAGATACACATAATTAATAGTTACATTGTTAGGTTCCAAATAATTAATGCAAAGATTCATTAATCCATCCATCTTCTTAATAAAAAACAGTGTCACCGCATGTGGAAGAATTCGGTTAAATGAATCCATTGTCTATATTCTATTAGTTTTCTTATTCAATTTTGGCTACTCAATTGGTGGAATTCAATATGGACTCTTTGATATAGTTATACATTCATGTATGAGTTTTATTGAAAAATCAATTTTAAGATTTTAGAGAGGACTAGGAAACTATTATATATAGATATTAACAAGACCCCATAAAATAGGATTATCTTTAATGGTTTGTTTATCTAAAACCATATGAGATAAATATCCCTAATTAATAGGCAGTAAAACCCAAAGGATGTAAGAGAATTCCATTGGGAGTTCAGGTTCATCCTAACACTGAAACAATATCATATGATGATTTATAATATCAAATGTAACTTTACTTCCTTGAAAATTGATTGGTTTTGTATATAGAGAGATCCAATATATACCAAAAATTTCATGAAATTTAACTAGATGTTGAATGATAATATTTATAGGAATCACAATCCCATAACATTATATCGCATAGGAGATAAATACATCATATGTGGTCATCCAACCATTAAGAGTATCTACTACCAAATCAAAATATAATTGTTGTGGTGGTGAAGTGATAACCATAGAGAATTCATCAGATATAAAATAGTTTGTAGAAACTAAATCAATTAAAATATTTTCTCTCATTGAATGGATGATAATTGTTCCTTTCACCACATTTCTTTGAAAATTATATTTGGATATATTAATTCCATATGTTTATCCATCTCCCTTTAGATTATTTAGTGGAATGTTCCCTAGATATACGAGGAATTATTTTGAATTATGTGGCATATCTTTACAGTTTAAGAATTGTATTATATTGGTTTATTTATTTCACTTGTATTAAATAGCTATATTTCCATTACCTACACACTTGTTACAATCTCCCATGCCATTAAGGCATTCTATAGGATATTTTATTCTGCAATTTTTTATGATATAAACCTCTTCATTCCATTCTTCTTCATTGATGTGTTCAATTTTTATTAGTGCTCAATCGAACTCTTATTCTCTTGATTTCTTATGATGATAAAGGATATATAAAATTCTTTCTTAATCCTAATCGAACATAACAATCTATCATCATATAATACAAACATTTTGGAAACTAGTGACCTTTGGAGACTCAGGGTAATCTCATCAATGAAACAATCGATATTTCCTTAAAAATTATATTTTTATTCTAAATAATGACTTTATAATATTGTAAAATTAGCATCATACCCTGAAACACTTTATTATTACTTCTACATTAAAGTGATGAACTTCCACTCTATTTCAATTCACTATTATCGAGGGAAGTATTTCTATATAAAATAAAGTTAAATTTTCTCTATTCAATTTCTTCAATTACTTCAAACTATTTACTTTTATAAATCATTGGAGACCAATGATCATCATCCTTTTTAAAACTATACACTTCTAGAAAAACATTTTCACTTTCATTATATCACAATTTCTGAAATATATTTTAAAGGGACTTAATCCATTTCTCAAATACCAATGGATTATTAGTTCTATTAAAATATGGATTATATTATATCCTCAAGCTATCTAATATAGGAATATCATTATTTTAAATAACAATATTCTCTATTCATTAATCTTTATTCATTATATCCTGAGTCAAATACCCTCATAAGGCCATGATCTACTCATTTACAACACCAGCCATATTGGGTTTCTCAGCAGGGAAATAACTAAATTATCTAAGGGTACTGATTCCCATTATTTCATTATGTCCATTAGTAAATAATGGAACATGTATAGTTATCTCATTATCATCATCAATATGGAAACATAAAATAAAAACCCCTATAATGGTAAAATTTATCAAATACTACAAGGGATTTTCATGATTCTATTGTTAGTTGTGTTCATTTAACATCTAGTTCCCAAATTATATACTAAACTTCCTCCATTATCAACTATACAAACCCAAACTCTAGTAACTGAAATCCATTGTCTAATTTATTTCAATGGAATAAGATATAAGGAATCACATATTGATGGACTGATCTATTTAGTATTATTTATGAACGAGATACATACATGATTCCTATACTATATTGGAATTATAAATTACATTGAAAAAAAAATAATGTTGTATCCTTAATATTATTCAAAATCTCCTTCTTCATATCATGGGGATAGGAAAAAAATATTGGGTGATCTTAGATAATCTTTAAGAGTTAGGTATATAATAATTTTACATGTGTAAATAAGGAATAATAATTTTTTTATGGTAAATAACTGAAAAAACATACAATTTAATCAATAACATGAGCATGAAATGCATCCATTGATAATATAAATGAAATAATATCAAGGATAATAATAAAAAATTATTGATAAAGGAAATGATTTATATTTGACATCATGATATCAGGTATCATGATATCTTTACATTTAAGGCCATTTTCCAAGATATTTTAATTTATGGGTAGATATATACCAAAAAACCATTTAATAAATTTGGACAAATGATTTGTCTCATGATACCTATTAATACATCAAGAGGATAAATAATTCTATTCTACACCCATTACTGTATGTACATTGAATTACTCATATATTTAATGATCAATTTAATTCATAAAAAATATTCTTTTTTAATAAAATTTTTGTATTGTGGAAAGAATATGGGATATTTTTATTTTTACAGCCAGTGAAATAAATTTCATAGTAAAACACCACATATAGAAATGGTACAAGGTTTAAGAAATAATCATATCCATGATAAAAATTATATATATATATATATATAATCAATTCTTAATTAAAAATGATCACATGATTGTGAATGTTTCATGATGAATTTAACTACCACCACATTAATAAGAGATAAAAGATGACCATCAATTCATTAGAAATATAAAATAATGTCATTTAGAGAATAATGGAAATGGGACTAAAAATATTAAAATAAAAAATAATTATAGTATTTTCTATTTAAAACCATTTAAATATTTTATAAAAATCTAAAATTTTATAAAATGGTTTTTTGTGATCGGAAAATCCATTAACACCATATAAATAAAAAATTTATTCAATTTGCCTTTTAGTAAAGAAATCAAAAAAAAATCTTTGAAAAAATTATAAATATACCATTAAGACGATAACATAATTGAAGGATAATATAAAATTTCCTTAACAACTTAATTAAATAGTAAAAAAGTACTTTTTGAAAACAAATTGGAAAAATAAAGACATGGAAGAATAATTTACCAGATCAAAATGGAAATAAGATCATATTTTTTAAAACATTTCATTTATTTAATCAAGTCAAAAAGTGATGAAAAATGATAATAAAATGTAAAAATTATGTTAATATTAACATCATAAGAAGATATGTGGAGTTTATGAAGGATATATTGTTGTATTGTTTCAACGAAAAAGAGTGATTATAATGAAAATAAGATTGTAAAAAAATTTCATTCATATTTGGTAACTTATAAATTATAAAAACTTGAATGAGTGAACATTAAATGAAATTTTAATCACTATGAATAAACATAAATTCTTTTTAGATACATCATATGGGTAGTATTTACTCTATATAAAATAAAATTGCTTCTTGTTGCAAAATATGACTCAAGATAGTGGAAATTTAAATGAAATACCATACCTAAAATCTAGATTACATCATAAGTTCATTTAACATCATGTATAATAAATTTATATTTATTATTAATCTATAAAAGATACCATATTACTATCTATAATATAATATATGGTCCATTTATAACATATTATCATATGTTTGTTAATAATTTTTTATCACTATCAAAATTTCTGGTGTTAACAGATTCATTTTTCGTGGATGTTTTGATTAGGTATTTTTGAACATTGAATATTTCTCTGGGTTCCATAATATATGTAATTTTATTCATTATATAAATATAATATATATTTCATAAATATTATTTCCAGTCTTCCATAAAATATAGAGATAAAAAAACTAATTACACTGTTAGTGGATACGGTTGGTCGTACATACGCATAAACGTTGTTTTCAGTTTTTGATGGATAAAAAAGTATTGGTAAATAATAATTAATATTTGTAAAATCATTTTATAACATATATATATATATAATATTTATTAAATATATCAATTTTACTAGACATGTAAAATGGAAATAAAAAATGAAGCTCATTGCATTGTGGAGGTGGTAGTACACACATGCGCATGAGCGACATTATTATTTTATAAAAGATTGGTAGATATAATAGTATATATAATATTATAATTAAATAATTACATTTAAGTTCTAAATTTAATATATATTCATTATTTACATCTTTATAACCAACCAATTAATGTGTTGATGAAAAACAAATTACAACACTTCATGGAGAAGGTAAGACATATGTGTGGTTGAGCGATGTTTTCCCCATCTGTATGCTGTCAAAAAGGTAAAAAAATCCCCCATTAATAATAGAATCTAAATATATTTATTTTAAAAGATTTATTATTTAATTTTGGTTACAATATATTTATAGTAACTATTATAGGAAATAATCCCAAAAGAGTCAGTAAAGATGATTACCGCTTCTTTGACACACTTCCTTTAGATTCCTTTTTAACAGTCCCTATAATGGTTCTTTAGGAAGAAAAGAAACTCTAAATTATTTTCATGTAAGTTAAGTAGTAAAATGGGTAGGTTATTTTTAGTATCAATTTCTAAACTTGGTGAAAATAAATGATATAAGGGGAATCCATTTAAATGTTAGGGAAGAACACTTTTGGGAATTCATGAAATATTATAATATAATATGTGTCTAGCAAATATAAAATAGCAAAAAAATGATTTAAAATAAAATATATTGATTATGTGGTCATAATATATTCATTAAATAAAATTTTGATTTTTATATATATAATTATGAACCTTATCTCTTTGATTAACACCTTTATTAACCATTTTTAACCTAAACCATTATAATGAATTCATAAAATATTAAATCGTTAGAATTTTATTTATATGGTGAAAATTGACTCATAAATAGAAAATAGATGAAATTTTAAACCTTACATTATCCCATGTGTCTTGTTTAATTTTTTTTATTTTTTAATATATTAATAGAATATCACTTTTACAAAATGTTTATAATTCCAATTTTGACACTATACAATTTATTAGACATTAAATTCAAAATGAAAATGTCACAATTTGAATATAATAATATAAATATACCTATAATGATATATGAATCTACAAAATTTATGAATGAAAATAATTTAGACAAATTTTATTACATTTTATATTTTTAAAATCATTTATTTTTCTTCTATTAATTTAATAAATACTATGTTAGTGTTGCGTAATATTTTAAAGCTATTATTCAACCACTAAAAATCATAAATAAATTAACATGAAAAAAAATATTATTCATATTTAAAATGATATTTTTTTTTTAAAATACAATATGTTTTTATCCTTATATAAAAAAATTAGAGATATTAATGTCAAAAGTGGGACATTTTTCTTTTATTCCTTTATTTAATTAAAATTAAGGTCTATATCAATGAATAATGGTACCAAGTGGTCATATTTTCGATACATTTATGGAAATGGTGGAACTAAATTCATATAAATGGATAAATGTATGTGTTATAAAAAATTAAATCTTCATCCTAAAGTTTTATCATTGTTTAACCTGTATTACCCTTACTGAGATGACAATAGTCCTCTAAGGTTACTATTAATAATAAAAAAAATTAAATGGACTTATCTATAGAATTTTTAATTTTTGATTAAAAATATGGAATACATTTATTAAATTTAATTAATAAAATATCCAAAATTAATGTATACTAAAAACACAAAATACAATGTAAATTTATTTTTTAGAAAAAATGTGATTAAGACAAAATTTGGACTTATAAAAAAATAAGTATAATGATGAATAAAATGTAATTATTTATATTATTTATAACTAGATGAGTTAAATGTTAATTTAGGATTCAATTCAATGAACCATGTTGGTCTTTTAATTAAAATAAATTAAATTTTTAGAACAAATGATATTTTTCAATATTCATTGAAAAATCAATCATTTCAAAAAATCAAAAAAGTTAAATCTAATGTATTATTGACATGATGAATTCAAAAATGATATAATTTTCACATAATAATAGTTTAATTGGTTTCCATGGAGGTTTTAACTCTATTATTCTTGGAAATGAAGCTATCAAAGAAATTTATTTCAAGAGAAATATATTATAAAATATTTTATTGTTAAATTTTATCTCTTCAATGATGAATTGATAATATTAATGATTTGGAATTAAAAGTTGAATGATATCCCAATATATCTCGGAATTTAATTTTCATTCACTCACCAAAATACAATCAGGATATGGAGGTCAGTGGATCACTTATCAATATAGATCAAAGAGGATAGGGCTTAAAAGTTGTTCAGAATATTTAGAAATCTATCATTTCAAAAGAAATTTAGCATCCACTAGATATGATAATGTAGACTATAACCAAAAATAAACATTTTTTAATGAATATAATATCTTGTTAAGATTTATTCCTATATTAATAATTATAAACTCATTTGATTTATATGTGTGAAGGAAAGAGAAAGACCTATGAGCTTTTTGAGGATTTCATGAATGAAGAAATTGATTTTACAACACACTACTAGTGATCATAAAATAAATTGTGTTATGAAAAGGTTTTAAGACTAATGTATATATTTTACATAAATAATATTGATACACCATGTACATTATACATATAAATAAATAGTCATACAATGGTTTTTTCAGGAGATCTAGTGCACATAATTTGTAAAAAAATAGGGGACCTCATGTGAATATATTTATTACATGAAGGTAGTGAAGATATCACATATTACATTACATGAATAATGATACAAATTTCTTCCATATATTATGTGCATTCCATGAACCCTAAGTGTTAAAATTGAAAAAATTCAATAATTTTCAAGGTAAGAAAAAAAAACAAGTTCAAAGGGTGTTTGAGATATTTTGATAAAATTGAGAGCACACATAAGATAATGAGAATAAAAAATAATTATGTGACATTTTCATAGACTATGAATTATTTAATGAAATCATGAATTACTTTTATATCTTTAATAGGGATCATTTTGAGTACTGGGAGTCCGCTATAATATAAAAATAAAGTTAAAGATATTATCTGCATCAATTCCATACATTTTATTGAGGTTTGTAATTCATTAAATATAATGAATAATTATTTATTGAGTATTATGATAAAATATTTAAGTACTGATAATATATTGAAGATAAAATATATTTGAGAAACACTAGAAAGCTATAAATTTACTTGAACTGGTGTACATAAGTTGGGTAGATCTTGTATTCCCATGGATGAAGATCACTATAAAGAAGGAATATGACATTATACTATATGATCAAAACTAATAAGAATAAAGAGATCCTAACTACGGGGATATAACAAGTTATTAAATAGGATTGAGGTTTGGGGGTCTAACTAGTTATGGATAATATAAGAGGGTTAGGGGTTTTTCAAACATAGGTAAAAGAGTAGGATTGTTGGGGGAGGATATAACCAGTATCAACTGGAGGATCTATAAGTGTGGTGTATAAAATTTTTCACCCTAATACATTATTATTAACAATATGATGATAATTGAGAAATCCATAATGGGACAACTAACCAATATTTTAAATAGTCGACATTTTTACCACATACTATAAACACCAAGTCTTAGGATATAAATTATGTAATATGAGGTAAGACTATGAAATATCTCAAACTGGATCATGAACATTAAAATTTAATTAAGTTTAATAATAATAGTTAATTAAAAATATACCACTAATTCAGTCCCCCAATCCCCCTCTCAGGGAGAAATTTTTCTTGTGGAACCACCATTGATATTAGAGAGATATTCCCTCTAATGATCCAAGGTAGGTTTTGTGATCTGAAAATTTCAAAAAATGATTGATCTACATCATATGATGAAAATGGATGTTATCCCATAGGATATTAATCATGATATTGCTTTAAGTAAATATATGAGAAAAGAAGAAAATAATTTCATGGATGATGAAGAATAGTCATATTGAAAATGGAGAGACACCCCCAACATAAGGTACTCTAAATAGTATAACATGCCATAATTCTCTTGGATATAATTCTTCAAGAAAGCCTATTAAATCTATGTTATTGATTTTTCACTTAAGGATCTTCATTTTTAATTTTAAAAAAATATGTATAGTGACCCTAAATAATTTTTAAATTTTAATTTTAGAAATATCAAGGGTTTAAAGATTAAAAACCATAGTTATAAGAAGAATCTAATTCCATGGAAGATAAATTGGATAAAATGGTTGGTATTTGAAACACTCTAAAAATAGTAATAGAAAAGGATGAAATAATATATATTTTAAATGAATTACATATTGATGTTACTGAATAATTATAATTTAATATTTTTATGAAAAATATATTTCAAATAGTTTTTACTGAATAATTACATGTTATTGAAAAAATTTACAAGGTTTCAATGGTTTTAAATGGTGCTCAATTTGAGGATAAAGAAAATAGGGTAGTAGTTTGTGAAAATTAGTTACAAGAATAAATGAAAATACCACATTAAAAAAATATATAAGATAATGAAAAATTGGGAATATTTTCTAAGATCAGTTGATGAATATAAGTACTCCCTAAACATGAAGTGTTTTGAGCTAGATGTGAGATTAAAGAATCCAGAATAACCATAGTACATAACATCTCAAAATGCATGAAAATGATATATTTACACTCAAGTTTTCATTAAATATCATGACTCTACCAAATGCTTGAGATCAGACACAAACCAAATTAAATCATCCTCTAAGAATATGTTATCCCATAATCGAGAAAATTTAGTATTTAATAATTTCATTTTAATTGATTATACATGTTTTAAATAATATTTTGGGAAGGTATGGATGTTAAAAAACATATAATCCCACAAAATCATCATTTGGTGAGAAATTATATTTATATACCTATTCCCCTAGAAGTATCAAAATTCATGGTGGTTTAACTAAAATACTAAATGTTTCACAATATGTGAAATGTGGATAATCCACACTAGAATATTAGAGAATAAAATTCATATTATACTTTTGGTGTTGTTGTATGTTTGGTCACAATAAATTTTATTATAGGGAAAACCTAAAAATTCAAAAAAGTAAAAAAAAATACATCGACCCAAGAAGAGAAATATAATGAGAATGAATTTATCTATAAATAATAGATTTGAATGATTTACATATTTCTTTGTGTATTGAAATAAAATTTGTCAATGTAATTATTAGAACTTGTATGTACAAAAAATGAAAAAATAATCTGATAATGTGAAAACAAGACAATAATATAACGGTTGGAAGGTTTTGTAAAAAAGTTTACAAGTCATATTGGTTTTTGGAACAAGAAGATAACTATTAAATAATGCGTTAAAAAGATGATATGTGAGGGATATTCTACTAGAAAAAAGGAAGAAATGAATATTTCATGAAAATAACATAACCACTTGAAAAAAGTAATCATATGAAAATGTAAAGTAACAAAAATTTTCAAGTCAAAATTAATAATTGGGTTTAAGATTAACATTAAGATTCCTCTTTTGGTATTGTGAAAGGATTGGGCTCAAAGCCAAACTCTATTTGTATTGATTTTTTTCATGAATCAAGAATAAATAAAGAGGGAGTCATTTGGAATATGGAGAAAAAATTCACAAATAAATAATATTAGGGTTATAAATCCATCCAATATTACATTTTAGAATTGATATGGAAACAAAAAAGAATAATGTTCTAGATGTAAAAAATAGGATCACACAGCTATGAAATTAATGAGAGGAATGTCTGGAGATATTCCTAATTTTTTTAAAGTGATGTGGCATTAAGATAAGAACAATTTTAATTCGTGAGAATATTCTAAGATGATTGATATTTCGAGGAATGAGTGCCTAGTTATTTTGAAAAATTAGTTGATATTATATAAATATTTTAGGAAGCTAAAATATTTATAAAGTTATAGGAAATAAATTGTATTCATAAAAATATTTTAAAGTTTATTAGATGTTTCCATAATTGGAAGATATAAGATCAATAATATTTAGGTGGAAAAATGTATTCAAAAAAAGAAGAAATTTATGGGAAGAAAGAAGATAAGCAAGTTAATGAGACTTAAATTTTAAATAAGGGACCACCAAAATTTTCTCATGCTTGATTCAAAGAATAGAATTGCCAGCCTTGAGAAGCATATCCCAACATGATTGTTACTCAAAATTGACAATAATTTCCACCAATATTCTTATATTGTTGTTTATATAAAATAAAATATAGTTAATTTAATGAGAATAAATTTTTATCGTATAAAAAATCAACTTCTAGGATATTGTATGGAGTGAATTATCTCAAGGGGATATTTTAGTGATCCCAACCACTGTAACGCAGATCATGTGTCTTCTTTCTAACATTGGAATAAAGCACATGGACTCATATCCCAAAGGGCCAAATTGAACTATAGTCTTGGTAAAAAATATACATACATGATTCACATATAACATTTTAAAACAAATATTAAAACATTTTTTTAGATAATCATTATTTCATCTAGAATATACTTACAGATCAATCATAGTACACATCAAGGATTCCTAATAAAGGAAACAAAATAAGGGTGAGCTTAAATTCTTATTAATGGTTATATACAATATAAGCTATCATAAATAAATACATATAATCAATATATAAAGGTAAATAATTAGACATACATACCATTAATTTATCCTATCTCTCATGATAAGATAAGTAATAATTAAAATGGTAATGTAAATAATTTAAAAAAACTCCCTTTAATCAATCAATCTAGAATTATATGAATCCATAGATAATACTATTGACAAAATTTAATGCATGATAAGATAAGTTATAATAAATATTGAAAGTTAATTAAATGAAAACACATTCCATTTAATCAATAAAGTGATAATAAAATGTATGCATAAATAATATAATTGTGAAAATCTCATGGAAAAAATAAATGAATTGTAAATGGATTAAATTCTTACTTATTTTTTTCATGATCTTCGACATCATGTTACAACTACCATCGTGATCATTCACCAACATAGTTTAATACTGAGGGGTAGAAACCCATTTATCAAATTCTAGCCAACATATTCATCTCATGAGACTACAGATTCATTTAAAGGATATATATATTAGGGACCCACATATATCTTTATTTTCAAATTACTTTTCATATATCAAAGATCAATTTCATTCGTGAAAAATGGTCCTTATCATCCAATATCCCTATTGAGTATAGTATATTAATTTATCAATATTTCATCACATAAAAAATCATACAATGTAGATCACTATATGTAGATGTGATATATTTTTTGAGAAATAAACAATCTAAGATAAATTATATAGATATTTAGGGGGAATTTCTTGTTTAATTATCATAGTTAGGTGAATTATTAAAGGGAATGTAAATTACTAAAAAATCAATAATGTGATTTTTAGTAATTTACAAGGCCAAAATAATCATAATACTAACATATAATTAATAAGGATAGTTTCAATAAAACATATACCCACTGGATTAAGAATAAGGGGTTGTTTTCTCTGATAAATACGAATTCTACAACAATATCGTGAAAACATTCTTGACGAAAATATCCCATTCATTTTAAAAATCACTTTTAAAATAAAAAAGCTCACAAAACATTGTGAAAATAAATTTATTTGAAAATATTATTTGAAACTTATAAAGTAATCTGTAAAATAGTGGGTACTGATGACAGTAGTAAATTTAGTACATGGCGAGTTTGTTAAAACAATGATTCCTTTACATTTTTCAATAAAAGACAAACAAACAAATTTTTTTGAAAATGATATGATTATTCCTTTCCATTTTCTTTAGAATAAACATAATGGGTAAACATATATGTCATAAATTATTTTGAAAAGTTTAATTTTTTAAAAAAATTATTGAAAGTGTTATTTGGGATAAAAATGGATTTTCGATCGAAGAGACAAATGTAGTCATATTTTATTAAAAACATTTTTTAGTTATTTTAAGTAACCAAGAGTGTTAAAATGGAACTATAACTTGAAAAAAACATTAATGAACTCGATATAATAAAATGATATGGTTTTATTATATAACGATCAAATAATTTCCTTGAAATAAAATTCAATAATATTCAATCCCCATTAATATGAGATTGTGATATAAAACCTAAAAAAGATAATAATGTTTATCTAAAAATTAATCAATGAATATATTAAGTGTATAAAATATTAATCCAAATGGAAAAAGTGTAAAAAAAATCATAATATAATAAAATTTGATTACAAACATAATGTTATAATATCAATTGAAAATGTTGAAGTAGTATAATCCTATAAAAAGAAATTGAGTTATGAAATTCTTTACCAGATGACTTATTTTAATTAAAAGTTCCCTTGGATGAAATAATTAAAATTGAAACATAAAATAAAATTAATTACTAATTAATATGGATATTAAATTTAAAATGGGAAGTATATAGACAATATGAAATAAATTATTTCCATATCATTAAAAAATTCCACAATGAAAGGAAATTGAGACAAAGTCCATTACAAAGTTATATCATTGAGCAGGGATTAATCAATGAATTTATTCTATGAATATAATTTATATAAAAATAATAAATGGAAATAATTTATAAAATAGTAATAGGTTATTAAACACATAATCTTATCATTAAATAATTAATGATGTATAATTTTTACCCAATGAATGGAAATTGTGTTAATAAATCCCATACCTCAAGCTTTCTTTTGGTTGAAAATTATTTAAACTCGTGTGTAGTTTTCTTAAAAATTTCATTACCTTAGAAAATAACCATATTAATTTTTAAAATATCATATATTATCCTTTTATAATCTATTATGTTATGTTCTTTAACAGTCTATCGTTATTTTTAGGTGTTAATTGCATAGTTTTCTCATTCATGCTTTATAAAAAGTATTAGTTCTTGTGTATATTATATAGATCCATATTCGATAGAATAATAAACATTAATGAATTATCATATATATACATAAATTATACTTTTAATACAAATCATGAAATGTAGTTTTGAGAAACGAGGTATGTTATGACCATGAAAATGGTAGGTTGTACCCATGCCTCAGTAATGTTTTCATTTTTCAACAATCACAACAAAAAGGAGGTAAGAAATATTTTATATTTACAAAAAAATATATAATAAAATAAATATGAAATCACATGTCTAAATATAGTTATATCTATCATCCTTGTAGTGTGGTGATTAAAAGAGAGTCGCATCGCTCTGTGAAGGTGGTAGTTCACACTTACACGAATGACATTATCATCTTTTAGTGAGTTAAAAGGTAAGATAGAAAATGATTAATTATCATTTAAGAATGATAAATATTTTATTAATGTCATAATAATTTCATTTATTTCACATATATTCATTAAAATTATACTAATTACCTTCCACATAAATCATTAGTGAAAAATGAATCACATCGCTTTACGAGTCGGTAGTCTATCAGACAACCGAATGACGTTATGATATCCCATATGGGATGGAAATGAAATAATTATATATGTTATAGTGACTCTAGAGTTATAATTATGTTATAAATATCATATATATACTTTATATCTATCATCATACCCAACTGTGAGAGGTAGTAATGGAAAAACTATTGACATTAGTTCGTGAGGCGGTAGTCTACCGTACACACAAATCATGACTTTGTAACCCATGTGGTGGAAGTGGGGATGGTTGTTGGAAATGAACTTAAAATAAAAAATATTAGTAAATAGAAGATATTTATATTATTATATCATAATCATTTAACAATAATTTAGATAAGTGGAGGAATAAATTAAATAAAAATACTCATTGAAAAACATTATCTCTTCTTCAGGTAACCTCCTATATTTTTCACCAAAATCCTTCATAGGATAGATTTATACCTAAAAAGGGATTTTAGAATGAGGGTACAAAATTTGGGAAATAATTTGGGCTTGTATTTTCTTATCCAAAAGCATTTTATTGTGTGAATAAGAGAGAATATGGGGTGGAATTTTATAAGTGAGTTGAGTATAACACTTATAATGTTTCAAAAGAATAAGGTTTTACCACATTTTTATATGAATAATTAGTTAAAAAGTATTATTATCAAGGGTCAGACATGTTTATCTCGAAATATGACTACAAAATATATTTTAAAATATTTTTATTGACATTTTACCTCTCATTTGTTTTAGTATAACACACCGATAAACCCATTTTTACCTTAACCACAATAAAGAATTTTTATCTATTTTTATTATTCATTATGGTAAAAAATTAGTTTCACCATATTATATAATATTAATTTGTATGATTCCATAAATTAAATATATTTTTCAAAATTAAATTCCATGAAAAGGAAAATTTTATTTTAAAATTTATCCAGCAGATGCGATGAGAAAGCGGGTTTATAGAGAGAAAATGTTCAAAATTTTACAATGTTTTTATATGAAAACTGAATATTAAAAAGATTAATGTGACTTGAATTGGATTAATAGATATAAAACTAAAATAATATTAATTTAAATATAATTTAAAATATAATGTAATTTTATAAATAATTTAATCAAAAATCATGTTTTTAATTAAAAAGCATTATTTATCACCATTGATCAAAAAATGAAGCACTTTAGAAAATATTAAAATTTAAACCAAAATTAATATATTAATTAATATTTTAATAATAAATATAATTTTATTTTATTAAACTTTATATGATTGGTAATAATTTGTTGGACTCACCTGTTTTAATAATCACAAATCATGTTTAAATATTGATCATAATATATTAAGTCATTCTTTAATCTTTTTAATCTACATATACAGTTAACTTATTCTCAACAATATATATTCTTAAGACTCATGACTTTGCTACATCAACTTATAGTCCATATTTATCTAAATATAAGTTCACTGTTAAAGGCTACTGGTAAGAGCCTTCTGTTCAAAGTCACCATTATAACTTACTATCACCTTAAGTCACTGATGCTAGAAGATCACTGTTGAAGATTTACAATCACTGTTGGAAGGTACTGGTAAACAGTTACTGTCACAAACCTACTGATGATCTACTTATCAAAGCTCACAGATAAAGAGTTATTGTCATAAGGTCACTACTGTAACAAGGTTTCTACTAGAAGTCCACTGTCAGACTCTTTCTCAAGTATTCTATTGAGAAATTCTCTGTTCAAGTCTGTAGTTGGAAAGGTTACTATTGAAGTATTCTGATGTTACAGAACTACCAATTAGAAGCTTACTGTTAAAGGTCTACTATTGAGCCTACCGATAGAGTTCACTAATGAGGATCCATTGTTACAAAGAAAAAATAGCTACCGTTAAAAGACTACAGTTGAAGTCTATAGTTGGAAAGACTACAGTTCACAGTTGGAAAGACCACAGTTGAATCCCTCAGTTGAATAGTCTACCGATGAAGTCCACAGTTGTAGAGATTGAAGTCTACCGTGTGACATGCATCTGCTACCAGTCTAATGATATTCTATTCTTTTCTTTACCTATTTTATTAATACTATTATAACGGTCATGTCTGGAAAAATTAATGCACCTGACATTATTTAATGTTATTTTCAGGGATATCAGGAGACAGTACGATGTACGAGGAAGACCACACGTGGTTAAAACATTTCTATTTGTCAGCCCCTACTCAACAATAAAAATACATATAAGAGAGACACGAAAAAAATAGACCCTGAACATACTGGAAAGAAGAAGGGAACTCTCAAGCACTAATCCAAAAGAACAAGAGCTTCACGAAGATATATTTAAAAGAACCTTCTATAATCTGTAGTAGTGTGCTACAAAGAGTTTTTTGAATCCTAGAAGCCGGTCATCTCTACATCTGGAAGTCACAACCTGGAAGTTTCGACACTTTGTTTTGGAGGAAACTTGCAGAGAAGGACCAAATCTTCATTTCATTCATTCCAACGAGTCCAGAGCTGATCTTCCAACACAATAGAGCATTCCAAACTTATCCCTATTATCTTTAGCTCTACTGAGTTTAAATAATTTACATTTGTGAGCAGTGTGTATGTGTTACACACACTGACTATTGTGCATGAACTGAGGGATACTAAAAATCCCCATACCAAACTATCTTTACATTTCTTTCCCACGTATAACTGTGGAAGAAGCCTGGTGTAGCTTGGTAGTTTATTTGTTTCCAACGAAGAAATGTGGTAGAGGTTGAAAAACCTGGACAGTTTGTGAGAACTGTTTTAAATCCCAATACAGGCTGTGTATCACTTTTTAATATAACTTCTTGGGGGTAGGTGATCACCAAGATGAGAGGAATAGGTCTTTACTTAAGACTGGACCTCTTGATTAAATTTGTTTTGTTCATCTTTCCTTTCCTCTGTTTAACATCTATCTGTTGTGCTTATATTTTCAAAGACAGAAATCTGTTTTTTACATTCACTCTGATAGTTAGTTCTGGTTAGTGTATATATCTGATTTGTTTTGTAAACTTGTTTCAAAATTATAATTAGTTCTCATACTGATTCAACTGAGGAGTAATCAACCTTTGAGAAACCTATTAAACAATAACGCACTTATATCTCTACTGCCTTAATTGACTGGGCTATTCTAATTTGGGGGATTTTAATCCTAAAATTTTTTAACAGAAATTTTAATTGGGACTCAATTAAACCCCCTCTTTATTATCCACTCCGACCAACATTTGGTAGCAGAGGTATCATTCTTATTTAGAAATAAAAGGTTCTTAAACCCTCTATTTTCAAACTGTGATTTTAGTTTTACTTAAAGATCTTAAATTTTTGTTAGTTCTAAATTTTCTCTCTTTAAAATATTTTCTAAAATCTAGTTATTGACAATAGACTACAAGGTGATGCTTCTACCAGGCCACCTTTATTTAATGGTGTGAATTATGGTCAATGGAAAATTAAAATGAAAATTCATTTGGAAAGTATTGGTTTTGATATTTGGTTTGCAATAGAATCAGAATATGAAATTCCCAAAAATGCTATATCTACCTGGGATGATGCTACAAACACTGACTATAATAATAACTGTAAAGCTATTAATGCTCTTTACTAATCTTTTGGAGATGAGGAATTTAACCCAATTTCTGCATGTAAAATAGCTCCTGAAATCTGGGACACCTTGTCTGTTTCTCATGAAGGAACAACCAATGTGAAGGAAATGAGATTAAATACTTCTACTATTAAATATGATAATTTTAAAATGAGACCTGATTAACCCATTTTTGATATGTATCTTAGGTTCAATGAGATTTTCAACACCATGAGTTCACTGGGAAAAGTTGTTCCATAAAAGGGGAAGATCATGAGAATATTGAGATGTTTTCCTGACAGATGGAGAGGCACTTCTGTGTCTATTCGATATCCATGTCACATCAGCAAGCTACTGGTTAAGGAATTGATTGGTAAACTAATGATGTATGAAGAGGAATTGAAGTTAAACAATGAATATGATGATGAACCCAAGAGAAAATCTGTTGCATTCAAGTCTACTTCTTTAAAGAGAAAAGACAAGGGTAAAATACATATACCTACTGAAAGTTCAACTAGTAAAGATTCAGATTCAGACGGTGATGAAGAAATGGCTCAAATAGCTAGGATATTTAAGAAGTTCTATAGGAAGAAAAAGTTTTTCAGAAATCCAAACTACAAGGGTAAGTATGATCAACAAGGTAAGTGGAAGAAGGATTGGAAGAAATCTGATAAGGAAGATGATATAGTCTGTTATGAATGCAAGAGGAAAGGAAACATCAAGGTTGATTGTCCGAAGTTAAAATTCAAAAAGAAATATGACTATAAGGACAAAAAATACAAGAAATCCATGAAAGAAACTTGGAGTGCTTCGGATGACAACACAAGTGAATCAGAAGCTACTGACTCTGAAAAGAATCATGCCAACATGTGCTTCATGACTAACATATCTGAGGTACCTGTTTCCCCTATTCAAAATGATTATTATTCTGAAAATAATAGTGACTCAGATAATGGTGCAAATATGTCTAAGGATGAACTGTTTGAATATTTCGATGTACTGAAAGATACTTGTAGTGAACTAAAAGATAAATACAAATCTTTGAAGAAACAACATGCCTTGACTAGTAATATTAAAACAGATCTAAGTGTAGAAAAAGAAAAGAATGCTCAATTGTTGAAAGAGAATAATCAGCTCAAATTATCTAATGAACAATTAAGAAAGGATATTGAGAAGTTCACTGCTGGTAGAGATACCTTGACACTGTTTCTAGGAAGACATATTGCTCCAAAATATACAACTGCTCTAGGATATCAGCCTGGACTGAGACACATTAGCAAAACCAAATTTTTTCCAAAATCTGGATAGTTCACTGCTAATTCTAGAAATTCTTTTGAGAAATAATTTTCTAAAGGACCGAACAAAGTATTTATTTCGCAAAATATGTTTGTTGATTTCAGAAATTCTATAAAGAAAATATGGGTTCCCAAAGTTTTATTGGCTAACCTTTCTGGACCCAAGAAGATCTGGGTACCAAAATTATCCCATGTTTAATCTGTTTTGTAGGGAAGTTGTTTAAAGAGTTCTGGTAACACTCTATGGTATTTGGACAGTGGATTTTCAAGACATATGACAAGATACTATTCATGTTTTAAGAGTATAATTAAATTTGATGGTGGGAATGTCACCTTTGGTGACAATGCAAGAGGAAAAATCATCAGCTTAGGCCAGATTTGTAACCCAGAAACAATATTAATTTCTAAAGTAATTTTTTTTATGGATTAAAATATAATTTACTTAGCATATCTCAGTTAGGTGATGATGGCCTTAATGTTAAATTTGAAAATGATTCATGCAATGTTTTTAATTCTAATAATGACTTAGTTTTCACTTCTTGTTGAAATGAGAATGTATATGTTGTTGATTTAAAATCCTTAGATAAAAAAAATGTTTTTGTTTAAATTCTTTTCATAAAGAATCTTGGTTGTGGAATATAATATTAGGACACTGTAATGTGTGAACACTTAGGAATATATCTAAGAAATGTTTCGTTAGAGACCTACCTAAATTGGAATTTCCAAATGATAAAGTGTTTAATCCCTGTCAAAAGGGAAAACAACACAAAGTTTCTTTAAAATCAAAGAAAGAAGTTTCAACTTCTCAACCACTTGAGTTGGTTCACATGGATTTGTTTGGACCATCAAGAGTTTCAAGTTTAAATGGGAAGCACTATGTTTATGTTCTTGTAGATGACTTTTCTAGGTATACTTGGGTATACTTTCTAGCTCACAAAAGTGAATCTTGTTCCTACTTTGTCAAATATTCTAAGTCTTTAGAAAACCTTAGTGGACTTAAGATTATAACCCTAAGAAGTGATCATGGTCGTGAGTTTGAGAATCATGAGTTTGAATCCTACTGCTCGCATAATGGCTATAGTCACAACTTTTCTGCCCCTATGACACCCCAACAAAATGGAGTTGTAGAAAGAAGAAATAGGACCCTTCATGAAATTGCAAGGACTATGCTTAATGAGTATGACTTACCTATTTATTTTTGGGTTGAAGCTGTAAATACAGCTTGTTACATTATTAATAGAGTCTTAATTAGACGTATTCTAAAAAAGGAACCCTTATGAACTTTGTAATAATAGGAAGCCTAAGGTTAATTACATTAGATTTTTTGGTTGCAAAGTCTTTATTTTTAATACTAAATATAATCTTGACAAATTTTCTCCCAAAAGTGATGGAGGAATTTTCCTGGGTTATTCTATTTCAAGTAAAGCCTATAGAGTGTTCAATAAGAAAACCAAATGTGTGGATGAATCAGTTCATATCAAATTTGATGACACTGATCCACATGAACCTAAATCTACTCTTGAAAATATTGAGGAAGACTTATAAAATTTGAACCTTAATGATAAAAATAATGAATCCCCTGTAAAAGTATCCAATTATGGAAATTTTCCAAAATCTACACTTGCTGATTTTGAACCAACAGACAACTATGAATAATCTAGTTCAACCCTTCCTTGAGGTATTAGGACTCTCAAGAATCATCCTCTAGATGCTGTTGTCGGCGATTTAAATAGAGGAACAAAAACTAGAGATTCTCTAAGAAAGCAGGTTAAACATCAAGATTTTCTTTCACATCTTGAACCCAAAAATATTGACGATGAAATCAATGATGAATTTCGGGTAATGGCTATGCAAGAATAACTAAATCAGTTTGAAAGAAACAAAGGTTGGGAATTAGTGGAAAGACCCAAAGACACCTTAACCATAGGCACTAAATGGGTGTTTAGAAACAAAGTAGATGAGTCTGAGAATATAGTTAGAAATAAAGCTAGGATAGTTGCACAAGGATATAGTCAAGAAGAAGGAATAGACTATGAGGATACCTTTTCACCTGTAACTAGACTAGAATCCATTAGGATTCTTCTTGCCTATGTAGCTCATCTGAATTTCAAACATTATCAAATGGATATTTAAAGTGATTTTATAAATGGATACATAGTTGAGGATGTGTTTGTTGAAAAACCCCCTAGTTTTACAAATCCCCATTTTTCCAATCATGTTTTCAAACTATCTAAAGCTTTGTATGGATTAAAACAAGCTCCAAGAGCATGGTATGATAGGCTCAACTCTTTTCTTATTTAAAAAGGTTTTACCGAAGGGATAGCTGATCCTACTCTTTTAATTAAATGGATTTCTAATGATGTTTTGATAGTAAAAATTTATGTGGATGATATTATTTTTGGATCTTCTAAAATTTCATTATGTACTGATTTTTCAAAAATGATGCAAAATGAGTTTGAAATGAGTTTAATGGGAGAACTCAAATTTTTCCTTGGATTTCAGATCTTACAAAATAAAAATGGCATTGTTTTGAATCAAAGCAAATATATTAAGGATCTTTTAAAACGTTTTTCTTTGGATGGTAGTAAAGGTAGTGACACACCTATGTGTACCACATGTAAGTTGGATACAGATGAAGCTGGAGAACTAGTCGATAAAACCAACTACAGAGGTATGATAGGGAGTCTACTCTATCTTAAAGCTAGTAGACCTTACATCATATTTAGTCTATGCATGTGTGCTCTCTTTCATGACAATCCAAAAGAGTATCATTTGACTGCTGTTAAAAGAATTTTTAAATATCTCAAACATACCCCCAACATAGGATTATTCTATCCAAAAAGACAATCATTTGATTTTTTGAGTTATTCTGATGCTGATTTTTCTGGTTGCAAGTTAGATAGAAAAAGGAACTCTGGGACATGTCACATTTTAGGCATGTCACTAGTATTTTGGTGTAGTAAGAAGCAGAATTTTGTTGCATTATCTACTGTCGAAGCTAAGTACATAGCTGTTGGTAGTTGTTGTGCTAAAATTATGTGGATGAAACATATGTTACTAGACTATGGATTTCAATTCAAACATGTCTCTATAAAGTGTGACAATACAAGTGCTATTAACATTTCCAAAAATCCAGTATCTCATGCTAGGATAAAGCATATTGATGTGAGACATCACTTTTTGAGGGATCATAATCAAAAGGGTGATATCACTCTTGAATTCATTGGAATTGAACAACAATTGGCTGATATATTCACAAAGCCGTTGAATTGTGAGAGGTTAAATTACATCAAACATGAATTAGGTTTGATTAATTTCAGTATAGGGGACCTCACTGTTAGACCTCACAGTCGAACCTCACTGTTAGACCTCACAGTTGACCCTCACTGTTGGACCTCACAGTTGGACCTTACTGTTATACCTCACTGTTTCACCTCACCGGTGTACCTCACTGATACATCTCTCTGTTGGATACCTCGTTGTTTGTTTTTATTATTTTGGGAATTAGAACCGTTTAATTTCTTTTTATTTTTTCTATTTTATTTTTTTTTAATCCCTAAATGATAAAATAAAAGGCAACGAACACATTTCAATCCACCTTCCTCTCCCAATCTTGAACCTGGCTCTCGAAATTCCTAAACCCTAACCCTTCACCTGAGCCCTCGAACCTCTCTCAATCTCTATGGCTAGAACCAAGTGACCCCCGACTGTCAATGAGGATGTGCCAAGGCCTAAGAGAACTCGGGCCGAATCCAGTGGCACCAGTAACACCCCATCGGGACCTGTAAACCCGCATCTAACCAAGAGAAAAATATTTACTGAGAAGGAGTTAAGTGAAGAATGGTTGTTGTCAAGCAAGTCATTAGTACTGAAAGTACTATATGCCCAAGGATGGACCGAATTAATTTCCAACAACAATGGGCCTTACTACCCAAAGCTTGTGAAAGAATTCTATGAATATCTGACATTCTAAGAGGAAGAGTATGTTCATAAGCTAATGTCCAGAGTCAATGGCAATGAAGTTAGTTTCTCGTCTGCTGAGTGGGATGCCTATTTGAGAGTTCCTCATGAAGGAATATTTCATTACTACTCTGGAGTGTCTCCTCCAGATAGTGTTGCTTTTGAATATGAAAAAGCTCTGGAAGAACTGACAGGAGATGAAAAATAAAGAAGGATCATTGCAGCTGAGACGAATGGAGAAGACAATCTCTTATTCAAATTCATTCACCATGTACTTAGTCCGAGGAGAGGAGACTTTGTTGTACTGAAGTACCAGGACATATTCTTGATTTACTTACTGATGCATGGAAATAAGATTAACCTATGTAGGTTATTGATGGTACAATTGGAAAATATGACCAAGGCAAGCTCGAAGTCCAGTGCCTTATTCCAGGCCAAGCTTATTTCAATTATTCTAAAGGTAAAGGGTGTGGCTAGAAGTCAAGAAGAAATGATAGTAGCCAAGAACAGTGTCTGTATCTCCAAGGTAATTTTCATGTTCATGAAAATTAGTTGGAATCCCTGTAAGAGGAAATGGGTGAATGATGAAGGAAAGGTGTATGAAAAGTTTGACCCTAGTACTCATCCAACTAGGCCAAAAGTCAAAAGAGATCCAGGCCTAAAGGCTGATGAGCCAGAACCGGTTTATTCTGATGAGGAGGAGGCTGAAGGAGTTGTGGACCCTCAAAGAGAGAACACCCCCATTGATGATGGGAGTGATCCTGATTTACCTCATAGTCCTGTAAGGACTGTAGCTTTTGGAGCAGTTAGCCCTCCAAAATAAATACCAAGGAGAGAGACTATTCTAAAGGATAGTGATACTGAGACCACTGAAGAAGAAGAAGAAGCATATCAGAATGTTGTCAAGGACACCTCTGAAGAGGATGAGGCAACCGAGTCAGATCATTTTGTTCATGAAGAAAAGGAGGCTGTTGTTGAAGCAGATAATGAGGAAAATGAAAAATAAGAGCTCAATTTGAGCCCTGTGATTGATAATACAGAAAATATAGTGTCTGATAAGGAAGAAGGAGTGGAATCTACTGCCATTTATGACTCAGAAAATGATAGGACTAACCCTAATGTTGAACTATCAGAGCAAATGGTTGTTGCATATGCTGAAGTTGCAGAGGAGGTTGTGGAGTTACCTCGAGCAGAACAGTTAGAGGAGATTTTTCAAGAGAATTCTCTATGTGAGGGGAGCATCTTTGTTCAATTTCTATGTTGTATGACATCAAATGTTGGTCATCAGATCCAGGATATATGGTACATGGAATCAATTATGGAGATTCTGATGAGGAAGACCAGCCCCAAAGGGATTCAGTTATCCTTCCTGTTGTGGCTGACAATTTAGCAACCAGGGGGGACCTTGAGTCCTTAAAGGCTGAAATGAAAGAAGCACTGAGAGAATTAGTGGAAGATTTGAAGAAAAGGCTGGTTGAAGAGATGGGGAGTGTGGAGAAATCCCTACATCTATATATGGGATGTGCTATGTCTAGTCCCGTGAAGGAAATGATGGATGAAGTCAAAGTGTGCCATACTCAAATTGAGAGTTGGACAGGAGCTTTGGTTTCCCTAAGACAATCGATTGCTTCATTGACTGCCATGAACAGTTCTCAAACCCAAGTGAATGTTGATATTAGATATATCAAAGAAGTATTCAAGAAGTTTGTGGAAGTATTTAAGGCTTTTGAGACATCAGTCAAAGAACATTTGAATAGTCAAGATGCACTTGTTCAGAAGGTGGTTAGTAATTTGACACAGTCTTTCAAAGAGATAGTAGCTTTCTCAGTAAAACCCCTTCCCTCATCCAGCTCCACTGTGAACATTGTCCAGATCAGAACTATGATCCAGGAAGTGTTGGCTAAGGCTAGTACCAGTGGCACCTTTGATACTCAGATACTTTCTACCACTAGGGAAGTCAGCAGTTTTGTTTGTGACCACCTGCAGGAAACTACTGCTTCTCAAGAGGCCATTAAGAATAAGGGGGATGCTTACTTTGAGAAGGTCTATACCAAGCATAAAATAAACAACCATTTGAAGCTCTTGATAGAGAATATGAAGCTGCCTTCAGTGACTCAGGCTTTCAGGGAGAAGGTCAGCAAGATGAGAGAATTGGCCCCTGCTTTGGATAAGTTTTTGGAAAATAAAGATGATTTATTATCTGCTATGGAAAGAGGAGGAAGCATTATTATGGATTTCAGAAACCTTCTTCTCCCTTTTCTCTATGTGGACCTCACCCCTGTCATTATCCCTCCAGACTTACCTACATCTCAACCCAGTGGTTCTTCTTCTATCATGTCTCCTGCTGAAGCTATCAAAAGCCTTACTCCACTGATCCCTCAGCAATCTACCCACTACAAACCCACAAGAGATTCTGTTTCTGCCCCTCCAGTCATTCCTACAGCCATTCCTAAACCTGCTGATCCACAAGCTTCTTCTCCATCTTCTTCTTCCAAAGGGAAAGGACCCTTACCTACGGATTCTGTGTATTGAGTTTTTTTATGTCTTTTGATAGGGACTCGGTATTCTTTTTGGTCATGAAATGTATTGTGTTATTAATATAAGCCTTCTCAGTTTTTCTCTCATTTTTATTTCTTTTTTCTAATCACAATGGGGGAGAAATATTGTGCATATTGTGCTTACTGTGCTAATTGAGAAACTAATATGAAAATACTATGGTAACTCTCCAAATATTGTTCTTATTAATCTCTGATACTTGAAAATTTTTAATACATACTGACATTATTTGTGATTATCAAAAAGGGGGAGATTGTTGGACTCACCTGTTTTAATAATTAAAAATCATGTTTAAATATTGATCATAATATATTAAGTCAGTCTTTAATCTTTTTAATCTACATATAAAATTATCTTATTCTCAACAATATATATTCTTTAGACTCATGACTTTGTTTCATCAACATACAATCCATATTTATCTTAATATATGTTCACTGTTAAAGGCTACTGGTAAGAGCCTTCTGTTCAAAGTCACCGTTATAACTTACTATCACCTTAAATCACTGATGCTAGAGGATCATTGTTGAAGATTTACAGTCACTAATGGAAGCTACCGGTACACGGTTACTATCAAAAACCTACTGAAGATCTACTTATCAAATCTCACAGACAAATAGTTATTATCATAAGGTCACTGCTGTAACAAGGTTTCTGCTAGAAGTCCACTGTCAGAATCTTTCTCAAGTCTTCTATTGAGAAATTCTATGTTCAAGTCTGCAGTTGTAAAGGTTACTGTAGAAGTAGTCTGATGTTAAAGAACTACCAATTAGAAGCTTACAGTTAAAGGTCTACTGTTGAGCCTACCGATGGATTTCACTGATGAGGATCCACTATTACAAAGAATAAACAGCTACCGTTAAAAGACTACAGTTGAAGTATACAGTTGGAAAGACTACAGTTCACAGTTGGAAAGACCACAGTTGAAGCCCTCAGTTGAATAGTATACCGATGAAGTCCACAGTTGTAGAGATTGAAGTCTATCATGTGACATGCATCTACTACCAGTCTAATGATATTCTTTTCTTTTCTTTGCCTATTTTATTAATACAATTATAAAGGTCATGTCTGGAAAAATTAATGCACCTGAAATTATTTAATGTTATTTGCAGGGATATCAGGAGACATTATGATGTACGAGGAAGACCACATGTGGTTAAAACGTTTCTCTTTTCATCCCCTACTCAACAACAAAAAGACACAGAAGAGAGACACGAAAAAAAAAGACCCCGAACATAATGGAAAGAAGAAGGGAACTCTCAAGCACTAATCCAAAAGAACAAGAGCTTCATGAAGATATATTGAAAAGAAACTTCAACAATATTTTGTAGTGTGCTGCAAAGAGTTTTTGAATCCTAGAAGCTAGTCATCTCTACATCTAGAAGTCACAACCTGGAAGTTGTGACACTCTGTTTTGGAGGCAACTTACAGAGAAGGACCAAAGCTTCATTTCATTCATTCCAACGAGTCCAGAGCTGATCTTCCAACACAATAGAGAATTCCAAACTTATCCCTACTATCTTTAGCTCTATTGTGTTTAAATACTTTACATTTGTGAGCAGTGTGTATGTGTTACACACATTGACTCTTGTTCTTGAACTGAGGGATACTGAAAATCCCCATACCAAACTATCTTTACATTTGTTTCCCACGTATAACTGTGGAAGAAGCCTAGTGTGGCTTGGTATTTTATTTGTTTCCCATGAATAACTGTGGTAGAGGTTACAAAACCTAGACAGTTTGTGAAAGCTATTGTAAAGCCCGATACAGGCTGTGTATTAGTTTTTAATATAACTGCTTGGTGGAAGGTGATCACCAAGTGGAGAGGAAAAGGTCTTGACTTAAGACTGAACCTCTTGTTTAAATTTGTTGTGTTCATATTTTCTTTACTCTATTTAACATCTATCCACTATGCTTATATTTTCAAAGACAGAAATCTTTTTTTACATTCACTATGATAGTTAGTCCTGGTTAGTTTGTATATCTGATTTGTTCAGTAAACTTGTTTCAAAAGTCGAATTAGTTCTCATACTGATTCAACGGAGGAGTAATCAACCTTTGAGAAACCTGTTAAACAATAACTCACTTATATCTCTACTACCTTAATTGATTGGGATGTTCTAATTTGGGGGATTTTTATCCTGAATGTTTTTAACAGAAATTTTAATTAGAACTCAATTCACCCCCCTCTTGAGTATCCACTCTGACCAACATAATTAATTTTAAATTATGTTCTCAAAGGGATATTAATCTGTCTTTTAGAAAAATAACATAGTTTTTCAGAAAACACTTCATTTTCTTTTAAATGATTAGTATTTTTTCTGATCAGTAGATAACCATAATATTCATAATATATTTATTATTATACATACCTTCCAAATTAATTAATAGGATATAAATGTATACAATATTATTCTTTGTTTTTTCTGGTTTCTGCAAGCTATAGAAGAGATTAGATTTAAATAAATATATTTCATGTGTTGTTCAAGTTTAGTGTACCTTGCCACATATGATATCAAATATTTTTTAATTTAAAATAATTGGGTATCACATTCTACTCACCTTTTATAAATTGTGTCCTCCAAATTTAAACGTCATCTTGGTAATTAAGGGGTTTTCATTTGGAAATACCTTTTTCTAAAAACGTCATTGAGAAGGGTTATTAAAATATCATATTAGTGATAAATAAAATTAAGTACAATGGTCATATAGAATAAGACATAACTAGGTATCTATGAATAATAAAATTGGTGAAAATTGAAGTTATGGATGTGGAAGAAAATGAAAATTTATTATAGAGAGCGATATAGGTCATTTATTGCACAAAAGTGAATGAATCAATGGAATGTTACAGACCACAAAATAATAAATCTATGAGGATTTTACAGATGCTATGATTCATTTTATATAAACATAAAAAGATAAAAAAAATTGAAGATCATTTTCCTAATATTGATAAATTATATTAATATATAATAATATAAGGAAATATACTTACTTGATATATTTATATTTCATAAAAACATTTATCTTTTGGTTGTGGTTTGACAAATCTCCAATTCATCACTTATTCCGATAAATGGATATCCAAAATTGAATTTTTTTCATAAGAACTAAAATTCAATTTCAATAGATAATAAGATTCATAAAACAGTGAAAATTACTTCCCTCCATCACTAACTATTCTATAAAACCAATATAGTAAGAAAAAGTTTTCCAATATAGTACATTAATCTCTAAACATCAATAGAATCACCAATGGTACATCATTAATATTTATCCATCAATTTTTTTAACTAAAAACCATAGGATACTAACCAGGACATCATGTAGGTCAGTGGTAGGCACTAAATCCTTATCATTATTTTGTTGTCGGTTTAGGTCCCCGGACCTTGCTAGATGTGATGGATTGTCACCCAACATACAAGTTGTTCTTTTTCTTAAAATATAGTAATATAATTCGTACATAATTTCAAAACAATTCTTATGGGCATACTTTAAATAATGTTAATCATTGAATAAACTTTTTAATAATTTTTTCAATAAATATTATTTTTTTACAAAGTGTATAATAATCATGTTTGACCATCATTAAAAATTCATTAATGATCATATTAATCCTAAAGGTTAACAATACCTTTAAAAAATGTATATAAAATGTAAATTCATTATTCCTCAAATAACATTTCAACTAAAACATATACATTTCATAAATTCCCTCCAACATAACCTTAATCTTGGTAGAATCCCATCACATAAACTCTAAAAAAGTATTTTTAAGAAGTTAAATATATAATCAATCTTGAACTCACTAACTCGTAATGGTATCCATAACTCCTATGTTAATGAAGACACATATGATTCTAAAACTTCTCATAATCCTATGAAGTTTCATAATTCTTATAACCCAAACACCACTTTTAATGATACATGTAAATTTTAATTCTGAACCTCAATGCATAAATACTACATTTATTTTATTTGAACCTAATTCCTTCCATGGTCTAGGAATTAACCACTAGAAGAGATAATTGACTCGAATAAATCATGGTTCCCCACATTTAATAAAATAATCTGTAAATAGATCTCATGGATGAGATTTATTTCCTTCCATCTAAATCTTTATTTTTCCTTACAAATTTATTTTATTATTAAATTTATTTCCACAAATAAATAATTTTCCCATTCCATTAAGATAGTTTACTAGGTGTCTTCTTCCACATTTCTGACATGAATTAAATCATTCATTCTTTCCTCCATTCTCTCCACCATTCGATATATTAAAAAACATTTTCCATCTCTTTTTTGGTGAGTTTTAGTTTTTCTTAAGGTATTGATTGTTAATAATACTTGGGGAATACTAATTACGAATAGTCACAATATCATTCACTCTATTATTCATCCAATGTTGTTACACATATTCACCACCTTATTCTTCATATTCAATATTAACATGATTCCTTTGAGTTCCAATCATTGAGTGAAACCAAAAAGAATTATTTGAGAAAAAATGATCATAATGGGAAAAATATAAAATAATTTATAGGATATTAAAATTAGGAAATATTATGTTCAATATAGGATACCTTAGGTTTAACTTATTTCATTCAGTGTATTTATCTATTCAAATACTTTATATTGGGTTTTAAATAAAATTTGAATTATCTGAAAAAAAATATCTCATGGGAGTATCAAAATTGGGTCATAGTAAGGACTATTGTAGTACATCAGGTGATGATCAGTTCAATTAAAACACGCTCATTTCAAAGTTATTACCCCAAGGAAATCTATTTCAGAACCACATCAACTTAAAGTATCTATACAGGGATGTGTCGGAAGGGAAAACCAAATAGTATCTACCAGACAAAAATATTAGGATGTTAATCTATACTTATCCTTAATTTTTATCGTAGGGTTATTGTCCCTAATCTATGTTTCCCTAAGTCTAGTTCTAATGATTTATACTAAAAATCCTATGATACCAATAGTAGGAACCCCAACCCTAGTAACCTAGATTATGTGTTTTCTATATTAATTTTTATAAGATATAAGGAATCACATCTTGAAGGAAAAAATAGTTTAGTGGACTTGGTAATCTAGATATATAAATGATTCTCATATTATGTTTGAAAAAAATTAAACAACTATTTTTGGGAATAACATTATTTCTTCTAGAATAATATTGATTATTAATCATAGTATTCTTCATATACTCCTCATATATGAAAAAGTATACGGGTAAGATCTAATTTTTAGTAATGGTAATGTACAACAAATGTTTTCATGAATCAACAAACACAATCTATATGAAAAGGTATATAATTTAACACATATTCCATTTAAATAACATTACTATTAGAATATGATAATGAATAATAAATATAAAAAGGTAGATAAAATAAAACATGTTCCATTTAATCAATAAAATATTAATGAAATGCATCCAGAGATAATAACATTATGAAAATATCATGTATAATAAGATAATTAATAATCAACGTGGCAAGGTATATAACAAAAAAAATTATATTTAATCAATAAACTAAAAATGAAATTCATCTAAATATAATATCATTTATAATATATAATATATAAAAATAAATAAATTTTCAATGAATGAAATACTTAATTATTTTATGTTATGATCTCAGGAATCATGATACCTCTAATGTCGACATCATTACTTAAGACAGTTTAATACTAAATTATAGGAACTTATTTATCCAAGTATTACTTATTATTTATCTAATTATACTTCCAATTTAATAAGAGGGTATCAATGATTGGGCCCACCCATGTATGCATGTCCAAAGAATTCCACATATATCAAATAATCGATCAAATTCCTGAATAATGGGCATTATCGTCAAATATCTATATTGTGTAAAGAATATATATTAATCAATATTTTCCTAGATAGAAAAATAATATTCAATGAAAAAAACCATATTTATAAGCGATATAATGATTAATAAATAAAAATATCCATGATAAATAATTTTGATATTTAGTTTAAATTTAATGTCCAATGATCCCAGTTATGTGAATATTTCACAGGAAAGTTAATGACTAAAAATGTAATCACGAAATTTAGTTTCAATACTTTCATAAGTCAAAATGATCATAAAACATGCATATAATGAACATTGATATTTTCAATCTAACATATAACCATTGTAGTATAATAAAGGGTCGTTTTTATTTATGAATAGAAATTCCATAAAAAGATCTTTAAATAATTATCGAGGAAAATATACTTTCCATTTTGAAAATAAATTTTAAAAAATAAATTTTCGCAAATAATTTCTAAAATAAATTTATTTGAAAATAATATTTGAACAATATAAAGTAATATATATAACATTTAGTGGTCATGATGGTAAGAAATTCCATACATCCCGATTTCATTAAAATAATTGTTCCTTTCACAATTTTGATAAAATAGAAACATTCCTTATTTTGAAAATGATATAATGATTCCTTTACAAAAAACTTATACAGTCATAATGGGTTAAAATTTCTTGATTAAAATTTTTTGGTAAGGATTAAAACATTTTTTGAAACATTTTTGGAAAATAAGGTTTTTGAAGAAAATAGATTTCAGTACAAAGAGTAAAATAAATTCATATTTTCTTAAACATATATTAATTATTTTATGTACCAAAGAGTGTAAAAATGGTAATATTAATTGAAATATTTATTAATAAAAAGAGAATAAGAAAATGAAATGGGTTTTTTTTTAAATGATCAAATAATTTTCTGCAAAAAATATTCAAGCATAAACAATCCCAATTTAAATGAGATCATGAAAAAAACCAGTAAAAATATCATAACGTTGAAGTGAGAATTAATCAAAGAATAGATTATTTGTAAAAAAATTAATCCAAATAGTACAAGTGTGTGGAAAATAAAATATAATAAAAATTCATTACACACATAATCATATACTATTATAGGAAAATTAAAAATTAGTTTAAAGCGATGAAATGAAATTGAGTTATGAAATTATTTAGAACATGGTAACTTTTGTTTCAGATCAAATTGGGTGAAATATTTCAAAATTGAAACTTAAAATACCATGAAATATTAAGGAATCATTATATTTCATTTAAATGGGATAGTATAAACACCATATAAAATAAATTAGGTGCATATCCTTGAAAAATTCTCGAATGAAGAGAAATTGAGATAATGTCCCTTACGAAGATCATCTCATTGATGTTGGGATTAATCAATGAATTGATTATGCGTATAAAATTTAAATCCACATAAAAAATTGGATGTAAAACATAAAATAAGAAATGTTAATTGCACACATAATTTTATCATGACATAATCAATGATGTATATGTTTAACCAATTGAATTTAAATTTAGTTAAGAAATACATTACCTCATGCGTCCTTTAAGATGAAAATTATTTAACCTCATTTACATATTTTTTAAAAATGTTATTAAATGAAACCAGAATCATATTAATATTTATAATACCATATATTAACCTTTTATAATACCTTATCACCCATTTTTTAATAATCTCTCATTACTTTCATTGTTTCTGGACTTAGTTTCCTTGTTTTCTCATTCATACAATGTCATGAAAGTTTGGATTCATGTGTATATTATATAGTACATCATATCCAGAATAATAGACATGAAATAATTATCATATTTATAAATAAATCACAATTTTAAGGCAAATAATGAATTATGGTTTTGAAAAATGAAGTATGTTACGATCATGGAGATAGTGGGTCATACATATTCATAAGTGGTGTTTCAATTTTTAAATGATCATTATAGAAATAATGTAAGTAATATTTTATATTTATACAATGATAATAATATCATAAACACCTAATTAAAACATTAAATATACTTGCATATATCATTTATGTGGTGTCATGATGAATAGAGAGTATCATTAATCTGTAAAGGCTGTAGTCCACACGTACACGGATGATGTTATCATCATTTAGTGAGTGAAAAGGTATGAAAAAAATGTTATATAATATTAGTATAATGATTATTTTTTCATCAATATAATTATTTAATTTATATAACATAGATTAATATCATTTATCCTTATTATCTTCCTCATAAAGCATTTGTAAAAAATGAATCACATCGCTTCACAAGGAGGTAGTCCGTCGTACACATGAGTGACGTTATCGTATGACATAGGGAATGTAAAGTAAAAAATTTATATATGATATAATGAATAAAGACGTATAATTATGATATAAATACTATATATATAATTTATATTTGTCATCATACGCAACCGTGAGAACATGTAGTGGAAAAATGATTAACATTGGTTTGTGAGATGGTAGTCCTCTGTACACACAAATGATTATTTCCTCACATATTTTATCGAAGTGAGGATTGTAATATATAATTAAAATAACATATAAACATCTATGTTTATGTAATATTTTTATTTTTTTATCCTAATTATTTAATAATAATTTTGTGAGGTGGATGAAGAAATAAAATAAAAATTCTCATTGAAGAACATTACCCAATCTTATGGGAACCTCATTAGGGTTGCCCCAAAATACATATTGGGTTTGATTTCATCCCAAACTATGTTTTTACATAATAATTTGATAGTGTTTTGAATGTGATTAGAAATGTTACTAGTTGATGAAAAGGGTGTGATTTTTTCAAAAATAGAGAAGAGGGATGGACTTTTAAAAATGAGGTGATTGGTACACTTTTAATTCTTGAAAAAAAGGTGTACCCATGTTTTTCACATACCAAGAGGGCCCAAAATAAAGTATTATAGATACTTACACAAGATAGCATCTAATTATTTCTAAACAATATATTTTATATAATTTTTAGGGCATTTTAACGATCATCATTTTAGTTTAATACTTGGTAAACCCATTTTTAACTTAACCACGGTAAATAATATTTTTTCACAATATATTTTGGTCAAAAATTAAGTTGTACTTATTTGAAAATATAAAGTATTATGATTCCAAATGTGGTGTATTTTTTCAAAAATACATTCAGATAATTGGTAAAATTTAATTTTAAATTAACCCTACATACACGATGAGAATGCAGGTTTTTAAATAGAAAATATTCTATTGTTTACATTTTTCTATATCAAAATTCAATATTAAAATGAATCCAATGACATAAATTAGTATAAAATATATATAGTTGAACTAATTTAACATCATACCCAGTTAAAAATATAATTAAAATTTATAAATAATTTAAATGAAAATGTTGTTTTAAAATAAAATTTGATATTTTTCAATATTCATCAAAAAATAAAACGTTTTAGAAAAATACAAAAAATTCCCCGTAATATAAATTTGGGATTCTGATTTCAAAAATAACATAAATTTTATCAAATAAAATTTCTATAATTAGTAAAAAATAATTTAAAATTATGTGCGCAATGAGTGACTAACCCGTCTTTAAGAAAAATCACAATTTTTTAATTATTTTAGTTTTAATGATTCAGATTTTATTTCTAATAAATAGATACCACTATTTTCATATTTTTTTATTAATATTCATTCCTGGAAAATTTAATGGTTAGGTTTTAATGGTATACTACATTACGTTTCATTTCGACTTGAGGTTGTGTGTTCTTCATTCTATCAAAGAGTTTGAATATATAAAAATATATTTGTTGGGTGGTTTATGATAAGTGTTCCATGTCACATACTCTATTTTTTTCTAATTTTCAAAATTTGGTGGGGGTATAGATAAATAATGAACATAAGGTATGATCAAAAAAATTGAAAATATTCCTTGATTATTTCAAACTGCTTCTCAAATGGGATTGATGGATCATATGAAATACGATATATATAGGGATTAATATTTCATACACCTGAACTATTTTGATGTGTTTGTTTGGATGTGTACAAGATATATTCGAAAATACTCTCTCATATAAACATTGAAATGAATATTTGAATGAGTTTGAAAAAAATATCACATTACATATTATTTTCTACTTAGATTTAATGGTTTAGTGGAATCGCTCTTATTATATAAAATAGAGTCATGTTGGTAATGGGTTGTGTAATGGAAGACAATGGATTAGTTACATTAAAATTTAAATCAGTAGTGAAAATAAACATATTGTTCTTTGATAAACCTAGCCCCAATGATGGTTAGAGTATCTTTCATGGTTTAATTATGCACAAAAATAAATATGAATTATTACCTCATTAGATTTGGTGGTGCGTTTGACTATAAATTATCATTTATTTCTTCTTGATGGATCCAATATTAAACCACTATAGATCATACACACATGCTTAAAAATATACAAGAATTCTATTTTTCATTATCTGGTTGCACGTGTGGTGGCCCGAATATGCCTTGGACATCCAGAAAATTTCCAAAACTCCCTTAATTTGATCTACGAATGTGTTCATGGATCAAGAACTTGGAAAGAGACTTCCTCTATATATGATGTGATAAAAAAGAGAGAGGATCTCTCGAATTTATGGGAATGGATATTCCAATGGAAATTAGCTCCCCTTTTCTTATATATTGGAGGTTAATCACCTAGAAAGGGTTCCTCGATCCCTATATATAAAACACCAACAAAATAACGAGTAAATGATATGTTACGATAAACTAAAAACATCATAATTCCATTTTTATTTTTATCACATAAATATTATATATTATAAAAATATTACATCATAAAATCAATTCATTATCTCAACATGTAATTCTCACAAAAATGAAACCCACCATGAACATTATAATAATATTCATTCATATAATATTTTTCTTGTATGAACTTAATACATTTTGAGTAATTTTAATAAATAAATTCAAACTAATTATATAATACTTGAATAATAATGTATTTATTTATTTATTGATGATCACACATTCTCAGAATCTTCTTGGACCCCATGGTGGGTCCCACCATGTCTAGTATACTTATTGATCATAATGGGGATAATTTTTTAATATACTATTATGTGTGACCCTCCTATAAATTATCTCAATACTATTAAATTTGTATTCATAAACTTGAATTTGGGTCTAGAAACCCATCAAGGTCCTTAAGGATAAAAGGAATAGTCGTAATAATGATAAATTTCCTACGAACAAATGTATTGTAAAAAGATGACTTTCTTGAAAGATATCTCATTAAAAGGGATGCACACTTCATATCATCATCCCTTATTGATTTATTATTCATTGAATTTACAACATAGACATACCTTCTTCTACCACGATCATGTATTTGATAAAGGTTTTATCATCTGGATTAACTAGGCCCAAAATATCACATCCCAAACTCTAATGTAACAAATTTTTCCATGATGATTCTGTCAATGTCATACTACCAAAGAAATACCCAACTCAAGCTACCTCAACATGGATTCAATTTCATAGTTTGTTTGTTGAATCATAGTAGTTGATCAAATGGTCTATATTGATAACAATCACAATTAAAGAGACTAAAATACATGTTCCTATATATGAATAACTAATGATACAAGAAATGTGTGGTGTTATTATTTTCGGTTTTCCCCCTTTATATCTTATAATAAAGATCACAAAGTATAAATTCATTTTATGAATTTTCGAGGTTTATGATCCCCCAACACCAGAAATTCTCAGAAAATATGTTTCATGTATACATGATGTATCTGTAATAGAGGAAATTAATTTAATATTATTGACATGGATTCTCTAGGTTCTCATTATATCATGGGAACTGTTATAACCATTCTATATGAAATGTAATATATGGGAATTACCATAAATAAAGTGGAACATAATTTTTCAACATTATTCTTGTAATATAAGCACATATTTATATCAAATGATATACATGTAATTTTAATAAAAGTACACACATATGTTCAATATAGGGAATAAACTTTCACTTGAGCCAACTAATAACATGTCAAACCCTTATGTCTCTCACATGAGTGTCTTGCTTATATTGAGATTTGGATTTATTCAGGGGGTATACCATGTTATCATCTATGGATAATCTAATAAATATGAATTCAACTCTCTTAGTG
This sequence comes from Viscum album, assembly GCA_963277665.1. Classification (NCBI taxonomy): domain Eukaryota; kingdom Viridiplantae; phylum Streptophyta; class Magnoliopsida; order Santalales; family Viscaceae; genus Viscum; species Viscum album. Next base: position 706,062,483 of record OY728167.1, on the reverse strand, counting down.
AAGTCTCTTATGATTTATAAATTATGATTTATATGATTTTTCCTCTGGTGTATTATAGTCTCCACTGAAAGCACCAATACTTTAGTATTATCACAATATAATATAACAGGATCTACACTACTAGTAATAACATGATTTTTTTAAATAAAGCTACATATCTAGATAGCTTATATAGTTGCATTGAATTTCATGATATACTTGGATTCTCTGATGGGTAGGAGAACACATGTTTCTTCAAGATTATCCATCTCACTAACCCACCATTCATGGAATAGAAAGATCCGAGATGTGATTTAAAATAAACAAGATATGTTTGGTAACTATCGTCAATTTATATTCTCACTACAAGTTTTGATTCCCATCTATATAAAAGGAACATGTCCTTTTACATATCAAGTACTTATAAATAGTTTTTATAGAATCTCAATACTACTATCCAAGATTACCTTGATATATTCCCACCATGAATAGAGAAAATCAAACATATAACCATCTACCCAGCATCACAAACAAGATAGATCCCACTACTGAAGAATAATGGATTCTTCTCATTCTATCGATCTCCTTCGGTTTTTGTTGAGAAATTTCATTGGAGAGATTGATACCATGTCAAATTCAAAAGAACACACTCTTTTATTTTTCCATATTATATATTTTGAGTATCTTTTTAATTTATGTACTTTTACATAGCCTAATTAGATTCTAGATTATATCTTAATAGATCATGATTTCCAGAATGTATACTCCTTCATCGATGTATTTCACAGAGACACATTCATTTAACCATGTATAAAGTGAATGTAAGAAGATTACATTGTTTCCCATTACTTATATGTCATCAGAATATATTATGAGGAAAACCATTGAATTCCTACTAACTTTCTTATAGTCGTATGGATCACTTTTGTTCTTTACGAAACTAGATTAACTTATGGACGCATCAAAATGAACATTCTATGATCATGATGCCCATTCCAACCTATACATGTACCTATACATCTTGAATGATTTATTGGAACTCAATGACTCAACAATCCCTTTAGGTTTAGTCATAAAAATTTCTTCAACCAACATCCCATTTAGAAAAGGATGTTTGACATCCAATTTTCCAATTTCATAATCATTGAATGCTTTTTTCATGTAATAATTTTATATATTTCAACACTGATACTAGTGAGATGGATTAATTGTAATATATGGCTTGATTTTCCTTTAAATCCTTCTCTACCAGCCGGGACATATATGTATTATAATTACCACCAATGTCTAAATTTTTCATGACTATCCGTTTTCACCCAATTGGGTTTATATCAGCTGGAGTGTGTACAAAAATACAAACATGATTTTTTTACATAGAATCCATCATTGAATTCATAGATTCATCCCATTTTATAGAATCCTTTTCATATATTACCTTTTTATAGGTTAGAGATTCATCATTCTAAAAGATTGATTTTTCACCGGACCTCATGATAAGAAATACATTTCATTCTAGTTTTATCACCTCTCTAGTTGACCAATAGTGTACTTATGTATTAGGATCATATTTATCTCCCATTGTATCTTTTAGAGATAGTTAATATACCAACTATTGTGTATCTAGTGCATCAATTTCATCAATGTAAATCTTTCTCCAAATATTTTCATTGAAAATGTGTTCCCTTTCAAGAAATATGGTATTTATTACCACAATAATTTTTCTATTATATGATTTCTATTTTTAATTTGAAATAGTTTCTTCAGGATAACCTATAAAGATGAATGTAATGCTTCAGGATGATAATTTTCTACTAGGTATAGTATTGATAAAACCTCACATCACAATACACCTATGTGATATATATTCAATTTCATTACATACCACAAATCGTATAAAATTCCATATTTTTCTTTAATGTACTCGATTATTAGTATATACCATTGTCTGAAATGTGTATCCCCAATAGAATAACAGAAGAGTTTCGAGACTCATAATTGATCTGAACATGTATAGTATGGTCTGATTCCTCCTTTAACATACACAATTTCACTATGGTTTATATGGAGGAGTGAGTTGGGATATTGTCCCACACTCCATCAAGTAATGAATAAATGATTGGTTGAGATACTCTATACCTAAATCTATGAAAAGTGACATAATGTTCTTACGAATAAGGGTTTATAATTCATGGTCATATTCCTTAAACATATTAGAGGAACCTGACTTATACCTCATTATGTAGAAACATATATACCTAATATAGTCATCAGTTAAATAAATGATGTATGAAAACAACCCCTTGACTCTACTGAAAAAAGAAGAAATTCATATGATGAATTAATTAATGTAATTATTTGGCTCTTAATCAATTGAAAAAATGGTTTATTAGGCCATTTTTTCTATTCAAACAAGTGATACAAATATCCTATGGATTTTACTTAGTTTATTCTAAAACACATGCTTGATGTAATTTTTTTAAGCAATTCCCATTTACATGAACAAGAATAAAGTTTCATAAGAAGGTGTTATATGTGTCATTTTCACTAGTTTGGTTATTGATTTCCATTAAAGGGTTTTCATGTTCGGTTATATACATTCCATTATTAAGATGTTCTATACCATAACATGTTTTATCCATATAAAAGAGATAACATTTTCATCCAAACATGAAATAAAATCCCATATCATCCAAAAAATACTCTATGATTATGCTTCTAGCAACTAAAGGAATATAATAATAATTATTTAATATAATAACCAAACAACTAGCCAAAGTTAGATGATAATATTCTACAACCAAGGATTCTAGAATCACACCATTTGTCTCTCAAAGATCCACATCTCCTATTTCAATCTAATTGAATCTACATGGTTCCTGTATATGAATACAAATGTATGAACCACATATTGTATCCAATATCCAACTGGTATATGGAGAGATATTACATTCAGGAAATACATAAAGTAGAATCATTTCCTTGATTATTTTTCCCATCTCTATATTTTCCCTTCTAGTGTCCTTTATTGCCACACAAAAGGAGGGCAACCACCTTATCATTCTCATCCCCCGGTTTCTTTGAATTTTTAGAAGTTTAGTGTATCAGTATCTTCAGTTAGGAATTATCCATATACCTCTTAGCCTTTCACTTCCGCCTCTTGTTCACAACAAGGGGAGAAGTATTTGTATTTTTCATATCTTTATTATCTTGGGGAACAAAATCAAAATGGTTTGGGAGAGAATCTTTAATTTTATTAATTTTATAATTAACAATAAAAGTTGATAATATTGTGGGTAAATGGTAAATAATGAGATTAATATCTAGTTATTATTGGAGTTTGAACCCAAGGGATTTAAATATCTCAATGCACCAAGACGTCATGTGTACATGAGGACTTTCCTGATTCCCCTAGGATATCCTTCACCTATATAGTGCAGTTGATATCTTATACCCTTATTTCATTACAATCTCCTAATATAGACCTTGCAGATGAGTTAGAATCTTATAGGAATCTTGGTCCAGTGACAAATTTCGTAGTTTCCTTGATATTGAAGACACAATGATACACTTTACATATAGTTCTTCATCAACATTCTTTTTCCATTTTACATTATCCAACATTCTTTCTCCCTGAGGAGGTCATCAGGTATTGAGGAATCCTTCACATAAAGATTATTCTCTTGGTGTAGTACCATGTGTAATATCTTATACCGTTCCTCAAAGTTATGGACCATCATGATATTTTCATTTTCCATAACTGATCATAGTGATATATTATCAGTGGTGTTGATTTCCTTTTTTCTATAACTTATAAAGATAGTAATTATCACATTATTATAATTACCTATCATCCTTTTTTGATTAATTTAATTAAATCATTAAATGACTCCCACTATTTAATGTAAACTATTATCCCATACTACAAGATTCATAATACCCAGCCTCTTGAGTATTCAAGTGGAAAGGATCCATGAAACCTCTCCTCATAGTCTAGTATATGGATACTCCACTACTTAGAGAGTCTCACGGTAGGAACTAGTCTATAAAACCACATTGACTCTTTGTTTCTTGAATTATTGAGTGATGTCCCAACTTCTCAGAATCATAAACTTGATTCCCACCACACTTTTACTCTAAAGTGATAGAAATATATCTATAAATACTTCTTTTATTACATATCTAGTTAATTTAACCCACATTTTACGTAATAACTCCCCAGTTGTAGGAGGAATCTATAACTAGGGATGTCAACTACCCTATAATCCTCATATTATTCAAATGTAATCGATAGAAGGCATTCATGACTTCATATTACTTTGAGGGTTTTCTAATATTTCTCAACGAATATAATCCCCTTCAATTAAATTTGTTCATACTATTCTATTGCACTCATAACATAACATACATTAATAGATAACATTCATCACTTATTACTTCATTTTTATTTTATAATTTTCTTTGTTCTTGAAAAAATACACATTCATAAAATAATAATCAATGAATTGAAATAAATAATCTACCGAGTTGATCATGAAAATTTTGTATTGATTGATATGTTTATATCAATGGTTCAATAGTGACCTAAGGGGTATAATACTTGAGTTGGACTTCACTCGTATCATATGTCATACCCCAGTCCAGGGTTTTTTTCTCAAGTATAGGTTATCAACTTATCATGGTGTGGTGAATGTCTTATAACGTAATCTTCATAATAAAAATTAACTTTCACTCAGGTGAGGGGGTATCAAGAATTAAAAAATACATACATATAAACTGATGAACATGTCCTTTATATATATTTAATGTAAAATAAAATGAAAAATAAAATGCGTCGACCATAAATAATAAAATAATTATTATCGATATCTCAAACTCTTATTATAATTAATTGAATAAAGATTATCTTAGGCAAGCATTGGACACTCAATGATTAGGGCCATTCTATGGGTAGAATTAATGCAAGATAACATTAAATTGAAATAAATTTTTTTCAATAGAATTTAAATAAAGTAAATAAATTATTTTAATTCTAATAATTTAATTTTTTGGTCCCATAATTTTTTAATTTAATCGATAAATAAAATTAATTCTCTAAAAAATAAAATTATTATTCTTATATTGTAAATTCCAAAAATTATGAAATTATTTTAATGGAGATTTAAATTTTTCTATGACCCCAAAACCCCATCCAAGCTTGTTAAAGGTCAGGCTAACCCCATACAAGGTGTTATCAGGTGGGGAAAACTCATGCAGGGTGGACATGGTCCGGAAGGACCCATGCAGGTCCATTCAAGGTTTGATCGAACCGACCCCAAACCATTCTGAGTCGTAAAGGACTCATCTAACAAAATGATCACTAATCCAAGGAAGGGGAAACCATGGGATAGTGTTCCACTATTAACTAGAGGTTTTCTACATGTGTAAGGGTTTCAATAGAGAGGAATTATGGTTGTGCCTCAGAAGTCTTCCTATAGGAGACATCCTCACCAGTGCATAATGGATATCAGTGTAGAAAAAGGGTGAGGTAGTGATACTATGAGGGAGGTTGACTGACTAGAGTTGTGGTGAACAAATTTTGTGAAGAAGAAAAGTGGTGTAATTTTTTTTGATGAATGATGCAATGGTGACCATGGTTGGGAGGAGGTGAATGGGAATGGATGGTGGGGCAAACTGATCTATGTTCATCCATGGAACCACTAGGGGGACGGGGTCAACAAATATCTTTTGGAAGCTTCAAAAACATTTTAATCCAAAGTTTTCTTAAGGATATATACAACACATCCACAATTACCTTTTTAAAAAAATCTTATTTTTATTTTTTTTAGTCAAAAAGGCGAGAGGCCAGCCACCACCCATTTTTTACAATCCATTTTTCTAAACCCATATTGAATATGCTAATTGAATTTTTCTCATAACAATTTATTATTCCACAAATGGTGTGGAATTATTGATCATTTGTCATTACTATTCCAATATCCAGTCTCCATCTGGGTCATGGATAAAAATATTGGAGTAACCAAAATCACATCAATCCACCATATCAAACAAGATATTACATATTTACAATATATATTCGTCAAATATTAATTCCCAAAAAAACCAAAATTTATTTCAATTAATTTTTTCGTTTGAAAACAAAAAAGAAATCTGAGATCAAATTAATGCACTATCTAATCAATTAGGAACCACATGAATCCCTCTACCTAATTTAATAAAAATTAATTTCTTCTTGGATAAAAAAATTCCCATGAATTCTATGGTACTTATAAGTATGTAATAGTGCATGCAACAGATTGCAGTGGGATGGCCATTTTAAAATTTTCATATTTAAATCAAAAAAGAATCATCATATCTGGAAATATAATCCTTGGTAATGGTCAAATAATCACACATGAATTAATTAGACATACAAAACACTAAAGAGTACCTCATTCGATTTGGTGGTTTTTTTCATTATAACATTCTGGTGACTGTTTCTTGAAGGATATGATAATAAACCCTTGTATGTTATCCCAACACATTTAAAAAATCTATGATAATGTCATTAATTGGAATCCAATTGATAGTACAAATATCTTATGACTCATTATATGTCCTGAAAATCACCACAACCCTCTTAATTTGATCTATGAAGTTGTTCATTGATCAGGCGATTGGAAGGTGTCTTCCTATCTCTATGATGTGGGAAGGGAGACATGGGATCTCTCAAATTCTTGGGAATGAATAGTAGCATGTAAAGTACCTCTTCTTTTATTATATAATAGAGTTTAAATAATCAGATAGGGTCTCACAGCCCCCATATATAAACCACCACTAAATAAGGATCAAATTTCATGTTATGGTGAACAAACTACATCACAAGGTAGGATTTTGAATATGTTTTTTTATGTGACCCTCTAGTCCATTTTCTCTATTTTAGTGAATTACTTTTCATAGACATAGAGCATAGTCTAAAACCCCATAAGGGTCCCTAAAGTGACAAGAAATGGTAATAGAAACTTTAACCTTACTAGAAACATATGCCTTTTAACATAATCTATTTAACTCACAATATCTCATAAAGAATGACACACTTTTTATGTCATAATCCTTTCATTCTTTATTATTTGTTGATATAAATTTATAAACTAAATTTATTCTACCATGTACATGTATTTGAAAATGGTACACCCATCCTTATCAACATGGCCTATGAAACAACTTCCTCAACTCGAAAGATACATTTTCTATCTTGATGATTCAATATACCATGAAAGACGTACCCAAAAAAATATTCCTTGTGATGAAAACAATTTTATAGTTTCTTTAATTCATTATATTATGTGATAAATTTAATAAATTGATAACAATATCATGTATGAATACCAATACACATTTTCATAGATAGGAACAAACAATGACACTGGAAACATATATGGTTCTTATTGGTGGGTTTATCTTCATGATCTAATTTTCTCAAGATCACCAAGTCTGAATTTCATGAGAATTATCCTCCCTTATTATGAGCCCATAGTACTTGATTCTCACACATAATATGTGTCCCATCGATATGATGAATCTAAACCATTTGAAAATACTTTAAGATTAATTTCATTGTATCTCTAAGTTATCATTATAGCATGAGATCTATTGTAACCGTTTTATACAACATGTAATCTAAAGTTATTACTATAAATATATAATATGTCAAAGTATCAATAATATTTTTGTAAGATATGAACATATATATATATCAAACTATATACATGTAATGGAAATAAATGTACATGAATAATTTGAGTCTAGGTCACCCACATTCAACATTTAGCCAACATTCAAATAAATTTCACTAAAAGTCCAATGGTTTTTTGAAAAGTTTTATTTAAATAAAAATGTTGAGATAAATCCCAAATTGGGGTTTTGAAGTTCGTTGAAGTTAATGTGGAAGTGTGTACCCTAAAATACACCTTTGAATTTATTTTTAGTAAGGGGGAGAAGAAATGGATTGTTATTCACAAAATGATATGATGAATTTGTTAGTGTTACTAAAAAAAAATTTAATGGGGGGATTATTGAGACCAAGGATATTGAGTTTCCTTTCTTTTTAAAATTGTATGACATATTTTTTATTGAATAAAGAAACAAATAGGAGTTTTGATAATTAGTATCATGTAGCTGTAATGATGGTGATTGTTGAACTAGTCTAAAGATCAATAAAATTTTTCAAGGGAGTTATATAACTAACACAATGTTTATAATAATTGAAGAAACACATTGAAGAATCCCAAGAAAGACAACAGTTTGGTATGATTGAGAATCTGATTTTTAGAATAATATTTCAGAAAACAATTGTTTTTATAAATATAATAATTAGAATTATTCTATGTTATTATTAGTATAAATTTATTGAAAAAGTATCCAACCATAAAATGCACAAGATATAGCTCAATAAACCTTATTGTGGGAGCTAGATCAACCACAAGGGAGAACCAACCCAACAAATCCTACATAGTAAGACGTATAAGTTCATATGGTTTGGAAGGTGGATACATAGGTCATGAAATGATAATAATATGTGACTTTTAGTGTAGGTGGGTGATTGGGCCTATACAGGGAGGAACAACTATTGAATAAATGTTGTGTGCATTGTGTTTGGGTTCAGAACTATATGCTTGCTCAAATGAGGAACAGAATGGTGAGTATTATTAAGTGTTTCTCCAACAAGAGAAATACCGATTTAGAGTAGCGAGGAGTTGTTTACAATTTTTTATCTACTAAACTGTTACATTTATGAAACCTCCATCGTATGAGTTGTATCTAATCCATCAGATCAAAGTCAATGTCATATTCTACATTGATCCTCCCCTGAGTGTTTTCTACATGTGTTAGAGCACATTAGTGAGCTTGTAATGTTCTCATGTCGACCATATTCTTTAATCAAACATATGACGTGAAACATGATTGATCTATCCGAGGACCACGCATGAATATATTTTGATTTAATAAAATTTTTCAATGAAAGAATAAGTAAATGGAATGGTGAAAATAATAATCACATAAAAAATGATCCAATACATGAATCCTTTTCTATATCCATCACATTGTTTAATGAAGAAGAATTAACATGTGAAACCTTTATAATATACAACCTCATATTTCTATGACAAGGTGCCACATGATCATGAAAATCAATCATGTGGTGGCATGATCACATTAACATTGAATGAAAAATATGAATTCTTCATTATTCAAAGGTGAATGAGGTCTTGAGATCATAGGGAATTTATGTTTACTTGACTCATTATAATACTTGGAGACTATATCAGATATTACATCATATATAAATATAGAGGCAATGAGAAAAGGTTGAAAATGTTGTTTCAAATATTTAGATAGATCGGGTTCCAAATAATAAAAATAATCCATGTGATATGAGCATGAAAATGAGATATTCAAACTACCATTTTTTATGAAGAGAATATTCTATGAATATTTCTTCTTACATGAAGAAGAAAAAGACACTCGTAAGGCTTACATGTGCGAAAGAAAGGGAAGCAACCATGGGCTTTACCTGCATTTCATGGAGGAAGAAATTGATTTCTTGATAGATTGGCCATGATCCTCATATACATTGTTATACATTAAGGTTTGATGATTCACATATATTGTTGATGTGAAGATGATTGAGAAACCACATAGAGTAGCCATATAAAGAATGAGTCTTAGAGTTGTTTGTTTGAGGAGAACCATTACACAAAATTTTTGTGAATAAAACATTAGATATAATAAGAAAATATCTATTACATGAAGGTAGTGAAGGATTTTAATATTTATTTATGTGAAGGAGGACCAAAATATTTTCATGGACTACATTCATGCGATAAACACTACATGTCACTATCAAAGAACTATAAAAATATGGAATGAAATAAAAAACAAGATAAATGGGTAATAATATATTTTGACAATATATAGAAGGAATATAAAATGATTTGAATAAAAATGGTTAGATTCAATTTTCATTAAATCTAAATCATTATTTGAATGCATGAATTATTTTGATAATTAGAAAGAAAAATCATTCCAAGTAGTGAATGTCCATTCTTTTATAAAATAATAGTAATGATGTTGTGTGAAAAAATTTCCCACATATGATTATGGTTCATCTCCATAAAAAATAAATAAGAATTCATGCTTGACCATTTTGATTGAACAAGGAAGAACTGTTGTTCAACTTAAGATAAAAATATTTGAGTAATACCATTAAGATAAAGAGGCACTTGAACTATTTTACACAATCAAAGAAGATCGATTATTCTTATAAAGGAATACCACTCTAATGTAATAACCATAAATTATACTACATTATAAAACCCAATAAGAGGATGGATATTGGGGCGGGGGTGTCTAACTAGTTCTTGAAGAGGTTTTAGGCTTAGGGGGTCTACCCAATAATGGTTAAGAGAGACGGTCAAGGGTTCTAACTGACCAAGGCAGAATACATGAATTATTGGGGATATAACTAGGATAAACTGCATGGTCAACTAGTAGAGTCTATAACTAATTTATTCTTAAACTAATGTAACCAATAATAATAATATAGTTTGGAATCATTGTTGGGGGGTCAAACCAATTTGTAAAGACGTATGTATTTTTGAAAAAAAATTAAATACCATTTATGTGAAGATTATTCTAATTTATTCATAGAAGGTGAGATTGTGAGATATCTCTATGTGGATCGAGAATCATGAAAAGTTAAATAATTTGAATTAAAAATTGAAAATTTTCAATAGTCATACCACTAATTAAACACCATCTTAGTGGTCTAACTGGCATGGGGATCTACACATTTAGTTTTTTGGTCTGTCCAATATTTACACATTAACTACCTTTCTCTATAGTTGTGTTATTATAATGGGGTTTTTATCCAACAAAATTTTCCTTTAGACAATATAACATTGGATAGATGTATCATTTTCACCATTAAACATGGTGCACAATAAATCCTCTATGATAAATACATTTCTAACTTGATAATTTTTTCTTTTTTTAGGTTTTATTATTACATTTATTAAAACTATTTACATACTAAATAATTAGAATAATTTTAGAAGTCATACATTCAATTATTTTTCTTCTCTTGATAATTTCAAGATTTAAACAATAGATTTGATTAAAAGGTTATTTTTTCATATATTAGTTGACTCTTTTTATCTGTCCCTCCTTTGAATCGATCATTTTCATAAACCATATTTATTATTTATTTTAGAAACATTTTGATTTCCATTCATAGGGTGTATTCTTTTTTAGTCCCACCACCCTTTATAGAATACTCATTATTTTTTTGAGGATTCTCTTCTAATGAGTACTCCATTAGTTCTTATACCACATCCGCTCTTAGTGTGGAATTATTATATCCTTTCTCATCACCAGATTCCTCACCATCAGATACTCATTCAATGAATAAAGGTAAATTCCTTCTGAATGTCCACTATGGAATATTCTTCTCCCCGTGCACTAGTTCCACTTATTAATACCATTTTACGTACCTTCACAATGTTTATTTCTATCATGATAATCAGTGGAAAATTTCATTAGAAGTGGAAAACCCTACCACAATTTATGTTTTGGAAATTTATTTCTCATTTGTATATATCATTCCCAAAATTGATGTTTCTTGTAATAAGGGAAAACATTTCAAAAAATTATTATAAATCATTATCTCCATTATTGACTTCTAAATTCAATTACACCCTCATATCCTTGAGATAAATGAATGAAATTTCATTCCCTTTATTACATTTCAATTTGAGTTCATGTCCTCCTACTTATGATTGTTAATGTGGGTATTCTAGAGTTCATCCATAGTGAAGCCAAATAAATCACTATCTTTAATGGTTAAAATCATGGCATAAAATTAACCAAAAAAAGAATCCATTAATTTTATTACAATAGTATAATTTTATAAAGATTAACAAAACAATATAATGGTTTTAAAAATAAAATTCCCCCCTAAAAATCACTTATTAACCATTTAATACTATTTCATTTTTATGTCTTAAATAAATTGTCTAATTATTTACAATTTTTCTCCCATTAATTACTTTTTTCCTTTGAATATGTTGTGAGAAATTTTCTAAAAATAATTTCCATTTTTTCTTCTGATAAAATTTATCAAATATTTCCCTAATAAAAAATTGAAAAATATATTCATGGCCTTTCCATAAAATTCAATTTTTATAAAGTCAACTGAAGACTACTTAGATGTTTCCCACTAAAATATAATTCCATAATTTAATAAATGAATCACATCAAACCCATTTGAGCATATATAGGGTATTGTTCAATCCTTTTATGTGGGAAATGATTTTTCATAAATTTTGTCACAACTTTGATATTAAATTTTCCATTTGAATCCATTCATGCAAATTCATATAAATACATATATTTGACCTACGCTGATAGCAATTATTGTACTAGATGAATTGAAATACACACATAGAGGGGGTGAGTCAGTGTGTAAAGATATTATTTCCCCATTAAACTCTCATTATTATTTAATTACATTATTTTAATATATTAACTGATGTAGAATTAAAATGGTAGAATCATATTTGTTAATGAGGCCAACCTCCTTTATGGGTTATTCTAAACCTATTATATCGTGGTTATTATAACTTGGACACATCTCCACTCTAATTATAAAAAAGAACAAATCAAATAGAATAATATTGAACAAAATTTAATGGAATCCTTAAATAAATTTAAAAATAATATCAAGAATACATAATGACTAATCTTAAAGAATGACCATAAATGAATATTATAGCCAACACATGGAATCCAAAGATAATGATCTTCTTTATATTCTCTCCATAGAATTATTTTTTGGTTTTTTAAAAACTCTATTTATATTTAAATTCACTATTATTATTTTATGTATTGCTTTTCTAATTTATATTCGTGAAATATCCTTTTAATACTTACATTTTCTTCATTAAAATGTTAAAAGTTTAATTATTTAAAAACTCTTACTCTCACTATATAGTGGAAGGATTATTCAAACCTAAGTAAGGCTCTTCAAAAAATCCATGGACAAATTAAAAGTCCTAAACTACTAAAACAGAGTATAAAAGGTGAAACATGCATGATGAGATGAGGAATGGAGTTCTTAAAATTGTTAATAGTTAAACTACTTTTCAAATTTGTCGAAGGAATTTGAATTGTATTATTTAAAAGGATATCTTCTTCCTTAAGAAATAAATTTATAACACCTCCATTAGAAGAATACATTAATCTCATTCACTAAGAAAGTATCCAATAATGGGACTACTATTATAGATTTCCATTTTCATGAATCGAACAACCATGTAAAGATTAGAAATGTTTTTAGAATATATCTCATTGAAAGATTCTAATGTTTTGAAAAGAATGATTCAAAGGCGCAAAAAAAATTAAAAAAATATTTTATCTCAAGGAAAGATTCCCCAATCAGTCTATTACTTTGATATTATCCATGTGTCACTAGTCATTTTTTTAAAACGACGCATTATTTTTGAATAACCCTTTAAAAAACTGGAACTATCATATGTACACTCTATTTAAGATGAACCTGAACCCGTTCCCAACTCAGTTATGGACATAAAAAAATAATAATTAATTCAATACTATTATTATCATTATTATGAAAATAAAACGTGTATATTAGTATATAAAATGATTAACATAACTATTATTAAAATATTATTATAAATATTATTATTTAAAATAATTTTATATATATTATTATGTTTATTTATTTAAATTAATGAATTATTATAGCTATTATTATATAATTATATATTTATATTTATTTATATCATCAACATCATCATCATTATTATATTTTAAATATATAATATTTAATAATTTTTATTTATTTATATTTATTAATTTATTAATATTATTTTCTTCAATATATTTATTATTATTTCTGTTATTTTATTATTAGTATTTTATCTTCTCTTATCCATGACAGGTATTCAATTCCAGGAGGGATAGAGGTTCATAAACAAGTGGTTTTTCTTAATGTTGTGGGTTGGTGGTGCTCATGTGGTTTTAGTAGAGATTGATATTCGGTGAGCTTGACTTCAAGTGGACCGAGGTTAGAATAATTGAGAACAGTGGAATCTTTACCAAATTTTCAACCTTCTTCAACAGTGGGGTCTTCATCAACATGGTTGGCGACTTGCTTCAACATGGTGGTGAAGATACAAGTGGAAGGATCAATTATAAGTATGTTTCAGTGGTAAATGACTTGAACTCACCTTGGTCGATAGTGGAAGCAATATCTAGATCATTGGGTGGTGATAGTAGTGAAAACTATTATGGAGATGGCCAATTTCAATAAGGGGTTGCGGTGCGGTTATATATGAGTCCAATAGTGGATTTGTGGATTGTTTTCTCAAAGGTAGATGTATAATGGTGATACTAGCATTAAAATAGTGGTTTGTGGGGTGGAATCATAGGGGGATAGATATGGACAAATATGATGGATCTATCGATGTCCATGGGTAGATCATATATAATTTTTGATGGGCAAACAGAAATGAGGTGTAGTGGTAGATGTTTCGTATTTTGGTAGATCAGGTTTTCCAATAGTGGAGTAGAGTTATGCATCATATTTAGGTTCTACAAGTGGATGGATCTACTGGAGCTTTATCATCAGACCATTTAGCGGTAGTAGATAAAGGCACCAGTAGATCAAAGACTGGTAGTAGATGTCTTACCCCAATGGTGGATGCATGACTGATATATTCACCAATTATAGACTGCGACACATAAAAATAAGAATTTAAAATTAACAAATAACATTATTAAAATCCTAAAAATAAGAAAAATAAAAATAAAAAAATAAAAAAATATGTTCAATTCATTATTTTAAAACTCAAATTATAATTATAAATAAAAAATAAATTCAAATAAGATAAATTTATAATTGAAACCAGATCAATTATTAAAATTATAAATAATAACTCAAAAATAATAAAATACAAATTGAAATTTTTTTGAATTAATTTAACATTCCAGGTATTATGTTCAATAAAATTTCAAAAAACCAAAATTAAATAGATATTCATAAAGTTAATGTTCTAGAAGAAAAATAGAAATTAATTATCGAGAAAATAAAGGTAGAAAAAATTAATAATTTAAATTAAATAATCTAGAATAAAATATAAATAGTTATATATTTGAAAATTTAATCAATAAATTAACTAGGTTCAATTAATTAACAGAAAAAAGACAATTAATGACATAAATCAACAAAATATTAATAAAACTATGTGAAAAAAAATCATTTTAAAGGCCAAATAAAATTCCCTAATACTTAATCATTTATTGTCCTCAAGAAATTATTAATCAATTTAAATAGGAAAGAATAAATCTGAAAATTGAACATTTCTTATTCCATAAATAATTGATTAATGTAAGAATGATTTTTCCCCTTGAAAATTTTAACGAATAATGCATTAATTCCCTCTCAAAATAAATTTATTTTAGTAAAATATTTAATTACTTTTATACTAAAATGATAGATTTTGAAAAAAAATTAATTGAATTAAAAAATAAAATTTAATTTATCTAGGAATTCCAGACTTATCATTACCATCGGGTGATGTAGAAAACATAATTCATCATTCAAATAATTAATAACAATTGATATGATGAGTAGGTTTAGTAATTACATGGAGCATTACATAACCCATCCATCAATTTTATCTTAAAAAATTAAATGATTGAAATAATTATGGAAATAATCTCATACTAAATTATAATTTTCATGTCATTGCACATGTAAATGCATGTCTTATAAATTTGATTCAATCAAAAAGTTTCAATTATATTATAGTTATATAAAATTTCCTTAATAAATTACCATGAAAAAAATATTTCAAGAGGATAATAAATAATTTACTCAATTAAATTCATAGGGTAATAAACATAAAATCTCTTCAAAGTGGATTAATTTTTTTAAAATTAATAAAATATATGAATAACTGAATGTTAAGATAAAAACATGGAAAAATAGTTTTGAAAACAATTAAATGCATCTCAATGGTACACGTTATAGGACAGATTAACCCATATTAAGAAGTCTCCCTCACATGTAAAACCCACCATTGTTCTCAATATTGAATTCAAAGTTAGAAGAAGAAAATTAAACATATTGGTCCAAAATGATATAAAATTCAAAAT
Organism: Viscum album; assembly: GCA_963277665.1. Lineage (NCBI taxonomy): Eukaryota > Viridiplantae > Streptophyta > Magnoliopsida > Santalales > Viscaceae > Viscum > Viscum album. Next base: position 706,046,289 of record OY728167.1, on the reverse strand, counting down.
ATTAATTACATGTAAAATGGTCCAAATTGAGTTCAAACAATATGTTTTCCATAATAAATAGTTTACAAAATATTAAAAAGGTGCAAAAATTATCATAAGGTGGTAGAAAAGGATTTCAATGGAATTCAAAAAGCGACAGATTAAACATTGAGTACATGGTGAAGAGGTTATCAACATGTTTGAAAATTTTATTCTTTTAGATCTTCAATAACAAAGAAGATGGATAGTTAACACCCAAGTAATACCATCATATTCACATAAAAAAAATCCGGAGGTATCACTCCCCCACACATAGTTTCACACAGTATGAATATTTAAAAATAATGAAACTCAATTTCTATTAGAAGAATAATATAAATAAGGTTGAGAAGAATAGAAAATTATAATGTAAACTAAATAAATCCCCAAATTAATTAAAACCTTTATATATTATCCGTTAATAATTCTTCTTTTTCATTTTGGTGTGAAATCCTCTAGTTTATTCTCCTACAATTCATAAAAAATAGAAAATGAAAACATAATAATTAAATAGATATAGGTCATATATAATAAAGAACTAGAATTTGAGTTTAGGGGAGTTGATTTAGAAAACTCTATCATGAATCATCAGTATGAAAATTCAATGTAAACGTATTCTCTTATAATGAAGAACTAAAAAATTAATGATATGTCCATCCACACAATTCAATAATTCGAAATCTGAATTTGAGACCTTGAAAAGGGTGAGAAATGATTTTACTGGGGAGCCTCAATCCAATAATGGAGAGCAGGTGATCAGAATAATGTTAAAGAGATTAGAACTTGATAAGTTTTAAATGAATAAAAGTAAATGAGCAAAAAAATTATTACAACAATGGTTTCCTCCCATGAAGATATAGATTTAATATCCTAACTAGAATTTCCTAGAAACTAAACATAGTCTATGGGTTGATGTTATTTCCCAAGTATGAACACCCACATATGGTTTTCATAATAGTTTTAGTTATAATTTAGGTATGATGTGATTATAATATTTAATGTAAAAATCCAATTCCCCTAACAGCTACCACAATTCCTTCAAATACCATTTTATAATGGAAATAAGGAATGTTGTCCAACATTTCAGTAAAATTATTCTTTCTACCTACTCCACAATTAAGAATAAAATTGATCAATTTCAAGTCATTTTCAAATGGAAGTAGAATAAAAGGATTAATAATGGTTTTGGTAGATATCATTATTTTTTCTATACTACTAGTGCCCTCAAATTGATAATAAATTGAGGTAATGATATATGTGTTTTAAAATTCAGTTTGAGGAAGTAGTTATTCAATTATGATTTGAATTTTTTCATCCATCTGATATTAATTGTAATACTCATCCTATATTTCCTTTAGCATCTAAATATCATTCAAAAACCTCTATTTCTAGTTCTAAAATGATATGCTTTTTTATGTTAAAAAATTAATCAATAATGTTCATTTAAACTATCATAAAAACCAATTCCACTAAAAATTGGATGGAAAAATCAATTTCATGACTATGGTGTGTAACGTTTTCTTTAATTAGATGAGAAATTAATTTTTCTGTCAAATTTAAATTTTTTTAAAATATGACCTTCTTCATCCTCCAAACATTGAATTTTGGATAATTTTTTTTGAATAATTTCATCATTTAAATTAGAAAAAAATTATTTATTTGGATCATGTTTTTCACACATCAATTTCCTCATCAACTTATTTTTATTTAAATTTAGGAATCTCATCTTTGAGAAATTATGAAAAAAAAATTCATCCTTTGATCAAAATGTCTAAAAATTATTTATTAATAGATTCTATAGATGAAACATATTCATTCACGGTTTGTGAGTTCTTCTTATATACACTAGTTACTTCATCACAAAAATTAGATAATTTTTTATCATTGTGATACACAATAAATCCCCCTTTTACTTTTCCATGTAAAATTTCCCTTCAGAATTAAATCCATTAACAAAACACTCTAATATTGTTCTTGTATGAATTACATGATTGGGGCATTGAACTAGAAATTATATGAACCTATTCCATGTATCACAAAATCGTGCTCCATTATCTTTCAAAAGTCTAGTAATTTAGAACCTAAAGTGAAGATGTTTCTAACCAATAATTCATTGAATTTAAAATTTTCAATGTCATATATCAATTTCATCTCGGAAGATAAATCATTGAAATAGACACTTTTCAATAAATATTTTTTTTATGTTCATTTTTTTCTGTATTAATTTTATTTAGTATTTTATAACCCAAATACATTCAAAGAATTCCATTCCTGGAAATGATTCCAAAATGAAATTTTTAATAATTTAAAACTAATTATCTCAGTATATAGGGGAATGAATTATATAACCAAATGGAAGGTTGTTGATAAATTCTAAGAAAAAATTATAAGAAATAATATACTAAAACATAGGATAAAAGTAGAGATATGGATGAATAGATAATGATATTTAAATTTAAAATTGTTATGAGTAAAACTACTTCATGAATGTGTGGAAGAAATTTCAATTGTTTGATTTAAAATTATTTCTTATTCCTCATTAAATAAATTTCTAATTCCTTTGTAAAAGGATCGGGTTATTCTTGATCTTCATGAAAGTATCCTACATAGGGATGACCCTTTCAGCATGCGACTATCAAGATTTGAGAAAACACGTAATAAAGATGATATTCATCGTAATCTGTCTCACCAAAATAAGTCTAATGTTACAAAAAAAATGAGTCAAAGAGGAAAAAAATATTAATAAACAGAATTGATCTCGTTGAACAATTATGATTTAAGAAGAAATAATGTAAAAAATATATAAAAGATGAACCAATAAATTTACGTCCTCAAGAAAAAAATTAATTCATTTTCAGTGAAAGAAAAAATGAAAATAAAATAAAATCAATATATATAAAAAGATAATGGAATGAGAGAAAAAGATTCTTCCCTAGCCACATCTTCAATGATTTCTCCCTTAAAATATTTCTTTCTTTCCCTCTTCTAGATTGTATCCTTCTCTCCACTATATAGTTCTCTGAAAAAACAACTTTGTGAATCTCACAAATCGAAACATATAAGTATCAATCCCCTGTTATTCTATTGTGTTCACAAAATTAATTTTGCATTCATTAATGGTTCATGACCAAAAAAAATCCACTGAATTGACTCAGTCTTTTACATCACCACCATACATGTGTCACTGGTCAATGAATTTTAAAACTGACACGTGAATTTTGAACATCCCTTCTATCAACTACGGCATGAACTTGTTCAATCTATTTAATATGAAATTGGAAATGTCCCCAGCTTGATTGTAGACATTAAAAACGTATAAAAATTAATACATTTTATTATTATCATTAATATAAGGATATAATTTTTATAATTATATATAATGTTTTTAACATAATTATTCTTAAAATATTATTATAATTATTATTATTTAAAATAACTATACCTAGATATATTATGTTTGTTTACATAAATTGATTAATTACTCTATTTATTATAATATAATTATATATCTATAAATATAAAAATATATTAAAATTATTATTATTATTATTGTCCTCTGATTAAAATATATATTATTAAATTCTAAATATATTTATATATATTATTTTATTTAAAGAAATTATTATTATTGTTATTATTTATTTTCTTTTTATTATTATTTTTGTCTTCTCCTAACCGTTCCAGGTCATTAATTCCATGAATCAAGAGTGTTTTATACACAGGTAGTTCTCCTACTCGCTGCTGAGAGGTATCAGTGCTCTAGAAGTTGCAAGAGAGATTGACGGCATGGGGGCTCATCATTGATTGGTTTAGGATCAAAATCATCATGAATTGCGATTGATTCACTTAATTTCCAACCATATTTAATAGTGGGGTATTATTCAATATGGTTGGTGACTATATTCAACATTTCAATGATGATCCTTGATGAATTCTTAGTTTTAAGTGGGTTTTAGTGACTCAAGGTTTTGAAATCACCTTGGTTGAAGGTGTAAGCCAATAATAGATCTGTGGGAAGTGAAAGAAAAAATGATAATGGTGAAGGATTATTCAACATTTGTTCGTGGTTTGATGGTGGAAGAGTTGAACACTTGATCTATGGATTGCGAGCTCAGAGGAGGATGAGGAATGGTGATACTCGTGGTAGACTAGTGGTTCATGTGGAAGAAGTGGATGAGGATGGTTCTGGTGAAAGATGAGTGATCTACCAGTGTCCACCAATAGATCACGGAAAATTGTGGAAGGTGTAAGAAAGGATGGGGAAGTGGTATATGGTTCGACTATTGGGATATCATATCGGCCAATAGTTGATCAAAGGGATGTTCTAGATCGAGGTTCTTCTAGTGGATGGATCTGCTGGCAGTAGATAATCAAACCACCTAACGGTACTAGATAAAGGCACTTATAAATCAATGTTCGATAGTATATTCCCTTACCCAACGGTAGATATAGGACCGATAGGTTCATCAGTGGTATATTGCAACACCTAAATATAATGATTGAAAATTTAAAATTAACATTATTAAAAAATCAAAATAATAATATTAAAAATATAAAAAAAAAGTTCAATAAATTATTTTGAAACTAATATTACCAATTTAAGTAAAAAATAAATTCAAATAAGTAAAATTTATAATTCGAACAAGATTAATTATAAAAATTTAAAATTATAATTAGAAAATATTAATATAATAATTTAAGTGATTATAAAGTAAATTAATGTATCATTTATTATTAATTAATTAAATTACAAAAACCTAAAATAAATAAATAAAAAATGTTAATCTTTGGGATGAATAGTTTAAATTAAATTTATAGAAATAAATGTAAAAGAATTTAATAATTTAAATTAAATAATATTGAATTTATCATAAAAATTTATATATTACAAATTTAATCAACCAATTAACTAAGTAAAATTATTTAACCTAAAAGAGACAATTAATTAATTAAATCAACAAATTATTAATATAATGATGTGAAAACGTCTCATTTTAAATTCCACACCAAATATTATCTTCATAATAGTTATTAAAACTCATATATTCTTGATGGTGTGGATTGAGGTGACCAAATAATTTCATACATATATATTCCATCATTATATGTTAATATTATATACATCTCATAACAAAAAAATTCCCAAAACTATAAATTTTTAGATTCATTGGAAACTAGATATATAATCATACTATTTGATGAATGATCTCCATCTTCTCCCAAAATGTTCTTATCACATAGTAGAATTCTTAAAAAATCCTCCATTGAACCTTTATTCATAACCTGGGTAAGGGAAACATACAAATGGGTGATCTTAGATGAAAAATAAGGGTAAAAATTAGATATATCAATAAATGATCATAATTTTTCATAACAAAACATTATTTTATGAAAGCATAGTCATAACTTGCAACAAGCATTCCTAATCAATCAATGATTATTAATAAAAAATCATGGAATAAGATTTTTTATACATCAAAAGAAATAAGTCAAAAAAAATTAGTATCAATAATCATAAATCATTATCCATGAGATCATATCATAAGCATAAGACATAATTTCATGGAATTTACATAATCATAGGAAATCATTTACTTATTCAAGTATCACATCCAAGGATATCATAGTGGACTTTTTCAATACCAATTATATCATGTAACTAGTTAATGTTCACACAAAAGACTATCATAGTGGATATATTCCCTTACTGGACTGGTTTCACTCCCTATTATAGTCTTTCTTATCTCATGAGATATTAATTATTACCCAATTCATTGGAAGTATATATAATTCTAAGACTACTATTCTCATAATGAAAAATCAAACATATGTATTCCATGATATCCTAATACAATATTCATATTATCAAATCATAGCCTTGGTAATGGAATTTGGATTCATAAAAATTTCATCCTTTCATCATAGCACAACCCAGAGATGGTTTCTTAAGAGTTTCATCCTAAAATAAAAAAACCATAGAGAAAAATGGGATTAATAAAATCATCCTTAAATCATCATCATCATAAGAATCATAGAGAATGAAATTATATGGTAATATAATATACTATCCCCATTAAATTATAAATATCCTTAAAGGATGAGGACATAGGTGAAAAGTATCATAAAAATACCATTAAACCATTAATTAAAAACCTAAAAAATAACATTTAATTTTGATAAGTTTTAGAATAAAAATTCATAGAATATTGAGATTTCTTTCATTTAAAAAAACATGGAATTTTTTAAATGGATATTAAAATATAATAAAGTTCACAATGGTGGGAAAATCTACACATGTTGTATACATTAAAAAAAATTATTTTCAAACTATTTTAAAAAGTGAAAATTCCTTCATTCAAAAACACTTTGAAATAATCCATTTTAAAACATTTTGAATAAATTCAATGGTACTAAAGATTAAATTTGTATATAATTTTAGGTATAGTAAATATCATTCATAATACAATTTTAAAAATATAATACAAATGAAATAAAAAGATCATTGATCTAAGATGAAATAAGGATAGATCTTCATTAAATAAATTTCTCAATGATTTTTAATACACTAGAATGAAAATTATAATAATAACAAATAAAATTGAAAATTACTAGAGTAGAATAAAATATACTAGGTGTAAAAGAAATTGTCTATATAACTTCTCCTAATTTGAATTTGAAAAATGAATCATACCAATTAGAATAATATTGAATCATAAATCTCTTAACTCGAGAATTGTATTTCTTTATATATGTTCATTCTCTTATATAATAAAAATTGACTTATTGTAAATATATTATATATCCATATTCATAGATATAATACCTTTTATCATTCAATTATTACTTCAAGTTATACTTCTATTAACAATTTCTATATTAAAATAATTATTTGAGAAAAAACTTGTCTGTTTTCCATGAATGATTCAGTTTGAGGGTTATTTTACTTCCACCTTAGAAACAGTTTCATCATATAAAGAATAATAATCCAGATAAAAGTGAAATTTTTATTAGTTTAATACAGTTTCATAACTATTCATAATATTTTTTGGTGAAAAATAAATTACAACCCTTCATGGAGATGGTAATCTTCACGTACACATAGGTGATGTTTTCACTTTATGTTGCATTGAGTGAAATAATGGTAAATTTTAATTTGACATTAAAAAAATATTTTCTAATTTAAATCATATGTATTCATTTAATCTATCATTCTTATAACAAATATATTATGGAAATGAAAAATGAATCACATCACTTCGTGGAGGTGGTAGTCTACATGTATGCATATGCGACATTTTTGTTTTCCAATGAATGGAATGGTAATAAGGAAGATAATTTTTTATAATTAAAAAATTATAATAATTTAATAAATATTATATATAAAATCAAAATTTTTGGTGATAAAAAAAATAATTATGTTTACTGAAAATGAATCATATCGCTACATGGATGCGGTAGTCCATACATACTCGTGAGCGATACTTTTATTTCCCATTTGAGAGAATGGAGTTATAAAATGGTCCATTAAAAATCATAATAAAAATTAACTATATTTATGGTAATAAATTAATTAATTTATAATATACATTACATAGGTTTATCATATTTAAAAAGGATTAAAATTGAAAGTACATAGTTAAGAGTTATACCTCTTTTTTTAGTATCCTTGTTTTGTTTAGACCTTATGCCTTGAAATGAAGGTATTGTGATAGAAATATAAACTCCATGTAATGTGGAGGTATGTTATTAATGTATTTGTGTGGGTAATGGATGATATAAAATGTTCATGAGTTTTTAGAGAGTGAGAGGAGAAGTTGTATCCTTTTTTAACGGAGGAAGAGGATACTCTTTGATTTTTTCAGAAGATGAAATAATATTATTATTGTACTAAATTAAAGTGGTTAAAAAATTATATAAAATCAAGTATAGTAATGATAAGGTTTAATATAATCTACCATTAAATTTAAATCATGAGTTTTGTATATTTCTAACCTTGTTTTGTTAAGTTTCACCTGGTAAACACTATACAACCCTAATTATTCTAATAAAATTATATTGTTTTTACGATTCATTATGAACAAAAATTAATATAATTATTTTTAAATAGTATATTTTTTTATGATTAAAATTTTAAAAAACTTTTTATAATATTTAATTTCAATAATTTTAAATTTTTCATTTTAAAATAAGTGAAAAAAACACAAAAACCATTTTAATAAAAATAATTTTTTATTATAAAATTGACCTTACCTTCATGAAGTGCCATGTAAAAAATATTAGACGATTATAAAAATACTTGATTCAAAATATTATCTAAAAAATTAATTAAATTTAGTGATCAATATAAAATAATTTTATTAACTACGATAAAGAACATTTTGTGTATAAAAACACTTTTTAAAAAAACATTTATTTTTCACCTTCAAATAATTTTACTTTCATTTATATCAAGTTCGTAATAAATTTATTAATTTTATACATACGTAAAAAATAATTTATCATTACAAAATTTTTCATATTAACATTTTATAGTAAAATGGGTAGAATATAAATTTCATATTAAATAGTAATATATAAATAGTATATCATAATTTTTTTTGAAATCTCAGTTCTGTGTAAAACAAGATACCAAACATTTAAAATTTATTAAAAAGAAATAAATCATAAAATACTTGGGTTTTAAATTGAACCACATTATAATATTTTGAATCATATAATTATATTACTATTATACAGACAAATGAGGATACTTATTCTTCATCACATCTTCATGTTTCCATGTAGCTTCCTCAAATTTATTGTCTCACCAAAAAACATTATCCAGGTGGTTGGTATTATTCCACAACACTTTCACTCTTAGATCCAGAATCTCCACTAGTTATTCCTCGTAAGAGAGATAGTTATCTAAATTTATGACCTCTGATTTTAGTACATATGACGAATCAAGTATCTACTTTCTCATGAGAGATACATGGAACACATCTTGAACATGAGAGAGAATTATTGGTATATCCATGTCACAAGAAACTGTCCAAATTTTATTAATAATTCTTATGTGATTGGTATATATAGTTCAATAATACAATAATTAAATTATGATAACCTTATTCTAGGGATAAATGCAATGGAATACCTTCTGACTAACGTCATACTATAAATCTCACTAATAATTGTCTACATAAATTTTTTATTAACTTAGAGCACCCATAATGTGTTACTAAATTGATATAACATTCTATACCATTTCATTAGATATTTATAGTCCCATTATATTTCAACCTCAAATTTAATCCCAACATGTTAGAGTTATTCGTTTCCTTCTACAGAGGCAGCATCTTAATTCCTGAGTGAAAGTTATCATTGAATGAAAATTCAACCATAAAAAGGTGTTGGTATCTTCATCTTTAAAAATATATCGAACATTATATTAAAATATATAACTGGGATTGAATGGTTATCTCATAATAACCATGTATTTGAGAATGGTATGTATTATGTAAAATCATATCTATATCTAAATCATTCTGAACACTTATCCAGAATATTGATGTAATCCTAGGATCCTAATTAGATACAACAGAATGTGGTACTCCATGAAAAATTATTACTTTCATAATTTATATCCCAAAAAATCTTATCATTAGTTAATTATCCAAAAATTTCAATTAAATATGATTATTTCATAATGATAAAAACAAAATCTCATATAGCATTGTGACATATTAATGTTTTGGGGATTCTAGTGATAAAGTACACGGTAAAGGTTTCCCATTTACATTTTAGTATTAGTAATGGTTATAAAATAACTTATAATTATGTATTTATACCTTAACAGATTTACATACCAGGAATTGAGAAACACACTTTTAAATATCCCTTTTCATGTTATCTCACATGATATACTCTTTCAGATCATTATACATATTTATAATTCTTGATTAAATAGAGAATGTTGATTAATGAAATTCACCCAATATCTCACTCTTCAATTCTTGTATTAATGGTAGACATACAAGGTTGATGATACTTTTCATTATATTATAGTTCTGGATGAATTTGTTGTTATTTTTCACAATATTATATAAATCCAAAATATCCTTTTGTGCCTCATTAATGCAAACATGGATGGATGGTTGAACATTAAACTTAGAATGATGTGATATATCCCATATAATGATGATTTCATGGTCTATATTCTTCAAATACATAAATATTGGATAGCATTCAATCATCATCATGGATAAACTAGAATTGACTTTCTAATGTAGAGCACCAATCACCTTGGTATCCTTCTCAGTGTGGTATTTTATTGATTATCCCTAACGTTCCCTCAAATATGATCATCTAAATTACCACATATTTGAACAATTTTCCATGAATCTTTACTCATTAATTTTTTTTATTAGTATATAAATCACATTTTTAACCATAAGGATGATTACACCATATTTTAAATGAAAATATTACAACTCCAAATCATGATTCATATTCTTTTTCTCATGAATTTTCAATTGGTCTGATAAACAATTTATCATTTTATCACACTTCAGGAGTACACATCCCAGTCCATTCATTAATGAATCACTATATATAAAATCTCGTGTCCAGTATAGGGTAGTTTAATCATAGGTGTGCTTAACAACCTTCTTTTCACCTCCTTAACATTTTTCTCACATTAATATATACAAAAGAATGTGTCCCCAATCCTAGTCAACAAGGTTATATGTATTAAATTTATAATGGTTGTTCAAGGCCATTACACAATAAGGATCAACCGATATACCTTCTCTTGTGATTAAATTATCCTAGAATGAAACTTTTGCGAACTGAATTCTACACTTATTGAAGTTGGACTACAAACTATATTTCCTCAAGGTCTAAAAAAATATTGAATTATTCTTCTTGAACTTCTTTTTCTTAAAATATAAAATAATATCATCTATATAGACTACAGAAAACCAATCATATTAATCGATAAAGGCTCTATTTATATAATCGGTAATGATTATGGACATATTGGAATATAAAAATTATATCAATATAAACTCATAATTAATAGACATCATATAGAAAGTATTCTTTCAAATATCCTCCTTCTTGACCCTCCATTTATGATATCATGAATGAAGGTGAACCTTGGAAAAGTATTGAGATATGTGTAGTTGAACGAACATATCATTAGTATAGGGTATATGATACTTGTTCTTGATAATGATATTGTTATTTTATTGATAATAAATTAATATATGCAATGACCCATCATTATTCTTAATAAAAAGAACATGTGCAACCCGTGGTGAAGCACTAGGGAGTATTAATCCTCTATGCGTATTATCCTGTAGTTTTTTCTTAACTCTTATAACTCAATAAAATCAATTATATTTGTATCAATTAAAATATGTGTAGAAAAAGGTATGTGCTTTATAAAAAAAATCAACATCCTGATTTTTGGGAAGACAAGGAAAATATTAATGAAATATATTAGCAGAATCATGAGGAATATGAATATCTTCATTTTTTAGTTTCTTTTTAACCATATCATATCAATATCTCTCTTTAATAGGTAGTGTGATCCATATAATAGAACTAATATCCATTAGATGTTCATATTTATCCACACATTTAAAGGTAAACATAGTTTTATTGAAAATATCATATGTGACTTACCATCCTTGAAAATTGGTATGGGCTCTTTTTAAAGATAGACAATCCATGAACAAAATCACATCAAATTCAACTAGTGGTGTAATTTCATAATTTATAAGAATTATATTACCATAAAAAATAATTATAGAGAATATATATACTAGATATGTGATCATCATTCCATTAACTTTTTTTACTAATAATTCATCATCTACTCATAGAGGTGGTGACATGATACCCTAATAAAATTATTTAGAAATAAAATAGAGAGTATAGAGAAAATAAAATAATAAATTTTCAATTCTATTTTTGATGATAAGTGTACCTTTCACAACTTCATTCTCAGGACCCACATTAGCAGTTATGATAACATAAGCATTCACTTTTTCTTTATCCATAAGTGGTTACTAATGGAACTTGTCATCATTAAGAATTATATCTATATAATTAATGAAATAATTGTTATGCTCCATCTATTTATACTATTTAATTATGGGTGATGCATTCAGTTGATATTTTTCACTATTTCTTTCTTTGAATGGCCTCTACATATCAAATATTTATTCTTTTTCTTGATGTCCTTATTTCCTAAAGATAAAATCTTTAATATTCCCCATATGGTATTTTCCATCGTGCTTACTTCCACATTTCTAATATGAATGATGAATATTTTTCTTTCCTTAATGGGATTTACAATTACAATTTCATTGAAATTATAACATTCTCTTTTTCTTCCCCAAACCATGAGAACAATGAGAGTATCCAATTTTAATTTCAAAAATATAATAACATAAAATTATTTATTCATAGTTATCCAAGTCTTTAATAGCCAATAATAATTGAATACTTATTCTTAAGACACTAAATAATTAATCAACACTGCTTTTAGGATCAATGATAAAACCAGAATCATACATTTCTGGTCTTCTAAAATTTTCCTCAGAAGCACTAATAGATTTTTCATCTTCATTCATTAGTTCTAGTAATCCCCATTCCCATTTCACATGATGAGTTTCTTAAAAATACTTATTTTAAAATACCTCCTTAAAATATTCTTACTTAATAGAGTCAATTTCACCCTCTTTCATCATAATCTTGATTAAAGTCCACCATTAATATGATTGTAAATCCAACCAATATACTAACAGAAAAAAAAATCATGTTTCAATCACTATATAATAGAAAATATTATTTCAATGGTATAGTTCTACAACTCTGTAATTAGTGGATTAGTGTAACCACTGTAGGAATGTGGATATTTCAATTTAAATGACTCAATAATGGGTTGTTATTTCATTTATCCATTTTGAATATTACTCTGATTCATTTTACAATTTATATATTGAGATAGTTGGGTGAGCATAACCGCACAATTTCATTACCCATATCTCATTTCATTAGGTATCTCTTGAGTATTTTCATTGAATTTTCCATCATATTTGACATTATAATGATTTTTCCTGGGTCTATCCATTTACTAAGAAAAAAATTCAAAGTGTGAAAAACAATAATCATAGTGAGAAATAATGTAATCATGAAAAATAATTCATAGAATTTTTGAATGTTGATGCATTATTTTTTATCTATGAAACCTCATGTTTAACCTAGGTCATTCATGGTAATCATATATTTAAATACCTCAGAATTATTCATAAATAAAATTTTAATTAACATGAGAATATCTCCAGAGAGTGTCTAACTAGTTGTGTAGTCTTAAGCCCACACATTTTGAACTAGTGATGGTTGATTTTATCTCCAATCTTTCCCATTTAGAGTTGTTACCCCTAGGTGAATAATTTATATAGCCATATCCAATTTTAGTATCCATAAATAGATTTATTTCCCTGTATAACAACATAATATCTACTTTACCAAATCATTAAGATAATATCCCATACAAAGACTTATCCATTTGGGTTTCAAGAATATTCTCTAATTATAATTTCCAAAATTAAAAACCCCACTCTAATACCCAATGATGTGGCCCATGAATTTAATAAAAACATATTACATTATTTTATATGAATTTTCAATACATCTCATAATTAGACACACTCAGAACCATAATGTTATAGATCCTTTGGAAACTAGATGAAAAATCTTCTTATTTCAAGAATGATATTAAAAATAAACAAAAAAATCAATTTCACATAGTAATATTCTTAGACATACCCTACATAAAATCATTATTCATAACCATTTAAAATGAAACATAAAAAAGGGAGAGCTCAAAATCCTTAGTAAATGTAAAAAAATGAGATATCAAACAATTATCACAAGTTTGTATAAGATAAAAATAATGGTACAAGAACATAATTATAATATAATATAATAATACCCAATCAGTCAAATAGAATTTATCATAAATATTTCTAAAAATATTTTTCATAAAAAATAAATAATTCATATGTATGTGGAATCACCAAAAATCAATCATGATCTATGAGATCCTATCATAATAATAATATATTATTTTTTGGAATATAAATATGCATTGAAAATCAATTCTATAGTCTAGGATCATTTCCAAATATATTATAGTGGATTGGGTTCAATCCCTATTCCTTAATTTCCTTAGTCATGTTTCACTCCCATGACTATCATAGTGGATATCGTCTCTTACTGAACAATTTCCACCCACATTATTGTCCTAATTATCTCATTTGATATCAATCATTAAAAAATTTACTATAGAAATATTTAATTTTTGGACCACAAATCTCATAATGAAAATCATTAATATGTGTTCTACACGATCAGAAAACATTCATCGTGTAATCATATCATAACGTGTGGTAAAAAATGGGCTTCATAAACATTTCATAATTTTAACATAACATAGCCTTGGGAAAAGAAATGGGTTTCATAAAGGTTTAATCATAACTAAATTTAGTCCTTAGATTGAAATGGGTTTTACAAGAACATACTTAAATAATTATCACTGTATGAAATCCAAATAAAGAAAATGGGTAGTGTCATAATAGCATTTCCTCAATGAAGTAGATAAATCATTAATATTAATTGACAAAGATGCAAAATACTCTTAAAATATCATTAGAACCTTTATTTGAAAACAAGAGAAAATATCCTTTCCTTGCGATAACATTTTTACAAAAAATCACAAAATTTAGTGAAAATACAATTCATTGAAAATAACTATCGAAACTTGTAATAATAAAATTAATTCAAAGAACATTCCTCCCAATGGGATAATATATTCATTCCATATATGTTAAGATAAATCATTCCTTTCACAAATCTATATAATTTCAAAATAACTTATTTAGAAAAAATTAAAAAAATATTCCTTTTTATACATTTTTAAATAAAAAAATGAAGTATCAATGAAATATATAAATTTTTTCAACTATTTTTAAGATCTATCATCTTTTTCTTATAGTGTATGGACATGAATTAAAAATTTCTCCGACCATGAGGAAATATGGTCGACATTTCTATATAAACATTATGTTGATAATTTTAAGTAAAAAAGATGGGAAAATCATAGTAATACATAAAATAAAAATAAATAAAATTTGGAGAACAAAATATATGGTTTTTAAAATAAATATATATATATATATAATTTTTTCAATGTAAATTCAAGAAAAAAACAATTCGGATTAAAAGTACAATTAATCATAAATATCATTCCCCAATAACTATCAAGATTCATACACATTAAATATCATGGTTAACAAATTTATATTTATTATAAATATATTCAAGGACCATATTAATATATATATTTAAATGTATCATTCCTTTATAATTTCTAATCTTCCTTTTATTAACAATTTTTTCATTAAAGTGATAATTTGGGTGATAAATTTATTGTTTTCCATGCACGTTTTGATTTTATATTTCTGGTACATAAACCTTGGTATCGATTTCATAATACAAATAATATTAATCAAAATATAAGTGTAATATTTATTAATTATAAAAACTTTTATAACCATTTATAATAAGTGGTGGTGAAAAATAAATTCCATCACTTCATATAGACGGTAGTTCATATATATACATGGGTGATGATTTCACTTTTCGATGCAAGGAACAAAATAAAGGTAAATTATAAAATCAAAATTATAGAAACATTATTATATCATTGAAATTATATATATTCATTAAAATTATCCTTATTACCTTCCAGGTAAGGTAGAAATGAAAATTAAATCACACTGCTTCATAGAGGTGGTAGTCTGCGCGTATGCATGTGCGACATTATCATTTTCTAGTGGATTTAAGGGTAAAAAGGTATATATGATTCAATAAATCTATAAGAATAATTATCTTATAAAGATGATATATAAGTATTGAATCCATCATAATAACCATCAATGAATTATCGTGATAGAAAATGAATCATATCTCTACGTGGAGGTTGTAGTCCACACATACACATGAGTGATAATTTCAGTACCCATTTGATTGAACATGTGTCACAAATGGATGATCTTGTAATGACATGAACATAAATAAAATAAACTCCCTTTTTAAATGTGAAAAATCCTTATTAAAAATGATGTTATTGGAAACACATTCACTAATTTTTTTTTTGGACTACTGTAAGTTATATCTTATTAAATTTATAAGATCGTTAAACATAAAAACCACCGATAGTACAACTTTTATATATTGATCGTATGATTAAAAAATATATGGGGTTATGATAAGTCCAAATGACACAAAAATAGTAACATATATCACCAAATAAAATGATCAAATCCTATGAATTTCATTTATTAGAGCTTTTGAGGGAGCTAGAATCTATAGGTTATTCCCTCAACCAAGCACAAGAAGAGATTCAAAAACTATAGCATGAGAGAAAATGTTTACAAGAAAATGTTCAATCTCATCAAGACACTTTCCCAACCCATGTTTTCTAAACCACCCTAATAAAATCTCACCATCGTACAAAATACCATTATAGAATTTTATTGTCTAATAAAATTTTATGTATTAATATACTAATGGTATGAATTTGAATATTTTTTATTTTTTATAAAATAATGATACTTTTTTCATTTATTATTTTATAATGTTAAAATAATATTGTTTGATAAAAATTAGATTTTCATATGATAAAATTGAAAAGTGTATTTTTTAAAAATATACAGTTTCAATAGAATCACTATTTTTCATGAAATCAATAATTCTTTAAATAATTGATATTTTAATAATATATTATTATTAAATAATATATTAAATATAAATGATTACATAATTTTATTAATTAAAATTTAATTGTTAAAAGGAACTAAAAATACTTATTGTCAGAAAAAAAAATTAATACTTTTTTATAAATTGCATTATTTAATTAAAAGTTTAAATTATAATATTTAGAAAAATATTTTTATAAAATAAATATTATTTTTTAAATAAGTATCTCAAAATTATCCAATGGTGAATTTTTCATTATTTTTTGTGACAATCGAATTATTGTGTGAAAACTAAACATGGTATAGTTATACAGAATGGATTATGACATCATAAAAGAAAAAAAGTGATGTAATAAATAATAAAAATAGTATCCACAAAAAAATTATAATTCCCCATTAAAAAATATTTTTATATGTTATTTGATTATTTTTATAAACCCTTATTTAATCCTAAAAAACATATAATATATTTTAAGGTTTTAAAATTAATTCTCAATAAACATGACTCACATCCACAAAACTAATTGTATTATATTAAAGAGTGTGAATATTATCTATATAGAACAATAAAATACACTATTATTTATTAGATAACCTCAAAAAAATCACTTGTGTGGTTTGTGGTTTGGATTAATTTTTCAAATAAATTCCAAAATACTATATTGGGAAATTAATAAAGATTCACATATCTTTTATGATGAAAACCTACCAAACCTCCCATTAATATTCACTCGTAACCCTTAGATCATGATATTACATGTACATTCCCTCTATAGATCCCTCCAAAGGTGTTCCAAATCTCTTAAGAAGCTCTTTTAATATTTTTATAAGGGCCCTATCAAGGAAAGGGACATTATCCTCTTTATTTTTATTTGAAGTAATTTCCATGTAATAAGACCAATTTTATTCAGAATTTTCAGTATTATAATGTTTTATTACATATATATTTACAGTAATTATTATTTACATGTAATGATTGACTTCCTTTCACTCAAATTTCAATATCCTTAAACCTTTATGTACACCCATTATGCTTCCAAAATTATCCTATGATTTATCATGCCAAACATTTGGGTAGTGAATATCTATCTCCATTTTCACTAAATGGTATTAATCTAGATGTACACACCCTTCATTGATTAGGGAATTCCATGTATATAACCCTAACTACATAATAATTTGATTTAAAGAGACGAAATACACCCTTATGTTTTATGATCTATGTGGCACACGCATGCTTGTACATGATATGAATTTGATAGGCAGAATAGGAATTATATAGCCCTCCAATGCATTGGGTAATGCATTTATCTCATGAGATTCAATGTATGATTAATCACAGATTATCCTAATCACATTATGTTATTATTTCTTTGTGGTTATCCCTGACTTATTCTTATGATGCCAGGTTTTAAATTGTTGCCACATCTTCCTTTGTTCTTTATGTTACCATCATCTATCATTAATTGACAATCATGTTTCTTATTATCACCCCTCTTATGTTACCATAATATTCCTATTTACTCACATGTATTACTATCAACCTGTTATTCTTTTATTATTCCCTTAATTTCTATTATAGATCACTCATTTCTTGTGTAAATCCCTAGGATATCCCACGCAATTTTATAAGATCATATAAATTTAAGGGGATATTATAGAGATTTAGTTTATGTATTTTTATTTTTGTTTTATGTTATCATGTTATATACCTAATTACCCAATAACAATAGGCCCCATGTTTTTCAGGTGTCATATTAAGGGTAAATTTATATAATAAATAATTAATTAATGTGTATGAAAGTTATATAATGTCATAGTTAGAATCATATAAAAGTATATCTATTTTGGGGATTATGATTATAAAATCCAGTTAATTAATTAAGTATTAAACTAAACATAGAAAAACATACCAAAATTTAGCTAATGTATAGAGTAATTGGTTTCCGTGAAACTATATCTCTTTTTGGATGCTATAACTGGATGTTGATCTAGAATACTTGTACCTAGGGGTAATAACCCTAAAACAGTGCATTAATATGGACTCAATTTTCCCTTAGTACATAAAGAAGAAACCTAGCAGAAAACTTAGTTTTACAATACTAAGATACATAATTTGGAAAATCCACATGTTCATTATGAACAATTATAAAGGGGATGAAAATTACAATAATAATTCTGTTAGAAAATAGATCATGGATAAAATAGGTTGAAACCTATAAATTCATAGGTGGAGGAACATATTAAATTTATTATTTTTCCATTTAATGTTCTCGGATTTCATTTTATTCATTTAATAGTTTAACAAATTTTTTGTCTAATTTTCCATATATTTTTTTAGTGGCCATATATGGGAGGAACCGAGTCAATATCCACTGTGAGGTGTAATGTGTTGACTACCCAAATGATATTCCCAACCTGATTAGATAAGGATGCAGGAACATCATGGAAATAAATTGTTTTTTAACTCAAGATAACAACCAAAAGTTGAATCAGGGTGAAAACCCACATCCCCATTAGAAAGTACATGTTTCAATTGAGACCATTATGAAACAAAGGCCTCCAAATTTTTGTGGATCTCCTAATTATTTAATCAAGGAAAAATTGATGAAAATCATTGAAAGGATCTTCTATATCCTTAAATTCACTATGAAATAGAATTTAATGTTGTATATTTACCATATAGATGTAGAATCTGATCAAATGGTGGAAATTGATCAAAAATTCAATGCATGAGAAATATATCAATGTAATAGAGTGGAATCATTTATATAAACTATTTTTTGGTAATTTTATTCCTTAAACTTTAAGAAATAAAATTTATAGGTATTTAATTACCCTCAAGAAAAAGGACGACGAGGGCCTCAGTCTTTATTAGGAAAACATCACAGTACTTTCAAGATATGCCTCCAAAATTTTCATTTCCCCTAAAAGTACAAGGTTTTTCATCTTTAGTGGGATAAATATGTGACAACAAAAATAATTAGGGATTCATGAAATTGACATCAATGTATAAATTTTATAGTGTGGCCTCAATATTGAAATAGATATCAGTGAATCTCAAGTGTCTCATGGGTCTGGAGATAAGAATCAGAGAACATATTTTCTTTCTAGTAGTGCAATGAAAAAATATCATTGGGGAAATAAATTGCAACATCCCACTTGTAATTTTTTTGATGGATCTTCTCAATAATTTAATGAAGGGAACATGGAAATACATTAGGAGTGGGAATAAAGGGAACCCATGTAGTTATTGATGAAAATAGAAACACACCAATGTGATAGGATAATAGATTCCTCTATTCAACCCTTATTCTATTTTCCAATGTCTCAACTAAAAATAGTAGGGATACTATGTGAATCAATTCTCTAATAGAAGAGTTATCGATGAAAACTGATTAAAACAACCTCCAATTCATGGAGTGTAAGGGAATGATTATTCCATCAAAACTACTTAGGTGGATCCTGACAATTATATACTAATATTTATGCTAGTTATTCATTCATGTATATGAAACATACCGATTTATTCTTGTTCTACACATTAATTCATATCATGAAACATTAGTTGAACTATTCAAAAACCACTCCAAAACATGGCATTTTTTCTATCGTTTAAAACAAAAAATGGTGAAATTGTTGAATCCTATGTATATAAATCCCCCCCTAATAATTTTTTTCTGAATTTCCCAAAAAAACCTTTTGATGCTCTATTTAGTGGAATTCAATGAAATTATAGGAATGTAATTCCATTTTATGATTAGATCCAACATAAATTTGAGAGAGAATGAAATCATGGTATAATTTTCTATAATTTTAGGAGAAGGATGAATCCCCATTGGTATCATACTCTCAGGGATGTATATTATTTCTATAAGTCCCCACCTTAAACATTACATAATCTTGAGTTAAGTCAAGAATTCATATAGAGGATTTATTCAGGTTCAGAGTTTTAGAGAATTTATCCATAAGTATTACATTACATTTCATAAATTACAAATTAGACACTTCTACTCAGTTTCCATTTTTCATAAAATAAAAACTCTTAAAAAAAGAAACATGTCTAGTTCCTTGTTTTAGACAACATGAATTTTCCTTGATCCCATCCATGACCCTATTCATATTTAAGTCCAATGAAAAACATTAAAAAACATGGGATGATCATAAAAATCTCAGTAAGGGTTATAAAATATAGATGGAAAACATTATCCCATCAATAAATACAAATCAATGAAACCATACTTTTTAATCAAACATACCTCATGAAATCATAAGATTTAGTAATAACACATAGAAATAATAAATAATAAAGGAAAATTATGGCTTACATAACATACTTACATTATGGATTTCACAGATACATAGGGAGTTACATTTGGAATACCCCTCACAATATATTCCATAAATCTCATAGGAGAAACATTAACGTTTACCACCATCACGTTACCAAATGAATTTGAGAGCTATCTCGGGCTCACCCACCCTATGTTTATCACAGAACAACCTATATACGTAAAAAATCCCAAAGAACTATAAAACATAAAACAATAATATAGGAAAGATAACATTTCCTCATTTCAATTACAATATATCATTTAAAGATAATGAAATAATCAATGCTTTCTCAAAAGCACTTTTAATACCATTTAAAACATTTAATAAGAAGAATTTTGAATAAAAGTATCCCATATCAATTTCAAAATTTTAAATGAATAAACATTTTAAAACATTAATGTCTATATAAATAAATCCTAAAAACCAATTTTAAAACACAGACATTAATGAGAAAGAATTATATGAATAATTATTTAAAACATTTTAAGCAACGTTTTAGTTAAAGAGTCCCTTACCACCTGAGAAAATACTTAAATAAAAATAATAACATTAATAAAAGATTATAATATCATGAGAATAAATAGATTCATAATATAATATTTCAAATGGAAGTATATACACTCTATAGGATAATAAAGGTGCTTAAGATCAAGATATGCTTCAAATGAAAGGAGATTGAGGCATAGTCCCATACAAAAATTCAGCAGCCTAACGACGTCACTTTAAAATTTAGAAAAAGAGATAATGGGAGAGAAAAGGGTATCTCATCAATTGTACATAAAATAGACATTTATAAGGATATATAAGAGCATATCCCAACATAATATAATGTAAATTATAAGACACAACATAAAATAAGTCTTTGACTAAAAGAGGAGGGTGAAAGGTTCCCATACATAGAATATATCATTACATTAAGGATAAATCAATGAAATAACTATGTGTGAAAAAAATATTGGTTGCGCCCAAATTTACCCAATAAATATGGTAAAAGAGGTCACTTTTAGTAGAGTTTGGGTTATCGAATCCACATGGACCAAAGAAGAAACCTTGAGACACTAAGATTTGATGCGGGGTTGGCTACTAAGTGGCAAACTATGGTGTTGATTGATTTAAAGAAATTGTGATTTAATTTAAATAAAAAAACAAATAAAATTACGTTAATTAAAACAAATAATTAATTTGATTTGATCCTAGGTTGTCTCTAGGTCCTAATTGGATGTAATTTTTTTTTCTTTGGATTTTATGTTCATCGGTTCAAAAGGTATCCATTAAATGAAATAATTACCCATTATCACTCCTCGATTTAATCCATACACAATTTCAAGTATAATAACCAATTAACTTATAGTATCACTTAAATGAGAGCTCCAAGTAATTGGATCATACTATCACTCAAAATGTGTCGTTGTTAAAGTCTTTGAGGACAAAGAAGGAGATAAATCAAAGAAAGGAACTCTTAAAATGAAGAACAGATTTAAGAATTTAAGATCATCAAATAACAGTCAATCCTCCCCATCCAACTCCCTAGGATCTACCATAAGGTTATCCCCTCTATTTATTCTATTATATCAATGTAATATGCTAGTAGACTTAATTAAGCGGGATTGATAAAGAAAAATATTGAAAAATGAACATTCCACTATTGTATGATGAATTCACAAGTGCAAGTGTGAATAAATTCACACCTTGATTCAAAGGTATCAACGTGTGAAGAAAAGGAAAAGAAAACGTGAATAAGAAGAAAAAAATTTATTAAAATACTCAATGTTAATGAAAAACATACATTATAGAAATTGATGATGCTATTACAAAATGAAAGCGGGAAATTACAATTGAATGAAATGCAATGGATGAAAGAAAAAACATTGATTCAATGAAAAATAATAGATGATAATTCCCTTCACCATAAGATCCTTATATAGGCATATTAGAGACTTAGAGACACCAAAAATCAATAAATTCCATCCCCATTAATTTATAGAGAAAATAAGGGTGAGAAAATCAAGGGAATTGGATGTTTCGAAGATGACCGAGAAAACCTTCCATATTCAACCCCCTTATTGACGAATAAATTTGTAACTAATGATGGAAAATTCAGAAGTTTTCATAGAAGAAAAATATCTTTGTTCATGTGTCCAATAATAGTTGTAACAATTTCATGCCATTTAGTTAAACCATTTGGAAGTTATGATCGAAATGGTGGGAATACCTTATGGGTGTATAGGTTGGGCCCACCATTTAAATATAAACTTTGGATCCCCTTATCTCCATAAAAACATCCGAATTAGCTCCGACCTCAGTTTAATGAAATGATCCCCATATTTTTCTATTTCTACAATAAAAAATTTGAGCTTCATTGGACTTGTTTTGTGGTCCCCAATTTTGTTTGATGGGCCTTTGGCCAATTATGCTTTGTCCATAAACATTCTGCATTCATGCCCAAAAATCTCCATCTTTCATTGGAATTCATCTATAAATCCTAGGAGATAAAATATTCCAAACAAATTGATTAATCATATCCCAAAATATTAAATTGAAAAAAATAAATATAATTATCTCCACAAACAGATGAATGATTGGGCCCAGATTTTCATTTTAAACATGAATTGCCCATAAGATGATAAATGAAGTTCTATTTATAAAATGCACTAAAAATGATGTTTATTGACTTTGGAAAAATGAATATAAAGATATTAACAATAAATATTAGCCACTTCCAGTGTCTAATCACATATATAAACCCAATATAAGTGGATATTAATCGTAAAACAATCATAGGTCATTCACACATATTCATATAATGACATAATTAATAAGTAGAAGTTTAACCCAAATAATAGAAATTAGGTTAAGAAGTTCTCTTACAGAAATTCGACAGTCTAAGGACGTCACTTTAAAATTAATAAAATGAGTTTATGTGAGAGAAAATGGTCTCTCATCACATGTAAATAAAAGTTAAAAAAATAAGGATATATAAGAACATATCCCTACATAACAAAATGTAAATTTAAAATACATTACATAAAATAAGTCTTTTACTAAAATAAGAGGGTGAAAGGTTCTCTTACAGAGATCATATAATTACATTAAGGATAAACCAATGAAATAATTGAGGTTGAAAAATATATGTAAACCCAATATAAGTATCATAGATTATTCGCACATATTTATATCATGACATAATCAAGATGTAGAAGATTAACCCAATGAATGGAAATTGGGTTAAGAAGTTCCCTTACAGAAATTCGACGGCCTAACAACGTCTCTTTAAAATTAAAAAAATGAGTTGATGAGAGAGAAAATGTTCTCTCATAACATGGGAATAAATTTTACAGGAATATGGATATAGAAGATCATATCCCAACACATGAAAATTAAAATAAAAAGACATAACATAAAATAAGTCTTTGACTAGAAGAGGAGGGTGAAAGGTTTCCTTACCGATTTAATAACTTATGATACATACACCACATGAAATAAGGATCATAAAATCATGATTTAAATACCCATAAATTAAATTATATTAAAAAAATACAATAATGGGAAGTACATAGAAGACAAAATAGGAAGTAGTGGCAAATATAGCATGAATCTCACGGAAATAAAAAGTGAGATGAAAACCCCTTACCGATTTGGTAACTTACGAAACATACACCCAATGAAAGAAAGATCATATAATTAATATTTAAATAAAAATAAATTAAATTATATTACCTAATAAATACAATCATGGGAAGTACATAGACCACACAAAAATAAATAGAGGAAAATATACCATAAATCTCAGAGGAATAAAAAGTGAGATGAAAACCCCTTACCGATTTGGTAACTTATGAAACATACACCCCATGAAAGAAAGATAATAAAATAAAGATGTAAATACCCATAAAAATTATATTAAAAAAATAATTCAATAATTTTTAGGAAATACACCACACAAAATGAAATAGTGGCAAATATAGCATGAATCTCACATGAATAAAAAGTGAGATGAAAACCCCTTACCTCGTGTCTGACATGACTTGTTTGTTTATTATTCTCAATGAATAAAAAATTAAGTTAATTTATACTTGCTTCAGAAACTTTTTAAATTTTATTATTACTTTTATATCACTTATTACCTTACTATCACAGTTATTAATTATTTGAGTTGATATCGTAAATTTTGTCGATGTTTAGAACTTGAGTAAACAAATAAAGTTGTTATAATTACAAATTGTCCATGTGGTAAAAGGTATATTATCTCCAGAATGATATTCATGATTTAGATATCATATATATCATATATATCCATTATATATGTTTTTAGAATAGTCCATAACATTTGGACATAAGAAATGAAATGCACCGTTCATGGAGACGGTACGTCGTACGTACGCATGAACGCTACTTTAATTTCTATTTCATATTTTATGGAATGATAACTTAATGATACATAAGTATATTATAATTACATTATAATATCCTAAATAATTTCATTAAACCCATCCTTTATACATTCCACGTATGGTATGAATGATTCATATCAATTTGAGGGGACAGTGGTCCGCACTTCCTCAAATGAAATTATCGTATTCAACCATTATGGAAACCATAAAGGTATGATATAAATCAAAAAATACAGAAGAATAGAGATAATATAAATATTATAAATATAATATATAGTTACATTTCAATCATAATGGCTACTATGAGATACGATAGGAGATATTTGAACAATCATTGTTTCGTGAGACAATGGTTCATCGTCCAAAGAAACAATATGATTGTATCCATTAGATGGAGGTGTGTGAATGTGTAGTTCTAATAATTCTCATAAAAACATCCTAGTATATTTTATATAATGTTATTGTTTTGAAATAATTTAATAAATAGATTTTAGTGGGTTGGATAAGGAAAATAATAGAAATGAACTTGAGAGAAGACGTTACCTTCAAATCAAGTAACTCCCTTTGGTTTGAACGAAAAGGATTTCTTGAAGTTTCTTCTTCCTATAGGAAGGATTCTAGGAGGAATATAGGGATGTTGGGAGCTTATTTTTGCAGAGGTTGGATGAGCCAAGGGGATTGAAGGGTTTGACTGGTTATAGGTGGTCTCCTTTTATAAGGGGGAGGAGGGTCTCTTTAGGAAAGTTTGAAAGTATTATTTTATTATAAAATTATTTTCGGTTTCAAATGGTCGAAAAATCATTAAATTGGAAGATAAGATGACTCTTGTTCGAAATAAAATCATATAATAAAAATTGGAAAGTTATTATATGTTTTTTAATTTTTATAATCTCATTTATTTTAATCATTCATCAATAAGGTAATCGCTATATCATCATTGTGTCATAAATAATTTTATTTATTTGAAGTCTGAAGATTATAATTAGAATACCATGATGTAGGAAATATTTTGACATTTCCAATGAAAACTTATAGTCAAAGATATAACTTATATTACCCCATATAAAAATTGTTTTACTAAAAGATATATGTTTATGTTACTTTTGTCTTTACGTTAAATTAATTAATATAGAGTGTCATTATCACTTCCAAGTGGCTCTATGGGGTCAAAAATCGACCCAAGGATGAATTTGGTTAGAAAATTCTCATCCAATATGGTTAAAACAAGTGTAAGGGTAATTCAATATTATTATAATATTATTTTTTTACCCTTATTTACCAGATTTACCCTTCAACCATGGTAAATAAAATATTTACTAAGGTAAATATTCATAATGTATAAAGATAAATGTTACCCTATATACACAATTAAAACCTCCTGATTAAAAATATGGAATCCATTTTTCCAAATTCAAAACACAGAAGTGGCATAAATTAATTTAAAATTAATTATTGTTGTCAAAACCAAAGTGCGTGTTTTTAAGAAATAATAACTATCAAAAGATTGACATTTTTTATGTCCAATTTCCAAGTGAAATTACTTCCAATGACTAAAATCGGATTAAATGGTAAAAATATAATCCAATTAAACATTAAAACCAATTAAATAGAAAATCTAACTATATAAATAAATTATATGATAATTCAGTTTTCAATTAAAATGCGGTATTTTACACTTTTCGTTAAAAAAATAACTTTATCAGAAAAATACCAATAATTTACCCAAAGTAAATTTTTATGTCCCAATTATAAAGAAGGATTTTATATTGTAAAATAGAATATATAAAATTGAAAAAAAAAATTATTTATAAGGCTTTCACTATCAAAATGCGGTAAAACTACCTTTTAAAAATAATAGAGTATTTTTGCTAAAATTTGATTCATTATCTTTTTTAGCCTCTAATTTTTTTTAGATAAATGTAAAAAAAAATTAACAAACATGAATAATCATATTTTAGTTAGTTCAGCTCATTCCTGCGAATACAATGGTAAGGTGTTAACTACCATTTACATTAATAATATTATTATTTATTTTTTGGTGTAACTCAACGTTTTGTGCAATGTACGATTTCATATAAATCTGTTATTGCGTGTTGAGTATGGTATCAGAAAAAGTTTCCCCTTTAACATAAAATTAATATTTAAATAAAAATATTAATAAATATAAAAATTTCATATCCTTTATTTACCTGGGATGTTACATCCTTCCCTTGTTTTGTAAATTGCATCCTCTAAATTTTAACATTAGGTTCAGAAACTTCATTAAAAGTCCCACATCGAAAAAAGAGTCAATAATATTATCACATTAAAATGAAGAATAGAAGTATAAAAGTCTCCCAAGATAACACATACTAGGATTCCATGAAAACATGGATATGGAGGAGAAATTATGTTCCATCTTCTGATAGAGAGTGATAGAAGACATGATTAGGAGAAAGTTAACAACAAGAAAACCACAAACTTTTGATGGGTTAAACAGTCATTGGTTTCCCAGTAATAAAAGTAACTGTAAAATTGTTTTTTTTAGTTTTGTTTCATAAATTTTAGGAATTTATTTATGATCTTGACTAAGAATATAAGGACACATACTTACTTGTCATGTAGACTTCTATACTTTTCTAAATTTCTACCAAAAAATCTTCCTTTCTCAAAATGATGAGCATTCAGGATGACTTGGACACATCAAAAGTGATAAAATAAACTTATAGAGAATAACAAGATACAAAAAATATAAACCATATATTTTCCCTATATTTATACATTAACCAAAACCAAAATGGTTAGTACAAGATCAGATAATCCCCAAAAAGGATAATCCTTTATAAAAAGAAATATTATTCTTAATCTCCAAAATTCCACAAACAATACCCAAAGTTCAACAAAGACCATTCAATAAACAAATATCCTTAAAATTCATCAAAGTATTCCAAACTAATATTGAAACCCAAAATTTAGAAGGATTTGATCGTATAGACTTCCACGATAAATATTAACATTTATCTCCAAATAGCATCAACTGCTCTTGAAGTCTCATACTGATGTGTAATCAACCTAATCACATATTCTCTATGATAGGTTACTCAATTCCATAAATAACCCAAATATTTATATGTCCACAATAAAAATATATATTCTTCCAAAATAAAATTTCAATCATTACTCCACAAATGACATCCCATAGTATTCTATTTCCCTTAGACTTATAATATTCCAAAAAGAGAAAACATCTTCTAAAATAACCTTTATCACTTAATCACCAAATCATTTCCCTATGTTAAGGATATCTATTTGATAAAACATAAGTTCTCAAAATCAAATTATTCTTGATTCATAAAATCATTTAACTAAAAAGAATAAGTCATACTAACTAGGGACTTCACATAAGATAGTGATAGACGATGTACCCTTATCGCCCTTAGGAAGTGTTTTCGATTCCCATGGCCTTGATGGAAGCGACAGGTTGTCCCCCATCCTATGGTGTTTAATTTTTATAAAACTCAAAAATAACCCTAACATGTTTTAACCTCAAAGGTTTTCTTATACCATTCATTTTTATCCTGAAACATTAATACCTCTACATCTTAATTTATGAAGCCATATATATATTGTCCTTTTTTTTTAATTCACCTATATATGATAAAATAAAAATATTCCAAACAGAAAGAACATAATTCCTTGATCATGGTGTCCATATGGTTTCATCATCATCTTGTTCACATATTTAGAAGGTCCATTAATTACAACAATTATTTAGAGATCATTCAAAATCATTTTCTTCCTTTATCCAAATACACCTTGTACAACTTGGGTCATATGGGTGTTCACAGAAAACTGGTTTCATAAAATAATCATGTAGGATATATAATTTCAAAACATCTGATAAAACTTGATTTTTATAGAATAGTCAGAACATGTTTGAGTTGAAACTTTCATTCAATGGTCCTTTTAAAATACCATAAGCATTTCCTAAGAGTCTATATTGTAAAAATAAATATAAATATGTTGTGCAAGGGTCTCCTTATTCAGAACCTTTTTTAAAATCATAATATGGTTCAAAATCTTGTGATAAGGTAAAATATTTGAAAATTCCTTGATAATATTTACCTTTCTCGAAAATATGAGAATATTGTGAAAATAGAATTTGATTATATACAACCCATGATCCACGATGATATCGAGGTATAGTGTAGGTTTTTGATATCTCAAACAACTTATTGCAAGTGAGTTATATTCTAGAAAAAAATTCACAATCATCTGAACATGACTTTATAACAATTATTGTAAGAATTTCATTAGGAAGAGATAATAATTTCGTTTGAGATCCTCATCCTTTAATTTGTAACCAAATTTCCTTGATCTACAAAAGTTATAAAATAAGGATTTAACTGAAATAATAGACATAGGGACTAACCATGTGTTTAACAAAAACTCATAATCCCTAAAGATGTCTAAACTGACCTTTCATAACAACTGTAAAGCCCCAGCTTTAAACATTACATAATATTGAGTTAAGTCAAGAATTCATATTGGGGATTTTTCTAGGTTCAATGTTTTAGATAATTACGCCATAACTATTACATTACATTTCAGAAATTACAAAGTAGACACTTCTACTCAGTTTCCATTTTTCATAAAATAAAAACTCTTAAAAAAGACACATGTCTAGTTCCTTGTTTTAGACAACATGACTTTTACTTGATCCCATCCATGACCCTATTCATATTTAATTCCTATGAAAAACATTACAAAACTTGGGATGATCATAAAAATATCAGTAAGGGTTATAAAATATAGATGGAAAACATTATCCCATCAATAATTAAAAAACAATGAAACCATACTTTTCAATCATAACGTAACTTATGAAATCATATGATTTCTAAATAACACACAGAAATCATAAATCATAAAGGTAACTTATGGAATACATAACATACATAAATTTTAGTTTTCATATCTATATAGGGAGTTACATTTGGAATACTCTTCACAGTATATTCCATAAATCTCTTAATATAAACATTAACGGTTACCTCCTTCACATTACCCAATGCATTGGAGAGCTATCTCGGGCTCACCCACCGTTGGTTTATCATGGAACCAACCGTATATGTAAAAAAACTCCTAAGAACCATAACACATAAAACAAGCATAAAGGAAAGATAACATTTCCACATTTCAATTACAATATATCATTTCAATATATTGAAATAATCAATGCTTTCTCAAAACCATTTTCGATACAATTTAAAACATTTAATAACGATATTTTTAAATCAAAGTGTCCTATACAACGTTGAAACTTTTAATGAAATTAAAATTTTAAAAACTTAATTTCCATAAAAATAAATCCTAAAAACCATTTAAAAAACATGGACATTAATGAGAAATATTTAGATGAATAATTCCTTAAAACATTTAAAAAATGTTTTAGTTAAAGAGTCCCTTACCATTTGAGAAAATACTTGAATAAAAATAATAACATTAACCAAAGATTATAATATCATGAAAATAAATATATTCATGATATGATATGTCAAAGGGTATTATATACACCCTATAGGATAATAAATGAGCACAAGATCAAGATATGCCTCAAATGAAAGGAGATTGAGTCATAGTCCCTTACGAAAATTCAGCTCCCTAACGACGTCACTTTAAAATTCAAAAAAAAGAGATGATGGGAGAGAAAAAGTTTTATCATCACTTGGACATAAAATAGACATCAATAAGGATATAGGAGTACATATCCCAACATAAGATAATGAAAATTAAAATACATAACATAAAAGAAGTCTTTGACTAAAAGAGGAGGGTGAAAGGTTCCCATACAACGAACATATCATTACATTAAGGATAAATCAATGACATAACTATGTGTGACCAACATATATACAACAAATATAAGTGGATATTAATTGTAATACAATCATATGTCATTCACACATATCCATATAATGACATAATTAATAAGTATAAGTTTAACCCAAATAATGGAAATTGGGTTAAGAAGTTCTCTTACAGAAATTCGACAGTCTAATGGCGTCGCTTTAAAATTTAGAAAATGATTTTTTGAGAGAGAAAAGGGTATCTCATCAAATGTACACAAAATTTAAATCAATAAGGATATATAATAACATATCCCAAGACACTAAAATTGAAATTTAAGAGACATAACAGAAAAGCAGTCTTTTACTAAAAGTGGAGCGTGAAAGGTTCCCTTACAAATATCATATCATTACATTAAGGATAAAAAAATGAAATAATTATGTGTGGAAAATATAAATACACCCAATATAAGTTGATATTAAGTGTAAAAAAATCATAGGTCATTCACACATATTCATATCACAACATAATCAAGAAGTATAATATTTACCCAAAGAATGGGAGTTGTTTTAAGAAGTTGCCTTACAAAAATTCGACAGCCTAACGACATCGCTTTAAAATTAAGAAAATGATTTGATCAGAGAGAAAAGGGTCCCTCATCACATGGAAATAAATTTTACAACAATAAGGATATATAAGAACAAATCCCAACATAGGAAGTTAAAATTAAAAGACATAACATAAAAGAATTCTTTGACTAGAAGAGGAGGGTGAAAGGTTCCCTTACTGATTTGGTAACTTATGAAACATAAACCAAATGAAATAAGGATAAAAAATGAATATTTAAATACCCATAAATTAAATTATATTACACAAAAAATACAATAATGGGTAGTACATAAACCACACAAAAGGAAATACAGGAAAATATAGCATGAATCTCACGGAAATAAAAAGTGAGATGAAAACCCCTTACCGATTTGGTAACTTATGAAACATACACCACATTAAAGAAGGATCGTAAAATGAAGATGTAAATAAAAATAAATTATATTATATTACAAAATGATTATAATCATGGGTAGTACACAGACCACATAAAAAATAAATAGTGGAAAATATAGCATGAATCTCACGGGAATAAAAACTGAGATGAAAACCCCTTACCGATTTGGTAACTTAAGAAACATACACCCCATGAAAGAAGGATCATAAAATAAATATTTAAATACCCATAAATTAAATTATATAAAAAACGAATAAAATCATGGTTAGTACATACACAACACAAAAGTAAATAGTGGAAAATATAGCATGAATCTCATAGGAATAAAAAGTGAGATGAAAACCCCTTACTTCGTGTCTGACTTGACTCGTTTGTTCCTTGTTCTTCCTGAAAAATAATCTTAAGTTAATTTATGCTTGATTAAAACCCATTTTAATTTTTATTATTACTTTTATATCACTTATTAGCAAACTATAACAATTATTAATTATTTTAGTTCATGTTACACATTTTATCGATATTCGGAACTTGAGTAAAAAAATGAACTTGTAATAATTACAAATTGTCCATGTGGTAAAGAGTACATTATTACCAGAATAATATTAATGATTTATATATCATATATACAATATATATCCAGTATATATTTATTTATAATATTCCATAATATTTGTACATAATAAATGAAATGCACCGTTCATGGAGACGGTAAGCCGTACGTACGCATAAACGCTACTTTTATTTATAGTTAATATTTAATGGAATTAAAACATAATGATACATATGAATATAATAATTATAGTTTAATATCAAATATAATTTCAGTAATTACATCCTTTATACTTTCCATGTATGGTATGAACAAGTCATATCACTTTGAGGGCGTGGTAGTTCGCACTTCCTCCAATGAAATTATCGTATTTACCCATTATGGAAACCATAAAGGTATGATATAAATGAAAAATACAGAAGCATAGAGATAATATAAATATCATAAATATCATATATAATTAAAATTCCATCATAATGGACCCCATGATAGGCTGTGTGAGATATTTGAACAATCATCGTTTCGTGAGACAGTAGTTCACCGTCCACAGAAACAGTATGTTTGTATCCATTAGATGGAGGTGTGTGGATCTGTAGTTCGAATAATTCTCATAAAAACAACCTAGTATATTGAATATACTGGTTTTATTATTAAATAATGTAATAAAGAGATTTTAGGGGGTTAGAGAAGGAAAATAAATGAAAAGAACTTGAGAGAAGACGTTACCTTTAAATCGGGTAACTCCATTTGGTTTGAACCAAAAGACATTCTTCATGTTCCTTATGCCTAGGTGAAGGATTCTAGGAGGAATAGAGGGATTTTTGGAGCTTATTTGGTTAGAGTATGAATGATACAAGGGTATTGAGAGGTGTGATTAATGGGTTATAGGTGGTGTCCTTTTATAAGGGGGAGAAGGGTCTCTTTAGGAATGTTTGAAAGTATTATTTTATTATAAACTTATTTTCGTTTTCAAAAGCTCCAAAACTCATTAAAATCGAATATAAGATGAATTTGCTTCTAAATAAAATCATCAAATAATAATTGGACAGGTATTGGATATTTATTTAAATCATTTATTAATAAGGTAAACGATGCATCATCATTATGTCATAAATAATTTGTTTTATTTAATATTTAAAAATTATAAATAAAATACCATGATGTAGTAAATCTCCTTATATTTCAACTGAATATTTTTAGTAGAATATATAACTTATATTACTCTATATAAAAACTGTTTTACTAAAAGCTACATGTTTATGATACTTTTGTCTTTACTTAAAATTAATTAATCTATAGTTTCATTATCACTCCCAAGTGGCTCCATGCGGTCCCAAAATCAACCCAAGTATTCCCTTGGTCAGAAAGATCTCATTAAATACTATTAGGACAAGTGTAAGGGTAATTTAATATTATTATAATATTATTTTTTTACCATTATTTACCATATTTACTCTTTAACTATAGTAAATAAAATATTTACTGAAGTAAATATTCATAATGTCTAAAAATTAAAGTTACATATTTACACAATTTGAACCTCCTGATTCCAAATTTCTAATCCATTTTTCAAAATTCAAAACAAAGAAGTGGCAGAAATTAATTTAAATTTAATTCCCGTTTTCAAAATCAAAGAGTTTTTCTAAGAAATAATAACTATCAAAAGATTGACATTTTTTTATGTCCAATTTCAAAGTAAAATTACTTCCAATGAATAAAATTGGATTAAATGGTAAAAATATAATCCAATTACACTTTAAAACCAATTAAAAGAACAATTTAACTATATAAATAAATTATATGAAAAGGCTATTTTTAATTAAAATGCGGTATTTTTCACCATTCATTAAAAAATTAACTTTATTTGAAAAATACCAATAATTTACTCAAAGTAAATTTTGATGTCCAAATTCGAAAGAATTTTTTTTCAAATAGAACATATAAAAGTGAAAAAAACTAGATTTAAAAGATGTTCTCTATCAAAAGGTGGTAAAACTGCATTTTAAAAATATTAGAGTATTTATACTTAAAATTTTATTCATTATCATTTTTAGCCTCTAAATTTTTTTGGATAAATGTAAAAACATTTAACAAAAAATTATATTCATATTTTAGTTAGTTCTATTCATTCCTACCAATACAATGGCAAGGAGTTTACTACTATTTAAATTAATAAACTTATTATATTATTTTTTGGTATAACTCAACGTTGTGTGCAATGTAAGATTTCAAAGAAATCTATTGTTGCATGTTGAGTACGGTATTGGAGAAAGTATACCATTTAACATAAAATCAATATTTAATTAAAAAAATTCACAAATAAAAAAATTTCATATTCTTTATTTACCTGGGATGTTACAAATTTCCCATGAGAAGTCACATCCAGCATAAATGATTGAGACTATGTAAAATATCAACCTTGGTTTCAGGACCATTGAAAGGGAATCAATCGATGTGTTTCCTGAAGAATTTCCATGTCTTCCAATGAGTTTCAAGGTTGATTTATTGATCAAACTTATACCCAGAGAATTTTTAATATCTAAAAATAAATATAGAATAGAAATTGATAAAGCAGATGGGCTGAAGAAGAATCTATAGGAAAAACCAAATAAATTTTTTATACACCCAAGTGCATCACCATGGGGTAAACCGGTCCTCTTTATATAGAATAAGGATGGTTCAATGTACCTATTCATTTATTATAGTGAGTTAAAAACCATCATGATAATGAAAAATTATCCTCTTCCATGGATTGGTGACATATTGAATCTACAACATGGAGCCCAATAAATTTCTAATGTAGATATTTGGTTATGAAAATATTAAGTAAAGGTGAAGAATGAGGCTAACCCAAGACATATTTTTTATATATGGTAAGTGCACTATAAGTTCACAGTGATTCCATTTGGAATCAATAATTCTATAAAAATCTTTATGTTCAGAATGAATATAGTCTTTAGGGATTACCTTCACAAATTTTTTGTATTATTTTTAGAGTATATTCTTATCCACTCCAAATAAAATAAAGATCATGAGGAGAATTTATATTTTTATTGAATAGCATGGTAAAATAAATGATGTATTCCATGTATAGTAAATTTGAGCTTTGTATAGATCATGTGACATTCAAGGGCCATGTTATCACTATAAAAGGGATATATACATGGATTCATTAAAAATAGAAGCAATTAAAGGATGGATCAAACCATCCTTTATGACTGAAATCTATAGTTTCCTTGGATTACTAGCGTAGTGACATCCATTTCTGTTAAAAATCTAAGTATTTCCAATCCCACTTACCAAGAACACATGGAAGGGGTGAATAATTTATAGATTGATGAATGAAAAGAAATATTTAATGATGTAATGAAGAGGCTAATAACTTCACTAGTGATCATCTTTCCCACTACTAGGCAGGGTTAATGATATATATTGATGCATAAAAAAGTATTGGGTTGTTTACTCATTCAAAATTAGAAAGTGACATCCTATGCATCTAACCAATTAATGGTCCATGAGAAAAATTACCCATGACTTGATATAGAATTAGTTGTAGTAGTATTCATTATGAATATTTGGTGACATTATATCTATGAGAAAAAGTGTGAGAAATATATGGATCATATAATCCTGAAGTATAAATTCATATAAAATTAGATCAATATGTTCAAATTAAATGGCGTAGAGATGATCATGGATTATGATTATTCAATCCATTACCATATTGGGAAGGCGAACAAAGTGGAAGATTCTAGGAGTATAAAGGATCTACAAACTAAATCCATGATGAAAATGACATGGGATACAACCATCTTGAACTTACTAAGAATTTCTATGGGTATAATAAAATTATAATTATCCAACACTTCTAAAAATATTTCTCAAATATCTATTCCTAGGAGGATCAAGGAGGATTTGAAGAATGATTAGGTGCTTCAGAAAAATGTATTGAATATTCCAGAGCATAAATATTTTTAAAGATAAAGTCATAAGGTTTCTAACACAAAAATATATCCCAAGAAATACTCAACTGAATATAGAACTTATAGATGATGTGAATAGTTCATCCTTATCAATTCACCTAGGAAACACTATGATGTATAGAGATCAGATGAACAAAATATGGTGGGACAACATAAAGAGAGATATTTCATAGTTTGTATTATAATACATGGTATTCCAGAAAGATAATGTTGATTGGAAAAATTCAACAGTGATGATGAATCCATTTCCCACACTAGTATGGATATGGGAAAACATATTAATGGATTTTTTTAGGACTCCCCATGTGCCCAAATCGAAATAACACGATCTAGGTTGTAGTAAATCATCATACCATGTTAGAAAATTCCATTACTATCAAGGAATATTTCCATCTACAAAAAATACTAAGATATACATTATATAAATTTTAATAATGAATTTAATTACTATAAGTATTGTATATGATCTAGATTTAAGGTTTACATTGCAGTTTAGATAATTATTTAATAAGATTTGCATAATGAACCGAGTTTTAGCACTACTTATCACCCTTATAAGGGTGTTCAATCTAAATGAACCATTAATACTATAAAGGATATGATGAGGTCACATTAAATGGTTTTGAAAGGATTTTTGTATCAACACCTTTCCTTACTAGAGCTATCATAAATCAATAGTTTGATTCTAGTATTCAAGAGACACATTATGAGGCTCTATATGGGAAGATGTGTGAGACTCCAATATGATGGGATGAAGTTATAGAGAGGAATATAATAGGACCAAACCAAACCCAAGAGATGATATAGAAATTTAATGATATTAAAAATCTTATTAAATCTGCATAAAGATGATAGAAAATATATGAAAACAATCATGGATGAGACCTAAATAATGAGGTCAGATAAAGTGTTTATATATAATAATGTAAGAAACTCATGAGGATTTGGAATAAGGAAAATCTAAGTCCATGATAAATCAAACACATCATGATCATTGATCTCGTGGGAGTGGTCGCCTATCAACTATAATTCCCACCTATAATATATCAAGTAAATAATGTGTTCCATTTATCCCTCTTAAAAAATTACATACCAGATCCATCAAATGCACTAAATCCTTATGTGGTACCATTATATAATAGTCATTAATAGGAGTAGTATCCCGTGAATATCTATAGAAAATGTTCTGTGAAATAAGAAAACTCACCTGGTCAGTGTGCTACGATAGAACCATATGTTTGAGGAAGAGACTGGGGAACTGGAAGAGGTGATGAAACTAAAGAACCCTCTTCTATTTTAGTGTAAAAATGAAATTTCCAAGGAGAAATTTGTAAATGGGGGAATAATATAATGATCCTAACATTTATTAATGAAATTAAAATTCTAAATTAGTAAATTCCTAATTAAAAAATGAAATTATAGGAAAAAACATGTATTTATTTGTTTTTTGGGCCATTATATTTTATACCCTTCCAAATTTAAAAACCTTGAAGAATAAAATCCATTTATTCTATATTCATTATATTGTGATCATATTAATATTATATATATTGGGTTATAATAAATCCAATTAACAAAAATAAAGGAAGCGATGTCCTTGATCAGTAGGATCATACCCTATGAAGCCTGTCTATTAGAGCCTTTGAGAGAAATAACATCATTCGGATTTTCCATTAACCAATACCATGAAAAGATTCAAAAACTGAAGCATGATCTAAACATTTAACACTATAATGTAATACTCATCATGACCATGGCCCAAACCATATTCACTGAACCACCCTACGATAATCTCATAGTTGCAAACCATACACTTAGGTAATTCACCGGTCAAATAAAGGTTTGTGTAATAGAACCTAACAATGTTATTTTTTATATTTTATTTTTGATTAAAATAATGATTATATTTACCTTTAATTACATTTTAAAGGACAAATAATAAGGTTTTATAAAAATTATAATTTAATACAATTAAACACAGATTTCTTTGGGAAATATATAGTTTTAATCCAGATACACTTTTTTATGAATTGATGAATTTTTTAAATAAATTATATTTTAATAAAAAGTTATTATTAAATACAATTTATTATATATAAATCTTAATATAATTTTATTAAATAAAATATAATTTTTATAATCATATGAAACCTTTTTTTGTCACATAAAAATCTAGTTTTATCAATAAATAAGGATTTTTCATTTAAATTATAAATTCCCATATTTTTAGAAAACATTTACTAAAATAAATAATATTTATAAAATTTTCATGTCAGAATTATCCAACTGTTATTTTTATATAATTTTTTGTGGTAGTTTATTGTTTGAGAAAAAATTAAACACAGTATAATTATAAGTTTTGTAATATGAAAGCATAAAATCCAAAAAGTGATAATAAATTCTATAAAGAATTTCCATGAAAACAATTATGATTACCCATTAAAATAATGTGTTTTATGTTATGTAATTAAGTTTATAAACAATTAAAGAATCCATAAAAACCAAAATTATATTTTAATATTTAGAAATAAATTCTTTATAAACATGACTCACTTCTACATCCCTAAAGTACTAATATAAGGAGATCTATTCATATCCTTGTAAAATATTGAAATCTTCTAATCATTGGTATAAATAATGGGTAAAAAACATGGGATGGTTTTTTATTAATTTCCCATATATATTCCTAAACATATGTTTAGAAATTAATAATTAATTGTACTCCGTTTTTCTATAAAAACCCT
This sequence comes from Viscum album, assembly GCA_963277665.1. NCBI lineage: Eukaryota > Viridiplantae > Streptophyta > Magnoliopsida > Santalales > Viscaceae > Viscum > Viscum album. The sequence continues at coordinate 706,006,622 of OY728167.1, read as the reverse complement.
CCCAAAATCACATTTCTCTACAACCAAAACAATTTAAGTAAAAAAAATTTCTCCCCTCCCCTCTATATAACCCTCAAAAAGTATTTCTAATATCATAAGAATCTACTACCATAATTTTGGAAGTCCCCTATCATGGTAAGGTAATATCTCCTCTTCTAATTTATTTCACATACCTTTCAGGTACAATGCCGATTTTTATTCCCAATTTTCCATATTTTAATGTCTTTTTACAAATACCTTTATTGGCCATATTATTTTCATATAATGAGGGGACTCAATTCACTCTCATTTACAACTTTAATAAACCTTTAAAAAAATGTTTTTATGCTGCTAAAATTATCCTGTGATTTCCCATGCCATATAATTGTGCAGTGAATACTCATCCACGCTTATAATCAATTGAATTAATATATAAATTCTTATCTTTCATTGATTTTTGAAATTCATTTTTTTAACCCCCACTCATTAATCATGGGATCAATACTGATGAAATACATCCTTATGTTCTATGGTCTATATGGAATAATTATCCAGGTACATGATATGAATGTGATGGATCGGCCAAGAATTATATATCCCTCCAATACATTGGGTAATGTTCATATTTCATGAAATTACATGTAAGGTGAAAAATGAGGCTATCCTAAGAATAATATGTTATAATTTTTCGTGCTTATCCTTGAACTATTATTATGATGTCATTTTAATAACTATTTGCACATTTCCATGTGGCCTTTGTGTTATTATAGTTTATCATGAATCAAGGTTCATGTTTATTATTATCATCACTCTTATATAACCTTGATATTTATATTCACACACACGTTTTAATTTCGTCATGTTATGCTTTGATTATTCCCTAACTAGGATTTATAGCTCACCGCTTTCTTATGTATATCCCTTGGTTATCCCATATAATTTTTAAAGATCTTGTAGATTTAAGTTCTTGATATTTATTTTTTGTATATTTATTTATATTTCTATTTAATGATGTTATTATATATACCTAATTACCCAAATACAATAGGCCCCATGATCTTATGGAGTTGTTTTAAGTGTATATTTATAAAATAAATCATGATATAAAGTGTATGAAAGAAATGGGATTTCATAGATCCATCATCATACAATCCATTTAGTATATTTATAATAATATTTCCATTATTTAATAATGGACACAATAGATTTAAGGAATGTTGAAGAATAACTAAAATTCAATGTACATGACTAAGAGTTATACTCGTTTATTCACAATGCTTCGTTATCATACATCTTAGAACTTAAATGGATAATATTCTGGTCAAACTGAGATCCCAAGGAATTAGTGGTGGTATAAAATAATTAGGGTGTGAATAGGACAATCTATTGGGATCATAATGGGTAATAAAGAGGGGAGAAGTGCTATTGATTTATAATTGAAGTGGAGGACACTCTTTGAATTTTTATAATGATTGTATTAATGTCTTTATGAAGTCATGTTGCCCCAAAATTCCCTATTTTTGAATATAGTAAGGATAAGGAATAAATCCAATAAAAATATCAAATTATATTAAATGTGTTCTATAATTTTAAACATCGACTCAATGTATAACCCCCATTCTAATAAACCCTCATTATCATTAATAGTTCTAAAAAATATTATTTTTATTGTTAGTTGTTAACAAAAATTTTCTTGTCCTTATTGCATAAAATTAATTAATTTTTTCTAAATATTAAATCCATTTTATAACATTAAATTATTATATGTGGTATAAATTAATTTTATAACAAGTGCGCAAAACACCACAATTTTTTTTAGAAAACTCAATTTTTAAGCATAAAATTCAAGGTACCCTAATTTTATACCTCGTATAAACTATTAGATAAATGTTAAAATATTTTATTTAATATATTATAAAAAATTTAATTAAAATAATTCATTAATAGTGAGTAATTTAATTTATTCATAAAGAAACACACTCTGTCCAAAAAATATGTTTCTTGAAAAAAAACTCCATTTACCATGAAATGATTTCATTTTTCTCTACCCAATTGAAAAAATAGATTAATTTAAAATATTTGTAGCGAATAATTATTCATATTTTAGTTATCCTTAGTCCAACCCACTAATCCAAGGGATATACAATAACTATCACATTGAAAGATAATGTATTTACAATATATCATTGTTTCATTAAACATGGTGTTACATGTAAACAAAGCTATCAAAAATATAAAATTTATTATAAATAAATATATCATAAGATCTCAAGGTGTTAAGTGGATATTCTCATTCAATTTCTAAAAATATACACGAAAATATTTATAACTCTCCACTCTTCCATTTCTATTTTAATTGACCTTTTATTTTTGTAGAAGAATCAGGATTCATTCCCTCATGTTATATCTAAAATATCATTATCTTCTTCCATTAAACAAAATCCACCTTTTTAATTATTTCCAATACTTTACATTTATTCATGGAATCATATATCATTCCCATGTGGAATTATCCTTTACAATATAGAACACATCTTAATATCCCAACATCATCCCCTGTTAGTCCTTCTGTGAAAATGTATTTAATCAGGATTATGTTATTCATTATGGTGTGTAATCCATGAAGAAAATATAATCATCATCATATGATTTCATTTTCTTTTTCTTAAGAATATTTTATTTTATAAATGGATATCAACAAAATATTTTCCCAATAAATATTATCATATGGGGAAATATATCATATTGTAATATGAAATATCTTAAGAATAATATAATAATTGAAATATCATATGAGAATATAAAACATATTATGATATAGGAAAATGTATTAAAATTTTAGCAAACATCAGCATTCTTAGAAGGTATCTTACACAGCCTATGAAAGTAGTATAATGACAATAAAAGTCATACATAGATCCTCAAAATTCATACACATGATGTAGTAAAAGCGTTTTCACAGTAGACATGGAAAATTCACATCTCCAAAAGTATTATAAACATTCAAAATTTTCCCAAAGAAGCTCATATGTCACCTAAGAATTCACAAAACTCATTCAGCGCATCTTCAAGTATTCATAATCTACTCAAATGATCTTAACATGTTATCCAAAGTATTATCCTCCCACGAATGTCTCTCTATTTACGTTAAATAATTCCTCATAAATAATTAAATGTAATGAAAAATCCCCCACACGTTAGTTACTTTTAGATTCTATTAATTTTTTTAGATGGAACTTCCAAAACAACATCAACTGTCTTTAAAGAAGAATAAAAACCAAAATATTCCTCAAACTTAATGAAATATTGGAAAAAATCATTCTCTTAAGGGAATAAAATATCATCCTACAGGTGGTATTATTATCTTATCACTAACATGACATTTTAGATATTTATTTTACTTACCATGTGATATTCTCAACCATGATAGGTTATCTAATTTCTGATATGCTTTAATTGTTACTTTTTTGTTTATATATTTTTTTTCAAATGGGACTATGTAAATATTATCACCCCTTAGACACTACTTTCTAGTTGTTAGCCTTGAGTATACAAGGAGGCGTGACTGAGATTAGTGGTACTCGGGAGTAGGTGTTACTCAATTCATATGGGTCCGAGATTCCATGTATTCCCCAATGATTTCTTGAACATCCCCTAGATCCCAGGGTGGAATTCACAATTGAACTTATATTTGGTGAGGTACCTATATTCATATTTTCATATATAAAGGAACAAATAGAAATATTTTATTTAAAGAAAAAACTACAAGATCATTTTAATGAGATAGTTTATAATCCCCCGTACATCACAATGGGGTGCACCACTGCTCTTTATTAAGAAGAAGAATGGTTCAATGTGGATTTACATTGATTTTTGAGAGGTCAATAAGATCCCTATAAAGAAAATAAATCCATAACCATGTATTGATGAATTATTCAATTAACATTGAGGAGATCAATATTCTTAAATGTGGATATTTATTCATGGTACCATCAACTGAATTTGAGGAGAGTGGATATTCAAAATAGATTCTATCACACAACATATGAAAATTATGAGTTTTATGTAATTTCTTTTGGATATAAAAATTCATCTAAAATATTAATGGGCATTATGAATATAATATTTAGAGACTAGCATGAAAAAATTATAGTTTCATTTTTTATGAATTTATCATAAACATCAAGAATGAATATGAGAATGTTGGTCATGTTATGTATTTCCATTATTGGGACCCTACTTATATTGATAGTGAACACGAGCATGACCCTTGATGTTTACCACTAATAATACTGGGTTGGCAGTTAACCCCGAGGTTATGAAATCATGTACATTGGACAAATTGATTTCATATATCCTATGATAAATATTGGACAACCAATCATCCCTATATTGAAAAATAATAACCAATCCCTCAATGTATGTACTGTCATTGATAAACCAAAATCTTTAAATTATATTTTTTGAGATGACTCATATAATAGAAACTCCAAAAACACCTAATAAAACCACCAACCAGCATAGGATAGGGATATACATAATATTCAACAACCTAAACCTATAGAGTTACATATATATATATATATATATATATATATCATGGTGATCATACAACTAAAAATTGTAGGATCCTCAACAAAACCTCTCAAACAAATTTTGAATAATCATACTAATTCAACAATGATTAAATAGTTAAATCCACATATTACATATAATGGATCAATTAATTAACCATTCTCACTAAAGATAACTCACCCAAAATCACATACATGTTTAGTAATATAATACCTTTGATTATATATTTTCGAAATATAACCTGAATCCACTTCCCTAATGAACTAGATATCATACTAACATAATAAAATATGTTGGAAACACTCATCCTTTCCATATTAACAAAATTTCATATCTATATATTCATAAATTACGATTTCAAATATCACAAACTACACATTATATCAAAACATACCACATATATATTAAAACCACATATTATCTAATTTTAGAGTACATAATCTCATAACACATCAACTTCGTTTCATCATCCTTCAAAATACACCATAAATATGAACCCACATTACAACCATATAACGATAGAGAATTAATAGCCTTTGTGTGTGTGTGGGTATTCAAAAATAAACAAACATAGACTAACACACACCATAAACCAAAGCCATTACATCTTGTATATATATATATATATATTCCATATCAAAAAATCATTTCAAACAATGATTTTCATTGATGAGAGAGTTAAAAAAGGAACTAGTTTAGAATCTCCAACCTATATAAATATGATTTTGGAGAAAACGCTAAGAACCAATCACATTCAATTCTAATCTATAAGGTTGCTTGAATTGTGAGGTGGTTCATAAGGAATAAGAAAGCTATAAATAATATATTTTTATCACATATACACAATATAATTGTAACATCCTGAAATTTTATAAAATATATTCTTTCAAATTAATTTAAATTCATCGGTACCATGAGTTACATTAAATGAATAGTTTACATTAAATCATACCCAACATCATTTTTTTCTTGTGTTTCACATAACATCGCGTTTCTTCGATAACTTGTGTTACACACAACACTATGTCTTACTGAACATTAACAAACATTAACATGGAACTTATATCCCAGTTGATATATTAGAGGGTATCAATAAGGATAACTATATTATTTTTTAACAAATTTATAATATGTTTATACATTCATCAAATAGATTATATAGGAATAAGATAAGAATAAATAAAGTTTTATACTTAAAAACATTATTTTTATAAAACCCATTTTACCACCTTTTAATGGAAGACATGTTTGAAAACTAAATTTTGATAATTTTATAAATTTTATTTTAAAAAATAAACTAAAATTTTAAAATAATATTATAAAAATTTACTTTGGGTAAATATTTTATTTTTATTAGATGTTTTAAATTTTAATGAATAGTGAAAACACTAAATTTTAATTGAATAATTTATTTTCATCTAATTTAATTATATTGTTAAATTATATTAAAATTTTATTTTAATTTATAATTGTTTAAAAAATAAATAAGTCAATCATATGTAGGTAATTTTTTTTCAATTTCATCGTAAAATTGGATACCAAAATATTTCAATCATTTTTATTTTTCTCCAAAAAAAATCAGTTGTCTCCTAGTGTCTGTAGGATTAATTTTAAATTAGTTTTAGCCAAATATATGAATTGAATTTTAAAAATCATTATATGTATTTGGAATAATTATTTAATTTTTAGCCTAATATAGTACAAATTAATTTTTTGACCACAGTGATTTGTGAAAGTAGTTAAAATTAGTTGCAATGATTAAGTTAAGAACAAACTTACTTAATGCTTAAACATAGAATATAAGGTTTATAAATGACCCAATACTTTTACAACACACAATGGATGGACATATTTCAACCCTATCCACATTAGGATAAATTTTTATGAGTTATTGTGATATTATTTGATTAAAATTACCTATATAATATGCTATGTAAGGAAAAAGAAAAAAAGGAACATTACTTGCCTTTAACACTTATAAAGATTTAGAGTAGGTAAGAAGACACATTGGTTTGGATATAAATATTATTTTGGATGATAAATGAGTTATTTATATCATAATAGTATATATATAATTTTTATATATGATATAATTATGTTAAATTCATATGAAACACCAACACATGTGTTATTTAGTTTATAAATAAATTAAATAAATGATATTTTATTAAATGATATAAAATTAGTAAATATTTTTTCTCATTAAAAAGTTTTTTAAGTGTTAATAAATATAAAATATTATCCATTAATGGGACAATTGAGCTTTTATAATGAACAAATTAACCCAATATAGTAAAAACATTGTTAGTCCAATTAGGGGTAAAGCAATGTTTTTGCTTGTTACATGTATTAATGTTACCACCACAATCTGCATTTTTTATTATAAAAGAAATAAATCCCAAAAAAAACAAGGTTTTGAGCAGGATACACAACCATTTTAAGGTGGTCTGAAATGGTGGAGACCAAGTTGATCTCCCCTAATCAAATCCACCCCTTCCGGTTCAATTTGAATAATACTATGGAAACAAACAACATTGCTACCTTGGTCCGCCACCATCAAGGAAGCAAAGTAGTCAGAAACTTTATTACCTTCACGCTATGTATGATAAAGCTGCATCTTGTTGATGTCGATCTAATTTCTAAATTTTCAGATAATGTAAGTAATCGACCAAGGGGTAGAAATCTTTCCATTTATTGAGTCATAAATGATCTTTGAATCTGTTTCAATCTGAGAAATATAAATGTTCCTCTGAACACACAACATATCATATTGTTATTTTATAAATGAGATGAAATATTTTAGAATAAGTGGGTATGTATTTTATATTATGTATCATATTAATTTTTTCATAATGGATTAATTACATAGGTTAGAAAATTAGATTCCTCAATGAAAAACAAAAATGAAAAAAAAAATGAGAAAGCATAATCACTAAATAAAAAATGATAAAAAAAAATTTATATTTTTGTTATGTGGATTTGGATAGAACATACATAAACTTTAATCTATTGTTTTTAATTTTGGAATCTCATGTGGTTAGGGATACCTCCCAATAGTGTTTTCCATTTGGTATTTACTAGAATGAAACTCCTCATCCACTATAAAAAGGCATTCAGTTTTCTCATTTCTTCACACCACTCAATAAATGTTTGTCATCAAAACACTAACCAAATAAAATAATAAAATAATACTATTATCATGTAATCCTCAGTTTAATCATAATTAAAACCAATGATTTGATTTGGTGCAAACTGAAAGGAGTTACCCTAAGAATATAAAATCTTCTTCAACGGGATATTTTATTTTATTTATTACTCCAAACCATAAATTATTATTATTACATGATTATATAATAAAATATGTATCATAAATATACTTATATGTTTTTTTTTAAGGTTTAAACCTAAAATTAAACACACTTACATGAAATGGTTAATGAAATCATTGTTCCTGTTTACGGTACACTACCACCTCATGAAACAATATCCGTCATTTTTCCTTTACTAAATTTTATGTTTGGGAATTATGATTGACATACTATTTTTGTAGGATATTTATGATATTTATAATGTTATTTTATATATATTATATCACACATTCCTTTATACTTTTAATTTTTTGTGAATACGATTATGTCATTTGTGGATGTGTAGACTACCGCCGCCTTAATGTGATGTGATTATTTTTTAAACACCATTGCACAAGAATGATATAAATATATGTATAATTAAATAATTAATATGATAATTATTTTATTTTTATTATTATGGTGTGGTTTACATAATGACCACCATGTCCTTAGTTGACCTTCCAAATCTAGTTTTCCACATAATCCAAATATGGTGAAAACACCCAACTTTAAATTAATTGATTAAGTAAACCTAAAAACGTTCTAAAAGTGAAAATATGTAATAATACACCTCAAAAATTGACATAAATAAATGAAATAATTAACATAAGTTTATTATCTAAGAATATAAAGACACAGATGATTTTTCGGACTTATGATAAGGGATTTTGTTTCAATTTACTTTCATAGAGTGATATTTTGATGTTATACGCCCACCGTCATTTATGAGTTGTATATAAAGTACTTATTCATAAAATATCCTGAATATATTTATTTTATGTTATTTAAGGTTTTTATAAATTTTATTATTTCATGGGTCTTATTATTTAAATGTTCAATGTGGTATGTCACACTTTGAATGCTTAAATATTTAATTTCAAAATATTTTTCTCCATGTCTATATTATTTATTTTATTTTTCATATTTATTTATATGGATATAAAATTATTATAAAGGAAATTTTATTTATAATTTTTATTTTATTCAATTTTTTTCAGATGTAATGTATGTACATATTTTATATAGATCATTTTGAAAAAACTAAAAAAGGATTTTTCCATTCATAATGTAAATGACAATAATAAATTTTCCACCGTAGTAGAAATTATTTTATTTTTTGATTCATTTTAAAGAATTCAAGTTTCCTAAATTGAAAATATAACATAATATTTTTGGGTATTTGTTTACTAAAAATTGGTTTTCAAAGTAAAGGTTTTTTTGGTATTGAGATTTCTTTTTAAAATAAAATGTAATTTTTACCCAAATATGTTCCTTCATATGAGTATAAAATATTTCTTTAAAGGGGATAATGATGAATGTTTTTTCAATATATGGTACTTGATAATTATATGACACCGGTGAGTCTGATATAGATTATACAAATTTTTAATCCCCATTATAGAAAATGTAACTCCCCAACTCTAGTTACCCAGAGTCAGTGCATTATTAAATAACATTGGCATGACCACAAGGGATCAAATCCCAAATTACCGATCAGTTTAGTAGCCTTGTAAGTACTAGATAAAAACATAAGGTTTACATTACATTATGAAATAAAAAACAAAAACATTGTGTCTCCTTTTAACACATTCATATCCCTTAAACGAACCTGGCAGGTCAGTTATAATATACTTCTTCGCATCCTGGGAAAAATAAAACATAGAAAGGGGTGGGCTCAGGTGCTCAGTAAGGATAACAATATAGCGCAGACTTTCATAAATATGCATAAAAATTTAAGACAATTTATAAGACCAAAACACAAGACTTTTAAACATAAACTTCAATATAATATAGAAAAGATAAATCATATAATTCCATTTACTTATTCACAGGGATATTCTACTAGTCGAATAATCACATGTAATATTAATAGCCAATTTCATAATGATGGAATGCATAATTCTTGACATCATAACCACATAATCAAGGCCTCATGCCAATACTACAAATAATATTTTGTCAAGGCCTTGTTCCAAGACACTAGTTTGTCTCAAGAGACCTACCGATTCATCGAGGAGCTATAACGAGCTCCACCCGTCACATACTAAGTCCAATGCATTCCTCATATGAAAAAGTTGAAACATAACATAAAAATTCGTATTAAAAATAGCATAAAAATGTTAATACTTTAACCATAAACCATGATTGTTATAAAAATAACACATCTATAGTCAAGAATATCACAAAACCTTCAATACAATATGAAAGATTTTATTATAATAAATCAACTTCAAACAAGTGTAAAATCCATCAAAGGATGTTGACATAGATGAAATACAAACTATTTGAGAGAAATATCTCTTTCTATTTTGAAAACATTTAAAAGTCACATAATTATAAAAGAAAACATTTCTTTTTAAAATATTCTTATATTCTTGTAAGGTTATCTTCTAAGATGTTATAATGGTGGAAAATAGTTGCACTTGAAGTATAAGTTAAAAAAACATTCTTTCCTTAATTTTTTCGAAAAGGTCGTACATGAAATTGTTTGGAAAACAACGTAAATATTTCTTTATAAAAGTATTATAAAAATTGTAACACCCCAAGATTTCATAGTACATTATTTCTTCAAAGTAATTCAATAACTTACACTACACGCAACACTGAGTTCAAGCGCACCACGACTTACCAAACTAGCCGTTCAAAAGAGGTTATGAATAGTATTAATAGAATTTTGAACTTTATATAATCCTTATACTTTTAGAATCCATATTATCATTTTCTTATACATAATTTAAGAACAAATTCTTTTTTTCAGATAAAATAAGTATTTTTCAAAAAATGCAATTTTATCGCCTTTTAATGGAGAACCTTTTTTAAATCCAATATTTGAAACTTTTATATATTCAACTTGACAAGATAAACTTATTATTTTGAATCAGTACATAAAAACTTAGTTTCAATAAATTTTTGGTTTTTTTCTGATAAATTTCATATTTTGGGTGAATAGTGAAAAATACTATATTTTAACTGAAAACAACTTTTTTAATAAAAATAATTTATAGTGTTCAATTATAAATTTTAATGGTTTTGAAGTATAATTAGATTATATTTTTACCATTTAATCCAATGTGGGTCATTTTAAGTAATTTCACTTTGAAATTGGGCATAAACAAGTGTCAATGTTTTGATAGTTATTATTTCTTAAAAATATGCTTTTTGGTTTTGACAATGAGAATTAATTTTAAATTAATTAATGAAACTTCTATGTTTTTAAGTTGGTAAAATAGAATTCATTTTTGAATTCGGAATATCAAAATTATCCTAGGGTGATTTTTTTGTATTTTTCGGAAAACATTCAATTTTTTGATGAATAGTGAAAAACACTATGTTATCGGTTAAAACTGGCTTTTTATTTAAATAATTAGTTATTTTATTTAAATTTATATTAGGTAAAAATAGATACATAATACCTATATAAGTTCAATGTAATTCTTGGGAGTCATTTTATAATATGTTTAGATATATAAAATTTTATTGAACATTTTACTGTTTTTTACCCACCTCCTAGGAGCATTTACAAATTTGCATAAAACATAATTTTACCGCTTCTGTGAGTGGAATTTTAAAAATCCGAGAGACACGATTGATATGAGTATGTAAAATGTGGTTCAATAAGATAAAAATAATTTTTTGTGAATAGTAACTTTTGACTTTTATTTACCACTGTTAAAAGTGAATAGGGTAATTAAAGGTAAAAATGATATTATTATTACCCTAACACATGTACTAATTATATTTTATGAGTTTATTTCGACTAAAAACAACCTTAGGAATAAAATATGATTTTTTAGGTCCACATGGATTAAATTAGGACATTTATTATTATTTTATTTAAAGAAGGGTTAAAAGAGTTAAAGTCAAAGTTTAATAAATAAAACATTTTTAATATAGGGTTATAAATAAGATAAATTTGACTATAAATATTCATTATAAATATAAAAAAAAATTCTACATAATGGTATTTTATTTATAATTTTTAGACATTAAGTAAATAAATTTATTTATGACACAATGATGATGCAATAATTACCTTATTAATAAAATATTAAACAAATTGATATTATTAATGTCCAAATAAATCTAATTTGAGACTTTTAATGAATTACACTAATTTTATAGGTTAATAAGACATGTTAGGGTCGATTAAATGGTTTTTTTAGTAATAATTCTGTTAGGAATTTAACAAAAACTAAATACCAAATAGTGTCAAAATTGGCATGAAATAATTTTTTAAAAAAAATATTATATTATTAATTGATATTCTATTCCTAAAAATCTGAGTTTTTTCCAAAGGGAATAAATAATATTATATATTTCATTAATGAACCACTTTAGGTTCTATTGGAATTTTATAGTAAGTTTATTAACCATATAGTGTAAGAATACAAGAAGACACGGTAAAAGTTAAATTATTTAACTTAGAGTTAAATTTAAAAGATAAGGTTAAAATGGTAACATAAACTTGTATAAAACCTATTGGTTGAGAGTATTTTGACTCATTCCCACTTTAGCTTCTAAATAAAGCAATTTTCAGTCATTATAAACTGAATATGATTTAATTATTAAATAATATTTCAATCTTTTCCTAAGGTTCCCCTCACCCCTCTTATAAAAGGGCACTCCCCCTTATCTCAAATTCACACCTTCAAAAACATTTGTCTCGGCCAAACCCTGCCCAAATATCCTCTCAAATGTTCTAACTTCATCCTAGAGGCCCTCCTTTAGTCATAAATCCATACTATGGAGCCATTTTGATCAAATGAAAAGGAAGAACCCGAAGAAGAGGTAAATATTTCATCACCTCTTTCAAGTTCTTTTCTTCTTCCACATCCTATTTCTTTGTTGTTTACATTCTAAAATAATAACTCCAGTATATTCTATATACTGTGATGTTATAATAAATATGGTACAACCATATTCATTATTTTATCTATCCTATTAATGACATGTCACCATACGTGCATACGTACGGCTTACCGTCTCCACGTCGTGGATTAGTTGTTATTCAATACAATATTATTTGGATGTGTATAATAATGATGTATAATTGATGTAAATAATAAATATAACATTTTAATGATTCTTTATATATGATATACCATCTATTTATATAGGATTTTAAATCAAAATAATGATATTGTCGCTCGTACGTACGTACGGATTACCGTCACCACGATGCGATTAGATTCATTTCCATGTTTACCATTCAACGATGATTATAAAAATATATATTATTAATAAGTATATAATATATGGAATAATAATTATACTGGAGATATATATATATATTTATGTACTTATATATATCTTATTCACTTACTTATCTTCAAATACGATATGAAAACGGAAACAGCGTTTATGCGTACGTACGGCCTACCGTCTCTATAAATAGTGCCTTTAATTTCATATATATATCTAATATAAATATTTATATTATAAATATATATGATATATAAATAAAGTTTTATATTCTGGAAGTATCTAAATCATTATCTAAGTGATTCAATCAAGAGTAACAAGTTAAAACATGTATGATAAGAAAGCGATTATTACCCTAAATGTTAATTTAACATGGAAATTATTATTAAATGGGTAGTATAAAGTCATAAATGAATCATGTATGATATCATAAATATTATTATGGATCTGGAATAATTTAATAACATAGTATGGTCATTATAAATGAGGTTAAACATACCCTCGACCAAAGGAATGTGCAAGGTAAGGGTTGTTTCATCAATCTCATTATTATCTGAGATTGTTTATGTGTAAGTATTTACTGGACATACTTATCATAAATACCAATATTTCATAAAATTGTTTTCAAAAGTAATCTTTTATGGTTTTATGGGAGGGCCTATTTAACTAGATCATCATTTTAAATGTTTTAAAGATTTATCTTTCAAAACCCTTTTAAATTAATGTCCATGTTTTAAAAAAGATTTTAAGAATTCATTTATATGGACATGAATGTTTTGAAATGATAATTATTTTAAAAAGTTTCAAAGTGGTATGGGACACTTTGATTCAAAAATCTATTTAAATGACTTTCTTTTTAAATTGTGATACTTTTAAATGATTTCATGAAAAGGGGGTATATCTCTCAAAGCATTTACTGATCATTTTCATCTATGTCAACATCTTTTGAAGGATTTTAAACTTGTTCGAAGTTGATTTATTATGATAAAAATATTCCATATTGTATTGAAGGTTTTGTGACAAGTTTGAATATAGATGTATTATTTTTATACCATTCATGGTTTATGGATAAAGTATTGAAATTTCATATACTAGTTTTAATACTAATGTTTATGTTATATTTAAACTTTTTCATGGGAGGAATGTATTGGACTTAGTAAGTGACGGGTTGAGCCCGCTATAGCTCCTCGATGCATCAGTAGGTATCATGAGACAATTAGAAGTGGAGTTGTCTTAGGCCTTCCCAATTTGATATATGGTTTTTGCTGAGGCCTTGAAAAAATGTTTCAGAATGTCCGGCATTAAACATTCCCTCATTATGAAAATAATCTTGATGTTTCATGTGGTGATTAGACTAGTAGAATACCTATTACTATGTTTTATTATGGAATTATTTACTCAGCTCATATTCCTTCCATAAAAGTGTTCATGTTTATTATTTGTAAAGGAATGTGTTTTCAATTATTCACCATGCCTAATATTTATGTTATCTTCTGTTGTATTGCTTACCTTTATTGAGCATTTGATCTCATCCCTTTCGTATGTTTTATTTTCCCAGGATTACAAGAAGTGTTTTATTATTGATAATCAGGGTTAATCTAGAGGATTAATGGTGGTCTCAAATGATCTTTTACATTGTGTTTTATCTTCTAATGTTTAATGTAATGTTCATGTATGTAATCTATTTTCCAAGACTGCTAAACTGATCGGTCTTTCGGGACATGATTTCTTGTAATCATGCCAATGTATTAAAATAATGCACCGACTCTGGGTAACTAGGGTCGGGGTGTTACAGTTGGTATCAGAGGAAGTTTATTACAAACCTTGGAAACTAGATTTAGATAAACTCTAATTAGAGAACATTTCCCTAAGGTAGAATTTGAGGATTAGTATAGGAGAACTTACTAGAATTTTGGTAATGTAGAGATTTTGTTTATTTTCCAAGCAATACATCCATGTCTGGATACGAGCAGGTAGAGGCAGCTCTGGCACAGATGTACCTAGGGGTAAAACCTGAAAACACTGCTTTGAGCTAGACTCAAATGGGAATTGGTGCACGACAACGGGCCTTGCTGCACTCTTGGTTACGACACTCCTAGGGGATATGTTTAGGATAATTAACATTTTCATTACAATCCATTATGAAGGATTTAGGAATAAATACTTCCTCAAAGAAAATATTTTACGATTATAGATTATATGCATAATATTTTCAATTTATGTTAGGTATTTTACAAGTTTGTAATTATGTATTTCGATTCATAAAATAACCTAGTGTATGCCACTGTTTAGAAATGGAACCTAGTAGAATGAATGATAATTCCAGCAATACGCGGGATCGAAAGAATACAAAGGATAATATCTTTCATGGTATTAAGACAAAATTTAGAAAGGAAATAGTCTCCCATGTATTATCATCATATGAAGAAATAGTATCATGTGTTAATAAGATTAGTAAATAATTCTCTGAGTCCTATGGCTTTGAAGGGAATCTAGTGAAGAAAAGGATGGTAGAAAGAATGATAGATAAAGAGAATAAGGGAAAGAAGGATTTTCCCATAAGTTCTAACTGTGGAAAGAACCACCTTGGTAAATGCTTGAAGGGAATGTGAGTTTGTTATAAGTGTGGATAAAAAGGACACCAAGTACTTGATTTCAAGGGTAATAAAAAGGTTTCAAATGAAGAATGATTCATCTGTAAGGAGTTGGGACACTACGCGAATCGATGTCCAAATCATCAGAATATACTCCAAATGCTTCTATTGGATAATAATCAAGTTATGATACTACCAAATATGAAGAGGAATGATTAGATTTCTTATGTTGTTATTAAATAATTATGTCATTTGAGTATTGTATCAATGACGTACTGGTTATAATCATTATGGAGTATATAAGGATTGTACTACAGTACTATTTCATTAAGGACTTGAGATTGTGTGGAACCAATAAAAGTGACTCAATAGCAGGTTAATTTTTTGTAAAATATATGTTTGAGAGAAAGATAAACCATAATATGGTTCTGATACTAAGGTAGTGATTATGGAATAATACATGTTTGATTTGGATAAATTATATTAGATAATCTTGACTACCTTGAAAATGATTAATGATTTGTATATTCCATCATTGTTAGAGTTTATAACATTTTTGTATGGAATAAGTATATCCAGTATTCTATAAGGAATAAGGAAGCATGAATGTAATCAATAAGGTTTTGTAGTAATTCAGGATGTTGTAGTGTTTTAAAAGAATGCATGATGAAGGTGTTCACATGTTATTACGTGGCCAAAAGGATCTTCATTGTGTTTACCTTCCTTATAAATTTTGGACTTTGAGTTTGGATAGAAGTACTTTGGATAAGTCTAAAGGTTGTAATCGATTAAGTTTGAGATTATTTTTGGATTGTCATAAAAAATACAACCCGGAGGTCGGGCGGCAACCCGTCACGTATAGCAAGTCTGTGAGACTTAAACCCACAACCGAAGGGCGAAAAGGGTGTATCTCCTACCACTAGCCTACTTGATATCCTGGATTGTATAATGTAGTTTCTTTTTTAAAAGTTCTAATAGGTTAATTATAAATTCATTGTTTTTGGAACCCTATACGATTAGGATAAATAGAATATATATTTTTTGAAATCTTTTGGAGTGAATGATGAGTTTGTGGTAGGAATTAGTTGAAGGATGAAACTATACTTGTCAAGTATATATATATATATATATATACTCTTATTCTATGGATAAATTAATTCTTAAACTTTAGGGAAGGAATCTTAAAACCAAAAATGTGTTATCCTAATATCTTATGTTTTGTTGAACTGATGGTATTTTAAATCATCATAGATTAATGGATTTGAGGACCTCAATTTTACACTTGTTTGTGATTGATGACCTCAATCAATCCCTATAAATATTTACATTTTCCCTCCAATTATGTTTCTTTAATTTACACCAATTCCCTCCTAATCAAGAGCATAATTTGGTGGTGACCCTTTCATTTCTCTTTTCCTCTTATTAAGACTAAATTTTATTAACCCAATTTCCGATGTGAGTTTTCCATAATGGTATTTTCTATTTTCAACCTTTTATTTTCAAAGAACAATTTCAAATGGCGAGGACACAATTTATTTAAGGAGGGAAGAATGTGACACCCCAACATTTCAGAGTACTTTATTTCTTCAAAGTAATTCAATAACTTGCACTACACGCAACACCGAGTTCAAGCGCACCACGACTTACCAAACTAGCCGTTCAAAAGTGGTTCTGAATAGTATTAATTGAATTTTGAAATTTTTATAATCCTTATAATTTTATAATCCATATTATGACTTTCTTATACATAATGTAAGAACAAATTCTTTTTTCAGATAAAAGAAGTATTTTTCAAAAAAATGAAATTTTTCCACCTTTTAATGGACAACCTTTATTAAATAAAATATTTTAAACATTTATATATTCAATTTGACAAGATAAAATTCTTCTTTAGAATCGGGACATAAAAATTTAGTTTTAATAAATTTTTGGTGTCTTTCTGATAACTTTCATATTTGGGTAAATAGTGAAAAATACTATATTTTAACTCAAAAAACTTTTTTAATAAAAATAATTTATAGTGTTCAATTATAAATTTTAATGGTTTGGAATTATAATTAGATTATATTTTTATCATTTAATCCAATGAGGTTCATTTTAACTAATTTCACTTTGAAATTGGACATAAATAAGTTTCAATCTTTTGATAGTTATTATTTCTTAAAAATATGCTTTTTGGTTTTGACAACTAGAATTAATTTTAAATTAATTAATGAAACTTCTATGTTTTGAAGTTGGTAACATAGAATTAATTTTAGAATTCGGAATATCAAAATTATCCCATGGTGAATTTTTGGTATTTTTCTGAAAACATTCATTTTTTGATGAATAGTGAAAAACATTGCGTTATCAGTTAAAACCAACTTTTTATTTAAATAATTAGTTATTTTATTTAAATTTATATTAGTAAATATAGATTAATAATCACTATATAAGTTAAATTTAATTCATTTCATTCATTTTATAATAAGTTTAGATACATAAAATTTTATTGAATTTGTTTACCGTCTTTTACCCACCTCCTATGAGCATTTACAAATTTCCATAAAACATAATTTTAGTGCTTGTGTGAGTGTAATTTCAAAAATCCAAGAGACACGGTTGTTATTAGTAAGTAAAATGTGGAACAATTAGATAAAAATAATTTTTTTTGAATAGTAACATTTGACTTTTATTTACCACGGTTAAAAGTAAATAGAGTAATTAAAGGTAAAAATGATATTATTATTACACTAAAACATGTCCTAATTCTATTGTATGAGTGTATTTCGACAAAACACAACCTTAGGAATAAAATATAGTCATTTAGGTCCAATTGGATTAGATTATGACATTTATTATTATTTTATTTAAGGAAGAGTTAAAAGAGTTAAAATCAATGTTTAATAACTAAAACATTTTTAATATAGGTTTATACATAATATAAATTCGACTATAAATATTCATTAGAAATCTAAAAAGATTTAATACATAATGGAATTTTATTTATAATTTTTCGACATTAACTAAGTAAATTTATTTATGACACAATGATGATGCAGTAATTACTTTATTAATGAAAGATTAAACAAATTGATATTATAAATATCCAAATAAATATAATTTGAGAAATTTAATGAATTACAATAATTTTAAAGGTTAATATGACATGTTAGGGTTGATTAAATGATTTTTTTGAAGTAATAATGCTATTATAAATTTAACAAAAACAAAATACCAAATAGTGTCAAAAGAATTTTTAAAACAAATATTATATTATTAATTGATATTCTATTCTTAAAAATCTAAGGTTCTTCCAAAGGTATTAAATAATATTATATATGTCATTAATGAACCACTTTAGGTTCTCTTTAATGTTTATATTAAGTTTATCAACCATATAGTGTAAGAATACAAGAAGAAACGGTAAAAGTTAAATTATTTAACTTAGAGTTAAATCTAAAAGATATGGTTAAAATGGAAAACTAAACTTATATAAATCCTATTAGTTTAGAGTATTTCGACCCATCCACACTTTAGATTAGAAATAAATCAATTTTGAGTCATTATAAACCGAATATGATTTTATTATAAAATAATAGTTCAATCTTTTCCTAAGGTTCCCCTCACCCCTCTTATAAAAGGGCACTCCCTCTTCTCTCAAATTCACACCTTCAAAGACATTTGGCTTGGCCAACCCCTGCCCAAATATTCACACAATTGTCCTCCCTTCATCCTAGAGGCCTTCTTTTAGTTAGAAAGCCAACCTAAGGAGCCCTTTTCATCAAATCAAAAGTAAGAACCCGAAAAAGAGGTAAATATTTCATCACCTCTTTCAAGTTCTTTTCTTCTTCTGCTTCCTCTTTCTATGTTGTTTCCATTATAAAATAATAACTCCAGTATATTCTATATATTGTGATGTTATTATAAATATGGTATTACCATATTTACTATTTATTCCATCCTATGAATGAAATGTCACCATACGTGCGTACGTACGGCTTACCGTCTCCACGGCGTGGTGTAGTTGTTATTCAATACATTATTACTTGGATGTGTATAATAATGATGTATAATTGATGTAAATAATAAATATAACATGTTCATTATTTTTTATATATGATATATCATCTTTTTACATACGATTTTAAATCAAAATAATGATATTGTCTCTCGTGCGTACGTATAGATTACCGTCTCCACGACGCGATGAGATTCATTTCCATTATCACCATTCAACGATGATTATAAATATATATATTATTATGTAATATATGAAATAATAATGATACTGGAGATATATATATATATATGTACTTACATATATCTTATTCACTTACTTCTGTTCAAATATGATATGAAAACGAAAACAGCGTTTATGCGTACGTACGGTCTACCGTCTCCATAAACGGTGCCTTTCATTTCATATATCTATCTAATATAAATATTTATTTGATAAATATATATGATATATAAATCTATTTTTATATTATGTAAGTATTTAAATCATGATCTAAGTGATACAAGTAACAAGTTAAAACACATATGATAAGAAAACAATTATTTCCCGAAATATTAATTTAACATGAAAATTAATATTAAATGGGTAGTATAAAGTCATAAATGAATCACGTATGATATAATAAATATTAGTATGGATCTGGAATAATTTAATAACATACTATGGTCATTATAATGAGTTTAAACGTACCTTTGACCAAAGTAAAGTGCAAGGTAAGGGTTATTTCCTCAATCTCATTATTATCCAAAATTGTTTATGTGTAAGTCTTTACGGGGACATACTTATCATAAATACCCATATTTCATTAAAAAAAATTCAAAATTAATCTTTTAAGGTATTATGGGAGGGTCTATTTAACTAGATCATAATTTTAAATGTTTTAAATATTTATCTTTTTAAACCCTTTAAAATTAATGTCCATGTTTTAAAAATGATTTTAAGGATTTATTTATTTGGACAGGAATGTTTTGAAATGATAATTATTTTCAAAAGTTTCGAAGGGGTATGAGACACTTTGATTAAAAAATCTCTTTAAATTTCTTCCTTTATAAATTGTGATACTTTTAAATTATTTCATGAAAAAGGGGTATTTCTCTCAAAGCATTTACTGATCATTTTCATCTATGTCAACATCTTTTGATGGATTTTAAACTTATTCAAAGTTGATTTATTATGATAAAAATCTTCCATATTGTATTAAAGGTTTTTTCATATGTTTTATTGTGGATGTATTATTTTTATACCATTCATGGTTTATGGATAAAGTATTGACATTTTGTATTCTAGTTTTAATACGAATGTTTATGTTATATTTCAACCATTTCATATGAAGAATGTATTGGACTTAGTAAGTGATGGGTTGAGCTCACTATAGCTCCTCGATGCATCGGTAGGTATCATGAGACAATTAGACATTGAATTGGATGAGGCCTTTCCGAATTTTATATATGGTTTTGGCCGAGGCCTAAATCATTTTTAGACGTCTTGGCCGAGGCCTTGATAAAATGTTTTAGAATGTTCGGCATTATATATTCCCTCATTATGAAAATAGTATTGATGTTTCGTGTGGTAATTTGACTATGACTATGTTTTATTATGGCATTATTTACTCATCTCATATTCCTACCATAAAAGTGTTCATGTTTATTATTTTTAAAGGCATGTGTTTTAAATTATTCACCATGCCTAATATTTATATTATCTTCCGCTGTATTGCTTACCCTTACTGAGCGTTTGAGCTCGCCCCTTTCTTATGTTTTATTTTCCCCGGATTCCAAGAATTGTTTAATTATTGATCATCAGTGCTAATCTAGAGGATTAATGGCGGTCTCAAAGGATATTATACATTGTGTTTTATCTTCTAATGTGTAATGTAACATTCATTTAGGTAATCAATTTTCCAAGACTGCTAAATTGATCGGTCTTTAGGGACATGATTCCTTGTAATCATGCCAATGTATTAAAATAATGCACCGAATCTAGGTAACTGGGGTCGGGGCATTGCAGAAATTCAAAAAAGGGTATAAATAATTTTAAACCATAGTCTAGGAAGTGGTAAAAATGTTTTGAAATACATTTTTAAGAAACACATATGTGAATGATAATGAGGTCCCAGAAGATACTCACGTATAAACAACCTCAAATAATAAAGAGATTGTAAAATTAACCCTTACATTGTACTTTTCATTGATCGAGGGTATGTTAAACTCATGTATAATAGTTAAATCATTGTTATTAAATTATAAAATAATCCTATACATAAATATTATATCATATATGATCTTCTAATGTTGCTTTGTTAATAATATTTCAGTAGTATCATTGTTTCGGGTGTTAACTGATTCATTTTCCCTTATAGTTTTTGTTACGTAAGTAATTTTTGACATGTATAGGATGTATTTTATTCATATAAAGAATTATATTAAGTTATTAAACATTTTTTTTAATCATAAAATGAAAATTATTCATGAATGTTTGTGATGGGGAATGAATTTCATCGCGTTCGTGGAGACGGTAATCCGTACATACGCATGAGCGACAATATCATTCTATTGATGATGAAATCATATATAATTGGATGGTATATCATATATAAAGTATCCTTAACATGTTATATTTATTATTTAAACTTTTTATACTCATTATTATACTCATCCAAATAATGAAGTGTTTGAATAACAAACTACACCATGACATGGACACGGTAAGCCGTACGTACACACGTATGGTGACTTTGTCATTCATATGATGGATAGAATAATGAATATGGTTGTAACATATTTATAATAACATCAAAGTATTTATAATGTACTGGATTTATTATTTTGGTGTGGAAAAAACAATGAAAGAGGAAGTGGAAGAAGAAAATAACTTTGCAAGGGGTGGTGAAATTATTACCTCTTCTTCGGGTGTTTCCTTTTGAGTTGATCAAAAGGGCTCCACTGGTTAGATTTATGATCAAAGTAAGGCCTCTAGGTCTATGTGAGGGTAGTTGGGATTATATTTTAATAGTGGTTGGCTGAGACAAATGTCTTTAGAGGTGTGATTTTGAGAGAAGGGGAAGTACCCTTTTATAAGATAGGTGAGGGTCACTTTTGGAAAAGTTTAAAATATTATTTTATTATACAATCATATTCGGTTTATAATGGCTCCAAAAGGAATTATTTAGAGGCAAAGGTGGGTCTGGGTCGAAAAACTCTCAACCAATGAGTTTTAGATAGGTTTAGGTCACCAATTTAACCTTGTATTTTAGATTTCACTCTTAGTTAAATAGTTTAACTTTTAACATGTATTCGTGTATTATTATAATAAATGGTTAATAAACATACTATAAAAATATAAGAGAACCCCAAGTGGTTCATTATTGAAATATATATTATTATATAAGTCCTTTGGCTGAAACTTAGATTTTTAGGAATATTATATCAATTAATAATATAGTATTTGTTTTAAAAACTCATTTATGTCAAATTTGACATTATTTGGTATTTTGATTTTGTGAAAGACATAAAAACTTTATCACATAGAAAAAAAATTATTTAATCTACCCTAAAATGTAATATTAACCTATAAAATTAGTTTAATTCATCAAAAGTCTAAATTTACATTTATTTGGATATTTATAATATCAATTATTTTAATCATTCATTAATAATGTAATTACTGCATCATCATTGTGTCATAAATAAATTTAATTATTTAATGTCTAAATATTATAAATATAATACCATCATGTTTTAAATATTTTTATATTTATAAGTAATATTTATATTCAAATTTATATTTTGTATAACCCTATATTAAAAATGTTTTATTTATTAAACTTTGAATTTAACACTTTTAACTCGTCTTTAAATAAAATAATAGTAAATGTCCTAATCTAATCCAAATGGACCAAAAGGATAATATTTTATTCCTAAGGTTGATTTTGGTCGAAATTATCTTATACAATATAATTAGGACATGTTTTAGGGTAACAATAATATCATATTTACCTTTAATTACCCTATTTACTTCTAACCATGGTTAATAAAAGTCAAAAGTTACTATTCACCAAACATTATTTTCATCTTATTGAACCACATTTTACTTACTGATATCAACCGTGTATTTCAGATTTTTGAAATTCAATTCACAAAAGTGGTAAAATTACGTTTTATGCAAATTTGAAAATGTTCCTAGTAGATGGGTAAAAGACGTTAAAAAGTTCAATGAAATTTTATACATATAATTTTATTATAAAATGACTCTAATGAATTACATTGAAATAATATAGGTACTATTTATCTATTTTTTTTTAAATAAATTTAAATAAAATAAATAATTATTTAAATAAAAATTAGGTTTTAAACAATAACGTAGTGTTTTACACTATTCATCAAAAATTGAGAGTTTTCAGAAAAATACCAAAAAATAACCCTAAGATGATTTTGATATTCCGAATCCAAAAATGAAGTCCACTTTTGAAAAATAAAATTTATAAAATTTCAAAAAGTGGGTATTACTATTCATAATGGATAGTTTGATTGGTCGTGGTGTGTTAAAACTTCATGTTTCGTACAATGCAAGCTACTGCATTATTCAAAGGGAAGCATATTATGGAAGATTGGGGTGTAATATTCACCCCTTCTTCAAACAATCTTGTCCTATAAATTTCTAGAATATTACTGCATAAAAAGATTTGGGTGGTTCTTCATCATAAGTTCCTTGGGTTCCCACGTTTCCTCTTCTATATTATGATTTCTCCATAGACCTTTTACCAGACGAGTCATCCAGTTTCTCAATACTTATTCTCTGGTATCAAGAATCTTGACATATTTTTCACAATAAGAGAGATCAGGTTCCAATTCAATTTCCTCATAGGTGAGTACATGTGTTGGACCAGCCATGTATTTTCTCAAGAGTGATACGT
Organism: Viscum album; assembly: GCA_963277665.1. NCBI lineage: Eukaryota > Viridiplantae > Streptophyta > Magnoliopsida > Santalales > Viscaceae > Viscum > Viscum album. The sequence continues at coordinate 705,982,010 of OY728167.1, read as the reverse complement.
GGAAGACATCATGAACTTTGTAGAGACTTGGCAGCATTTCCAAAAGATAAGCTACAACTCCAATTCGTTCAAGAATTTCAAAAGGTCTGATGTACCTGGGACTCAATTTACCCTTATTACCGAAACGTATAACACACTTCCATGGAGATACTTTCAATAAAACACGATCTCCTACTTGAAATTCCAAATCCTTCCTTCAGTTATCAGCATAGCACGTTTTCCTACTTTGAGCTACTTTGACGTGGGTTTGGATAATCTTCACCTTTTCCATTATTTCCTCAACAAGTTTTGGGCCTATAAGTTTTCTTTCACCAACATCATCCCAACAAGTTGGTGTGCAACATCTCTTTCCATATAACGTTTCATATGGTGCCATTTGAATACTTGAATAGAATCTATTGTTATATGAAAATTCTACCATAGGTAAATATAGATCCCACATACCCTGAAATTCAAGTGAGAAAGATATTAACATGTCTTGTAAGCTTTGAATAGTTCGTTATGATTGTCCATCAGTTTGAGGGTGGTAGGAAGTGCTTAAAAGAAGTTCATTATCCAAGGCCTTCTGAAGAATTTTCCATATCTTGATGTAAAATGGGGATCAAGATCAGAAATAATGGATAGGGGTACCCCATGAAGTCTTACAACTTCTTTATTATATAGTATTTCTAGATGTTAAAGTGGTAAATCTTCTCTTATAGCAAGAAAATGTGTTGACTTGGTAAGACGATCAACAATGACCCATATTGCATCATTCCTTCTAGGATTCTTTGGTGGTCCCATGAAAAAGTCAATTGTAATATCATCCCATTTCCACTTACATATGGGAAGAGGTTGCACGGCTCCTCTAGGATGTTGTCTTCTAGCTTTCACTTGTTGAAAACCCATACATCTTGACACATAATCAACAATATCTCTCTTCATGTTGTCCCACTAAAAATGATCCTTCAAATCTCTATACATGTTAGTGCTACCAGGGTGTATAGAGAAATTAGATCAGTGAGCATCATTCAACAATTCTCTTTTTAGATTCGGTATGACAGGATCCCAAAGTCTCTTCCCAAATTTCAAAATCCCATCTTAATATAAGAATTAGATCAATCTCCCATTATTCACAACTTTAATTTTCTTTTGAAACTCCTCATCATCATTCTGAGAACTTTTTATCCTTTCTAGTAAAGATGGTTTATAAACCATTTGAAAAATTATTGATGTTTCACCTTCCATGATTATTCCTTTATCCATATTTACTAGATCCAGGAACATAGGATCCCTTTTGACTCTCATCTTATTCAAAACTCCATGATCATTTCTACTCAAAGCATCTACCACCTTATTCGCCTTCCCCGGGTGGTAGTGTATAGTGAAATAATATTCCTTGAGTAGTTAAAGCCATCATCTTTTCCTCATGTTGAGTTCTTTATTTGAGAAAATATACTTCAAACTCTTGTGATCGGTATATATCTCACATTTTTCACCATAGAGATAGTTTCTCCATATCTTAAAAGAAATGATTACTGTTAACTCAAGATCATGATTAGGATAGTTTTTTTCATGAATTTTTAGTTGTCGCGATTCATATGCAATTATTCTATCATTCCGTATAAGGAAACAACCATGTCCTTTATTTGAATCATTACTATAAATAACAAAACCATCATTCCTCGATGGTAGATTCAAGATATAATAATTGACTAATATTTTATTCAGTTCTTTAAAAAATTCTTCACACTCTTTGGTCTAAACAAATTTAACCCCTTTATGCATGAGCATGGTTAATGTGTTTTCCAATCGGGAAACATTCTGGACAAAATAACGATAATAACCTGCTAAACCAATAAAACTACGTACCTCATTTATACTCATCAGTGTTTTCCATTCTTGTATTGATCTTGTCTTAGAAGGATCAATAGAGATTCCATCCATAAAGACAATATGGCCATGAAATTAAATCTCTTGAAGCCATAATTCACACTTTCTAAACATCCCAAATAATTCATTTCTTCTAGGAGTCTTTAGAATAGTGCGCAAGTGATTTTCATGTTCTTCATAGATTTTGGAGTAATCTATGGTATCATCAATAAATAACACTACAAAGTCATCGAGTTATTCCAAGAAAACTCTATTTATTAGATCTATGAAAACATAGGGTACATTAGTCAGTCCAAAATGAATTTCTGTAAACTCATAATGCCCATACCTAGTTCGAAATTCTGTTTTTGGAATGTCTTACTTCTTTACACAAAACTGATGATATCCAGATCAAAGATCAATATTTGAAAAATATTGAGCTCCATGAAGTTGATCGAATAAATCATCAATTAGAGGTAGGGGATACTTGTTCGTTATTGTTATAGCATTGATCAATATGTAGTCAATGAAAAACCTCATAGATCCATATTTCTTCTTAGAAAAAATAACAGGGGATCCCCATGGAGAAAAACTAAGGTGAATAAATATTTTATTACTCAATTACACTAGTTGTCTCTTTAGTTCAACTAATTCTACAAGGACCATTTTATAAGGGGTCTTCGATATGGGCCTTGAACTGAGAATTAAATTAATGGAAAACTCAATTTCTCATTCTGGAGGATGTCCAGGTAAATCCTCTAGAAACACATCAACATATTATTACACAATAGTTACATCCTCTATTTGAACATTCCTTTCCTCACACATAGTTATTTCACACCCTTCCTCCCTAATAATTGAATTTAGTTGAGATACTATGGGTGGATCTACATAAGAATCAGGTGGTGACGTTTCTACTCTAAAGATAAGGTACTCCTTATCATCATCAAAAATTGTAACCTCATTATTATTACAATAAATTTTTACATCATGGTCCGAAATCCAATCCATACTGAGGATTATATCCAATTAAATCATGGGTATGACGATGAGATCTACAGATAAAGAACATTTATATGCCCTAATGGGGACTGATTCACAAAACTTTGTTGTAATGATACTTCCCTTATGAGTTTTTACTGACAACTTCCTTATTAAATCAAATTGCAAATATCTAATTTTCATTGAAAATTGGGAAGATATGAAACAATTCGATGATCCAAAATCAAATAAAGCATTGGATAAACTTGAATAAACCATTAAATTTCCTACCACCACGTCTTTCGGAGCTTGAACCTCAGTAGTAGTGATCACATAAGCTTGGCCTTGCTCCCTTTTCCTTTTCTGAGGAATTTTTCCTTGTAACTTATGAAATTCATTTACATAATGCCCCATTTCTCTAAAATTTTAGCATTCAACATTGAAAACCTCTTTCTTTACCTTATAATCACGAGCTTAGTGGCCTTTTTCACCACACTTGTAACATACTCCCATTCCCTTCAAGCAAGTACATGGGTCTTTCTTCCCAAATTAACCGCAGTATGGATATTAAACTTTTCCCCTTTTCCCCTTATTTCCATTTCTAGAGTGTTCAGAAGATCTCTTCTTCTCTTTCTTTGCTTTAAAGTTTCAAGACAATGAGAATTCATTTTCTGTCTTGATAGCACATGAGACAATATCTTCATATGATAAGAAAGATTGTGATACTAATGCTCAATGTAGAAATGGTTTTAACCCATCAAATAATTAATCAATATTACTCATTTGGTTACATATATAATCTTCTACATTCCTTTCTAACCTTGAAAATATATCCTCATACTTTGCGACACTCTCATCCTCCTTTTTCTTCAGACTCATAAATTGTCTTTCCATATCTGCTCGATGGTCATGAGGAAAGTATTTATATAAAAAATATCTTTAATACATCCCTTCCACATTTGATACATCTTAATCTTACTTTTTGTTTTGAATTAATGATCACCATTGATCTGTATCTCCCTTCAGGTGATAAACTGTCATGAAAACTTTTTCCCTTTCGCTACTCCCCAAAGAATGAAATATTTTCTCTAAGGATCTTATCCATTTCTCAGCTACAAATGGATTTGTAGTCCCATTTAAGGTTGGGGGTTGTTTCATCTGAAAGTATTCTAAGATTGATCCTCCACTTTTTGGATTAGGGTGCTCCATACGGGTAAGGTTATTAATCATAACTCGAGTGAGTTGTCTTAGTATAGTGATAAGCTGATCAGCACCGGTTGTATCACCAGCTCCACTATAATTATCTTGAGTAGGAGGGTAATCCCTACATGGATTATGTTTGTTGATACGGTTTCCATTCCTTCCACTAGGTTCCATTTCTAAACAATGGAATACACTCAATTAGTTTATGAATCACAATACATAATTCCAAACTTGTAAAAAACTTAACATAAATTGAACAGTTTATGGATATAATCCATAATCAAAAAAATGTTTTCTTTGAGGAGGTATATACTCATAAATCCATAATAATGGTTTGTAAAGAAAATGTGAATTATCCTAAGCATATCCCCCATGAGTGTCGTAACCAAGAGTGCCGCAAGTCCCATTGTCGTGTACCAGGATACCCCGAGTCAAGCCCGAAACACCTTGTCAGAGTTTTTACTCCTAGGAACATCTGTGCTAGAGCTGCCTCTACCTACTCATATCCAGACAGGGATGTATTGGTTGGAAAACTCACAAAATATCTACATTACCAAAATTCTAGAAAGTTCTTCTATATTAATCCTCAAAGTCTATCTTAGGGTAATGTTCTCTAATCAGAGTTTTCTTAAATCTAGCTTCCAAACTTTGTACTAAAATTCCTTTGATACCAACTATAACGCCCTGAACCTAGTTACCTATATTCGGTGAATTATTACAAAACATTGGCATGATCACAAGGGATCAAATCCCAAAAGACTGATCAGTTTAGTATCCTTGGAAGTATTAGATACAAACATAAGTTTTACATTACATTATGAAATAAAAAGCAAAAAGATTGTGTCTCCTTTTAACAAATTCATATCTGTTATACTATCCTTGCAGGTCAGTCATAATATAGTTCTTGGAATCCTGGGAAAAATAAAAAATAGATAGGGTTAGCTCAGGTGGTTAGTGAAGATAACAATATAACAAAGACTTTCATAAATAAACATAAAAATTTAAGGCAATGTATAAGACTAAAACACAAGCCTTCTAAACTTAAACTTTAGCATAATATGGGAAAGATAAATCAAATAATTTCACTTATTCACATGGATATTCTACTAGTCGAATAATCACATGTAATATCAATATCCAATTTCATAATAATGGAATGCATAATGTCGTACATCATAACCACATAGTCAAGGGCTTGGGCCAAGACTACAAATAAGATTTTTTCAAGGCCTTGTTCCAAGACACTAGTTTTTTTCATGAGACCTGCCGATGCATCAAGAAGCTATAGTGGGCCCCACCCATTACAAACTAAGTCCAATGCATTCCTCATATGAAAAGGTTGAAACATAACATAAACATTCGTATTAAAATGTGGATAAGAAATGTTAATAATTTAACCATAAAACATGAATGGTATAAAAATAACACATCCATAGTCAAAAATATCATAAAACCTTAAATATAGTATTAAAGATTGTATTACAATAAATCAACTTCAAACAAGTGTAAAATCCATCAAAGGATGTTGACATAGATGAAATCAAAACTATTTCAGAGAAATATATATTTCTATTTTGAAATCATTTAAAAGTCACGTAATTATAAAATAAAAAATTTATTTTGAAAGATTCTTATATTTTTTTAAGGTAAGCTTTGAAGATGTTATAACGGCGGAAAATAGCCGCACTCTCCGTAGAAGTTAAAAAACATTCTTTCCTTAATTTTGTCAAAAAGGTCGTAAAGGACCTTGTTTGGAAAATGATGGAAATATTCCTTTATAAAAATATCTTAAAAAGTCAGACAAGGGTATAAATGACTTTAACCCACGGTCTAATAAATAGTAAAAATGTTTTGAAATACATTTTTAAGAAACACGGATGTGAATGATAAAGAGGTCCCAGTAGATACTCACGTATAAACAACCTCGGATAATAAAGAGATTGTCGAATTAACCCTTACCTTATACTTTTTCTTGATCGAGGGTATTTTAACCACATTTATAATAGTTAAATAATTTTTATTAAATTATATACGAACCAAATAAATAAATATGATATCATATATGATCTTCTAATATTGTTTTGTTAATAATATTTCAGTAGTATCATTGTTTCCGGTGATAACTGATTCATTTTACATTATATGTTTTGTTACGTAAGTCATGTTTGATATGGATAGGATGTATTGTTTTCATATCTATAATGATATTAAGTTCTTAAAAATTATTTTAAATCATAAAATGAAATTTATTCTTGAATGGTTACGATGGGGAATGAATTTCATCGTGTTCGGGGAGACGGTAATCCGTACGTACGCACGAGCAACAAAATCATTCTATTGATGGTGAAATCGCATCTAATTGGACGGTATATCATATATACATAATCCTTAAAATTTTATATTTATTATTTACATCATTTATACTCATTATTATACCCATCCAAATAATGAAGTGTTTGAATAACAAACCACACCACGATATGGAGACGGTAAGTCGTACGTACGCATGTATGGTGACATTGTCATTCATTGGATGGATAGAATGATGAATATGGTTGTACAATATTTATAATAACATCAAAGTATGTATAAGGTACTAGATATATTATTTTTTTATGGAAACAACAAAGAAATAGGAAGTGGAAGAAGAAAAGAACTTTGAAAGAGGTGTTGAAATTATTACCTCTTCTTCGGGTGTTTCCTTTTAAGTTGATCAAAAAGGCTCATTAGGATGGTTTTCAGATCAAATTAAGGCCTATAGGTCAAATTGATGGTATTTGGGAGGATATTTGAGCATGGTTTGGCTGATTCAAATGGATTTGGAGGTGTGGTTTTGAGAGAAGGGGAAGTACCCTTTTATAAGAGAGGTGAGGGTCACTTTAGGAAAAGCTTGAAATATTATTTTATTATACAATAATATTTTGTTTATAATGGATCCAAAAGGATGTATTTCAAGAATAAGGTGTCGATGTATCAAAAATATCTCAACAAATAGGTTTTATACTGGTTTAGTTCATCATATTAACCTTATCTTTTAGATTTAACTCTGAGTTAAATAGTTTAACTTTTAACATGTATTCTTGTATTATTATAACAAATGGTTAATAAACTTACTAAAAAAAGACAACAGAACCCCAAGTGGTTCATTATTGACATATAAATTATTATATAAGTCTTTTTTCTGAACCTTTGAATTTTTAGAATATTACATCAATTCATAATATAGTATTTGTTTTAAAAACTCATTTATGTCAACTTTGACGCTATTTGGTATTTTGTATTTCTAAAAGTCATAAAAACTGTATCCCTTCAAAAAAAAATTATTTAATAAACCTTAACAAGTCATATTAACCTATAAAATTAGTTTAATTCATCATAAGTCTCAATTTACATTTATTTTGATATTTATAATATCAATTATTTTAATCATTCATTAACAAGGTAATTACTGCATCATCATTGTGTCATAAATAAATTTAATTATTTAATGTCTAAAAATTATAAATAAATAAAAATTATTTAGGAAATATTTTTATCCTTATAACGAATATTTATAGTCGAATGTATCTTATGTATAACCCTATATTAAGAATGGTTTAATTATTAAAGTTTGAATTTAACACTTTTAAGTCTTCTTTAAATAAAATAATAATAAATGTCCTAATCTAATCCAAGTGGACTAAAAGGATCATATATTATTCCTAAGGTTGATTTTGGTCGAAATAAACTTATCCAATAGAATTAGTACATGATTGAGGGTAATAATAATACCATTTTTAACTTTAATTACCTTATTTTCTTTTAATTATGGTAAATAAAAGTCAAAAGTTACTATTCACCAAAAAATATTTTCATCTTATTGAAAAAAAAATTACTTACTGATATAACCCATGTCTCTCTGATTTTTGAAATTCAATTTACAGAATTGGTAAAATTGTGTTTTATGCAAATTTGCAAATGTGACTAGTGTGTGGGTAAATGACGTTAAAAAGTTCAACGAAATTTTATAAATCTAATTTTATTATAAAATGAATCCAATGAATTACATTGAAATAATATAAGAATTATGTATATATTTTCACTTTTAATAAATTTAAATAAAATAAATAGTTATTAAAATAAAAATTAGGTTTTAAACAACAACGTAGTGTTTTTCACTATTCATCAAAAAATGAATGTTTTCAGAAAAATAACAAAAATTTAACCTAAGCTAATTTTGAAATTATGAATCCAAAAATGAAGTGCCTTTTAATAAATAAAATCTATAAAATTTCAAAAAGTGGGTATTACGATTCATAATAGCTAGTTTGATTGGTCGTGGTGTGTTAAAACTCCATGTTGCGTACAATGCAAGCTATTACATTATTCAAAGGGAAACGTACCGTGGATGTTTGGGGTGTTACAGTAGAAGGGTGAGCCTGATATAGCTTGTATGAAATATTGATCCCCATTATAGCTCATGGGTGTGTCAGATATACCTTAAACAAAGGGTGGAGACCAAATTTATCTCATGAGAAATTGGTGAGCCCGATATAGCTTATTCAAAGTTTTGATCCCTATTTTTTATCACAGGTGAGCCCAATATAGCTTATACAAATGGTGATTCCTAATATAGATCTCCAATTTAATATTTAATGGTAATTTTGGAAGTTGGCCTTTTGGTTATCCCAATTAAATGGGTTTTGAAATGGTTATATGTATATGATTCTATATGTCACTAAAAGAGGACTATAATCCGTTCAATGTGATTTAATGGTTTTCACTAACAAAAATGTGTGTGTTTTTTCATGTGAAAATGTTTTATATCATATTATAGAATATTATTGAAGATAAAGGTAAATATTTTATGATTTTTTATGTTTTTACAGAACCAATAGTTTCCTTTCTTTTTTATGTCCCCGATTGAGAATTTTTCATCATCCAAAAATTTTAAAATGTTCTCACAGGGTTTATGGATGGTTATGTAAAACGAATAAGTCACGTTGAAAGAATTTTATATTTTCCATGAAAAAAATTAATAATTTTTTAATGTTTTATAGTATTCAAAAAATGGATACTGATCGAAAGTGTACAAATAGTATTTTATGTAGTAATTATTTTTGAGGTTATTAATTAAATTTTTGGAGATTTTTTATTGGGTACATGTATTTATAAACCTTAGGATGGATATGAAGTATTATTTATGGAGTAATTGTTTTTTAGTCAATAGAAAAATGGAACAACATGTATTTAGGGTGAAAACACGTTGCATCTAGCAAGGTGGTGGGGATTGAACCCTTGATAAAAGGATGATATGGATTTCTCTCACAACCACTAGCCCACACAATGTCCTATTTAGAATGGAATTTTTTTACCATTAAATATTATGTTTATTATAGATACATATAGGATTTAAATTGAGTAATAACAGTTGACTTATCTTAGAAGAATATTTAATCAAATTCTTCTAATCATTATGATTCAAACATAGAAAGAAATTTTTTAAAGAAATTCAGGATAGTTATTTATTGAATGATTTGTTTTTAATATTTGGTATTACTATTGAATTTTGAATATTGATTATGGTTTACTCATTTTGATAATTATCTTACTATGTTCTAACCATTATGGTTTTGGTGAATGTCTAAAGATTGTTGGGATATCATAAATATACCATTTTTGGTTTTCTTTCCATTAGAAGTTTTTTTTGCTTTATTAATAATAAAATTCATCTTTAATACTCGTCTACCTGATAAAAAGATGATATTACAGTGAAAATTGGTTTCAATGTGAAATCAACTTGTCAAGTAATTATATCTCATTATGTTTGTAGTATAGATATCGAAATAAAACCATCAACTTTAGGAAAATGATCATGAAATAAAATGTTATCCTATTACAATTTTTTCTGTTCATATCAATGACCTTTTACACACATATTTGGTTTTCAGTTTGTTTTTCATTGAATTATAATTGACCATATTCTCTATGACTCTATATTAATCAATGGGAATTAGTTTTCCCTTCCTAATAAATCTTTTAATATCTCAAAAATGTTATCCCTGTGTGGGAACCTAATAATGCATATTTCTCACATTCCCATTTTAAGGGGTTTTTTCTCTATTTCATTTGTATGATGTGGGTTCTAATAATGGAATTAAATTTTTTTATAATCCTTTGATAACTGAGATGGATTTTGAGGGAAAATATCATTTTATGTTGAGGAGGATGTAACATCATGAAATTTTATGATATATCTTATTTCAAATGATTTTATATTCTTTAATAGATTTATTAACATTAAATTCATAGTTTATATTGAATTATACAGAACACCATATTGATCTTGTATTGCATGTAATATAGAGTTCAAAATCTTATGTCACAAGCATGTTCGATTCTTACAAAAAAATAACAGACATTAATATATAAGATATTGCCTCATTGTAATATTTTTGGGTGTTAATAAATCTAAATATATTATGTTTACATAAATATATAATTTATATTACATTCATAGAATATATTTGGTAGGAATAATATAAAAATAACTCCAATTTTACGCCGAAAAGATGTATTTTTTTAAAGTAGTTATTCCACCTTTTAATGGAAGGCTTATATAAAAAATAAATATATAAATATATATATAAATTTTATTTGAAAATATAAAATTAATTTTTTAATAAATATATTAAAATTTACTTTTTTTGAATTTTTTGTTTTCTCTCATATGTTTAATTGTTTTATGAATAGTGATAAACAATACATTTTAACTAAAAACTGATTTTTAGTCTAATTTATACATATAGTTAAATTATATCTTAAATTATTTTTAGAGTATAATGAGTTAAATTATACATCAATAAATTCAATTTAGGTCAATGGTTTCAATTTCACATTGAAATTCAATATAAAAATGTTTCAATCTTTTGAACTTTTCTCTTTAAAAGCTCGTTGTCCCGTAGCGTCTATGGGATTAATTTTAAATTAATTTTAGTTAATTTTCTGTATTCAATTTTGAAAAATGGTTATATATATTTGGAATCATTATTAAATTTTTATTCCAATGTAGTCAACTTAATTTCCTAACAATAATGATTAATGAAAATAGTTAAAATTAATTAGAGTGATTAAGGAAAGAATAAGCTTACTTAATAATTAAACTTATAATATATAACTTTTATGAATGACACAAAACATATAAAAAATATATTTATAGATATATATCTACCATAAAAAAGTTTTTTTTAATTTTAGAAGTTATCAGGATACTATTCTATGATTGAGACCAATATATTAATTTAAATAAGGAAACCGAAAAAATATGGACCTTTCTTGCCTTTAACACTTATAAATATTTAAAGTAGCAATGAAGGTACATATATTTGGTTATGAATATTATTTTTTAATATAAATGAATTATTTTTATCATAAAAATTTATATATAGTTTTTAGAGATTATATAATTTCATTAAATTCTTAAGAAATACCAACACACATATTATTTAGTTAATAATAAAATAAAATAAATGATATTTTATTAAATAAATTAATATTACTAAGAATATTATCATATTTCAAGTGATTTTTATGTGTTGATAAATAAAATTTATGATCCATTAATGGACCAATAAAATTTTTATAGTGAACATATTGATGCTTACATAGTAAAAACTTTGATTGTGAAGTTAGGGTTAAACCAATGTTTTTTAACGTTACATGCATGTATATTAAAATTAATTTCAAAAAAATATAGTATTTTTAATTTATAAATTATATTTAATATTTTAGAAGTAGTGGGTATATATTTTATAATATTTATTAATTTAAATTAGTCTTAATTTATGAATTTCATAGGTTAGAGAATTAGTTACCTAAATTAAAAACCCAAATGTAAACAATAAAGAAACATAATCACTAAAGAACAAATGATTCAAATTTTTTTATTTTTTTCAATGGTCAGTTTTTATCAACCATTATTCTACATTGATCCATTATATGTAATTTTTTAATAACATTAGTTAAGGGATTCATCCCAAAAGTTTTTAAATGTTGTTATTTATTTATACATACACCTGCACACAAATCAATCAAATGGGTTACAAAATACTCATCTGTGTGTACGAAAGACTACATCCTCACGAAACGTTGTCGTTCGATTTTTCCTTTACCACCTATTATGGGTAGTAATTATGATGGAAATAATATTTTTACATGATATATATGATATTTATAATTTTATTATTCTACATTATTTATTATATTACACATAACTTTATGATTTCCATTTTTTGGGAATACGATAACATCATTTGTGGACGTGTGGTCTATCGCCTCCTCAAAGCAATGTAATTCTTCTTTTTATGATCACCACAAAACCATAATGATATATATATATATATATATTTGTGTGTGTGTGTATATAATCAAAGATTTAATTTTATATTTATGGAATGGTTATTATTATGGTAATTTTTAAATAATGTCTACTTTGACCTTAGTTGACTTACCAAAGCCGGTTTTGACACATAAACCGAATGTGGTCAAAACACCCGAGTTAAAATTTATTGATTAAGTAAACATAAATACCATTGTAAATAGTGAAATAAAATTAGTTATAAGAATGAATTTTTTTCTCAATTAATCAAATAATTAACATATTTTTATTATTCAATAAGCTGAAGGCACACTTTACAAGTCGGACTCAAGGTATGGGATTTCATGACAATCTTCTTTCATTGAGGAAAATTTTGATGTTATATAGACACCTCTTTTATGAGGTGTATATACATCCAATTTGACATTTTATATCATGAATAATTTTATACTAATATTATTTAATGTTTTGTGAAATTTTAATATTTCATTGGGATTATGATTTAAATTTTCAAAGTGGAATTGGACACTTTGAATCTTAAAAGATTTAATTTAAAAATAATTTTATCCATGTCAATATTCATGATATTATATTAAATATTTATTTATATGGATATAAAAGTATTATAATATAAATATTAGGTCTAATTTCATTTTCATTCAAAGGTTTTAAAAATGAGCCTTTTTACTTGTTTTATATGGTTCATTTTTATAAACGATAAAAGGAATGTTCCATTCTTACCATACACAAAAACAATGAGTTCTCTGCCACCATTTCCATTATTTTATTTTTGAATTGCATTGAATAATTTAATATTTCCTTGAATTAAAACACATGTTTATATATTTGGGTATTTTGGTAATGAATTATTTGTTAAATAAAATAGTGTTTTGTATTTAAAATGGTTCTAAAAAAGAATGTGGTATTTTTACCCAAAAGTGTTTTTCACATGAGTTTAAAAGATTTTTTCAAAGGGTTGTATGATGAAAGTGTTATCATGATATGGTACTTGAGAATTATATGAGATATTTGAGCCCAAAATATCTTGTAGGAAGGGTTGATCTACATTATAGATTACGAGTGAGCCTGATATAGCTTATATGAAGGGTTGATCCCCATTATAGCTCATGAGAAACTGGTGAGACCAATATAACATATTAGAAGTATTGAGCCACGTTATATCTCACAGGTGAGGCATATATAGCTTATATGAAGGTTAATACCCATTATATATCTCCAATGTGTTGGGTAATTATAATTTTATATGTCTTTCTTATGGTTATAATAAGTAAATGGGTTTTGAAAGATTTTTATGTATTTGATTCTCTAAGTCACCAAATGTGGTTTAAAATGAATATAATGGGATTTAATGATTTTTATTGTGTAGAATGAGTGGTTAATTTTCTTTTATAAATTTATTATTTCATATTTTCATGGAACATTGAATATAAAGGTAAACATTATTTTATTTTCCATTATTTTAATGAGCTATTGGTTTCATTTCTATTTATATTTCTTACTGAGATTTTGTGCACATCCAATGTTTTTAATTTTTTTCACATGGTTTAAGGGTGGGTAAGTGAAATGAAGAATTCATGTTTAATTTCATGAAGTTTTTCCATGAAACGAATTCATTATTTTTTAAAAAAAATTATATTATGGGAATATAGATAATAATCATAAGTTTCTACTTCATATTTTATAGTTTTTTATGTATAAGTTATGGCCTAATTCTCAAAAAAATATAAACCTCAAAAGATCCTCATTGTGATAGATAGTAAAATTATTGAAATAAAATTATGATTTTGTAATTTTTAAGGTTGGGGTCTTACAATAATGTTCTACTACTAATACTAGGATACCAATCTAAAACTATCATAGTTGAAAATCAACATTGCGTCCACCTAAAGCTAGAAGATAACAAAATACTATATTACAAAATAAAACTATCAATTACCGATAATAATCCTTAATAAATTTCATATATAATAATTAACTTAAGATTATTTAATTTTCCAAAACATTATATTCATTTATCACATATCCAAAATTGATCAAATATTTAATAATATCACATTATTCACTAAATTCTTTTCCATTTAATATCCCTAGAACATATTTTACACCACATCTATTTACAACCAACAATTCAATATAACCACTTATAAAATTCATATTATGAGAGATAAAATAGTTTAGCGGCTATAACTTTTCATAACCATCACCTCATCTCATCATTTTCAATTCTATTAAAACATTTTAGTCAGCTACTCTTTATTTGTTACGAATTCATCCAAATTTCTTCATATTATTCACACAAATTTATATATTACAGCCATTATATAATTTAATGTTTTCACAATACATTCCCATTCATAATTTCATAATTCATTAATATTCCATAATTTCATGAAACTTGTACACAACAACATCATCATATAAAAATTACTAGATCAATAACCATACCAACATTTGAAACATTATCAATACTATTACCATATCAACCACATAGTCCCTTCCAACCAACCTCAACATCAGTCCAACCACTACTAATATCAAACAATATCTCCTATCATCAGCCACATGAGGACACCATCATATAAATAAAATTCATGATACTATCCTAAACCAAAATAACCCAATAAAAACAAAACAATTATAATCATAGTAATTAAAATAACTATGATTATAATTATATTAAAAAGTAATAAAAATAATAAAATAATGATTAAATTAAATTATAATATACAAAAAAAGATTTAATAAATATATTCACAATAATATAAATTATAAATATCATATTATAACATATATTTTGTTATGTTAATTGAGTTATTATCCAATTAAAAATATGATAAATAACTAAAATAATAATAATATAAAAATAGTAAGCTTATCAATCAATATGAGAAATAATATAAATTCAATATTGTAAATAATATATAATGTATATGTGAAACACATATACTCTTTAAATTATTTAATTACATTTAAATATCCTATTTGGTTAATTTCATCTCTTTACATAATAATAAAATAATGATAATTCTATACAAAAAATAATAAAATATTGACTTCTAATCCCCAATATCGACCAAAGATTCATTGATTATTATATTAGATCATTGATAGAGAGATGATCAAATAACCAAGGATCTTAAGAGAAACCCTGATGACCTATAGATATTATCACAACACCAAAACCTTCAACAGTGATCAGGTGAATTAGTTACATAAACATGCTACTTATTGGTAAATTTTTCACAAATTATTTTTATTGTACCCTTCATAGCCATATAATTACATTAGGGTTGCTTTAAATTGAATGGGGCTCTATGACATTCAGGTGTTTTAATATTCTATGAAAATTATTCCATGGGGTCATTCCACTATGGAATAGACTATGAAAAGTATTTATAAAAAGTAGTCTACCACATAAAATCTTCCCCGTTCTATAACTCAATTCATAGACACTATGGTATATTAGAATTTACCTTTACAATTTATATAATAAAAATTCAAACTGATTCCCACATCTCCCAAGTCCTTACAAACACCTCCTCACTACCATGAACACTCAAAATACATCATGAATACAAATAAACATAAATTTGGACCACTATATTAGATAATATACAAATTATTTCATTTAAAATAATTAAAAAATAATAAGAAATAAAATAAACAAAAAAATCATAATCAAGACCCCATGGGATACCTCTCAAATTGAAATGTCACCATAATCAAAACCATAACTCAACTCCAACAGAGAGGTAAAATAAATCAAATAAATATAAAACCAATCTAAAAATTATATATAGAACCCTTTAATAAAAACACCTATATAAAAATCATCATCTCAATATAGATCAATCATTAAACAACTCAATATTATCAACATGTATATACAATTCAACTTCCCATATACACTATTTAAGGATACTTTATCATGATAAAAAATGAATCAAATGACCTATGATCTTATGAAACAACTCCTTTATTGGATCATTAATGAAAAAATGCCACACTTAAGAAGGAACATCATTCTCAACATCCATCTAACTCCAATCAATGAAAATCAAGTTATTATGCAGGTATCCACAAATCTATAACACATATAATAAATCATGAATTTTTTTATATCTTTGAATGAATTACTATCCAAAATTACACCTCACCAACACACTCCGATTACATTAATAGAAAACAAGATAAGTCCAAATAAAACTGCTATGATTGAACCTGTATTACCCATGATAAAGTGAATATTTCCAAATCATATAATCACTAATAAAAAATTATAATGTCATCATAAACTTGTAAATATAATATTTTTGATGGTCTTAATAATCCATCGTCCACAAATGAATCATCTTCACCTTCTCTATTATACTTTCCATAAAATCCTTTTCAAGAACTATTGACCCAATAACCATGGATATGACCAATAAATATCTAAAATTATAGTTATATAAAAACATAAATATTGGAATAATAATGAATAATTTAGAGTTATTATTCTAGGAAAATTCAACTAAAGTTAGGTTCTAAACTTGAGAACCTCTAAAATATTGAACACGTGTATTTATCTTTTCTTCTATTGGCAGGAGATTTAGATTCATGAAAATGAAAATATAAAGATGGAAAAACATTCTAAGGAATATCTAAGAGACAAAAGCACATTGTGGTCCATTCCATAGGCACATGGAAAAAAGTATTGTGATCAAACATGACTATCCTCGTAACTCTAGGAAAATTCATAATATTTTCCGTATATTTACTTAGAAAGTACCCACCACACTCAACTCCTTGATCACAACTAATGGGTTAATCTTTATTAACTTTTTCAAAATCACCTAGTTGGTATCACATAGTCTTCGTACTCATATAAAACAGGAAAGTAAACCTACCAATATGTTTTCCCACTTTTAAAATGTCCTATATAATGGTTATATCATCATCATCATTCTTTATTTAAAAAGGAGGAAATAAATAGGGAAAACAATGAAAGAAAAGATCTAGGGGGCCTAAATAATTAAGGCCAATGCAATCCCCTTTAACTAGATTTACTCCCCAAGGTGTCAAATGATTTGGGTTGTAGAATCATGTCGTACCCGATCCATGAGTTGCAAGCTTCACCAGATGATCGGTCACCTTATTACCCTTTCGCCATGTGTTTCTCAATCGAATGTTGTTTGGTATGATAGATCTACACTTCCTGATGGTGTAAGAGATGGACCGGGGGATATTACCAGTGCCTTATAGTGATTTGGGAAGAACTAGAGATTCTATTTCCACTTTTGTGATGTTAAAGCCCCATGACTATAAAGGGAAATGCCTGAAATAAAAGAGAGATCTTCCACCTAAAGAGATGAACCTCTTCCCAAGAAGACCGTGAAAGAAAACAGGAAGAATCCCTAGAAGTCACGGACCACTCCTCCTCCCCTCATAATTCCTACGATACATGAACCATCCATATTCTGTTTCAAACCCAAGGGAGGAGCTTTCCAGCTAACCCAATGGTCGTGAGGGATACTAGTAGTAGGGATGTTGTGAACATCTGGAAGCAGAACCAAGGGAGAAGGTTCCCTGCTCCTATTATCTAGATGCATGGTCAGGTCAAGCAGCAGCATATGAGTATGAATGACGATGGATTTCCTAGATGAACCAATTCCTTCAAATCTATATTTTGTCCAAGCTTTCTAGATACACCACGCCCCGGCATGAAATATAGTCGATCTGCCTATTCTTTCCACTCCCCTATCCCCTAATCCATGAATCTAATGAATGGAGAAGGATGGATCAACATAAGGATGTAGAGCAGTGGTAAATCCACCAAAGATAGACTAGACCACACGATCCCACTCTTCCTCAAGGAACATATTCGCAATTCTCTCCTCCCTATGGTCCACACAACACGAGCAGCAAGAATCTAACGCAATTCTGCATTTCTTAACATTCACATCTGTAGCAACTGAAAAAGGTCTAATCCTCTAAGTGAGGAATATATACTTCAACGAAATCCCATTTGTTCAAAGGAGGTCATTCATCTGATTCTCTTGTAGTTGAGGCATCAAGGCACGGCGAAAACCCTTAAAGTAGAAAGTACCTAATCTTAAAGGGGAATAAAATACATTTATCAGGTTCCTTCATGATATCAATGAGGTGGAGATTATCCAGTTGTTCCTTGTTCAGAATATCCTAGATGAAGGACAGAAATCTAGTAGCCTCCTTGTAAGAGATGTCGTAAGCAGGACAACAACTATAATCTACTCCTCATAGTATGAAAAATCATTCCCAAACCTGGGTTCACTATAAGATTTTATATATATTACTCACTATTAATAAATTCGGAAATTTCCAATGTAATAGAGAAATTCATTGAAATAAAAATGACGTCAATTAACCTATGAAAATCCATCATAAACATATCCATAATCAACATTAACTATCTAAATATTATCACAGGATCTCCCAACTAAGTATAAATCACTTTCTTCTTCAAAAATGATTGTATTACCATCTGTTACAGGAATCCACAATCAGTGAATACCTTTACATAATTATGTGAAGTAGTATAATCCTATATTATCATCCAAACACGTGTGAAATCACAATAAATATATCTACATGAGTTCATACATAGTTCATTAGTTACAACATTCTCATTCATCGGTTT
Source organism: Viscum album (assembly GCA_963277665.1). NCBI lineage: Eukaryota > Viridiplantae > Streptophyta > Magnoliopsida > Santalales > Viscaceae > Viscum > Viscum album. Next base: position 705,962,940 of record OY728167.1, on the reverse strand, counting down.
GTTGAATATTTTGATGTCTTTAACCTGTAAATATTTTGTCCACCACTGTACACACTGATTCAATCCACATTGAGAAAAAATATATCTTTAAATAGTTTAATCCACAAGGACCACAATCCACTATCTAATATATCCACTTAAGCTTCAATTTCAACACAACTAATAAAACCTCAAGATTATGGGTTGAGTAGTTATCCTCATAAGTTTGAAATTTCCAATACCTATAAGATATTACTAATATTTCTTGTATGAGAACACATCCTTATCCAAGATAGAAAAAATCATAGAAAAATTGCAAACATAATCCCATTTTATGGAAATAAAAAACAATATAATTTTCTTGACTCACGATCAATACTAAAATATAAAATGAAAGTGATATTTTAAATAAAATTTTTGGATGTCCTTGGTCAATGTTTTCAAATGAGATGAAATATGAGAGAAATAAGGCACAAAACGAATATTATAGCTTCTATAACCAAGGGAAATATTTTATTATTCCCCACTATATAGAGCCACCTATTTAGTAACCACTATAATTAAAGAATACACTAATACACCTTATTGAGATAAAATTTTCATAAGGAAATTCGCCACTAAATTCAAAAAAAATGACTTGTATAGATTTTCATAGAGATGATGTCACTAAATAACTTTTAGAAAACCCATAAATTCTAAGGTTTTCACACCTCCAACATTGAATATTTGAGGATTGTATTGATGGGAACTATCCCAAAATGTTCCATAAACTAATGAATTATTTTATTCAATTTGTCCCATGAAAACAGATAATGCATTGATAACATTGAAGGGAATTACCATGAACAAAATGTGTTTATATCAACATCTAAAAGTAGTCTAAAAAATATCACCCTTTTTACCCACTTATGATGATATCCAGAAAATAGATCTATAATCAATATCTAGATAGATCCATTCAAAATTTATAATAAATAATTAACAATCAAAAGAGGATATTTATTCATTAGTTTCACTTAATTAAACTAATAATAATTTATATAAAACCATAGACTACCATCCAAAAATATCTGAAACAAAACATGATCACCCCATTATGACACAAAGGGTTTGATGAAACCCTATTAAAATTGAGAATCACACATAATCAATAATTCTTATAACTAAGAGGGTACCATACTATATGAAGATATAGAAATTGGGGAGATTTTATGATTTATTTTAATCTTGAGATCAATAAAACATTGAGGGGAATCACCAAGACCCCTTCAGTAATGCAACTGAATATTCCTTTGAATGATTAGAAAGACGTCCAATTAGGATTCAATCATTTAAAAACCATTTTCATGAAAATTAATTACATTTTAAAAATCAATAGATTATGAAAACATAACATATGATACTGGATGGATATAGTGTGGTGGTAATGAAAACGTCTAGAAATTTGGAAGACAGCTGACTAGATATTGGTATCTAGTTGTAGGAAATCAAAATATGTTGTCAAGACTCAAAATTAATTTGAAGTCATGTATTAATCACTGTGAATGATTTTGAGAGGTGTGTGTTTAATAAGATGGGATAAATATGATTATGTTGAAATAGAATTTAGAAGATCATACTAGTCATAAGATGTAGAAATTAATATGATGAAAGTCTCCCATATAATTAAAGGATTCCTTAAAATAATTTATTTTTGTTACCTCTATCTTTGTAGATATCAAAAGATCGTGAAACGTTTTTCAATAGTTATGTTCTACTAAAAATAGTAGAATGAATCATTTATTTTGAACTAATTTATAATGATTTTATGCCACATTAGTTTTATTTAATAAAATTATTCTATTACCCCCTAAGGAGGACTATGTCCAAACAATGAAAAAAATTATTGTTTAACATTCATTTATTTCAAAAAATTTATATTGTATGATCTTTTTTATTTAGATTAGAAATTTTACATTATACTGCAGTGAATAAGTCATGGTATGTCTTTATAATTCTATTATATTATGAACATGAGTTCATTTTGATTCCTTGTTATCTCCCAATATGTTATAGAGGATATCATCATATTGTTAAAAAGTTTCATAGAACCCAAAACTACCTCTTAAACATTTATTAGTCACATTATGAACTCGACATAATAAGAAAAAAGTCTCCCAAACACTTCCTCTCCAAAAAATTCTCTTTATCTCTAATCAATATGGCATAATCACCGTATGTATCTTGGAAAACAACCTTTCTCCAGAAGAAATAAAAATTATCTAATAAAAAATAAGATGAATCTATTGCAAGGATGATATTATATGGTGTATCTATAAATATAGAAAATTTCATAATGAATTATTATATACCATCATCAATTAAAAACCTTGAAACACTTCAAACAATCTATATTGATATCCTACTATAATAGTCATCCCTAATGGACCTAGAAGTCTACCTAAATTTTGACCCAAATATAAGACAATGTAAGGTGAAACTAAGGTGTAATATTCTCAAGAATCAATCCAGATATATTGAATGATAGAATATATGAAAATTAAACATCTAATAATTTCTATTCTAACACACAAGGTAATCTCAGTGGACTTTAAATTACAATGACCTTATCACTATGTATTTATACCACAAGATGACCACCATCATAACTAAACACTATCATATGTCCCTGAGGGTGAGGGTTGTCACATGGTTTTCCAATATTACTCTATGTACTATCTTATTCCAAATTCTATATTTATGCAACTACAATAACTGATAAGGAATCATAGAAAACTAATTCACCTTAAGTGGGTTTCTATCCAAACGCAGACTACCAAGGAAGGTTGAACACTGAATGTTTCAGTGACTTTGACCTTTGTAAGAAAATAAAATCATAATGGAACACTATTTATAGGTCCATGAATATCCATATTTGGAAAAATGAAAAAACAATTGTTGAGGTAAACTGCATGTGGATTGAAATGTTGGTAAACTAAAAAATTAGAAATTTGATCTATCGATTTTCCCTTTTAGAATCCATGATGACTTATTTACTAAGATAAACTATTCTATCAATGAATTTTTATTCTAACCTCATCCTTCACCATCACCTTGAGATACATTGGGAATGTGAAAGGGGTGACTTGTAACTTAATCTCAGAATATTAATCGCACAAAAAATACAACAAACTATCCTCTTTATTGGGAAAAATGTCATAAATATAGTGATAAAGATCCATTAGATGTATTCAAAAAAATTCACATTAGAGAGTCTAGAAAACTGGAAGAAACTATTTCAGTCATGTTGAATTTTACATTAACAAGAGGATTTTATACTTTAGTTATTCATGGAAATTATATTATGACACCTTTAACTCTTGTTAATCATTTTGAAATAGGAGAAACTACTAATGATAAGATCTATTAAATAATATATCAAATAATAAAATAAAATAATCCATCCATGAAAGTATCATATTGAAAGATATATTTTGATCATATTTCTGCCTTCTTGTATTTTTATAAATGACAGAAACCTTATACTTCATCAATCTGAAATACTGAAACTCATGCCCAACTATCTTTATGATTCATACCCATCCATATCTAATCTATGGTGATTTTCTCGAGAATCTGATGGACTTCATCTTCTATAACTTCACAAGGCTACATTTCATGAGCTATATCTGTAATAAAAAACCACACATCATCCCTAATATATAATATTTCTTAATATCATTTTTTAATAGTTATTTTAATTTGTTAACACTTCACTATTAAACTAATCATGACACATTAACCACACCTTGGTCCCTACCCAACAATAAAATTCATATCACTTTGTATGTTTAGTGATATTGAGATCCTCCCATTAGATTAGAGGGATCCGTAATCATCTAGTAATTTTCCCATATCCCTAGCATAAATCACATAATATTATTTAAAATTACATTTTCATTATTATACCATAAAAACCCTAAGGGTTTCTAACAACTATATTCATCATAACTCTCAACAAAAATCTCTGATATAACTTTTTTATGATCCACCCCACTGGAATCCCTCCTAAGATGATAGCGAAGAAGATCCTAACTCCCATGGCACACCTTTATTAGATAACAGTTTCGGACTACCCCGTGGTTATGGAATATTAAATAAATGTGGCATTACCTATACAGATTCGAAGAAAAATAAAAACACCACAAATAAATTTTACATAATAAAATAATAGGAAATACAATGACACATGTAATACTATAATTAATGAAAATATCCAAAATAAATTACATGATAAAACTCATATAGATGAAATTCTATAAAAACCAAATAACCCTAAAAACACCACAAGCTAATAATATCTATCCTGTTCAACAACCATTACCTCTAAAACTATTTTATATATTTACTAGTACTCGCCCATGCTATTTCACGGCGTATTTGATTACTAGTTTTTATTTTAATAAGAGATTAGTATTTATAACAGTTGAGAAGAAACAATAATGTTGAATAATTTTTAATTAATAAGTAATGGTGTATGATAATGGAATAGCAGTTCATAGAATATGGAGACACCATTTAAATTATTGAAAAAGAAAAAGGATAGATTAAAAGTATATGAATTTCTAAATTTTGAGAATGGAAATTTGAATTCATTTTCAACTTCAATCACAATAACAGTAATGTGTGCACTAAAATAAAAAGTGAAAGATAAAAAAATAAAATGAAGGGAGGGAGCAACTAAACCCGTCAGATGTGAATAAATCATATGTTTTTTCATCCATATCCTATCTCAAATGTTGCAATCATTCCTCGTAAGTAACTATTAATAGAAAAAACAAAGAATGTAAGGTTTATATTTCATCAGTCCCTTGAAAAAAGGTTGTCCCAAATATAGTCTTTGACATGAAATGCTTTTCATAGAGAGGATACTGATAATGGAGAGAAAAAAAAATAAATCTTCAAAAGAAAATTAACACAGGATTAAATTCTAAATGTACCAACATGCTCTATGCTGATGTGTAAGTAAACCCCAATAATTCTCATAATTAACAAACTCTTCTAACTCCTCTTCTTCCTCTATTTTTTCAGGAATACTAATGCTTTGGGAATCAGAATCTTCAATAAAATCAAGAACAGCACAGCCATCGAATCTGATTAGATGCAAGGAAAATTGTACCAAAGTTCAACAAAAACATATCACTAAACATTAAACATAAACACACAGAGTAGGAAAACCTCAAAATAAAGAAGCACACATATCTATAAAAATATTATTCTTATCATTGCAAGGTATCCTGTAATGGAAGAGAAAAAATAAGAATAATTGCATTGAAATAACATCTTTCCTTTTAATAAAAAAATGTGAATAAACCAAGTCATAATGAAAAAGGTATAGACTGTGAGTTTATCCTCTCCAATCCCCCTGAATAAATTAGTTACTTATCACTAATACATAATTCTCATCCATCAATACAAGAAATAAAATACATGTTGTAATAGATATTTTTTTCTACAATCAAAATAATGGTGTTCTGGGATTAACTAGGATTTGATGCAGGCTAGAAAGCTGAGATAAAAATATAACTAGATATAAAAGGAACATAAGAAAAATAATACAAAAGAGAAGAGTCAGAAGGAAGAGGAGGAAATGGGAAATGAGAAGTATGAAAGGAGGAAAAAGAAAGAGTATGGTTTCTAGAGTTGATACCAAAGAAAACCAGCAATGATGAATTCATTGAAAAAAGATAGATTTTTGATACCTAGAACAATGGATCATATTAGCTTGAAACACATACCCCATACCAAAGATAGATACAAATCAAAGATGAATATCATGATCATTTATAACTCTATATGACTTGAAATATAAAATAGATATAGAAAAACACCACAAACCGCAATAGAGATAAATGATATAGAATTCTTGAGAGAGTTAATATGTATATGAAATTACAGAGGAATAAGTATTTACCTAAATCAATAGAAATTTAGATTATGGAGAACTAAGTATTCACTGAAGATACTAAGAGTAATGATACAAAGATCTTGACAGAGTTAATAAATAGATGAAATTACATAGGAAGAAGTATTTACCTGAATCAATAGAAATACAGATTATAGGTAACTAGGTATTCACCTGAGATGGTAAGAATAATATACACTGAAAATTGAAACACACTGTAGATGGGAAAGATATCAGGTTGGTTAAAATAGAAAGGTTTAAACATCCAAAATGAACTAAATCACATGTTCAAAGCTCTTGTTTTCTTCCAAGGAATATCAACTAAACCAGCAATATGAAAATCGCTACACGAATATGATTACCTTTGGATGGGAAATTTTTGAATCTGAATATAACAGTACACAATGAAGGGAATATTTCAGTGATATGTCAGGCTACATAAATGGTTGTAGGTGTAGCCAATATCATGTTCAGTGAAGGCCTCAAGTCACTAAAAATAACAGCCTATAAAAACTACATGCATTGGGTTTAAAAATAACATGTTCTCACTTCCTGAAGTATCATAACTCTTAGTAACTAAAAAAGAATAATTCATTAACTATAAAATGATAATTACCTTGTAAAAAATCATATTATGTGGTAACTATATTTACCATGAGGTAGATATAGCGTTTGGACACTTGATTTAACATTGATTGGGTATACTAACCTTGAATGCAGGGTTAGTAGAAAATATCATCATATAGTAACTCTAGATACCTTGATTCTCTAATGAATATTCAGCCATTGCAGGAACATTTGTTTTTTCATGATTAAACATGAGGTTCATAACAATATAAAAAAAGGGAAACTGATTGAAATATATTGGAACTAATAATATATGTGAAATCTCTTATATTGGTGTATAGTATGAGAGGAAACTAATCCTATTTGATGTAAGCTTCATAGGTTTTCCAAGATCTGAGCAGATGAATTCATGGAAGGGTAGAATTAATTCTACATAAATGGTTGCAAGTGTATCCAATATCATGTTCAGTGAAGGGATTCACTCACAACAATTAGCATCCTATAAAAACAACATGCATTATGTTTAAAAACAACTTATGCTCACTTCTTGAAGTAACATAACTCCTGGTAAATTAAAAACAGCAATTCAATAACTATAAAAAGATAATTACCTTGTAAAAAATCATATTTTGAGGTAATTATATTGACCATGAGGTAGACATAGCATGTGAAAACTTGATTTAACATGGAGTGGGTGTACTAAACTTGAATGTATGGTCATTAGAAAATATCATCATATAGTAACACTACATACCTTGATTATCCATTGAATCTTCAACCATTACAGGGGAATTTGGTTTTATATGAATAAACATGAGTATCATTACAATCTAGAAAAGGTAAACTGATTTAAATATATTGTAATGCATAATATATGTGAAATATTCTATATTTGTGTATAGTATGATATGATACAAATCCTATTTCATGTAAGCTTCAAAGTTTTTTCAAGATCTAAGCTGGAGAAGCCATGGAATGGGAGAACTCATGATATATAAATGGTTGTAGATATATCCAATAACATGTTCAGTGAAATCCTCCACTCACTTCAATTAGAATCCTATAAAAAACATGCAGTAGGTTTAAAAACAACTTTTTCTCACTTCATGAAGCAGCATAACTCTTAGTAACTAAAAAACATTAATTCATTAACAATAAAATGATAATGCGACCACCTTGGTTCAGATAATATACATCACATTAGGTATATTGAAGTTACAATCACTTTAAATAGGGTTCACTATTGGTATAAAAACCCTTCACATCAAATATTTTGGTGATTTTTTATCCCTTATAAACAATAGAAATGTCAAATTTTCAATTTTACATAAATGTATATAAAATCAAGATATTTCCAATAGAATAAATAAAACCTTAGTATGTATTTTATATCATTATATATCATCAAAAAATAGTGAAATATATATACTAAACCCGTAGAAGAAAATAACTGAAATGTTTAAGAACACCATCCATTTTCTAAGGTATATAAATAGAAATTTCATCCTTTCAAGCAGTTTAATGAAATATAGATAATAGTCTTAGATTTCTGATGCAACAAACAACCAAATATTATGAATCATATCATGAGAGTTATCCGGAAAAAATATATATATTTCTATAATTCTAGATTTATAGAATAGTTGAAGAAAAATAATAGGAACTTTTAGACCACATAAAGAGGGATTTCAAACATCAACATAGTTTAATGAAATATGAACAAATCTATTATCTACCTAACCAAAAACATTTAATGATAATTTGATCCATATAAGTAATATTATAGTATAATAACTAAATAAAACAATGAAACACTATAAACCAAAAAATTAATGATGAAACCAAAACCATAGAAATAGGAGACACATACAGTGATTACAACTGACTAATAGTGAAGATGATATACAAATAGTGAATGGAAATATATTTTTTTGAAATAAGCTGAATGATAGTGAATATATTATGAAAACATTATGTGATACTAATTATTACATAAATAATAATGCATAGGTACTTAAGATTCTCTATAAAACCCTCATGAAACTCATTGAACTATGATCTATTAAGTGTTTCCTATTGTCATTGATTTGGCCGATATCCCAGAATCCTTCCTGGTGACCAATATAAAATTCACTTTGAACCAAAACCATATATTATTCAAAGGTTGTATAAAAACAACTCTTAAAATTTTTAAGAGTGAAAATAAAGGTATAGAAACATAGGAACATATAGTTGATCATCAATGGTTGAAGTTACACATATCATTACTAGACTATCATCATCATTTTCATACAAAAAATTTGAATGTATTAGTTGCAATGATGCGAGGGAAAGTAAAAAATGTAAAGTACAATAAAAAACTATTTACATAGAATATGTAACATCCATTAATTTAGATAAAATAAAAATAAATATATACTGAATCAAGAATTATATTAGTCCAAAATATAAAATTTAAAACAATGTTTCAGGAGCCTATGAAATCATGGGTAGTGATCAAGCCGAAATAGTAGACCCTGATCATCTCTTGTTTCCTGAAAGAAAAATCCACTATAATTAATCATGCCAATAAGTAGGGAACACTAAATTGTTATTATGAAGATAAAATAGGAATATAATCATATGTCACTTCCAACAAAAAAAATCAATGAACTTTGGTGATGCATATGATGAACGACTCTAGGGAAGAGAACAAAATCATTAAAAAAATAAATGCAGGAAAATGAAAATCAATGGAAGTTGATTGGTGAAATAGTAACATATGTGAAACGTGGAAAGTAGGGGTACCCAAGATTATTATAGTTAGTAGAGTAGATTTACAGTTGATAATATAATGAATACACATATCATACCTCAAATTATCTACAGAATTACCTGATTATTTCATTTCCTAGTATGCATCATCATATGGTCCCAAAAATTGGCACCATTAGTTTGGAGTACGCCACCTATACCTGGTGCTATGATTGCTCTAAAACATCATCCAGCCCTAGATCATATGAATGTGAATGAGATGCAAGAAAATAAGGTATGAAAAGAAGGGTGTTTTTTTGGTAATGTGGAACATTGTAGAGGTGACATGCCTAGCATGAGGTACCCAACATTGGAATATATAATAGAATAATAGATAATAGATTACAATAGTAAATGATGTCAAATATGTCAAAAGTTCATTTACAGATGTAGTATATAACCTTACCATTATTTTCATCTTCAAAATGAAAACAAATATGGTATCATGTTGTGTATGTGCTGATATATATGGGTTTTCATTATGTAAATCAGTCTTGGAGTGGTGTGCAGTAGTAGGGATATAAAAAACAACTTACACTAAAAAATTATCACTATAGATTAGTTATTGCATGTCACATGCCCGAGTAAGTATCATAAGTGACAAAAATTTAGATTAGAATAAATACAAAAGGATATTAGGCAAGTAAGAAAAAATTTACAACATGGTGCATGCTTATAAAAAAATTGATGACAATGATAAATTGACTTTCTCACCTTTGGATCTATTACCAAAATAATGGTATGTTAATCCCTCTGAAAATCATGGTTTGAAATATTAATACTATTTGTGATAAAAGAAACCTCATCAAATTTTGAATATAGAATTATAAATCAAATAATTGCTTCGATGAAAAATTACCTTGAATTATTGTTACCATTGCATTAAAAAACAGGAGATGCTGACAAAGATAACTAAATAGAAAGCTGATAAAGAATTATGGAGATTCTTTGAGTAGATGAAGGTCAAAAAAGAACTTGAAAATTATATGAAGTCTTCATCCACCAAAACAAAATATAACACACCCTAAAAAACATGTATGTGAATGTTAGAAACAACTATAGTTAGTGAAACATGCCTACAGGCAAGAAAATATCTCAGGGAGTCCATAACTGAAACCCAAATGCAAGGAACGGCATTCAGTCATGATACCAAACACAATCAAATCTCTATTCATATATGAGATCAAAATAAATCCATGAACACATAGTTACATACCCAAAAAACACCAAAAAGAAAAACAAATCAACACTCTAAGAAACAATTTACAACATGGTGAATTCTTATAAAAATTTGATGACAATGATAAAATGAATTTATGACCATTGGATGTATGAAAAAAATAGTGTAATGTTTATACCTATGAAAATCATGGTTTTAAATATTAATAGTATTTGTGATAAAAGTCACCTCATCATTTTATGAAAAAACAAATAGGAATGAAATAATTGTGTTGACGAAAAAATACCAAGAATAATTGTGACCATTGCATTCAAAAACAGGAGATGCTGATAAAGAAACCTAAATAGAATAAGAAATGTAAGATCATTGGGCACCATTATAATGATAATTCAATGTAGAATCAATGTACATGTTGTTAATAAATTTGCATTTGGAAGAACGTGCATCAAATAAGAAATATGGACAAAAATGTAAATGAATAAGAAATATAGACATAACATTAAACAAAAATTAATAAGATTTCCCATTAAGAAAAAAATGAATAGACTTCACAGAGAAATGGAAACTGGATGTGAGCATACAGTTTGAAGATGCACCGCTGACGTTCGAAGTAGCACCAAAAATTGAATTTGAAGACTAAATTGAAATCGAAACCTAAGAACTGAATCAAACAAAATAATTATCATTAAACTAGATCTAACTCAAGCAACAACAAACCTAATATATGAAGATGAGTCGCTGATGTTTGAAGGTCCACCCGAGCTTGGATATGACCCCATTGTCGCATTTCCATGTTTACGAAGATAATTTCGGTGAAACCCTTGTGCACATCAACGAATCACATTGAAGATAGGGAGAAGGGGATATGGGTAGGAAGTTGAAATCGAGAGACTGAGATGCAGATGGATGGGGTAACAAAGATGTAGTTGGACCATCCAGAGGTGGACTTGGTGGAGTCGGAGCAGCCATAGTCTTAGTTAGATTAGACGGAGTAGGCTTACCTGGAGTAGGTGTAGTCAGAACAACTGAATGCATAGTATCTAGAGTAAACATACTCCTTGGAGGAGGAATTGTAGGTGGATTGTCCCGACAAGGAGTAGGAAAATGCAAAAGAGCAGGTGTGGTGGAGGGAGTTGAGAGGGAACCCTATGAGCGGAGAGAAAAGATGTGAGTGGGAGTCGAGCGGGTGTCGAGCAGAAATAGTAGGAGAGGAGAAAATTTTCATGAGAGGGAGGGGTAGAGGGAGGAGTGAGGTAGAGAAACTTTGAGTAACCGATATTATGGGAGACTTGGAGTACTGGAGAAAGGGAACATAGGGGAAAATGATGTGGAGGAATGTGAGAGTGACACATGGAAGTTGGAAAGCCATGATTATTATATATAGTAGATATGGGTATGGTCATACTATTATAATATGTAGGACCCCCTATAATTTCTCATTCAAATTATTAAAATGAACACTAACTCCTTAGTGAAAAAATATTGTAACCAACATGTTACAGATACTTGGTCAACTAATTCCCCATCCTCACTAAGTATCACTCATTCAACATCTAACACATTCTTTGTAATAAAATTATTATAAAACATATAAATAATAAAGGTACCCCACATCATCATATTGATTGTAATAGTTTCCTCTAATACCCTAATGGCTTACATCATCACCCTCTCATCACTTAAATTCCTACATAACCACATATCTATATAATCACAGCTATAACTATATTGCATCATATCCATATACATAAACCATATATGACCTCACCATATACTATATATCTATCATATCTACATATCATCTCTTGGTTGAGTATAAAATACTAAATGACATCAAATGTGTGCCCCCATGTATCCATATACACTACCACTATTCACCAACATCAAAACCATATTACCACAAATCCACTGAAGATTTTATATATAGACACATGAACACACACACTCACACACCATAAAAAGACCCATAACTTTTTTAATGGATTTTACCTTCAAATCATTTAAATGTTTCTTATTTAGTAATATGGTATTATATAAAGAACCCACACCACATGATAAAAAAAACAATATTTTATTATACTGACATGAACATTAAATTAGATAATAAAAATTGAAACATGAATTTAATGTGTTATAGTTAAACAATAAATATAATACTTGTTGACTATAATATAAAAAAATGGATATACTCAATCCAATAAAATAATTGATCTCATAAACAATAGTTTTGAAATGAAATAGAATATTATAAATCTAATTTTCAATTTGAAAAAGAAAATATATAATACATTTTGAGAAAGTATATTTCAATGAATAATTAATGAAATGTGAGGCATTTATAGAATGTAGGGAGCTCATATGACCTTCAAAAATCTAATTTTTGAAATAATAATAATAATATTACAATAATAATACAAATGTTTTAATATTAACATAACCAAAATAATAGAATCCTATACTAGGTAATTATAAAATAGTATATATTTATCTTATAAAATTATTATATTGAAAATTTATATAGTTATATAAATAGTTCAATGCATTAAAAAATAATAAAATATGTGTTTGGTTTTTTGCGAAACATATATTTTTAATAAATATTTTTATGACAAATAAAAAATTTGAAACAAAAGTTTATTTTCATAAAATGAGTTTAAAAAATAATATTACGACCCATTATAATGATAATATAATTTTATGTTTTCGTCATTAATTTTTTCATGGGTCGCAATGTTGATCATAATATTAAAATTTATATTTTTCATATAAATAAGGAATTTATTTTAAAATTAAAATTCAAATATTTAAAAATTATTTTAATAAAATGGATTTTTTTGGTATCTCGAAGTCACAATATTTTTCTAGATAAATTATTATAGTTTTCTAAAATAGTTTATTTTTAATGAATAATGATATATAAACAAATACAGTATTTAACATTCTAAGTTAAATACTTGTATTAGTGACTCACAACTAATCTATGAATCCAACAGATAAAAACAACATAAAATAATTAATGATTTTATTTACAATATTTATTACTATCGATAGTATTGAGAAAAAATAATTAATTAATTATTATTATATTCAAAAATATCGAAGTCCTCTACATATAAATACCACCCATCACCACACCTTATCATCACAAATTATAAGCCTAGATTGTCACCAAATTAATTTCCAATTTTCTTATCAATACTTCACCCACTCATCCAACCACTTTGGGTTTCGCCAATGAGCATTCTAAGGATCCTTAAGGGGTATCCTATGAGGAGACATCCAAATGAAGAGGTAAATCCTCAACTAAAACTCTTTCAATTTTATTCTTCTTATAAAACCACCATATGTTTTCAATGCACAATGAAATAGAATCATCATTATCATAAATAAACAAATGTATTATTATAGTGGAATAATATAATATTTATACCTTCCCCACAATCAACACATAAATTAAATTTATTTTTCATAAAATGGATGGATCACCGCCTCATGAAAAAAAATTCCATTATTGGATTCATACATAGTTTGAATAAAATTAATATTTTATAAATATAATAAATTAGAATATTAAATTTAATTTCACAATATTTAATTTTTATATATCATATATATTATAGGAAGCTATATTTTTTCGTTGTGTTAGGAAAAAAACACACATATAGATTAACCGTATAATGATAATCATTAAACTCAATGAACTTGGTGTATTTATAACCCTATTTGAATTTTAAAAACACTATAAAATCATTTAATAACATGAAAGTCATTCAATCACACTTATAGAGTTATGGTAGAAATTAATAAATAACATCCATAATTACACTGATGTGATATGACCTTGGAACCATGACATGAATGACCATATGAGACTATAGACGGAAAAGATATAAAAATTAACTTAAAATGAAATAACATAAAGGCTTGTTAATAAATAAAATGAATTATAATTAGGTGATAAATTTTTTATTTAATAAAGACAATTTTATTATTCCTGATGTTATGAGAAATTATAGAGAGAATCCTGACCTAAGGTAAGGGAAGACTTTGAACCACCTTATTTTCATGTATTTATACCTTATTTATATATACCTCAACTTTTAAATATATTTAATATTATATAATTGTTATAAATTAATTATATATGTATCTTATATATATATACATATCTTATTATCCCATTATTTGATGGTTTCATAAACCTCTCACATTCATTTGACAATACCGTCTTTAAAATCTTTCCCGATTATGTGGATGATTCTTATCCATTAATAATTTTATGTAAAAAACTTCTAAATTATTTTACCCATTCATTATTTCACATAAGAATAATTATTTTAGAGTTAGTATTTTTTACATCTATTGGTTTAAATCAAAAATTTCATACAGAAATATTACATCTTCTTATATGATTATTCATTACACATCATTAAGATCCACACTGGTACTGTAAATGTTTAATGTCTTTTGAAACTTCTAAACATAAAAAATGATACATAAAATTTATAAATCATACCCCACATAGTTATTCATATTAAAAATATCTTACATAAAACATTTATTCATATCCTAGGGTAAATAAATATAATAATGGGTGAGATCATATGCTCAGTAATGGTAAAAAATGGATATTTGAATGATCATTTATCTATAACAGGAGAAAGAACATATGAAAATATGATATTAAAATTTAAAAACCATTACCAATAATACATATATCATAATCATTATTCATGGATATAGCAACATGATATTTTATGAAATTATACTTTTCAAATAAATTTAATTTATTAAATGGATTATATTACACAAAACATCGAGTTTTAACAAACCACGAGAAAATATTAATATTATTATATAAACATGGATATTATCACGAAGACATTAAAATTGGATGAATTAATAAAAATATTTTTTAAAAAAAAAATTAATCATAATAGTTTTATATAATGAAATTTTATTAATATAAAGAAATTTTTTTTTTACTAATTTATTTATATCCATCGAAAAATACTTTTTTCATAAAAATGTTTTCTATTTATTTTTATGATCAATGAATAAAAATAATTTTTTAAAATTTTAGTAAATGTATTTGAGAAAATGAAAATATTTTTGGTAATAATAATGTTAAAAATATGTTATGGGAGTTTTTTATATTGTTATGAAAAAATAAAGTTTTCGATGAATAGTGAAAATTATGGTTCTTATTGAAACTTTCCTTATTGTTTAATGATACTATAAAGTTCCATTATATATTAAAATAGTTTAAAAATAGAAAATAAAAAAATTATATTATAATTAATCCATTTTATTTCGTTATAATAAATTTCATATTGAATTTTAATATAAAAACTTTTTAATATTTTGAATGTTTTCTCTTTGAAACCCATCTTTTTCATCAGATATGCGAGTTTAGTTTTAAATTAAAAGTTTCCCTTTTTATGAATGGAATTTGGAAAAATGGATTATATATTGGGATTCATCACAATTAAATTTAGATAAAAAGTTTATCTTATTTTTTTTCAAAATTAATTTTAAAGTTAGTAAAAATTAATTACCACAATAAAGGTTAATATGTGTTTAGCGGAGTTTAAACTGAAATGATTAGGGGTAAAATTCTCTATAAAATGTACAACACCATTTATATGGAAATATACTGACCTTATCACTTATAAGGTTTTATAATTACCCCTTTTAGTTCCTTTCGGTTTCTAAAAAATGTTGTTCAACTTTATTCGTTTCAAAAACTCCATGTGTATCCTCTCCCCCACTTATAAAAGGCCACCAAATCTCCTCATCTCTTCAAACATAAAAATTCATTGGTTTCATCATGTAATAGAAAAATAAATTCCTTAAATACCTTAACACATAATATATTCCTTATTTTTATTGTTAATTTGTTTTATGATGGATTTAGGTATAAATCTAAAGAGGTTCTCCGAAGAAGAGGTAAAACTTTTAAACTTTTGTTTTTTGTTTTATTTATTCTTCCTACTCCTTTAAATATTATTCAAATATTAAAATATAATAACAAAATTATCTAAAATATACATATTTTTCATTTTTTTAATTTAATGAACTACATCTATCTCCTCTTTCATCAAATGAAAGATGATACCATCGATCATGTGTATGGTGAACTATCGCATCACGAACAGATATTGTTGGTTTCCCATCACCACCTCTCACGGCTAGATATAATGATAGATTTAATGATTATATATATATATTAAATTATTATAAATATTTTACTATAATATCACCTATAAATTCTTAAATTCATTTTCATGGGAATAAAATAATGTTGTGTGTATGTACAACAGACTTCTACCTCATTAAGTGATGTGATTCTTTTTTCACATAAATATTACATGGAAGGTGATAAAGATTAATTTATTTAATATACATGATATATGTGACATAATAATTTCTCTATAAATTTGACAAATTATTTACCTTTATTTTATTCTATATTCATAGAAAATTAAAATAGTGTTTGTGTGTGTGGATGACCTACCATCTCCATGAACAATGTATTTCATTTTCCATCTCGAACATTTGAAAATTATTATAAATAAATATAAAATGAATATATATTATATTTATATAATGGCTATTATTTTTTATATAATGGAACTATGATCAATTTTAGATGAACAAAAATACCAAGTCAAAACATATATGAAAAACAGAGTAGTTATTACCCGAAATGATATTTTTACAATGAATCATTAATAAAAGGGTAATAAAAATTCATAATTAAATCATATATGGTATTATATATATAATTATGAGTTTTTAATAGATATATAATAAAATAATTTTTATTATATAGGAGGTTGGATCCTATATTATGGAAGTAGATAGTTAACAACAGGGATTTTTTATCAAATTTCATTCTTTGAGACATAAGTTATGTTATTCACTTATAATATTTTATGAGCTATATATAATTACACTTTTATTAGTTATATAAAGAAATTATTTCTTCTCATAGTATCTAAAGTTTTTTAGTATTGTTCTTTCATGGGTATTATGATTCAAATGTTACCAAAGTGGTAATAATTTTATGTTACAATCTCGTTGTTTATTAGGATTATTTATGATTATGTTTCTAATGATGATATAATTTGATGGATCTATAAATAAACTCATGAATTCTATTATCATTTTTTTTATTTAGAATATATATTTTTCCCATTTCATTTTATATTCTCTATGTACTAAGAAATTAAAATATATATTTTTAATGAAAAATAGAATTTCTTTCTTTCTTCAATCTAAAAAAGATTTTCCTCATAGACCATGTCTTCCAAAAACATTCTAAATAAATAATTTAATATTAAAAAATTAATTTTTGTAGGAATTTTTACCATTTTAGTACTTTTTACAAAATGTTTCAAAAACTAATTCTTCTTTTCATTATGCAAATGAGGTGGTTTTGAATTTTTTTCAAAAATATAAATTAAATTTTTGGATTTAAATGTTTATGACATTAAATTAATTATCATCCATAATGATCTATCAATGATTTGAAGTTTCATTTATATGTTTTCTAGTTTATTTTTAATAAAAATGATTATGAATTTTTTTTATTTTTTAAAACATGATGTTCAAAGTTAAAAGGATATTCTTCACACAAAAAAATGTTTCAACTGATCTTTAAAAATAATTTTCTATCTAAGATGACTTCCATTGAATTTACATACACTTTACAAGGGATGTTATCAAATTTATAATCTTTATTCATCATATATATGGCTTATTTATATTATGAAAATCTGTTTAGGAAACCCATTACTTTTCTATGGGTTATTCTATGATTAAATGATGAATTGTTTATGAAACTCATATATTTTACACTGGTTATGGAATGATGATTTTTTTTGAAACCCATTTATTTTAATGTTAAATGGTATGAATAATGTGTGATGATATTAGGGAACAAAAATGTATATTTTATGTGATGGGTAGGACATATATCTCCCTCTAATGCATTGAAAAATTATTAGTGTTATGTGAGTTCAAACAGTATATGGGAGTTTATCCCAAGCCTGAAAGATGGTATGTGAGAGGTTATCCCAAAACTACAAAGGTACTCTTGAGTTTATCCAATGCTTGAAGTAGGTACACTACTGGTTTTCCTAATCCTTTTACTTTATGAATTTCATGTCTAATTTCCTTGACATATGATTTTCTATACTTATATGTATTCCAAAAATCTATATATTAAGTTAATGTTTTGATATCGTGGCACATGTTCCTTGATTACTTTTGATTCAGGTCCTATAAACATCCAAGATTTACACCGTGACTAATTTTTATGAGATATTATATGATTTTTATGGTTTTTTATATGTCATTATCATATCCTCATACCCTTATGCTTATGTTATGTTGATATCCCCCTTATTTATTCTTACTAAACATCAATGTTCACCAATTATTATGTTTCTTTTTTCTAGTTTGTGAAGAAAGGTATTAAGTATAATATGACTATTAAGGAAGTTATATATAATATATTCAGTTGTAGCTGATATAGTTATCTTTTGAATAAGTTGGTTTTGTTTCCATGTTTCCAAAATTATTAATCCATTGTGATGACCATACATTTAATTATGCACTATAATTAATATTAATGAATGAAATGTAATATCTATGTATGAATCAATGGATCTCTATAGTTTATATCAAAGAAATATTTTACTTAACCAATTGAAACTATGATGAGTAAACTTTTGTGAGATACCTATATATATTCTTAAGGATACATATAGTGATATTTCTAGGGATATCTCTAAGGATAATTCTAAGGATAATTATATGTATAAGAAAATATAGCAGAATGTGGTTAAAAAATATATAGCAAGCATTTTCCAAGAATTAAAAACATGTTCAATATCCAATATGTTGATGCAGATATGATACAATTGCAGTTAGGGGTAATAACTCCAAAAAGGTGCATTATGATGTGCACAGTCGCCACTTGGTATACAAAAATGGGCTTTTCTGCACACCTAGTTAGACACTCCTTGGGGATATTCTTTATAAACTAAAAAACTCCTTTTTAACCATCACGAATGATTTAATATATGATTAATATGAATAAATATGGTTAAGCCTAAGGTATCATAGATTAAAAAAAGGTCTCAGGATTTATACTTATAAATAATTATTTTTCATGATTTTATAGTTTCCACTATGAATATTGTTTCTCACAAAATTATTTTTGGTTTTATTCAGTGGTGGGAACTAGAATAAACTTGGTGAATATTGTATATGATAGAAAATGTTTTATGATAAACCAACTGGTATGATGACTAGAGTTATGGATAAAATGAGTATGTCTAATCTTTTATCATGATATATGATAAACACCATGAAACATATCTAACTCTCTAACTCCATAGAGAACAGAAGGATAATTTCCATTGAGAGTTTCCTTTCAAAATGACCATGTATGAAAGATGATTCAGTTTCTTATATGTTGAAAATGTTGGAATATGCACTCATGGGAATGTTTCAATGGTACTATAAATTATTTCAGGTGTGGACATTGAAAAATCATAAACGATTAACATTTAAAAATGAATATTTTATCTTACACAATAGATGATATTAATGGTTTCCCTATGGTTTCATCAATTGTATATTATTATAAATATTGAATGTATATTCATTATACAAATCAATAAATTAATAGGAAATACTATGAAGTGGGTTATAAAGGTGGAACAAGTAATAGTTTTTTTTATTTTTTGATGAAGACACTATAATTTTAATATGAATGGAAAGAGTTATTAAGGAATGTGATGATGAATAAGAGTTAATGTTTTAAGAATGATTTTTTATGATTTAAGTTTTTATGTATTAGAAATAAATAATTATGAAATGTATAAGGAATAATTTTTACATTTTTTCATTAAAGTTATTCAAGAATTTGTTGAATGGTATTGATAACCTAGAAAAGTGATTTAAAGGCTAGGGGATATTTTTAAGGAATAAAATTTACTAAGGTAAAGAATAAACTAAATATGATCATGGTGTTGATATAATTATGTTGGGATAAAGAGATGATATATATGGATAATGTAAATTGGATAGTATTAATAACATTGTAACAGATTTGTGATTTGATGAAAAATTGTTCTATGTTATCATTGATGGAGTTTATAAAATTTTTGGATAAAATGCATATATTTAATATTCCATGGTTTTATTTAAGGAATTTGTAATCCTCTCTGTCTTAAATTGTAATTAATGGTAATTTTATTTATTAATGTATTTCCTAAGAATATATGAACAAGGTAGAAAAATATTTGGTTCATGAAAATTAAGACATACTTTACTATATTTGGTGGATTATTTTGAGTTTAAATTTAGAGACCTTCTTTATAAAAATTATAATATTGGAAGGGAGAACTTATAGAGTGTCTTAAGATGAAATTAATATTAGGTTTTCGATATTAACATATTATTTCACTATATGAAATTTTTTAATATTTGATAACATGTGAAATCCATTTTGGATTTGATGATAACCAAAGAAAAATGTAATGAATTATCATTATTTTATGGATGTTATTATAGGTTAGTACTTCAAGAATAAAATAATTTCATCATCACTTCCTGGGAAGAGAGATGAAATGTAAATTGATCAAAGAATAACAAGAGGATTGAATTTTTATTTTGAAATATATAGAAATATATTTTTTAAATTTTATCATGTTCATTATCTTTTTGGTAAAAATTCCCTCAATATTAGGAAAATATCATTGGAAAAAAACAATTTTCTATTACGTTTATTTCTATTGAATCAATGGTCTTCTCACCAATCACATATTTATGACATTATTCTCGTTAACTATCTCCTGACCATGATCTCTATCAATCTCTATTAGTAATTGAGAATAGGCTTTATCTTCCATATCTATATTTTCACTTCCCCTAATTTTCTCTTATTTAGTAACCTATTCATGTGATGACCTTTAGAATTTATTTTCCCTTATTTTAAGTGGATTTTTTATTAAATCTTTTTAAAATCTGGGGTTTCATTGAATGAATTATGAAATGTAAAACCATTGATTATTGAGACCATTTTTAAATTACAATACCAAAATTTATTTATGGGGTGTAGAATTTAAAACCCCATGATTTTAGGAAATTATTTTTCAAATAAATATAAATTCATTGATGTCTTGCATTGCACGCAACACCAAGTTTTAACAAACTGTGAAACTATTAATATATTTATTTAAACTAAATAGTTATTATAAATAAATTAAATACAAATGATAAATATGAATAAACACATTTTGTAAGTTAATTTTAATAATTTTATATATGGAAATCAATTTGATAAAAAAAAGATTAATTTTTACTAAAGTCCATATATGCTTCAAAAAGTAATTTTTTTCAAAAACATATTTGGAATGATTTTTGTGAATAAATAATAAAATTAGGTATTTAACCCTTTTGAAAATGAATTTTAAAAAATGAAATCCATTTTTGTGATCAAACTATAAAAATTAACTTGGGTTTAATTATTTCGATTTTTCTGAACAGATTAATTTTTCAATGAAAAGTTAAAAATACGAGTTTTTATTGAAAACTGCCTTTTCATTTAAAGAATTTGTAAGGTTACAATTTTTTTAAATGGTTTAAAAATTAAAATTAGATAAATTTTATTATTAATAATCAAATATTTGTTATTGGAATCAATTTCATTTTGAATACTAATAAAAAATGTTCTAATCTTTTGAAAACAATTTATTTGGAACAACTCTTTTCATCATGTTTGTGGGTTTTACTTAAATTTTAAATTTTAATATTCTATTAATTTAATTTGGAAAATTTTATTATATATTTGGAATCAAAATATTTCAAATTATATAATAAATTCAACTTTTTTTTTGTCAAAATGAACAATAAAAACAATAAAAAAAATATTTAACTTGGTTAAGGATAAAGTGGGGTTACCAGATGTTAAAATAAAATGATAAGGGATAAAATTACCTAGAATCTTGTAAAAAACCCATTTAATGGAAATATTTTTACCGTATTACCTATATATTTAGATAATGAAAAAATTTGGATCCTTTTTTCATGTGAAAATCATGGGTGACATTATTATTTTCAAAAAAATCCATGTACGTCCTCTCCCCAACTTATAATAGTCCACCCTATCTACTATCCTATTTAAACTTACACCACCATTTGGATCATGAAATACAGACTGATATATCTTACTTAATTCCCTCACCACATAATATATTCCTTATATTGATTTGGAAACCCTCATAATAAGTCTTGAGTGATAAACCCAAAGATCTACTCCAAAGATCTTCTAAAATTATTAAACTTATGTTTTGGTTTTTTTTCTAATTCCACCTCTTTAAAATATTTTTCAGTGATGATAATATAATAAAACCATTATATACCATTTATTGATGTATTATTATGTTAATTTCATTACCCACATCTATGTACTCTTCCATCAAATAGAAAAACCAAAGCGTTGATCATCTGTACGATAGACTACTTCTAGGCAAACCGATGTTATTCATTTTCCATCACCACATCTCACAGTTGTAATAATGAAATATTTAATTTTTTTATGTGATATTTAAGAAATTATTATACATATATAATTATAATTTGACATATACCTACTTAATTTCCCTTCCATGGGTATAAGATCATGTCAATCGTGTTTACAAAAAACTATTTCCTCAGAGAGTGATATGATTTTTTTCACTTATTCTTTACATGGAAGGTAATGAAGATAAATTTAATTAATATATGTGATATATATGATATAATAATTAATATATAGTATTGATATGTTATTTAACTTTATTTAATTCCATCCACTAAGAAAATGAAAACAAAATTCACGTATACGTAAGGTCTACCACCTCCATGTACAATGTATTTCATTTTATATCTATAAATTTTTCAAATTGAAAAAAATTAATATTTAATGAATTTTTATTATATCTATATCAGTGTTAATACTATGGTTATGATGAAACTATGATCAATTTAAGTGGACTAAAAGTACCAAATCACACATACATGAAAAACAAAGTAGTTATTACCAGAACCATTATTTTGAACATGAATTGTAAATTAATGGGTGATAAATGGACATAAGTAAATCATATATAGTATTATATATATAATTATGGTTCTGAAATTGATGTATAGCCAGCATATATTTATTATATAGGAGGTTTAAAGTGTAAAAAGAAAGTTGAGGCTTAAGGTAATGGGTTATTTCCCAAATTTCCTTCACTGGTACATATGTTATGTTATGAACCTATATTCTATTATGATATATATATACTACCCAATTTACATGTTATATAATTATTTTTTCAAATTATATATAATTTTTTGTTTTCTGTTATTCTTTCATGGGTCTTTTTATTGAAATATTACCAAATTAGTAATAATTTTATATAATATTATCATTGATTATCGTCATTATTTATGAATAAGTAACCAATGATGATATGTTTTGATATATATCTCATTAAACTATTGAATTTTATTCTCCTATGGTTATTTAATTAAGATAAAGTTTTTCTACACATTTTAATTTCTTTAGGAACTGATTAGATAAAAAAATATGGGTTAAAATAAAAATCTACTTTGTTTATTTCTTCGGAAAAAAACACATATTCTTTAGTTTACAAGTTTTTATAATATGTTTTAAAGAGAATTTTTAAAATCATAAAATTATAGTTTAAAGAACTTTTTAACCATGTTTTATGTTTAGAAAATGGTTAAAAACAATCTTACTATCATTTTACAAATGTTTTTTTGACTTATTACCAAAAATGTGAAAGGAAGAATTATTTTAAAACGTGCGTGACATGAACTAAATTTTAAGGTGTCATGAAAGATAAATTATATAAAGATTCCTTTATAATTAAACAATATTATTTCTAATGAAAAATATTTTTAAAATGTTTTGTGAATCAGTATTTTCAAAAAAATAATTTTCAAAGTGAAAAGGGTATTTTCTTCAAGAAATGTTTTAAATGAACTTTTTGTCTTCCATTATAATTTTACAAGGTTATTTTCAAATAAAATAATTTTGAAAATGGTTTGATAAGTTTTAGTTAATAAAACAATTTCTCAAATTGGAAAGGATATTTTCTTCCAGAAATATATTAAATGGTCTTTAAATCCTCCTTTACTGGATTCGGTGATTATTTTCAAATAAAATTAATTTGAATTTGTTTACTTAAAAAATCTGTTTTCAAATTTTAAAGACTATTTTCCTCAATAAATGTTCCATTTGATCATTCAAAATAATTTTCCATCTCAGATAACATCCTTTAATGTTACATTTTCTTTTTTGGGTATATGATTCAATTATACCATACTTATTATTTATTTATATGTTTCATTTCAATGATGACAATATGTATATGAAACATGTTCCTTCTCCATGGTTTATGCTTTGATGGAACGATGATATATTAGTAAAATTGTTTATTTTAAATGGGTTTTCTTCGGACTAAATTTTAATGAAACTCATTTCTTTTCATGGGTTATGATGTGGTGATTTTTTTATTATTTCATGGAACATATATATATATGATTAATTTTATGGGTAGATCTTATATCTCCCTCCAAATCAATGGGTGATTATTAATGTTATATAAGATCAATGGGTATATAGGGGTTATCCCAAACCCAATAGACGGTACATAATAGGTTATCCCATGTTTGAAAGTGGGTTAATGGGAGGTTATCCAAAGCTGAAATTATGTTCATGGGAATTTAGACCCAACCTAACATTTTATCATTTTATTGATTGATAGACATGAAAAAATATTTTCTATTTTTATGTTTATGTACTAAGTATTTATATTATGGAAATACTATGATCTCATAGCCTATGTTACTTTATTCCATTATGATTCATGTATTATGACCTACCACGATATATTTCATGACTCATTTTTATGTTCTTTGATATACAATGTATGGTTTTTTAGATATTAATATCTTGTTTTCAAACCCTTATGATAAGGTTAAGTTGATATCCCCCTTGTTTACCCTTTCCTAGCTTCTGAGATCACCTTTTCGTATGTGTACATTCCCTAGGTAATGAATGTTGATTTTAAGTATGATGTGTCTAATTATAGTGAATGTTATGATTAATGTTGTGGTTGATTAAGTATTTCCCACATGAACTAGTTGTTTATGTTTCCACGATTCCAATTATAGTAAATCATTACAACATTGGGGAATGTATTTTTTCATTTTAATGAATATTCAACTAAAATGACATAATATCTATATATGAAACCCTAGGAATATATAATGGGAAAAATGTTATAAGTTCATACAACATGAATCATAAATAATTCAAAGAATTTAATCCATGAGAGAATAACATTTTGGAAATATAATTCCATAAAAGAGTCGAATAAAGTGTGTAATAGTAATAATCCTAAAAATATTATGTTAATGATAACTACTAAAACATTAATCACATGTTAGGCTTGAGAAAACCACCAATGTACATGCTTTGGGCATGAAATAACCTATCATGTTCCCTTATTTCAGAATTGGAAAACCTCTTGTGTACCCTAATTTTAACTTTGGTTAAACACCCATATACCCGTTTAGCTCCTAAAAAATTAATCATTATATAATTCATTAAAGTAATATAATGGACCCACCTATCACATAATCCTAAAACAATCATATGTATACCACAAGATCATGAAAACATATATCATTTCATCATATAATAACCTTTAGTGAAGGAAACAGGAATCATCAATATTTCATTATCCCAAACATAAAATATCTATAGATATAATAATTATGGTATTATATAATCATATCCCTAGTGAATTATAAATGACAAAAAATGATCTTATAGATGAAAAATGAATTTTAATGATCATTGGAAGATTTATTAAAGAAAAATATGATTTTCATTTTAAAATACCTTATTTCAAATATAAAAATTTAACAAATATATAAGAATGAATTATCATTGATAAGTACCATGAAATATTATAAATTAAGAATAGAATAATTTTTTGGTCACGACAGTGGGAAATTTTTTTCATGTCATGGTCATTTAAACAAAGAATATTTTCACACATTCGGTAAAAAAGCACCACTTTCCAAAATTGAATAAAACATTCTATTTAAATTTTTCAAAAAATTAAAACATTGGTAAAAATGTATTTAAAAATTTATATTAAAATTTTAAAAACAATATTGAAAACATTGTAATGATTATATGGGCATGTAATTAAAATATTTCCATTCAAAGATCAAAATGAAGTCGATTTTTCCTAAAAACTTTCTTCTAGTATATTGATTACCTAAATTGAGGAAAATTAATATAAAAAAGTAATATTAAAAAAGAAAAATAGGATAATAAATTTTATCTTATTTTATAGAGTTATATCAAATAATTTCATCATTATAAATTTAAGCATAAACAATCCTAATAAAAATGATATTGTAAACTAAAACCTTTAAATCAAGTTTTATGTTATTCTTATGCCCCCTAAAATCCTATATAATTAATTAAAATTTATCATAATTCTATACTCAATACATATTAATAAATATAATATCATAACTTATCCATTTATAATTTTTTAACACCCATTTGTTCATAATTATTTATTAAAATCATCATTTTTGGGAGTTAATTATTTACTTTTTCATAAATGTTTTGGTTCGTATGTTCTGGTACACATACTATGATGATGGTTACATAATATTCATAATGTTAACCTTGATGTAAAAACAATTTTTATTCATCATATACATGTTTATAATAGTCTATAAAAGGTAGAGTGAGAAAATTCAATTACACAGTTCATTGAGATGGTATTCCATAAATACACATAAACAATGTTTTCATTTTATAACAAAAATATGGACAGATAGATAAATAATATTTTATTACTGAATAATCTTAAATATTTCATAAATGAAATTTATATTTAGTAAATATATCATTACATAAAACCATGTATGGTTGTGATGGATAATGAATCATATCTCTATGTGGAGGTGATTGTCCACATATACACTTAGGAAGTACATTCATTTCACATCTTTTGAAAATGAGGTGGAAAATGGGTTTTCCGTCATAATAAAAAATAAAATTTTCTTGATGATATTGGATTAATCATGTTATAATAGATACAATATGACTGCAGAGGGTTGAATAAAAATTAAAACTAAAATTACATTGCTAAGAGTTTTACCACTTCATTGGGAAACATGCTTTGTCTTATGAATTAAGACTTCAAAAGGTGGAATTAAGATCAAACCAAGACCATTATGAAAAGGGTGGACTTTTATAAAAGGATTATTTTTGGTAATTTCTGAGATAATAGACACAAACTTTACAAATAAGGGTGTTTGTGAAGTGAAATTTTATAAATAAAGTAGATGACAGACTTAGAATAAGCAAAAATATTTGAATATAATTAAGGTGTCTCCAAATTATAAATCATAAAAATGTACATATATTATAATATTTGATAATATAGGGTCAATATATCTCCATGAAATAATAATTGGACATGTAAAATTAGAATTATTACCCATATACCTTCATCCCCAAAGTAAACATGTTTTAACATTAATAGTGGAAAAAATGTTTTACAATTTTTCCAATTAATTTTGATAAAAAATGAAACATTCATAGTTATAAAAAATTGAATCCATTTTATGAAATTAAATTTATATAATTTGTTGGAATTAATTTCAAAAAAATAATAAATGCAACTGAAACTAGTTTTTTAAATAATTTTTAAAGAATAAAACAAAATTTGCATTCATTCCTTACCTAGTAAAAACTAACCAATAAATGTAATGATATTTTATAGAGTATATAATATTAACATTTTATTATAGAAATTAATCAATAATTAATTGTTTTTTAATTATGGTAAAACCAAATTATAAACATAGGAACAATTTTCTTAAAAATAACTCTTTTTAGAAATAAATGATTTTATCTCCATTTACATCCTTTAGATAAAAATCTTTTGAATTATTTTTTAATTTATTCATATAAATAAAATTAATATTTCATTGATTTTTTGTAAAGTGATCAATATAATTTTATTTGATAAAAATACATAACATGTATCAAAAATTATTTCCAAAAATATCATTTAATCATTAAATCATTTCTTTAATAATTAAATGTTTATTTCCTAGGTATTGATTAATACATTTTTATTTAGTTAAAATTTATATATCTATATATATATATATATATTCCATAATGTGGTTAATCTTATTCATACAAGACAATCCCACATTTGGGTTATAAAGGTACATAATATCATCTATTCATTTACACTAGGGGTTTTGTGTAATGAAAGATATTGAATACATCAATTTTATTTCAAATGAAATTTATACAAGATACTTGGGATTTACATGTAGTTTTAAATAAAATTCCATATTATTTCCATCATTAAAATTAATTTACCGATCCCTTAATAAATAATTTCAATGGTTTATTTCTATACCAAATTATATACCATTTCTTATGAAATATTTTAAAATGAAATATATTTTTTACACCAATGATAATTAATTAAAATTTGATAACTAATAATATTTAATTTTTTCTTCTATTTGGAATCATTATGAAATATACTGTTATTTTTCTTTATTAAATTACAATATAACACATTGTATTCCCTGGGTATTTCTTAGGCTAATGTCTTATAATTTATTCATTTATATGGTGACCATATAAATGTATATATTATGATGGGTGTTCTTGGATACCATCCCAATTTATTGGGAAATTTTTAGATCTCATGAGTGAAATAAAAGTGATTTAGGAGTACACCTAAACCATTCTGGGATGCTTTCAACCCTCGTATGATGCCTTGGCAGTGAGATTTGACTAAATCTTATAATGTCATGTATTATGAAGTTTCCACATTCTTATGGAGCCATTCACATATGATGAACTCGTATTTACTTTAGGTTTCTATATAATTTTTCCTAAAACATTCGTCTTATGATAACATTTAATGTCATTTGAACCATATGTTATGCTTCATTACCATGTTTATTCCCATACTATGCTTTATCGATCAACCCTTTTGTTTATGAATTCACCATGATATACAATGTATATTTACTTTTTTAAAGAGATATAAGAGAACATTATGGATATTAGAATAATGATTTTGTATTATAGTTTTATATCATTGTTCTAGATCCTAGTCTTCAAAACACACCAGGAATATGATTCCCAGGGTTATTTTTAGAGGGTTTTTAATTTTAAAATCATGTAATATTATTTGTATGTAGGTTGGGTATCTATAGAAGGTATCTGATATAGATATATTTTTTTATATTATGATAATAATTCATTAGTGAAAACCCTAGGAATAATTATACATATAGGAAAAACCCCAATATTTTAGCAATGTATTGTAACGTCCCGATTTCGGAAGCCACCCAGAGGTGCCCCGTACCCGGTTGGTCACATGGCCTCAAGAGCATTTCCCCAAACCCCAAAGGTTTCTGACTAGCAGCGAGGGCCTTAGGTGTGATAGTGGGGAAACTATTCCCTCTTTGGAAGAGTAACGCAACAGAAATAAACAGATAACAATAGCAGATGCAGCAATAACATGCAATAAGTAAATAACGAAAGAATCAAGAAATAACAACTGGAGAACATATATAAATGATTCATGATAAATATGTCTAGGAAAGTATCCAAACAAGTCAAAATTCTAGAATATAGTACAAAACCAAAATATAAAGAAAATAAAGTAAATATCTCTACATAATTTCAATCCTCAGCCTGGTCCCATGCTCCCCAGCCCCACAGAAATCAAGCACCTGATGTAGAAGGGCGCTTTCCATTATCTATAACTGAAACAATATAATCCTTTTGGGCCCAAAAGCATGACCCAAATAGGGTGTGAGATGAATCCCAGTAGGAAACCATCCAAAGATCTATGCCTAAGAGTTAGTAAATATATATAGTAGGCAATAAGAAAAATAAAGTAGTAAACAAGTAAGTACTCAAAAGTAAACAATCCTACAGTTTCAATTACATCCATTTTCATTTAATAGTTTAGAAACCAACAATCATAAGTTTCCCTCTGGGAATTACTAACACCCTAACCCCTCTAGTTCAACCAATCAAACACAAGAAACCCTCTGGGAAGTACTTACCATATGACCCCTCTGGTTCAGCTTTAGTAAAGATACTATGAGGAAGCACTCACCACCAATTCCCCATGTGGTCTCGTATCGGTAACTATAGACAATCTGGGGAAGCACTCGACATCCAATTCCCCCTGTGGTCTTGTAATGAGGAACTACAATCACTCTGAGGGAGAAAAAATTCCACCCTTATGGTATCGCGACGTAAAAGTAAACAGACACTCTATAGAATCCCTCAGCATCCATTCTCCCTATGGTATACTACACCAGGTTCCCACAGCTCTTTGTAAGTTAATCGTGTACAAATGATATGCGGCAGCCAAATAAAACCACAAAACTACTTGACTAAATAGTCTACAGTATCTCACTGCATGTCGGATAAAATCACACCATCCTAACAATACTAGGCATGGAAAACAAGAATCCTAGTAGGTGAGGCTGTACCAAACAGTCAATATCAAAAAAACATGGGAAAAACATCCATAACATGACAAATACAACCCTATTCACAATCATAAATCCTCTACTCAAGCACACAATGCATAGCAGGCAATAACAGGGTTAAAAACCATAAACACGCAATACCCCAAACAAGGGTATTGGGAAATTTTGCACATATAACTCAAACACTAATTACAGAAAGGCACAAACCACCTACCTCAGCGTTGTACGGAAGATATACATGAACCTCATTCCTTGAATCTCCCTAGAACACCGTATATCAACAAAAACACTAAAAATGTTCAACCGAGGATATCTCATGAAAGAGGATAAATGAAGAGATAAGGTTTTAGAAGAAGGAAGAACTCACTGATGCAATTCTAATGCAACCGACGGAGTTCGATTCTGAAAATGAACGAAAAGTCGGGGGCTCCGAGAATAATCAGTGGTCTCATTTGCTCTTGGATGATATGGACAAAGAAGATGTGTGTTTATCTGATTAGACGTGACCCCGGTCCATTTAATGAAATAAAAAGAAAGTACATGGCGTGTTCTTCTCGGGTACATGGCGTGTACTTTGTTTAACCAACCTATGCTTTAGGCGGTCTCCAAGTCACACCATAGGGACATGTTCTCGGCCATTAAACGGATAGCACACGGTTACCCACAGAAACTGAGTACACATCATTTACTTATAAGTACACGGCATGTACTCTTGAAATTTCCAGAAAATCCTATTTTTCTCAAAAACAGCCAGAAATAAAGACATACATGAAAAGTATATCCAGGTGCTTACAAAAATCCCCCCTTAAATAAATTCATCCTCGAGTTTCCCTAAGAAGGTGACGTAGAAGAAGAATCCTCGAACAGCTCCGGCCATTGTGATCGTACATCGTCCTCCCTCTCCCATGTATTGTCCTGTACTCGCCTGTGTTGCCATAGCACTCGTACTAGAGGAACAGATCATCCACGGAGAACCTTCGCACTACGATCAACAATTCGGATAGGATGCTCCTCAAACGATGAGTCTACCTATAGCTTAACCTGATCAGGTTGAAAGACATAACATGGGTCTGAGAAGTAATGTTGTTGCTGAGAAACGTGGAATATATCGTGCATAGCCTAGTAACTCTGAGGTAACTGCAACCAACAGGAAACCGGCCTAACCCTTTCCAAAACCTCAAAATGCTCGACATATCTCAGTGAAAGCTTTCCCTATATCTTAATCCTCCTGTGTCCCATACATGGTGTGACACGTAGAAAAACCTGATCTCCAACCTCGAAATCCAGAGGTTGTCTTCATCGATCAACATAAGACTTCTGTCATGATTTTTCAATAGTCATCCTCTTCCACATCAACTCTATCTGCTATGTGGTCTCCTAGACAAGATGATATCCCAGCATAGCTGCCTCTCCTGCCTCCATCCAACATAAGGGTGATCAACATGGGCTACCGTAAAAATCCTCATAAGGTTCCATCTGAATAGTTTCTTGAAAACTATTATTGTATGAAAACTTCACAAGAGGTAAGTGTTTCTCCCAAGAACCTCCAAAATCTTGGACACATGATCGAAGCATGTCCTCCAGAACCTAAATCATACACTCGGACTACCCATCTGTCTGGGTATGGTAAGTTGTACTCAGAATTACCTAGGTACCAAAGCCCTATGTAGTCCATGCCAGTCCTGAGAAGTAAAATGTGCATCCCTGTCTGAAAAAAATTGAGTATGGAACCCCATGTAGATGTATAATCTCTCAAATGTACAACCTTCCCAACTCATCAACACTGAAGGTCTCCTTGATCAAAAAGAAGTGAGTAACCTTCATGAGTCTGTCAATGACAACCCAAACCACATAATTCCCTCGAGGTGACCTCGGTAACCCTCTCACGAAGTCCATCACGACATTATTCCACTTCCACTCGGGAATGGGTAACTGCAGTAAAAGCTCTTCTAGTCACTGATGCTCCGCCTTCACCAGATGACAAGTAGAACACCACATGACAAAACCAGCAACATCTCTCTTCATACCTGGCCACCAATATTGACGGTGTAGATCTCGATACATCTTGGTGACAACAGGATGAACTGGCCAAACTGAGGAATGAAAGTCCCACATTAGTTCCTCACGCATGTCTTCTGACACCGATACGTTCCCCTAGAATCGCAAGATCTCATCCTCACCTACGGTCCATCCCAGAATATGGTCCTATCCAATCATACTCTTTCGTAGGACTAGGCCTTCAAAATATGATATCTTCTTCATTCTCACTCAATCAAGTAGAGTAGAGGTAACAACTACAAAAGAAAGGAAAGACTATCCTTGTCTATCATGCATCTCCAAATGCATCTCAGATAATAGATCCATAAGCTTCCACTCACTTTTGGCCTCCTGAACTACCTGTATCTGAGTCCTCATGCTCAATTCATCAGTTAATGCATTGCCTTTCCCAGGTGTGTAGGTAAGCTCAAAGACAAAGGATTTAAGGTAATCAACCCACCTTCACTGTCTCAGATTCAGATCGCACTGAGTGAAGATATACTTGAGACATTTTTGGTCGGTGAAAACCAAAAAATCCTCTCCCAGAAGATAATGTATCCTACAGCGTAATACATGAAAAACTACAGCCAACTCGAGATCGTGTGTCGGGTAATTCCTCTCATGTGACCTCAATTGCCGAGACATGTATGCAACAACCCCTTCTCCCTGCTTAATCACTTCTCCTAGCCCGATACCTTATGCATCACAGTAAATATTTTAGCTCTTTCCTAGCTCTAGAAATACTAGTATCAGTGCTGAATTCAACCTCCCTCTCAGCTCTTAAAAGGCTGACTCGAAAGAATATGACCACAAGTACTTCACACCCTTCTTAGTTAGGCTCTTCAATGGAACTTCTATGTGTGAGAAGTCCAGTATAAAATTCATGTAGTATCCATCCAACCCTATAAAACTTTGTACCTCAAAGATGGTCTTCAGCTGCTCCCAGGAAACTACTACTCTCACTTTATTTGGGTCTATTGATACTCTTTTATATGAGATAAGATGACCTAAGAAGTGAATTTGGTCCATCCAAAAGTTGAATTTTGAGAGCTTAGCAGATAACTGATGCTCTCTTAGTGTACTCAAAACAATCTCAAGATGTTTGACATGGTCATGTCTAGTGTGAGAGTACACCAAGATATCATCCACAAAAACTACCACGAAGGAATCCAAGAATGGATGGAACACTTAGTTCACCAGTCCCATGAAAACCGCAGGTTCGTTCGTGAGACCGAACGACATAACTACATACTCGTATAGACCATACCTGCTCCATAAGGCTATAAGAGGTATATCAGATGGTCTAACGCAAAACTGATGGTAACCAGATCTCAAATAAATCTTTGAGAAAACCCGGGCTCCTCAAAGCTGATCAAAGAGATCATCAATCCTTGGAAAGGGATATCGGTTCTTGACCATCAACTGGTACAAGTTCTGATAAACCACACAAATTCTTAGGGTACTATCCGCCTTCTTCGAAAACATTACAGGTTAACCCCAAGGAGAAGTACTAGGTCGGATGAAACCCTTTGTGTGTAACTCCTCTAACTACTTATTGAGCTCCTATAACTCAAGTGTATCCATCCTATAAGGAGGAATGGACACCGGTGTTGCTCCTGGAATGAGATCAATAGAAAAGTATACCTCTCTCTCTGGTAGAAAACCTAAAAATTCCTCTGGAAAGACATCTCTAAAACGATCCACCACTGGAGGAAAGTCCATCTGTGAAGTCCCCTGGTCATCCAGATATAGACTAGAAATCTGGGTTGTAACTCCTCCCAACCCATGATTCCTGGGTCCCGCTCTGCTCTCCTGGACATCCAATTCTCCCTTACGAAGAAATGATCCTCCCTCTGGTGATTTGAAACTCACCCTATGATGATAGCAGTCTACAACTACCTGTAAAGGAACTAACCAGTAAATTCTAAGAATGACATCATAGCCTGTCATCTCTATGACATAGAGGTCCCAAAAGAAGTGACACCCACCAACCACTAGAGGGTACTCCTTTCACTGTCGTAAACTATCCATTCTTGTCCCCAACGGAGTTTCCAGTGTCAAGACATCAGAATAAGTAAAGATACAGATCCCAAGGCTCACCACAACAGCAAAAAATATGAAACTATAAGAAGCCACTATATTGAGAAGTAAAGAATATAAAACTGAGGCAACTTGAATCGTACCTCGAACTATAGAGGGTCTGGTATCCAACTTCTATTGGGTATACTCCACTGCAAACGCCTATCCTGTATCGCGACCCTATGACCCTGCTTGACTACCCTGAGCTGATCCACCCTGTAGTCGCTGAAATCCTACCGATTTGCTACAACAACCACGAACTCCACCTCAGCCTGAATGGGCAGAAGAACTCCAGTTCCAAGACTCATGAGAAACTGGTGGTGTTGTTCTTGAACACGGGGTCATCAAAAAACCCATGTCACCAGCTTATAGTGAGAAAAACTGACAGAAACGTTAAAGATGACCCATCTTGCCGCAAGACCGGCACTCCAGTGGGTCTCTCGGGCAATGTGTCCTCATATTCCCTCACTTACCACACTGGTAGCACACCACCTTACTACCAAAAGATGTATCCTATCTTGTACGATCTCCACAGGTAAACTCCCTGCGTTGCTTCCTCCTATCAGTCTGAGGGGTACTAACTCTGGATGATGAACCAACTTGTCTCATAGCTTCAGAATCCATCAGATTGCGCTCCGTGATCAGCACTTGGTTGACTATAGAGGTGATTGAAGTCAACCTAAAGATGTTCACCTGAGATCGGATGTCGTGCTTGAGACCATCCTCAAAATTCCTTACCAAAAATAACATACCACCTCCTGTAATAGGGATAAAGCGCTTCAACTTTGTGAAGCAAGAAGATTACTCCATAACTGAGAGAGTACCCTACTCCAGACTCATAAACTATCGGGCTCAACCGGCTCTCAAAGTCTCGGGGTAGAATTAATCATATAAGGTGCACTCGAACTCATCTCAAGCCATAACCTGTTGCCCTCCTGCCTATGATATAACGTCCCACCATCTCTTTGTGGAGTCCTGAATAATATACGTAGTGATCCTCACCCTACAATCTAGAAGCATCTCTAGATGGTCGAAGATAGATAGCATGGATTCTAACCATGAATTTGTAGCATGAGGTCCTTCATCCCCTATGAAGGTGGGAGAATGTTGCTGCTAGAAAACCCGCGTCAATTCTTCCATTGATAGGGTAAGAGGAATTGCTCCTCGGAAGGTCTTCTTGAACCTCATAAATCCCTCTCAGAACTGTGCGTCAGCACCTGTGTCTAGAATGAAGGTTGGTGCCAAGATTGGAACTACATGAGGATCTGCTGGTAATCCCCAGTCAGCTATGTACGATATCTGATCACTACCCTGTAACTTGCGTAAAACTGGAGGACGTCTCGGTGGGATGACTCTGCAAAGTCAATATCACACATTAGATTAAGATTTTCAAGGACTAAAATATAGAAGTGTATGAAGGGAACAAGATAAATAAAGCATTCATGTTTTTCAAAATGTGGTTACACAGTGTGTATAACACCTACATGACGTGTTCCCTTAAGCCTTCACATGGGAATGTACTTCTACCAAATCTAGTCCTGTAACACTCCACACACATGGTGTGTTCTACCAAGACACGGTGTGGACTTCAATCGTGTTACCCTACCACAGTTCCCTTACACAGCTAAGACACATGGTTCTACTAGAACAGGACTACACGGAGTGTTGGTGCCAGACACAGCGTGTACTAGAAGGATTCCACCTCCCCGTGTTGTTCGTTACATGGCTGTATACAAGAGTTATACTACACGACGTGTTCAGTCTTGTCACGATGTTTATAACCTATGTTTTATCCATCCATTTCATTAGTCACACGAGTGGACACATGGTCAAAACACACAGCGTCTACTTCCAGTACACGATGTGTTCCACTAAAGATTTCCTAACCCCATGTCTCTATCCACACAGCTAGTGAAATGGTTAGAGACTACACGGTGTGTACTGAAGAAAAATAGTTCCTTCTCGAACAGAAGGATACATGGCATGTATTTATCATTACACGTTGTGTACTTTGGGTTTTACTAGAAAGTGAGCCTCAGAAACTACTTTAGAACCCAGAAAACACTGAAACGAACATTAAAGTGCCAAATTCTGATCTGTGAGGGCTCATACACCCTATGAATCAAAGCTTTTCATCTTATACACATCATATACGATCATAAAAATGCAATGATCCACAAAATTCTGGTCCATGAGAGCCCAAAACACCTCAAGAAACAAAGTTTGGTGTTCATTCAAACTAAACCTTACATAATTAAATACTCTATTCAAAAATTAATCATTCTATCAAGGAATATATCACAAAAACATGCATATCTAGCACACCATCTACTACAAAAACATGCAATCAATAATGCACCCTAAATGGAATGGAAATAATGCATGATATGTGATCTCTAGAAATTGCTTATATGATGCATGAGATGACATACCCCCATCTCATTAGGTTGCAATACAAAATAGAACCTCAATTATATCAACGATAGCATCAAAATACATGTGAATAAACCAATGGTGAAATCAAATCAACTGCAATAATTGGAAAACCAGAAAAATCACAATATATGAGATAAATTGGATTTTCCCTATACACGGGTTAGCTACTCCCAGGAACAACTTATTACCAAGTACCTATTCATTCATATCCCTAGCTATAGGATCCAAACAGTAAGTCAAGAAGAAAATAATTCCTTTGATACCACTTTCTAATGTCCCGGTTCGGAAGCCGCCCCGAGGTTCCCCATACTCAGTTGGTCACATGGCCTCAAGCGCATTTCTCCCTATGCCAGAGGCTGCTGACTAGCAGCGAGGTCCTTGGGTGTGATAGTGGGGAAACTATACCCTCCATGGTAGTGTAATGCAGTTGAAATAAGTAGATAACAAAATCGAAAGCACCAATAACATTCAATAAGTAAACTGCGGAATATTGAAGAAATAAAAAATAGAGCACATATATAAATGATGCTTGATACGTATGTATAGGAAAGAAGCCAAAATATTCACATTTCTGGAATACAGTACTAATCCAAAGTACAATGAAAATAAAGTAAACAGCTCCACAGCATCGCAATCCTCAACTTGGTCCCATGCTCCCCATCTCTACAACAATCAAGTACCTGAAGTAGAAGGGTGCTTGCCCTTATCTATACCTACATCAAGATAAGCTGTTTGGGCCCAAAATAATGACCCGAAAAGGGTTTGAGAAGAATCCCATAAGGTAACCACCCAAATATTTGTGCCTAATAGTTAGTGAATATATATGGAAGGTAATAAGAAAAATGAAGCAGTAAACACAGAAGTACTCAAAAGTAAATAGTCCTACAATTTCAATTACATCCATTTTCATTTATTAGTTAAGAAACCAACAATCATAAGTAACCCTTTAGGAAGTACTCACAGCCTAACCCCTATGGTTCCACCAATCAAACACAAGAAACCCTTTTGGAAGTACTAACAGTCTAACCCCTCCAGTTCAGCTTTAGCAAAGACACTCTAAGGAAGCACTCACCATCAATTCCCCATGTGGTCTCATATCTGTAACTATAGACACTTTGTTTAAGCACTCAATGTCTAATTCCCCATGTGGTCTAGTAACAAGGAAATAAAGACACTCTGAGGGAGCACAAATTCCATCTCCCCTATGGTCTCACAACATAAAAGTAAACAGACACTCTGGAGAAGCCCTCAACATCCATTCTACCTATGGACTATGACACCAAGTTCCCACAGCCCTATGTAAGTTAATCATGAACAAAAGATATACGGAAGAAAATGTAAACCTCATGAACTACTTGGCTAAACAGTCTACAGTATCTCACAGTATGTTAGATAAAATCACTCCATCCTAACAATACTAGGCATGGAAAACAAGAAGCCTAACAGGTGAGGCTGTACCAAACGTTCAATAGGAAAAAACATGGGAAAAACATCCATAGCATGAAAAAGACAACCCTATTCAAAATCATAAATCATCTACTCAATAACACAAGGAATAGAAGGAAATAACAGGGTTAAAAACCATAAACACGCAATACCCCGAACTAGGGTATTGGGCACTTTTGCACATATAACTCAAAGAATAACTACGGAAAGGTACAAACCACCAACCTCAACATTGTACGGATGATATACATGAACCTCAAGCCTTGAATATCCCTATAACATGGTATATCTACAAAAACTCTAAAAACATTCAACCAAGTATATCTCATGAAAGAAGAGAAATCCAGAGATGAGGTTCTAAAAGAAGGAATAACTCACTGATGTGATTCCAAAGCAACCAACGAAATTCGATCCAGATAACGGAGGACGAGTTGGGGGCTCGAAGAAGAATCAGCAGTCTCGTTCGCTCCTGGATGAGATAGACGAATAAGAAGGGCGTTCTACTGATTAGATGCGACCCCGTTCAGTTTAATGAACTAAAAAGAAAGTACACAGTGAGTTCTTCAAGGTTACACGGCATGTACTTTCTTTATACGACCTCCACTTTA
Organism: Viscum album; assembly: GCA_963277665.1. NCBI lineage: Eukaryota > Viridiplantae > Streptophyta > Magnoliopsida > Santalales > Viscaceae > Viscum > Viscum album. The sequence goes on along the minus strand of OY728167.1, from coordinate 705,923,216 downwards.
GGCGGTCTCCAGGTCACCCCACACAGCCATTAGCTCGAACATTACACGGCCAGTACACAACTACCCACGGCAACCTAGTACACGACGTGTAGTTATAATTACACAACGTGTACTCCTGAAATTTCCATAAACTCCTCTTTTTCTCAAAAATAACCAAAAAGAAATACATACCAAAAAAGAAGATCCAGTTTCTTACATGTATAGAGATATTGGTTTATATGAAATGAAATCCATTTCTTGATAATACTATTGGATGTGGATATGGAACCTAATTGCCTAGGGGTAATAACCCCAAATGTGATTATTTGGTATTTACTCAACCTTTAATTAATGCATGATAAAAAATTCCTTATTGTAGTACTGGTTTGACATTATTGGGGATATGTTTTTATAAATTCATAAATCATTAACAAATCATGCTTTAATTGAATTGATTTTTTATGTTATAAAACTTTATAGAAATTCACAATGGATAACCTATACAAAAACCAAGAGACTCATAGGTTAGATATTCAAGTCATTGATAATGTATTACTTCTAATTTCATAGTTTCTCTCTTTATATGATTATTATTTTAAGTATTCTCACCCCAAAGGTTATATTGGACATAATAAATGACTATAATAGGGATCAAATAGTGATTGGTTCACTTATTACTCAGTCATGAAAATATAATTTACTATATGATTATTGTTATACATATTCCTTTATATCATTCATGTTTAGTAGAACTATTAAAACATTATCTCATAACATGGAGTTTGAGATATAATTGAGAATATAAAATGGGACAATTATTACACTCTAAGTATATAACTCCTCCCCATTCATTATCTCAAGACTGTACGACCAAAGAAATCTCTTTATAATTCCTTCAAAATAATTTGATTTTATATTGGGAATATATTGGATATACTTATATAAATCCCTCATCAAATTCCAAGGGAGTAAGATTACTCTTCATATTAAAAATAATCCTATTGTTATATAAAACTGTAAGTGAGATTATAAATCTCCTATGAAATAATCTTATCATGTCAGGGTATAATTTCTTTATGTTCATGAATATTATTCATAAATTATTGAGGCAAATGAAAAAATCAAATTTGAAGAAACATCCCTTTTAGGGACTATACTAATTAATTTTATAAAGAGTTTATTGGTATTCTTTAAAACCTAGAGGTTGAAATCTCAAGTTCACTTATACCTAGATCACTTCCCAACATCTAAGACTCCCAAAATAATTTCCACCATAAAATTCAATGTCTTGAAGATGTAGTAATAAAATAACCATGAAAAGGGTTATATATACCTAAGGTTTCAGGATAGGTAACACAAGTACTCATTATCAACAATAAGGATGGGTCAATGCACCTATACATTGATTATAATAGACTAAATAAAATCATAATAGAGAAAATTTATCACTTACTGTGGATTGATGTCTTGTTATATCATTATGTGTGGTCGAGTACTTCCTTAACATGGACCTTCAATTGATATATCACCAAATAATGGTGATGAAGGAAGATATTCCCAATAAATCCTTTAGTACGTGGTTTTTGAACTAATATTTCATTATAGTTCCATTTTGACTTGCAATAATAATCTTCATGGACCTGATGAATTGTGTTTTTAGAGATTACCTCGACAAATTTATGGTTTTCATTATAGATGAGATTCTGATATGCTTCAAAAATAAGGAGAAAAATAAAGATCATTTAATAATGTGATAATGACAATGAGAAAGGGGAAGCTCTATAAAAGTGCATTAAATCAGATTTTTGGATTGAGGAAGTATTATTATTTATATATATTATCCCCAATAAATTAATATCAATTGATCCCACAAAAGACAATGGCAATTGAGGAATGTCATAGACTAACATCTATAACATAAATCGATAGTTTACTTGGACTTGTGGGTTACTATTGATGATATGTGAAGAAATAATTCTATTTTTCAAACCCACATAACAAGATTACTTGGAAGGTAGCAATGTTTTTCCAGACAAATGGAATCGAAGTGTGCTCAATAGAATTGAAAAAAGTGTCTTATCACTGCACTAGTACTCATAATACCCATATGTGGGAAACTTTTAATATAGAGAGAGAGATTCTATAAATACATTATTAGGTTTTTTAATAATTAAAAGAATTAAAAGTGATAGAATATGCCTCCAGATTTTTGAATGTCCATGAGAGAAATAATCTAACATATGCTCTAATGTTAATTATAGTGAATTTCATGTTATTGACTTCATATAAATATGTCCATGGAGATAAATTATATATGTATATAGATCATAAGAGACTTAAATAAATATTTATCTAGAAATATATTAATATTAATTAGTGAATATGGTTAAAGAAGATCACCGGCTATGACTACTCAATCTATTATCATACAAGGAAGGAGAATATTATTGCAGGTTCTCAAAGATGAAAGGATCGTATATCCTTATCAACAATGATTCCTCACTTATTCACACATCCAAATCCATTTGTTTCATCCAATAACTATGAATTTATCTTACTTACTTCATTCACCACATAATAGAGTCCTTAGTTACATTTGGAAAACCCTCTTCAGAAGTAATGAGTTATAAACCTAAATATGTTCTCTGAAGATCATGTAAAATTATTAAACTTTTGTTTTTTATTTCTTCTTCAACCTCCTTAAAATATTTTTCATATTTGATAATATAATAATACTAGTATATAACATTTAATGATATATTATTATGTTAATTTCGTTACCCACATATATCTCCCCTTTCATCAAATTGAAAACCAAATCATTGATCATGTGTAAGATAGAATACTACTGGGAAAACTGATGTTATTCATTTTCCATCACCACCTCTCACTACTAGATTAATGAAAGATTTAATGTTTATCTATGGTATTTAAGATTTTATAATACTTATGTAATTATAATTTCACATATACCAACTTAATTTCCCTTCCATGGGAATACAATCATGTCAATCAAGTTGACAACAAATTATTGCCTCGCAGAGTGATATGATTTTTTCACTTACGCTTTACATTGAAGGTAATAAAGATAAATTAAATTAATATATGAAATATATACTGATTATATAATCTATATATAAATTTTATATAATATTTAACTTTATTTAATTACATTCACCACGAAAATAAAAGAAAAATTCATGCATATGTAGGACCTGCCACATCCATGTACAATGTATTTCACTTTATATCTATAAATTTTACAGATTACAAAAAATAAATATATAATGAATTTTTATTGTATTTATATCAGTGTTAATATTATGTATATTATGAAACTATGATCAATCTAAGTGGACTAAAAATACCAAATCACACATACATGAAAGATAAATTTTTTATATTCCGATACATTATTTTGACAATGAATTGTAAATTAATGGGTGATAAATGGTCATAATAAAATATTATATGGTATGATATATATAATTATGGTTCTTAAATAGATTTATAAAAACATATATTTATTATATAATAGGTTTAACGTGTATAATGTATGTTGAGACTTAAGTTAATGGGTTTTCCCCAAATTGCCTTCTTTGAAACATATTTTAACTTATCACCTATACTCTTTTATAAGGTGTATATACTACCCAATTTACATGTTATATCATTATTGTTTAAAATTATATATAATGTTTTGTTTCTTTTAATTCAATCATGGGTCATTTGATTGAAATATTACCAAATTGGTAATAATTTTATGTAATATTCTCATTGTTTTTTGTGATTATTTATGAATAAATATCGAATGATGATATGTTATGATCTATCAATAATTTAAAATAATTAATTTTATTCTCCTATGCTTATTTATTGAGAATAAATTTTTTCTACTCATTTTAATTTCATTATGAACTAAATAGATAATAAATATGGGTATAATGAAAAATCTTATTTATTTATATCTTCAGTTGAAAACACTTTTTCTTCTATTTCCAAGTTTTCTAAATATGTTTTAAAGAGAGTTTTTACAATCCTGAAATGATGGTTTAATGAACAATCTAACCATATTTGACTTTTAAAAAATTGTTAAAAAGAAACATACTATCATTTTACAAATGAGGTTCTTTTGAATTTTTACCAAAAATGTGAAAGGAATAATTTTTTTTAAATGTGTGTGACATGAACTAAATTTTAAGCTGTCATGAATGATAAATTATTTAAACATTCCATTATAATTATCCAATGTTATTTTAATGAAAAATATATTGAAATTTTTTTTGAATATGTAGTTTCAAAAAATTAATTTTCAATGTGGAAAGGATGTTTTCTTCAAGAAATGTTTTAAATGATCTTTTTTCCATCCATTTTAATTTTATTGGGTTATATTCAAAGAAAATGACTTTGAAAATTGTTTGTAAATTTTTAGTTAATAAAAATATTTCTCAAAGTAGAAAGTATATTTTCTTCCATAAATATATTAAATGGTATTTAAATATTCCTTTTCAAGATTCCATGATTATTTTCAAATAAAAATAATTTGATTATTTTTATTATTTGAAAAGTCGTTTACAAATTTAAAGGAAATTTTCCATAAGAAATGTTCTATTTTATATTTCAAAATCATATTCCATCTCAGATGAAATCCTTTAATGTTACTTTTTCTTTACTGGGTATATGAACTAGTTTTACCATACTTATTATTTTATTATATTGTTTCATTTCAATGTTGAAAAGATATATATGAAACACATTCCTTCTTCATGGGTTATGATATGATGGAACAATGAAATATTTATAAACTCGCTACTTTTAGATGAGTTTTCCTAGTAAGAATTTTTTTGAAACCCATTTATTTTCATGGTTTATGAAGTGGTGGATTTTTTATTATTTCATGAAACACATATATATGATTAATGTGATAGTTGAAACCTATATCTCACTCCAAATCATTGGGTGATGACTGATGTTATATAAGATCAAATGATACATAAGGTTTATACCAAACCCAATATATGGTACACAAGAGTTTATCCCAAGTATGAGAGTGGGTAAACTGAAGGTTTTCTCGTACCTGAATTAAGTACACGGGTGTTTATCCCATGCCTAATAATTTATCAATATATTGATTTATTTAAATGAATAATTATTTTTTATTTTATGTGTATTTAATAAATATTTATCGTATGGAAATATTATGTTATCATAGCCCATGTTCCTGGATTCCATTTTGATTTATTTAATATAGGTCATGGTGCATGTTTACGTACTTCGATATACAGTGTATGGTTTTTTAGACGTGATAATCATTTTTTTGAAACCCTTATGGTTATGTAATGTTTTTATCCCCTTTGTTTACCCTTTCCTAGCATTTTAGACCACCCTTTATTATTTATAAATTCCCTAGGCAATTAATATTTATTTTAAGTATGATATGTATAATAAGGGTGAATTTTATGATGAATTTAGTGTGTGATTATGTAGTTCCCTTATGAACCAGTCGTTTATATTTCCATGATTTCAAATATAGTAAATCATTAAAATATTTGGGCATGTATTTGTGCATTTTATTTAATATTCAACTCAAAATAAGTAATATCTATATATGAAACACTTGGTATATATAATGGAAAAAATCTTATAAGTTTATAATACATGAATCATAAAGAAGTCAAAGAACTTAATCCAAAAGAGCATAAAATTTTTGTAATATCATTTTGAAATGGGGTCGAATAAAGTGTGTCATAGTAATAATCCTAGAAATATTATTCTAATGATAACTACTAAACCATTCATCATAGGTTAGGCTTGAGACAAACACCCATGCACTTTCTTTGGGAATGAAATAACATATCTTGTTACCTTATTTGGGAATGGTAAAACCTCATGTGTAACTTATTTTTAGCTTTGTATAAACACACATGTACCATTATAGCTCATAAAAAATTAGTCATTACATAATTCATTGATGTTCTATAACATAACCACCTATAACATAATCATAATAAAATCATATGTATATCATAATATTGTGAAAAAATATATCATTTCATCATATAATAACCCATAGAAAAGGAACAAAGTGTCATCAATATTTCATTATCCTAACCATAAAATACCCATAGAAATAATAATTATGGTATTATATAATCATATCCCCATGGAAGTATAAATGACAACAAAAAATATTCTCATATATGAAAAATTCCTTCTACAGATCACTTCAAAATTTATTAAGGAAAATACCCTTTTCATTTTAAAATATATTATTTAAAATATAAAAAATTTAAAAATTTATAAGAATGAATTTTCATTGAGAAGGACCATGGAAACATATAAAGTAAGCATAAAATCATTTTTTTTGAGAAAATGGGAAATTGTTTTCATGTTTTACTCATTTAAAAAATAATATTTTCACATATTCATAAAAAGGCACCACTTTCAGAAAACAAAGAAAACATTATATTTAATTTTTTGTAAAAATACATAAATTGGTGAAAGTGACATGATATAATTATTTTAAAATATTAAATACATTCTTGAAAAAATTTTAATGATTATTTGAACATGGAAGTAAAATATTTCGGTTCGATGATCATAATAAAGTTAATTTTCCATAAAAACATTCTATTGGTATATTGATTACCTAAATAGATGAAAATGAAGATAAAACAAGTAGTATACAAAAATAAAAATAGGTTATTAATCTTATCTTATTTTATATATTTATATAATATACCTTCAATATCAAAAAATTATGCATAAACAATCCTGATAAAAATGGTATTGTAAAATAAAACCCTTATAATCAAGTTTGGTGTTATTTTAAAGCCATCTTAAATCCAATATAATGAATTAAAATTTATCATAATTATATATCAACTACATATTAATAAAAATAACTTCATAAATTACCAACTTATAATACTTCAACACCCATTTTTGAATGATAATTTATTAAAATCATCATTTTTGGGAGTTAACTATTTCATTTTTAATGAATGTTTTGGTTCGTATGTTATGGTAATTGTACTATGATGGTGGTTACATATTATTCATAATGTTAACCACATTGTAAAAATAATTTTTATTCATCATACACATTTTTATAAAAGTCCATAAATGGTTTATAGAGAATAATCAATTACAACGTTCATTGAGGTGGTATTCTGTAGATACACAAGAATGTTGTTTTCATTTTGTAACAAAAATATAGAAAGATATATAAATAATATTTTATCGCTGAATAATCCAAAATTTATTTTAAATTAAATTTATATTTTTTAAATATATCATTATAGAAACCATGATTGGTTGTGATGGATAATGAATCATATCGCTATGTGGAGGTGATAGTCCACACGTACGCTTGAAATGTACTTTTATTTAACATGTTATGAAAATGAGGTGGAAAATAGAATTTCCATAATCCTAAAAAATAAAATTATCTAGATGATATTGGACTAATAATGTTATAATACATAAAATAGGACTACTGAGGGGGGAATACAAAATAAAAAAATTACTTTTCTAGGAGTATTACCACTTCATTGGGAAACCTCATTTGTCTTATGAATTAAGACTTGTAAAGGTGGAATTCAGATCAAACCAAGACCGTTATGACATGTGGAGGGATTTTATGAAATGATTATTTTGGGTAATGTCTATGATAATAGTCTCAAACTATACAAATTATAGTGTTGGTGAATTTTATTTTCATAAATAATATAGATGATACAATTGTAATAAGCAAAAATATTTGAATCTAATTAATGCATATCACAATTATAATGCTATCAGATATACATATATTAAAATATTTTATAATATTGGGTCAATATATCTCTATACAATAATAATTAGACATGCATAATAGGAATTATTACCCATATATTTTCATCCCCAAGTAAACATGTTTTTACATTAACAGTGGTAATAAATTTTTACGATTTTTAAATTTCATTTTGATTAAAAATGAAACACGCCTCAAAAAAAATTTGGAATCCATTTTATGAAATTAAATTTATATTATTTCTTGGAATTAGTTTTAATGTAAGATAAAATGAAACTCAAATCAGTTTTTTAAATAATTTTTTTAAAGAATAAAACTAAATTTACATTCATTCATTACCAAGTAGAAACTATCAAATTAATGTAATGATATTTTATAGAGTACATAATATTATCATTTCATTGTAACCATCAATCATTAATTAATTAATTAATTATGGTAAAAACACATTATGAACATGGAAAAAATTTCTAGAAAAAAACTATGTTTAACAACAAATGATTTTATCTCCATTCAAAATATTTATATAACCAATGTATGAATGGTGATTCATTTATTCATAAAAATAATAATAATATTTTATTTATTTTTTTAAAAGTGACCAATATAATTTTATTTGATAAAAATAAATAACATGTAGCCAAAATTCCTTCCAAAATGTTAATTTAATCATTAAATAATTTCATTAAAATTTGAATTTTCATTTCTTAATAATTAATTAATACATTTGTATTTATTAAAGATATATATATATATATATATATATATTCCATAATGTGGTTAATCTTATTCATACAAACCAATCCCACGTCTAGTTTATACATGTACACTATATCATCAGTTAATTTAGACACGGGGTTTTGTTTAAAGAATGATATTGAATACATTAATTTTGTTTCAAATGAATGTTAGACAAAATCCTTCAGTTATATATATATTTTTAAATGAAATGTAATATTATTTACTTCATTAAAAATATTTTTCCAACTCCTTAATACATAATTTTAAGGCTTCACTTCTATACCAAATTCAATACCTTTTATTATGAATTATTTTAAAATGAAATATATATTTTAGATCTAGGAAAATTGAATAAAATTTTAAAACAAATAATACTTATTTTTTCTTCTATTTGGAATCACTATGAAATATAATATTATTTTTCAATGATGAATTACAATATAACCCATCACATTCCCTGGGTATTTATTATGTTAATGCCTTATTTTTTATTCACTTTTATGGCACACATATGAATATATATATTTGATGGGTGTTCTTGTATACCATCCCAATTTATTGGGTAATTTTTAGTTCTCATGCGTGAAATTAATGAGATTAGGTAGAAAACCATATCCATTCTCAGATGATTTCATCCCTATTATGATGTCTTGGTACTTATGATATCATGCATTATGAATTTTCCACATTCTTATGAAGGTATAATCTTATGATGACATGTTATTTATTCTATGTTTCAATATGATTTATCCAAAAAAATTCCTTGTATGATAACATGTTATGTCATTTGACTCATACGTTAAACTTCATTACCATGTTTATTCCCATAGTATACTTTATCGATAAACCCTTTTGTTTATGCATTCACCGTGATATTCAATGTATATTTAATTTCTTAAATGGATATAAGAGAACATTTTTTAGATCACAATAATGAATTTTCACTATAGTTTTATATCATTGTTTTAGATCCTAGACTTCAAAGAAAACTAGGCATATAGGTCCCATTGTTGTTTTTAGTGGGTTTTTATTTTAAAAATCATGTAATATTATGTGTATGTAGGTTGGGTATCTATAGAAGGTATCCAAAAAATACCTATTTATTTATGATGATTATGATAGTAATAAATTAGTGAAACCCCTAAGGATAAGTCTATGTATTGGAAAACACCCCAATATTTTATTAATATATAGAGATATTGTTTTTTATGAAATGACATCCATTTATTGATACTAAATGTTGATATGGATATAGAAAAAAATTATCTAGGGGTAATAACCCCAAATGGGATCATTTGGTATTTACTCAACCAGTGCCTAGTGAATGATAAAAAATGTCTTACTGTCGTACTGGTTTGACACTCCTCGGGATATGGTTTTTTAAATTCAGAAATCATTAAAAAAATTATAATGTAATTGAATTGATTTTTATTCTAGGAATAATTCATAGAAAATTACCATGGATAACCTATAATAAATCCAAGATACTCATATATTAGATATTCAAGTCATTGATAATGTATTACTACTAATTTTATAGTTTCCCTCTTTATATGATTATTATTTTAAGTTTTCACATCCCAAAGGTTATATTGGACATAATAAATGACTATAATTAGGATCAAACAGTGATTGGTTCACTAATTATCCATTCATGAGAATCTAATTTAAAATATTATTATATTTCTACATATTAATTCATATCATTCATGTTTAATATAACTATTCAAACACCATCTCAGAACATGGAGTTTGAGTTATAATTGACAAAAAAAATGGGACAATTATTAAATTCCAAGTATATAACTCATCCCCATTCAGTATATCTAGACTGAACCACCCAAAAAATCTCTTTATAATCCCTTCAAAATAATATGATATTATATTGGGAATAGATTTTCTATATTTATGTAAACCCATCATCAAATTCTAGGGGAGTAAAGTCGCTCTCTATATCTAAAATCATCGTCTTATTATATAAATCTACAAGTGGGATGATGAAGCTCTTATGAAATATTCTTATCATTTAGGGATATAATTTCTTTATTAGCATGAATATTATTATAAGATGATTTAGTAAAATGAGAGAATCACGTTTTAAGAAACACCCCTTGTTGGGGAGTATAGGGATTCATTTCATGTAGAGTTCAATGGTCTTCCTCCAAACCAAGATACTGACATCTCAAGCTCACATATACCTATATCACTTCCCACATCCAAGACTCCATAAATATTTTCCACCATAAAATTCAAAGTCTTGTAGAAGTAGTAACAATAGAACCATGAAAAGTGTTCTATATGCCTATAGATTCACGATAGGGCACACCAGTGCTCATTATTAGGAATAAGGATGGGTAAATTTACCTCTACATTGTCTATAATGAACTTAATAAAATCAAAATAATGAAATTTTATCCCTTACCATGGATTGATGACTTGTTATATCATTTATTTGTGGCTATGTACATCACTAATATGGACCTTCTGTTGATATTTCACCGAATAATGGTGATAAAGGAAGAAATTCCCAAGACATTCTTCATCACGTGGGTTGTGAACTATAATTCCATAGTGTTTCCATTTTGACTTGAAATAATAATATTCATGGACACGATGAATTGAGTTTTTATTGATTACCTTGAAAATTTTAGGGTAGTCAATATATATGATATTCGAATATACTTCAAAATTAAGGAGAAACATTAGGAGCAATTAATAATGTGGAAAAGACTATATGAAATTTGAATCAATATGAAAGTTAATTAAATCCAATTTTTTGATGGAGGATGAATTATTATTTATATATATTATCCCCAATAAATTCATATCAGTAGATCTCTTAAAGATAAATATAATTGATGAATATCCAAGACTAACATATGTGACATAGATCCAAAGTTTCCTTGGACTAGTGGGATACTATTGGTGATATGTTAATAAATTATCCTGATTTTTATACCCACAAAACAAGATAACTTGGAAGGAAGTGATGTTTTTCATGTAAAATGGAAGCGAAGTGTGGTTCATGGAATTAAAAAAAAGTGGATTATCACTGCACTAGGACTCATAATACCCATATGTGGGAAACTTTTTTATATATATACATAGATTCTATAAATAACTTATTAGGTTGTGTAATAATGAAAAAATTGAAAAGGGATAGAGTATACCTCTAGTTAATTTAATGTCCATTAAAGAAACAATGTAATGCATGCTCTAAAGTTAATTGTAGGGAATTTAATGTTATTAACTTCATATAATTATCTCCATGGATAGAAATTTTACAAATGTATGGATCATAAGAGACTTAAATATATATTTATATAGAAATATATTAATATTAATCAGTGAATATTGTTAGATATGATCACAAGATATGACTACTCAGTCCATTACCATCCTAGGAAGGAGATTATTGTAGCAGATTCTCTATAAAGAAATGATCACATAACCTCATCAATAATGATTCATATCCTATTCACACAACATAATCCATTTGGTTCATCCAATACATACCAATATATCTTACTTACTTCCCTCCCCACATAATAGATTCCTTAGATTGATTTAGGAAACCTCACAATAAGGCTTCATTTATAAACATAAATATGTTCTTAGAATATCATGAAAAATTATTAAATGTATATTATTGTTTTATTTATTCTTAAAAATCCTTAAAATATTTTTAAAATGTGATAATATAATAAAACCTGTATATACCATTTATTTAGATATTATAATGTTAATTTCATTACCCAAATCTATCTCCCCATTTATCAATTTGAAAACCAAATCGTTGATCATGAGTACGATAGAATTCTGGTAAGAAAATTGATGTTATTCATTTTCCCTCACCACCTCTCATAGTTAGAATAATTAAGGATTTATTGTTTATCTATGATATTTATGATATTATTATACTTATGGAATTATAATTTCACATATACTAACTTAATTTCCCTTCTATGGGATTGTGATCATGACAATTATGTTTATAACAGACTATTGCCTTGCAGTGTGATATTATTTTTTTCACTTAAACATTACATGGAAGGTAATAAAGATAAATTTAATGAATATATGTAATATATATGGTTTAATAATTAATACATAAATTTTATATATTATTTTCCATTATTTAATTCCATAAATCATTATCTTATGGAAATACTATGACCTTATAGGCCATGTTCCTTGCTTCATTATGATTTATGTATTATGACCTACCATGATATAGGTCATGACTCAAGATTACATTATTTGATATGTAGTTTATGGTTTTTTAGATGTTATTATCATGTTTTCAAATTCTTATGATTATGTTATGTTGATATCCCCCTTTTTTACCCTTTCCTAGCATCTGAGATCACCCTTTCTTATGTTTACATTCCATATGAAATGAATATTGATATTAAGTATGATATGTCTAATAAGATTGAATGTTATGATGAATTTAGTGTTTGATTGTGTAGTTACCTTATGAACCAGTTGTTTAAGTTTCCTCAATTCCAAATACAGTAAATCATTACAATATATTGGTATGTATTTATGCATTGTAATGAATATTCAACTAAAAAGACATAATATCTATATATGAAACACTAGGTCAATATAATGGAAAAAAATTTATAAGTTAATATGACATGAATCATAAATAATTAAAAGAACATAATCCATGAGAGAATAACATTTTGGTAAGATCATTCCATAAATGAGTTGAATAAATTGTGGCATATTAATAATCCTAGAAATATTATGTTAATGATAACTACTAAAAAATTCATCAAATGTATGTCTTTAGAAAACAACCCATGTAATTTCTTTTGGAATTAAATAACCTATCATGTAACCTTATTTGGGAATGGGAAAACCTCATGTGTACCCTATTTTTAGCTTTGGATAAACACCCATGTACCCTTTCAGCTCATAAAAGATTAATTGTTGCATAATTCATTGAATTTATCTAATAGACCAACCTATCACATGGTCCTAATAAAATCATATATACATCACAAGATCAAGAAAACATATATCCTTTCATTATATAATAATCTATATAATAGGAAATAGTTTTTGTCAATATTTCATTATCCAAACCATAACATATCCATAGAAATAATAATTATGGTATTATATAATCATATCCTCAGGGAAGTATACATGAAAACAAAAAAATTCTCCCATATATTAATAATCAATTTTAATTATCATTGTATGATTTACTAAGGAAAAACATTTAATTTTAAAATACCTTATTTAAAATATAAAAATTTAAAAAATCTAGAAGAATGTATTTTTATTGAGAAGTACCGGGTAAATTTATAAAGGAAGCATTGATGAATTTTTGTTGTCATGGAAATGGGAAATTTATTCCATCTCTTAGTCATTTAAACATTGCATATTTTCACCAATTTGGTACAAAGCACCACTTTCATAAAATTAAGAAAATATTCTATTTAATTTTTTAAAAAAAATTAATACATTGGTAAAAATGAATTTAAAATTTTATTTTAAAATATTAAAAACATTCTTGAAACCATTATAATGATGATATAGAAATGAAAGTAAAATATTTCATTTTTAAGATTGAAGTAAAGTTGATCTTTCCTAAAAACATTATATTGGTATAGTGATTACCTAAATGGAGGAAAAAAAAGAAAAAAAAAGTAATATACACAAATAAAAATATGATAATAAATTTTATCTTATTTTATAGAGTTATATCATATAATTTCATCATCATAAATTTATCCATAAACAAACCAGAGAAAAATGATATTGTAAAATAAAACCCTTAAATCATGTTGGGTGTGATTCTTAGGCCATCTAAAATCACATATAATGAATTAAAATTTATAATAGTTCTATACCCAATCCATATTAAAAAAATAAAATATCATAAATTATCCACTTATAATATTTCAACACTAATTTGTTAAAAATTATTTCTTAAAATCATCATTTTTGGGAGTTAACAATTTCGTTTTTCATGAATGTTTTGGTTCATATGTTTTGGTCCTTTTTCTACGATGATGGTTAGGTAATATTCATAATGTTAACCATGATGTAAAAATTATTTTAATTCATTATACCCATGTTTATAAAAGTCCATAAAAGGTAGAGAGAGAAAAATCAATTACATATTTCATTGATATGGTATTTCGTAGATACACATGAATGATGTTTTCATTTTGCAACAAAAATATGTAGAGATAGATAAATGATATTTTATCACTTAATAATCCAAAATATATCATAAATTAAATTTATATTTTTTAAATATATAATTATATAAAACCATGTATGGTTGTGATTGATAACGAATCATATCGCTAAGTGGAGGTAATAGTCCACATGTATGCTTAGGAAGTACTTTTATTTCACATGTTATGAAATTGAGGTGTAAAATGGGGTTTTATTTATCATAAAAAATAAAATTATATTGGTGATATTGAATTAATAATGATATAATAGATATAATAGAACTATATAGGGGTGAATAAAAAATTAAAAAAAAAATTACTTTGCTAAGAGTTTTACCACTTTCTTGGGAAACCTCATTTGTCTTACGAATTAAGACTTATAAAGGTATAATTCAGATCAAACCAAGACCATTAGGACATTGGTAGTAATTTTATGAAAATATTATTTCAATTAATTTATGAGATAATAGACTAAAACATTATAAATAAGGGTGTTGGCGATGTTTAATTTTATAAATAATGTAGATGATACACTCGGAATAAGAAAAAAGATTTGAATATGATTAATGTATCTACAAATTATAATTCTTAAAAATTCCCATATAATAAAATATTTTATAATATTAGGTCAATATATCTCCATAAAATAATAATTAGACATGTATAATATTAATTATTACCCATATATCATTTTCCCCTGGTAAAAATGTTTTAACATTAATAATGTTAACAAAGTTTCACTATTACTGAATTTCATTTTGATCAAAAATGAAACATGCATCCTTCAAAAATTCAAATCCATTTTTTGAAATTAAATTTTTATAATTGGTTGGAATTTATTTCAAAATAAGATGTAATGAAACTAAAACTAGTTTTTAAATAATTTTTTACATAAAAAAACTAAATTTAAATTTATTTGTTACCTATAAGAAAATATCAAATGAATGTAAAGATATTTTATAGAGTATATAATATTATCATTTAATTATAAGAATCAGTCAATAATTAATTAATTAATTATGGTAAAAACATGTTATGAATATAGAAACAAATATCCGTAAAATAACTTTTTTTAGAAATAAATGATTTTTATCTCCATTCATAACCTTTAGATAACCAATGTATTAATTATTATTCATTTATTCATATAAATAATAATAATAATTCATTGATTTCAAATTTCAAATGTTATTAATATAATTTTATTTGATAAAAGTACATAACATATAGAAAAAACTTCTTCTAAAAAGGTCATTTAATCATTAAATAATTTCATTAAAAACTAAATTTTTTTTCTTTGTAATTAATTAATACATCTGTATTTAGTAAAAATTTATATATATCTATATATATTCTAATAATGTGGTTAATATTATTCATACAATCCAATCCTACATCTGTGTTATAAAGGTACACTATGTCATCAGTTCATTTAGACTAGGGGTTTTTTATAAAGAAGGATATTGAATACATCAATTTTATTTAAAATAAAATCCATAAAAAATCCTTTTGTTTTATATATATAGTTTTAAAAAAAATTCCATATTATTTTCTTCAATAAATTCTTTTACCGACTCCTTAATACATACTTTTAAGGGCTCATTTATATACCAAATTATATTCATTTTCTTATGAAATATTTTCAAATGAACTCCATATTTTAGACCAATAATAATTGATTAGAATTTGAAAAAAACAATATTTAGTTTTGTATTCTATTTGGAATAATTATGAAATATACTGCAATTTTTCTTTGGTGAATTACAATATAACCCATTACATTCCATGGGTATTACTTAGGCTAATTCCTTATGTTTTATTCACTTATATGGAACACATATTAATGTATATATTATGATGGGTTTTCTTTCAAACAATCTCATCTTATTGGGTAATTTTTAAATGTCATGAGTGAACTGAATGGGATTAGGGAGAAAACAAAATCCATTCTAGGATGCATTGAACCATGTTATGATGTCCTGGTAGCGAGATTAGACTTAATCTTATGATTTCCTGTATTATGACATTTCCATATTCTTCTAATGCCATGATATTAAGATGACATCATATTTATTTTATGTTTCCATTTGATTCTTTATAAAACAATCTTTTTATGATAACATGTTATCTCATTTGACTCATATGTTACACTTCATTACCATGATTATTCCCATACTGTACTTTAGCTATCAATCCTTTTGTTTATGCATTCACCATAATATCCAAAGTATATTTACTTTCTAAAAGGTATACATGAGAACATTATGGAGATCACAATAAAAATTTTGTATTATAGTTTTATATCATTGTTTTAGATCTTAGTCTTCAAAAGACACCTGGCATATGGATACCAGGGTTGTTTTCAGTGGGTTTTTACTTTAAAAATCATGTAATATTATGTGTATGTAGGTTGGATGTATATAGAAGGTATATGAGAACGTTCAGTTATTTATGTGGATTATGGCATGAATATATTAGTGAAAACCCTAGGGATAAGTCTTTGTATAGTAAAACACCCCAATATTTTAGTAATGTATTGAGAGATTGGTTTATATGAAATGAAATCAATTTCTTGATACTATATGTGGATTTGTATTTGGAACAGGATTACCTTGGGGTAAGAGCCCCATATGGGATCATTTGGTATTTACTCGACCTTTACCTAGTGCGTGATAAAAAATGCCTTATGTAGTACAAGTTTTATACTCCTGGGGTATATGGTTTTGTAAATACATAAATGATTAAAAAAATTATGAAGTAATTGAATTGATTTTTTATGTTAGAAAACATAATAGAAAATTACAATGGATAACCTACACTAAAACCAATGGCCTCGTAGGATAGATATTCAAGTCATTGATAAATTATTAACTCTAATTTCATAGTCTCCCTCTTTATATGCTTATTAGTTTAATTATTCTCATTCCAAAGGTTATATTGGACATAATAAATGACTATAATCAGGATCAAATAGTGACTAGTTCACTCATTATCCATTAATGAACATCAAATTTACTATATGATTATAGTTCTACATATTCCTTCATATCATTCACATTTAACAAAACTATTCAAACACTATCACGGGACATAGATTTTGAGTTATTATTCAGAACAAAAAAAGGGGAAAATATTATATTCCAAGTATATAACTTTTCCCCATTCACTATCTCTATACTGAACCTCCAAAAAAATATCTTTATAATTCCTTTAAAATAATTTGATGTGATATTTTGGAATAGATTGGGTATGCTAATAAAAATCCATCATGAAATTCAAGGGGAGTAAAATCACTCTTCATATCCAAAATCATCCTCTTCTTATATAAAAATTAATGTGGGATGTTTAATCTCCTTCGAAAACTTATTATCATGTGGGGATATAATTTCCTTATTAGCATGAATATTATTCTAAAATGATTGATCCAATTGAGATATTCACTTTTGAAGAAACAACCCTTATTGTGGACTATACTGATTCATTTTCTGAAGAGTTAAGTTGTCTTTCTCCAAACCTAGAAGTTGACATCTCAATTTCACATATACCTAGATCAATTACCACATCCAAGACTCCCTAAATAATTTCCACCATAAAATTCAACATCCTAGAGAATTATAAATAAATGAACAATGGAAATGGTTTTATATTCCTATGGTTTTAGGATTGGGCACACCAATACTCATTATCAATAATTAAGATGGGACAATGCGCCTAAAATTTTATTATCTTGACCTAAATAAAATGATAATAAAGAAATTTTATCCCTTACCATGGATTGATGAATTGCTATATCATTTATGTGTTGATAAGTACTTTCCAAATATGGAACTTCTATTGATATATCACTAAATAATGGTGATTAAGGAATATATTCCAAATACATCCTTGTATACATTTTTTGTGAACTATAATTTCATATTGGATCCATTTTTGACATGTAATAATAATCTTTATAGGCCCAATGAATTGAGTTTTTATAGATTACCTTAAAAAATTCACGGTAGCCATTATAGATGATATTATGGTATACTTAAAAATTATAGAGAAACATTAGGATCATTTAATAATGTGATAAAGACTATATTAAAGGATAATCTATATGAAAGTGAATTAAATCCAATTTTGGGATGGAGGAAGTTACGTTATTTATATATACTATCACTAATAAATTAATATTGGTAGATCCCTCAAAGATAATGGAAATTTAGGAATGTCCTAGACTAACATCTGTGACATAGATACATAGTTTCCTTGGACTAGTGGGTTACTATTGATGACATGTGAAGAAATTATCCTGATTTTCAAACCCACATCATAAGCTAACTTTATAACATCCCGGTTCCAGGTGCTGCCCAGAGGTTCCCCATACTCGGTTGGTCACATGGCCTCAAGCTCATTTCTCCAAACACCAGAGGCTTCTGACTGGAAGTGAGGGCCTTGGGTGTGATAGCGGGGAAACTATGCCCTCATTAGAAGTGTAACACAACGTTTTAACAATAATATGCAATATCGGAAGCAGTAATACCGTACAATAATTAAACAGTAGAATATTGAAAATAATAAACAACTAGAGAACATATATATAAATGATGGATGATACATAAGTATTGGTAAGAATCCAAACAAGTCACAATTCTAGAATACAATACTAAACCAAATTAAAAAGAAAACAAATAAACTATAATAGAATCGCAAGCCTCAGCTTGGTCCCATGCTCTCCAGCTCGACAACAGTCAAGTATCTCACATAGAAGGGAGATTTCTCTTATCTATACCTGCAGTAATATATTCTATTTGGGCCCAAAATAATGACTCACATAGGGTGTGAGATGAATTGTAGTAGGCAACCACCCAAAGATATGTGCCTAAAATTCGTTGAATATATATGGAAGGTAATAGTCAAAATGAAGTAGTAAACAAGGAAGTACTCAAAAAGAAAACAATCCTACAGTTTCAATTGCATTCATTTTTATATATCATGTAAGCAGATAATCAAATACAAGTCACCCTCTAGGAAATAATAACAGCCTATCCCATCTAGTTCAACAAAACAAATACAAGAAATCATCTGGGAAGTACTCACAGTCTAACCCCTCTGGTTCAACTTTAGCAAAGACTCTCTGAGGAAGCACTCACTGTCAATTCCCCCTATTATCACGTAAAGGTAAACTACAAATACTCTGAGGACACACTCAATGTCCAATTCCCCCTGTGGTCTCACAAAGTGGAACTACAGACACTCTGAGGTAGCACAAAGTCCACCCCCTATGGTCTCGCAACATAAAATTAAACACACTCTGGAGATGCCCCCAATTTCCATTGTCCCCATGGTCTACTACAACAGGTTCCAACAACCTTGTTTAAGTCAATCCTACACAACTATGTTCAACATCCAAGGTAAAACTTAAGAAATACTTGGATAAAAGCTTTCAAGAACTACTTGGATAAACAACTACAAGCATATAAAAACACCAGATAATATCTCTCCATCCTAACAACACTAGGAATGGAAAACAAGAAGCCTAATAGTAAAATCTAGACTAAATAGTAAATATAAAAACAAACATGTTAAACACATCTATAGCAAGGTAAATAACCCTATTCACAATAAAACAACCTCTACTCAATCACAAAAGGAATAATAGGCAATAATAGGGATAAAATCCCAAAATACGCAATATCTCGTTCTAGGTTATTGCACACTTTTGCACATAGAATTCAAAGACAATCTACGGAAAGGCACAAACCACTTACCTCGATGTTGTACGATCGATATACTCTGGCATCAACACTTGAATTGACCTAGAACGATGTAGATCTACAAACAATTATAAATCGTTCAACTAAGGATATCTCACAAAAGAAGAGAAGTCAGGAAACGAGGATCTAGAAGAAGAAAGAGCTTACCATGGTGATTCCAACGAAATTAAGAACAATTGAATCAGAGAATGAATTATCAATCGAAGGCTCATAGAATAATCGTTGGCTTCGGTCGCTCCTGGATGAGACCGAACCAGATGAAGGGATTTTTGTGAATGAGACATGACCCCGGTCTGATATAACAATTAAAAAGAAAAGTACATGGAATGTTATTTAAAGATAAATGTCATGTACTTGCCTTAATTGGCCCCTGCTTTAGACGGTCTCTAGGTCACCCTACATGGCCATGTACTCGGCCGTTACACGGCTAGTACATGGTCACCCGCAGCAATCGGGTACACGGCAAGTACTACAAAGTACATGGCGTGTACTCCTTAAATTTCCAGATTCTCCTCTTTTTTTCAAAAACACCAGAGAAGAAAACTCATACCTAAAAAGAAGGTACATGTTCTTAAAAACATCCCCCCTTAAATAAATTCTTCACCGAATTTCCCTAGCATGGTGGCGTAGAAGAATAATCCTTGAACATCTCCAGCCACTGCGATCATACATCGACCTCCCTCTCCCAAGTCTCATCTTGTACTCACTCGTGTTGTCATAGAACATGTACCAGATGAACATACCATCCACGAAGAACCATTTCACTATGATCAAAAATCAGGATAGGATACTCCTGGAATGATGCTTCCACATTTAGCTCAACCTACTCTGGTTGGAAAACATGAGATGGGTCTGAGAAGTAACGTCATAGTTGAGAAATTTGGAATAAATTGTTTATATCCCAGTACTTCTGAGGTAACTTCAACCGATAGGCAACCAGACCAACCCTTTCCAACACCTCAAACGGCCCGATATACCTCAGTGAAAGATTACCATGTCTCATAATCCTCATGTGTCCCAACCTCGGTGTAACACAAAGGGAAACATGATCTCCAACCTCAAACTCCATATGTCATCTTTGTTGATCAGCATAAGACTTCTATCATGAATGTGAAGCATCTATCCTCTTCTAAATCAAATCTATCTTCTTTCTGATCTCCTAGAAAAGATGAGGTCCCAACATAGCTTCATATACTTCTTCCAGCCAACATAGGGGTGATCATCATGGCCTACCGTACAAAGCCTCATAAGGTTCCATCTAAATAATTGCTTGAAAACTATTATTGTAGGGAAACTCCACAAGAGGTATGTGCTTCTCCCAAGAACCTCCAAAATATTGGATGCATGGTCAAAGCATGTACTCTGGAACCTGAAATGTACGCTCGGATTGGCCATCTATCTGAGGATGGTAAGTTGTACTCAAAAGTACATGTGTACCCAAATCCCTATGTAATCCCTACTAGACCTGAGAAGTAAAACATGCATCTCTATCTAAAATGATGGAGTATGGAACCCTGTGTAAATGTACAATCTTTCAGACGTACGGACTTCCCATCTCATCAACACTGAAGGTCTCCTTAATCGGAAAGAAGTGAGAAAACTTTGTGAGTCTATCAATGACAACCCATATTGCATCATTCTTTCAAGGTGACCTCGGAAAACCTATCACAAAGTCCATCGTAACATCTTTTTACTTCTAATCGGGAATGGTTAACTGCTGTAAAAGCCATGCTGGTCGCTGATGCTCCGCCTTCACCTGCTGACAGGTGGAACACCTCATGAAAAATTCAGCAACATCTCTCTTCATACCGAGACACCAATACTGACGATGTGGATCTCAATACATCTTGGTGACACCAGGATGAACTTCCCAAACCGTGGAATAAAATTCCAACATCATATCCTCACATATGTCTGCTAACACCCATAAACTCCCATGAAAATGAAAGATCTCATCCTCACCTATGGTCCATCCAGGAACAGGGTCCTCTCCAGACACACTCTCTCATAGGATTGGGCCTTCATAATCTGATAGTTGCCTCATTCTCACTCGATAAAGTAGAGTAGAGGTAACAGCTAAAGAAGAAATAAACATGTGGCAATGTCTATCATGCACCTCCAATTGCATCTCAGAGAATAGATCCATAAGATTCCACTCATTGTTGGCCTCTTGAACTGCATATATCTGATTCCTCCTGCTCAGCGAATCAGCCACTGCGTTGATGTTCCCAGGCATGTTTGAATGTTCAAAGTCAAAAGACTGAAGGTACTCAAACCTCCTTTGATGTCTCAAATTCAGATCATGTTGTGTGAAGATATACTTGAGATTTTTGTGGTCAGTGGAAACCACAAAATTCTCTCCCAAAAGATAATGTCTCCAACAGCATAAAGCATGAACAACTGCAGCCAACTTGAGGTCATGCGTCGGGTAATTCCTCTCACGTGGCCTCAACTACCGAGACCCGTACACAATGACTCATTCTCCCTATATAATCACTTCTCCCAAACTGATACTTGATGCATCACAGTAAACAATATAGCTCTTTCCTAGCTCTAGAAATACTAGTATCGGTGCTGAAGTGAACCTCCCTTTTAGCTCCTAAAAGGCTGACTCACAAGAATCTGACCACATGTACTTTACATCCCTCTTAGTCAGGCCTGTTAGTGGTGCTGCTAACTGTGAAAAGTCTTGTATGAAACATCTGTAGTAACCATCTAGCCCGAGAAAACTCCATACGTCAAATAAGTTCTTTGGTTTCTCTCAGGAAACTATTTCTCTCACTTTCTCTAGGTCTACTGATACTCTTGTCTTTAAGATAACATGACCCAAAAAGTGAATTTGGTCCATCCTAAAGTGGAATTTTGAGAGCTTATCATATAAAATATTCTCTCTCAGTGTACACAAAACGATCTCAAGATGTATGGAATGGTCGTGTTGAGTGTGAGAGTACACCAAGATATCATCCATGAAGACTACCATGAAAGAATCTAAGTATGGATGGAAAAATCAGTTCATCAGTTCCATGAAAATTTTAGGCACGTTCGTGAGACCAATTGGCATAATCACATACTCGTATAGACCATACCTTCTCTAAAAGGCTGTAAAAGGTATATTTGATGGTCTAACATGCAACTGATGATAACTGGATCTTAATTCAACCTTCAAGAATAGTCGGGCTCTTCATAGATGATCAAATTTATCATAAATGCTCAGCAAGTGATATTGGTTCTTGACTGAAAACTGGTTCATCTTCTAGTAATCCACACAAAGTCTGAGAGTACCGTCTTCCTTCTTCGAAAACATGATAGGCGAGCCCCAAGGAGAAGTACTGGGTCGGATGAAACCCTTATCTTGTAACTCCTCCAATTGCTTCTTGAGCTCATATAACTCTGGTGTATCCATCCTATAAGGAGGACTAGACATTAGTGCCGCTCCTGGCACAAGCTCAATAGAAAATTCTACCTATCGCTCCGGAGGTACGCCTAAAAAGTCATCTAGAAATACATACTTGAAATGATCCCCCATTAGAGGGAATTCCATATGTGAAGTCCCTTGGTCATCCAAATATAGAATAGCAATCTAGGCTGTAACTCCTCCCAACCTATGATGCTCAGGTCCCGCTCTACTCGCCAGGACATCCCATTCGCCGTTTTGTAGAAATGATCCACCCTTTGGTGACATGAAACACACCCTATGATGACAGCAATAGACCACATCCTCGAAGGAAATTAACCATTCCATTATGAGAATGACATCATAGCCTGTTATCTCAAGACATATAGGTCCCATAAGAAGTGACACCCACCAACATCAAGAGGGAACTCCTTGCACTGACGTACTCTAGTCGTTATAGTCCACAACAGAGTGTCCAGCGTCAAGACATCAGCAGAAGAAAAGATATGTAGCCTAACTCTCTCCACAACAACCACAGATATGAAACTATGGAAGCCCCTTATAGAAAAGTGTAGAAGATAAAACTGAGGCAACTAGAATCGTACCTCGAACTGTAGAGGATCTGGGATCCTACACCTGTTGGGTCTTCTCCACTACAAATGTCTGACCTACATCATGGCCATGTTACCCTTCCTGACCACCATGAGGTGATCCACCCTGCTATCACCGAAAGCCTACCAATTGGATACCACGTTAGTGACCTCCACCTCGACCTGAACAGCCAGAAGAACCCCAGTTCCCTGACTGATGTGGGACTGGTTTTCCTACTCCAGTACGAGGAGTCGCAACAGAACCCTTATCACTAGCTGTTGGTGAGAAAAACTAACAGAATCACTGAAGATGACCCATCTTTCCCCAATAATGGAACTCCACTAGGTTTCTTGGGAAATGTGGCCTCGTATGCCCACTCTTCCCGCACTGGTAGCACACCACCTGGAACCCAGAAGAAGTATCCCACTTCCTTGGGTCTCCACGGATAGACTCCTTACGGTTCTTCCTACTATCATCTAGAGAAGTACTAACTCTGGATACTGAAACGCCCAAGATCACAGCTCCAGAATCCTTCAAGTTGCGCTATGTGATCAGCGCCTGGTTGGCTATAGAGGTGATGGAAGTCATCCTGAAGATGTTCACCTGAGATAGAATGTCATTCCTAAGGCCATCCTCATTAGGAATGACTCATCACCCCCTAGAATGGGTGTGATGCACTGCAGCTCTATGAAGAGAGAAGAGTACTCCATAACTGAAAGAGTACCCTGCTCCAGACTCATGAAAACACACACTCGATCGGTCCTCAATATATCTGGGTAGAATTAATCGTAGAGGGAACGATGGAACTCATCCTAAAACATAACCTGCTTTCATCCTTCCTGTGAGATCACATCCCACCATCCCTTGGTAGAATCCCGAAGAATATACACAGCGAGCTTCACCCTAATCTCTAGAGGTGCCTCCAGATGCTTAAAGATAGATAGAATGGATTCTAACCATGGTTCTTCAGCCTAAGGTCTTCCTTCCCCTGAGAAAATGTGAGGATGCGGCTCTTGAAAACCCCACATCAGTTATTCCATAGATGGGGAATGATGAAATACTCCCAATAAGGTATGAATAAACCTCATGAAGCCCTCTTGGAACTGTGCATCGATAACTGTATTCGGGATAACAGCTGCTACCAAGACGGGCATGACTGTAGGATCTGCTGGAAGTTTCTAATCTTCCATGTCCAGTGTATGGTCACTACCCTGTAACTAGCATACAACTGAAGGACGTCACGGAGGCATGACTCTACAAGGTCAAGCGCACACCTTAGCTCATGATTATAAAGGACTAACACATAGAAGTGTAAGGAAAGAACATGATAAAGAAGGCATTCAATTTCTTCAAAACATGGATACACGGCATGTATAATCCCCTACATGGTGTGTTCCTTTAAGCCTTCACATGGGCATGTACTCCTGCCAACCATGGTCATGTAACACCCCACACACAAGGCATGTTCTCCTAAGACATGATGTGTACTTGAATCGTTCTCCCATGCCCGAGTTATTCTACATGACTAACCCACATAGTTCTCCTAGAACAAGACTACACGTCATGTTTGTTCTAAACACGATGTGTACCGCTTAGGTTTCAACTGCCTGTGTTGTTAGTCACATGGTCGGAGACACGACTAACTCTATACGATGTGGTTATGCCAGACACAGCTTGTACTAAAGGATTTCATCCACCCTTGTCATTTGTCACACAGTTAGACACATGGTCTATACACACAGCGTGTACGTCCTGTACACGGCGTGATCCACCAAAGATTTCCCAACCCCGTGTCTCTGCCCACACATCTAGGGACACGGTTAGAGACTACAGGTCGTGAACATATAGTACACGGAATATACTTAAGAAAATAGTTCCTTCCCAAACAGAAGGATACATGGCATGTATTCAGCAATACACGCTGCGTATTATGGGTTTTTCTAGACAGTAAGCCTCAGAAGCAACTCCAGAACCCAAAAAAACACTGAAACGAACATTAATGTGTCAAATTCCGATCAGTGATGGTCCATACTCCCTGAAAATCAATTCTTGGCATCTTATACATGTCATATAGTGCAATGATCAACCAAATTCTGATCCATGAGATCCCATAACACCTCAAGAACCAACGTTTGACATTCATTCAAACAAAACCTTACATAATTAATTACCCTATCAAATAGAAGGTATTCTATCAAGGATCCTATCACAACATCATGAATATCTAGAACAACATCTATCACAACAACATGAAATCAGTAATACACCCTAAAAGTCATGGAAAGAATGCATGACATGTGATTTCTAACAAGTTTCTATATGATGCATGAGATGGAATTCCCTCATCTCATCAGGTTGTAACAGAAATAGAACCTAAATATTATCAATGTTAACAGAACAAAACATGTGAATCACCCAACTATGAAATCAAATCAACTGTAATAATTAGAAAATAGGAAAAATTTCAATAGCGAGGTAAATTGGCTTTTCCCTGTACACGAGTTACTACTCCCACGCATAGATTATTACTAACTATATATTCCTTCTTATCCTTGACTAAAGGATTCAAACAGTAAGTCTAGAAGAAAATAATCTTCCCTCTAATACCACTTTGTAATGTCCCGGTTCCAGGTGCCGCCCAGAGGTGCCCCGTACCCGGTTGGTTACATGACCTGAAGCGCATTTCCCCAAACTACCGAGGATTCCGACTAGCAGCGAGGGCCTTGGGTTCGATAGTGGGGAAACTAAGACCTCATAGAAAGAGTCACACAATGAAATAATAATAATATGCAATAGCAGAATCAGTAATACCATACAATAAGTAAATAGTGGAAGACTGAAAGTAATAAACAACTGGAGCACATATATATAAATGATGAATTATACATATGTCATGGTAAGCATCCAAACAAGTCACAATGTTATAATACAGTACTAAACCACAGTAAAAATGAAAAAACTAAACTATAGCATCATCACAAGCCTCTGCTTGGTCCCATGTTATCCAACTCTATAGTAGTCAAGTACCTGACGTAGAAGGGTGCTTTCCCTTATCTATACCTACAACAATATAATCTTTTTGGGCCCAAAAGCATGACCCAAACATGGTGTGAGACGAATCCCAGAAGTAAACCAAATAAATATTTGTACCTAACAATTAGTGAATATATATGAAAGGCAATAATAAAAATGAAGCAGTAAATAAGGAAGTACTCAAAAGTAAACAATCCTACAGTTTCAATTGCATTAAATTTTATATATCTTGTAAGAAGATAATCAAATACAAGTAACCCTCTGGGAAGTAATCACAACCTATCCCCTCTAGTTCATCCAAACAAATACAAGTAACCCTATGGGAAGTACTCATAGTCTAACCCCTCTGGTTCACCTCTAGAAAAGACTCTTTGAGGAAGCCCTCACCGTCAATTTCCCATTATGGTATCATAATGGTAAACTACAGACACTATAAGGAGGAACTCATGTCCAATTCCCCTTGCAGTCTCGCAACGTGGAACTACAGACACTCTGAGGTAGCACAAAGTCCATCCCCAATATGGTCTCACAACGTAAAAGTAAACAGACACTCTGGAGAATCCCTCAATGTACATTCTACCCATGGTCTACTACCCCATGTTCCCACAACCCTGTGTATGTCAATAGTACAAAACGATGTTCAATATCCAAGGTAAACTGTAAGAACTAATTGGATAACATCTTTCATGAACTACTTGGATAAACAGCTACAAGCATATAATAGCATCAGATAATATTTCTTCATCATAACAACACTAGTCATGGAAAACAAGTATCCCAACAGGAAAAGCTAGACCAAACTATCAATATCAAAACAAAAATGGGAAAAAAATCCATATAAAGTTAAATAACCCTATTCAAAATCAAAGAACCTCTACTCAGGCACAAAATTAATTGCAGGAAATAATAGGGCTAAAATCCATGTACACACAATATCCCGTTCTAGGGTATTGGGTACTTTTGCACATACAATTCAAAGAATACCTACAGAAAGGAACAAACCACCTACCTCGATGTTGTACGATCAATATACTCCTGCTTCGGCACTTGAATAGACCTATAATGATGTATATCTACAAAAAATTCTAAAACGTTCAACCAATGATATCTCGCGAAAGAAAGGAAATCAGGAAACGGGGCTCTAAAAGAAGAAAGAGATTACCGTGGTGATTCCAACGCAATTGATGGCAGTTGAATCAGAGAATGGATGATTGATCGGAGGCTCGGAGATGAATCATTGGCTTCGGTCACTCTTGGATGAAATGGAACTAAAAGATGGGATTTTTTGTGAACGAGACGCGACCCCAGTCCGATATAAAAATTAAAAATAAAAGTACAATGTGTGTTCTTTAAAGATATAAAGCATGTTCTTTCCTTAACAGGCCCCTGCTTTGGGCGGTCTCCAGGTCACCCCACACGGCCATATACTTGGCCGTTACATGGCCAGTACACGGTCACCCATGGAAATTGGGTACGCGGTGTGTACTCCAAAGTACATGGCGTGTACTCCTTAAATTTCAAGATTCTCCTTTTTTTTCAAAAACACCAGAAATGAAACCCCATATTTGAAAAGAAGGTATGGGTTCTTAAAACATGGAAGGTATTGATTTTTTTATAGATAAGTGGAAGTGTATTGAGCCTCATGGAATTGAAAAAAATGTCTTATCATTGCACTAGTACTCACAATACCCATATGTGTGAAACTTTATATATATATATAGAGAGAGAGAGAGAGAGATAGATTCTATATATAAGTTATTAGGTTATGTAATAATGAAAAAATTGTAATGCGATAGAATATTCCTCCGGGTAATTGAATGTCCATGAGAGAAACAATCTAATGTATGCTCTAAAGGTAATTGCAGTGAATTTCATGTTATTGACTTCCTATAATTATCTCCATGGAGAAATATTTGACGTATATATAGATCATAAGAGACCTAAATATATATTCATATAAAGATATATTAATATGACTCAGTGAATATGGTTATAGATGATCACAGGTTATGAATACTCAATCCTTTACCATCAAACAAGGAGAATATTATAGTAGATTCTCTAAGAAGAGAAAATCATATAACCTTATCAATAATGATTATTGAATGGGATTTTTTTCATATACTTTAAAGGTTATTACATTAAAATAATAAATGGTGTAACAACATCATATATAACATAAATTATTTCTTAACCATCCATTCTAGATAACATATTTAATACCCAAATGGATTATCTTAAAATATAGAAGATGGTGTAGCAAATAAGAAAGGGGATATCCATGGAGTAAAAAATTTGTGAAGAACTATTTATATGATTTGGTTCATGACTATTTTTAACATAAAAGTTTAAAATAAATAAGGATCTATTATATGACACATGAAGATTTACATTCTCTATCTATATAGGGAGCTAGAAGTTGTATTAATATCTTGAACACAACTATTATTGGGACAATGGAAGAAGTTGATCAAAAAATATACATCAATATTCTTTTTATATCAATAAGTTAATGTTGAATGGAAAAATAATGAGGGAATGATGTAATCCTTACCCATAAATAAATGTAAATAGGTAAAGATCACCAAAAAATTTCTCATAAACATTTCAAATACACTCAAAGTAAATAATTCCATATGGGTTATAATAAATAAACATATAAATACAATTCATTTAATTTCCATTATGGAGGACTTATCACTCAATAAAAATTTAAGGATATGTATTAGGGAAGTGTTGATACCACATGATACACCATTGGTTGATTTTATCTAATTGAGATCCAGGTTTTACCTCCACATTCTTGAAATGTATCCAATATTCTATATAAACATTATTCCAATTCTATATGGATTATCAACCCATACTACTGGCCAATCTAATATAAAAATCCAAACATGTGAGGATATATTGATAGTATACTCTATGTACATTAAAGGTGACTAGGATGAATATATTCCTTTGGTGAAGTTCTCAAACATTAATAGCTTCCTATCAAGCATCAAAGTGGCCCCATATGAATCCTTTCCGGGAAAGAGATGTAGAAAACCTATGTTTTGAGATGATGTTGGTGAATACAAGATTTTGAGACATAATTGTTTTTGAAAAAATGGTTTAATACATCAGGACAATTCTGTAAAAAACAGAACATCTCATATTTGAGAAAAGCTATATGCTAAAAACTGCTGAAGGGACCTAGAGTTTTAGTTTTTAGATAATTTATTCTTCTTCATATATCCAATAAATATAATCAAGAAATTTTTTTAATTATGTAATTTTATATTACAAATACATTGGACCATTTTTTAATCTTCAATACATCAATGGTATTTCTTATCAATATGCACTCCCACCAAACATGTCTCATTTGAAATATAAAAAAATATGGTATTCAACATTATAAGTTAAATAAATGAATTTTTGAGACATGTATGATGTAAGAAAACATTAGTTTCATCTCACATGAATAAATTATTTTTTTACTAAAAATATTAATCTCTATTAATTGGTCGAAGAAAATATAATAATCTAATGATTATATTGTTCAAAAATACCACTCTCATAATTTTATAAATACCACCCCTTCTCCTCACAAATTATAAGCCATTCATCGTGAATAATTTATACCTAATTCAATTTCATATCCTCTACCATATTCCATAATGTTACTGGTATCACCATATATAATTTCAAGGATTCGTAAGTGGAATCCTAAGAGAAGATAGGCCAAGGAAGATATAAATTCTCAAACGAATTGCTTTCAATTTTATACTTATTCGACCAACACAGTATATTTTCTATCCACCATGACATATTAACATACATATACTAAATATGCATACATATTATTACTATGGAGGAATAGTTATTTTCTACTCCCCCACTCCCTCAATCAGTTCTAAAATAAAAACGATTTTTTATAATAAGGTTGGATTGTCGAGCCATTAACAACAAATATTATTTTCTCCCACCTCCATCATGGTTGCTTTTAATTCACATATTATGGTTAAAATGATCGAATAAAGTATATAATATTTTATTTCATGTTTGGGAAAGGATATATATCCAAATAAATTCAAGGAAACAATATAAGTTCATTATGGTCTGAAAAAAATTCTTAAGAGTATTAACTATATCATTATAATAATTAAAATCTATTTCTCGTGTGTATATTTAATAATATTTATAATTTATAACCATTTTTAAATCATATAATAAAATTAATATCATTTATTCAGACTTCTTGAGTTGTGGAGCCATTTCTTAAAGAACATTCATAATTACCAATAAGTGATGTGACCTTTGAACTAAGGAAAGAATGGCCCTGAGGTAGTATGGATAAAAACTATCTCAATTAAATGAATCCAAACTAATATAAAATATTTATAATTAATAAAATATTTTAGATTAAATTTATTAATAATTCATTTAATTACTATGATTTTATTATTCATGATGTTAAATATTAGTGTAGATTGAATCCTGACATTAGGTAAGGGAAGACCCCAAAAAAACCACTTTTCATTAGGTTATTATTTTTTTCACTATAATTATCTTTCATTATCTATTTAATATTATGAAATAATTTAAAATTATATATATAATTCTATTAAATATATAACCTTATTACTCTCCCTTTCTATTATTGGATTATAAATGTCTTACATTCATTTATAAATACCTTATTTATAATCAATCTTGATTAAGTGGAATTTTATATTCCATAATAATTTATTATAAGACTCTATTATATTTTTTATCCATTCATGAATTCATAAAATAATAAATATTCTATGCTTGAAAAATTTTGTTTATCTCTATTTTCAATGAAAATTGTATATTCTTCTTTGATTAAAATTAATTTACTAATTCCATAAAATATCATTTTAAAGGTTCATATCAATACCCAATTTACTGACCTTTATAATAATCATTTTCAAAAGAAATCCATGTGTGAGACCTATAATTATTTATTAAAATAAAAATGACAATATATATAAATATACCCTCTCATTAAAATCATTATGAAATATACTTTGATTATTTTTTGAGGTATGATTTGGTAACACATTACTTTCCAGAGGTATTTCTTAAGCTTATTTCTTATGTTTGATTACCTTATGTGGAAAACATATGAATATACATGTTATAATGGGCACACCTAGATTGAACTCCATTACATTGGGTGTTTTTTATATATTATGATATGATATATATTGAATTAAAGAGTAAACTTAATCCATTATGGTACTCTATCTATAATGTTATGAATTATTGGTACTGAGACTCGACTTATGATTATGATGTCATGAATTATTATTTTTCAACATTCCTATTATGTCGTGATATTATGATTCAATATTCTTTTTCAAACCTCTATATGATTATTCTTGAGCATATCCTCTTGT
This sequence comes from Viscum album, assembly GCA_963277665.1. Lineage (NCBI taxonomy): Eukaryota > Viridiplantae > Streptophyta > Magnoliopsida > Santalales > Viscaceae > Viscum > Viscum album. The sequence continues at coordinate 705,890,313 of OY728167.1, read as the reverse complement.
GATCACATGTTATTCTATTTGACTCATATGATATCCTTAGTTATCATTCTCATTCCCATAGTAGCCTTTATATATAACTCCATTTGTTTATGTATTCCCCAGGTTATCCAATGTAGTTTTAGATTCTCAAATATATCTAGGATCATAGTATGGATATTAAAATAAATATTTAGAATTTTAGTTTCATTTGAATGTGTTATGAAACTATTATTCTAAAGAACCTAGGCATCCGCATCCTTGGGATGTTTTAAGTAGAATTTTATGTTAAAAATTATATGATATATTTTGTATGATTCTTGGTTTTCACTACATGGTATCATATAAAGGACTAGTTATTTTTTGGATTTGGAATGAAATAATTTGAATAATCCCTATGGATATGTCTATATATGACACCTACCTGAAATTTTGATAAATTATATAGTGATTTCTCTCAAGGAAATGAAATCCATGTCTGGATACTACAAGTGGATATTTCTCTATCACAAATATACCTTGGGAAATAACACTGAAAGGGATAATTGGGTATTAACATGACTTGTTCATAGTGAAAAATAATTTGGAATTACCACACACATGGATTGAAACTCCTATGGGATATTTTTTATTAATTACATAAACTATTTACGAACCATTATGATGGACTGGGATAGATGGATAGGTTATAAATCCTAATAAGATAATTATCATTGATAACCAATATATAAATATATAAGCTAAAAAGATAGGATATGGTTCATTTATAATTTATTACTTCTACATTATAGTTTCCATATTTTTACTATATTTAGTTTATGTATTCTCAACCATTAGTTTGTTTTTTATACAGTAAATAACTAAAAATAGATAAAATTATTGAATGTTTCACTCATTCTCTAATTGTGAACTTCAATTTTACTATTTTATTATAGTTTTAGACATCCTTTAATAAAATTAATGTTTTGTAGAACTGTATGAACATAACATCAAAACATAGAGTCTGAGTTATGCACAAGAACCAAAAATATGGAAATTATTGAATCCCATGTATGTAACCCCTTTCCTATCAATGTTTATGAAATGGAAATCCCGAAAAATATTTTCATACTCCCTCTAGTCGAATTTCATGTGATATAAGGTTTGTAGTTTTTATGATTATATAAATCTAACATTAAATTATGTGAGAGAGAAATCAATATCCATATCCCAAATCATCCTCCTATTTTTTATAACAGTAAGAAAGAGGATTACCCTACTTTAGAATAAAATTATCCAAAATGGATATTATTCCCTTATGTGAAATCAGATCTTATATAAATGATCTAGAATAAAGAGATAATAATTTTTTAATACATGACCATTGTGATGGAATTTATTGGTGTATTCCCTAAAGAGTTGTATAATTTTGCTTATGACCAAGAGGATGATTAATAAGATAAACCTTTACATGGATAACTTCCCATTTCCATGAATTCCAATATAATTTCCACCATCATATTGGATAAACTCAAGAAGCAGTTTCAAAATAATAATGAAAGGGTTTTTTTATGCCCGATTGGTTCAAAATAGGGCATAATTTTCCCCAATTTTAAGAATAATTTTGGGTCTATGGTACTCTACATTGATTATTATGACATAAAAAATAAATATAAAGAAAAATTATTTGCATCAATGAATTGATAAATTGAATAATTAGTTATGTGAGGCCCAATACTTCTCTAACATAGACCCTTGTTTGGGATATGAACAATTAATGGTGAAGAATTATGATATTCCCAACACATCCATCCATATAATGTATGGGTACAATGAGTTCATAGTGATTCCATTTAGACTCCAAAATTATCAAAAGTTTATCATTAACTTGATGAATATTCTTTAGAAATTACCTTGTAAAATCCATGGTCTCATTATAGATGATACTATAATATACTAAAAAATTAAAGAGGAACACATGGAGTATTTCAATACTATTATAATGAATTTTTGAAAGAGAACCTATCGTAATAGCATATGAAATGTGCATTATGGATGGATTAAGTATCATTCTTGTGGCATGTTATCACCAACAAAGTAATATATATGTATCCTTCAGAGAAATAGGTGATTTTGGAGTGGCCCATACCATAATTTTTATTGAGATTCTTGGTTTCCTTAGACTATTTTTGTATTATTGATAGTGTGTGTAACTTCTCATGATTTTTTTTAAAAATGACATGCTAACATGGAAGGAAGTTAAGTTTTTCTAAACTAATTACTATGAAGATAACATCATGGAATTGAAAAATAGGTTTATCACAACACTATTACTCATAAATACCTCAATTGGAAAACATTTCATGATTTAGAGAAGGGATTGGTATGTGGAATAATGAAAATTTAAAATTTTATACTTATGCCTCAGTCGAGTTGAAATTATATGAGTTGAACAATCCAATACATAATATGGAGTTCACTACAGTGGTTTTCACATTGATGATTTGGAGACTTTATCTCAATAGGGAGAGGTTTGAAATATATATGTGGATTGTAAGATCCTTAAATATATATTCACATAGAATGAGATTAATATACACCAGTGATGGTGGATATACCATATCGAGGACCATAATTGATCAACCCATTATCATATTTTTAAGGAAAATAATGTGGAAGATGCTCTAGGAAGAAAATATACTATATCAATATCAATAAAGATAATTGATAAGGATCCAATATTCATAGAGTTTAAAATGATGGAAACATAATAAGATAAATGATAAATATACTACCTAGCTCAAATGATTTCTTAACTATCCATTATGACGAAAACAATGGAAGTCTTGAGTTAATATGAGAAAATATAGAATAATGTTGAAGCTATATGAAAAAGGGAAATGCTTGGATTAAAAAATTTATAGAGATGTATTTTTGTGATTTTTCTCACAACTGTAGACATAATAAAATCCTAAGATAAGGAAAGAGTTTTTTAATGAAGTATAGAGCTCAAGATTCACCATCCACCTAGTGAGCATGAATATGTATAAATACCTTTTGGATAAATCTTGGAGGGGTAGAATGAAGAAGGAGATCTGAGAATATAAATCAATATTCCTAGCATGTAAATAAGTAATGTAGAATAGGTAAAAGTCCATAGAAAATATTTTACCATTTCCTATACCTTTATAGAAATGGGAAAACAACACCATGGACACTGTCACATTTCTTTTGATGATATACTAATGAAATAATGCATATTGTATATCGTTAACCGATTTACAAAGACTATTAATTTCATTAATATTTTGGATTACTTCAAACTCAGATAACATGATAGGATATGCTTTACATAAGTAGTGAGGTTTTTGGGAACACTACTTATGATTTTATCTTATTTATATCTATAGTTTACATCCATGTTTTAAAAAACTGTATAAATTTCACAAAAAACTACATTAAATTTCAATACAACTTATCACCACCAAACCATATGGACAATATGGGCAGACAATCTAGAAACATGGGGACATATTGATAAAACAATTGTTAGACATCAAAGGAAATCCAAATTAAAAACTTCCTTTGGTCAAGTTCTCATAAAATAATATATTCCAATAAAGAATCCAAATGAGTCTTTATTAATAAATTTATGGGAAGATATGTAGTGTATGTTGTGATGGAGATGGTGTGCACATTCTTCTCAGACTTGAAATTATTAATGAAATGTTAAAATAATGTATAGACCATTTAGAAACATGTTAGGATATATCAGAGTTGAAAAAGAGATACTATGATAACCCTCAAAGAGACATAGAGTTTGGTTTTAGAAATAATGTCATCATCTCCATATATCTATAGAAGAGTGCAATGATATTTGGTGTAAATGGAAAGCTAAGTCCAAGATACATCTAACCGATTGAGATTATTAACCACATCAGAGCTATAGAATATTGACTATCACTCCCACAAACCCTATATCATGAAAATGATGTGTTATATGTATTCCACTTGTGGAAGTACATATCAAATACCTCATATTTACTAAATTCTGAAGTGGTAGACATGGAGAATAATCTCTCATATGAGGAGAAAGCAATGACCATATTCAACCATAAAGGAACTTTTCTATGTAACATGACTACCCACCTAGTCAACGTACAATGGTGTAACTATATGTATGAGGATGCAACATGGGAACTAGAAGAATAAATTAAAAATAAGTATCATCGTCTATTTTCATCTTAATGGGAGAAACAAAATTGTGAGGGTGATATTTCTTAATAGTGTAAGAATGTATAGACCCAAAAAACATTCAATTTATTTTTCCTTCTAATTATGTATATTCTTCATGTATATGTATTTTGAACTACATAATGCACATGAGCCACATAATAGAACCAACAATATTTTATAATAATGACATAAACATTATATATAGAGAATAAATATAGAAATAAGAATATAAAATGTTACAATGATAATTAAGTATAAAATAATATAACATTAATATGAAAATTTATATACGATTGATCCCCTATAATGAGGGCACACACAAATAAACAATCAAAATGAATATTAATATTAATAGTGAAACATTAATCCTTAAAAGAAAGACGTATATAACCTTGAGAGAAAAAGTAGTTGAATGATGAATGAATGAAATATGACATTTTTTTATATGGTAGGGAACCTATATGACTGTTACAAGTATAATCATTTGAATGGAAATATAAACACTTAGAAGAGTAATCTGGCCTTTGTAATAGTATTCTAATAATTAGTAATAGTAACCAGGACATTATAATAGTAAGCTCATATATTTTATTTTAAAATAAAATTTATACTTATTCTAAAATGAATATATAGAGAATTTATATCATCATAATTTTTTTAAATGATAAAATAAGTTTCTAGATTTTTTGAAAACAAGGATACATTATTTACATTATTTTGATAAGAATAAAAATTAAATGAATTTTTATTTTCATGTAATGGGTTTATAAAATAATATTAAGTGTAATTAAAATGATAATACTTTTCAGACCATATGTACTTTTAAAAAGGGTCATAAAATTGGTCAATTTATTAAATTGTTGTTTCTCAAATAAATATCCACCAGAGTCCCTTAGGATTCCACCCATATGTCTTCTGAGAGACAATTGGTATTATACAAGATTCCATATAAATAGGAGGTCCAGGGGATGGCCATATCACATTGACTTTATTTTCTATAGATCTATTGTATTTTATCCTCCTTCACCTGCCCTATCGAAGATTCCATCATTTGATATCTCTACATGATCACTACATATTACCTCTCCTAGTCATCTTATTTTCTTTACAATTCTATTAACCAAACGTTGATTGATCAATGGTAATTCATATAAACTATGTCATGATTCCTTGGTCATGATGTTACAATGCATGATTTACTTGGGTGTCACATGATCACATGATGTTTTATATGATTCGAGTGACCTTCTTATGCTGATGTGATTGTGTAAATTTGAATGGATGACATGTTTCTGTAGATTGAACCCAATTAATACATTTATTATAATGAATGATTTTTATTCTCTGGTCAATATGGATTAAACCTCATGTTCTTCCTCTAATATAGTCGGCCAGAGTTCTATGATTGTTAGGAACAACCATACAGACCATAGGTATCGGGTCTTTTTTGACAATGTGTTGAAAAATGGTCTTCTTTTGACAGATTATAAAGACACTCATTTATCACATATAGTACCTTTATACTACTTTGGTCTTCTAAATGATGCAACTATTCCTTCACACAGTCACACTGTAACGAACCAAACTTTTATTTATAAAATATCTCCCTTCTTGTAGTAATGTCATAATCATATAAAACCACATCATGAAACACAATGCACATCATGCATAAATGAACAATTATCAGACCTTTAAACATAAATTTTCCACTTCTATGTTTTGAATTTCAAAAATTTGATATACACAATAGCGATCAGTAAGATATTTGGAGTCTGATAGAGAAAACATAATTTTTGGTGAATAGTAACCTAACATTATGAATTGTAATTTTACCCTTATGAATATTAAATCATTCAAAATAATAGTAACCTATCCCATGAATGATTAAATAAAATTTAGGTATCTTATAAGTGAAAATACGACCATAGTAAAAGTATTGGTATTTTTGTAAGTCATGAAAAATTAATTATAATTAATTCAATCATTTAAAAAAATTATTTTCCTAAAATGTTTTTATAAATTAACAATTTAATGTATTCTATTTTTAAGATAATGTTATAAGACCTTATGTAATTTTTAAAAGAATTATAAAACTTGTTTTAAATTTAAAATTCGTAATTTTCAAGTGTATTATGATTTTAATTAAAGAATAAATTATTCATATTTAAGAAATTATTTTTGAAAAATTGAGTTTATTTTTTGATTTTACACACTGAAAAATGGTTAGGGTGATTTTTTGGTATTTTTTCGGAAACAATATAATTTTTTATGAATAATGAAATACTATAATTTACAAATTAAGCAAAATACATTAATTATAGAGTGATGGATGATGTTCTGCTGATGTAAGACCAATTGGTTCAAATTAACATGAAATTATTACTATTCTTGGTCATGGAATCATCATAATTTCTTGTCTTGTGGAGAAATAAAAAAAATTAATATAATATTTAAAAAACCCCTCTCCCCTCCACTATAAATACAACCCCTCAAACCCGCATTTCATCACAACTCTAAAGCATCAAGACATGTTCAATTTCTCACAAAGATCTTCCATATACCCTCCCCCACTTATAGGATATATTTTTCTCATAAAAATACCAAGACTATTCTCTTTATGGAGGATCTCGAGAGGATGATTCAAGAGGTAATTCCTCTCTCTCTTTTCTTTAAATTTCCTTTAAAATTTTATTTATTTTCTTCCATTATCCCCAAATTCTCTAATAAAAATGTCATGATAACTCTATTATGATTGATATAATTGTATGATGTCATGTTAATGGGATATTATTTATTATACCCCTCCCTCTATCTCTTTGTTAACAAAAATGAAATCATTGCCCGTGATGTGTTAATTTACCTACACCATGGGTGATGCACTTCCATTTTCTTTAAACTACTTCAAGGTTGTCAATGAAAATATTACATTATTGAAAATAGATTTTAATATGTATGTTTTAACCCATTTTATTTTCTGGAAAAAAAATTTATTCATAATATTAATTGATAAAACAAAACATGTTCGTTGTGATCCAAAAAATGCCCAAATTAAACTAAAACGGTCATCATTAAATTTTAACTAATGATTCATCCAAATGGTATATAACATAATTCATTAAATTACCATTTAAAATCATATAATATAATTAATAACATGTAATATTAGTTCTGGATGTTATCCATATTCTACACGAACTTCCATTCATGTGTACAAGTGAATCGTTCATGAAAACTGGAAAAAGAACACTCTCGGACAATGAATTTAAACTCCATAACTCATTAAAAGGAACATAAAAGAACATAATGAAACCATAATGAACCATATTAATTTATAAAAGATTCAGGAATTGTTAATTAATTAATATAATGTGATTATACAATCCATTAAATTGAATAAAGTGTTCAGATACACGGTAAGGAGAAATTATCAAATCCATCTTTCTTTCTTCGGGTTATCCCTTTTTCACTCCATTTTTGGTATGGTTACTCCTTAAAAATAATTTTTTAATATTTATTATGCCTTTTATGGGATATAAATATCTTAAAAAATATTTTATTTCAATCTCAATGTTTCCAAAATAACTCTTCATTCAGAAACACACCTTTTACATCTCACTCAATGATGATGTTCCTTGTATCATGTTTGTTAGTCCCTCTCTCTTTTGGGAACCCATTGTTTATTAATGTGTTCATATGAGATGAAACCCATTCCTTTCCATGGGTTACTATATGTTTCATATTGATATATGTTCTATGTGTCATGCATGATAATTTAAATGTTGTGATGTGACAGGTGCACCCAAAATTATATAGTGCAATATGAATGTTTGAATGTGATGAGTGTGCTCGAAATTCTATAGTGCTCAAATTAATTGGGTAAAGTGATGAATATCATGAGTTAAATTGAAATTATTTGTGAAAATGATGCTAGATTTGTTCACAACTATGTGTGGTAGTTAACCACTAACACAAGATGTTTCATTTTTTATGCATTGCCACATTTCAAGTAATCTATTAATGTTTCCACTCGTGATTATGATCATATACCAATGTTATGAAGATAATAACTATTCTCATCCCTTGTTATGTTGTTTCATGTTATTATCTATACACTTACTAGTCTTTTATCTCACCACCTTTTGATATATTCTTAGGTGACTACATTTACTAAGGAGATGTCAAAACCTAATAAGAAGCTAAAGAAGAAGGAATTAAATAAATCTTTTGTGTTGTAAATTTTATGTATTGTACTAGTCTTCCCAAGACACTAAACTTCTTGATCCTCAATTCATAATTTTTTTATTTTCTTATCAGTAAAATTATGTTAAATTAATGTAAGAAAATAAGGGTTACTATAAATGGCATCAGAAGTTAGCGTAATTTAGTTTGGGATTTAGGATTAGTAAACCATAGAGAAAACCTCTAGTATGAAACTAAGTACAAATATGAACACAAGAAGATTTGATAAATATGGGGATCCCATAAAATATTAATTTAGTGTAAATTAAACAAATTAATATGTTATTTATTCATGACTCATTGACTTATGTTTTGTTCTAACCTTTTCTATTTTAGAAAATGGTGGGAACCATGAGAAACTAGGCCAACAACCCGTGCGAGGGCCAATGTAACAATTTCCCGAACAACATCCCCTATGATTTGGGAGGTGGAGTTCAAAACATCATGGTGATGCTTACCCAACTATCTCAAGTTATGAATAATAACCTGAATAATGAGGAACTTCCACCTTCACCAAAGAGGGAGTGACTTCCTATTGAATGTTTTATGCAGCAAAAACCACCAAAATTTAGTGGATATTCTGATCCCCTAGTTTCGAAATAGTAGGTCAACTACATGGAGAAGATATTTTCTATGATTCACTATTCTGAGATGGAGAAGGCGACACTAGATGATTATCGTCTATATGGAGAGGTCGATCAATGGTGGGATTTGATTAAGAACACCATGCTAAGAGATGAAATTGAAGAGATATAATGGTAAGACCTTAAGATCATGTTTCTTAACAAGTATTTCCCACAAAATCTTCATAAAAATATGAAGAGAGAATTCCTAGAGCTCGTGAAAAAGGAAGGAGAATTAGCCGGGACCTAATATTTGATTTTAAAAATGTATGAATGGTATGCTTCAGATTTTGTTATCAACAATGATTGAAAAATTGATACATTATTTTGTGGATTGAAGCCACACATTAGAAAGGCTCTTGCAGTTTGAGACTTTTGGAGTTATGAAGAAGTTGTTCAGTGTGCCCTCAAGGTGGAGATGGAGTATGGAGAATAGTCTCATGGATATGGTGATAAGAAACAAAATATAGAGTTTCAAGCCAGGGGATCTAATGATAAAGTTGGGAAGAAAACTCAACCACCCACATGCCAAAAACGTGGGAAGATACATCATGGGAACTACCTCAAAGGGACGTGGAAATTATTCAAGTGTGGGAAAGAAGGAAACCATGCTCAAGTGTATCAAAAATACATGATAAGGAAGGATAATGTATTGGAACAAAGGACTGAACCACCCATGGTCCAATGCTACAACAATAGGGATCAAGGGAACTATGAAAGCAAGTGCACTAAACCTCGATTACTCAAGGGTAATCAGCATCAGAATCACCAAATCTAAAGGAAAAAGGGATGTATTATTCCATTAATATTGTGGAAGTGTAGTAGGATAATGAAATTGTACAAGGTAAACTTCCTATTCACTCAATAATTGAAAAATACTTATTTGATTCTGGTTCTATGCATTATTTTATATCTTGAAAGTTTTCTAGAACTATAGAATCGAATCCCCGAAACATTGAAGTAGAGATATATGTAAAAACATCATGTGGTGAAATCATTGAAACCCAAGTATTTCACTCTTCTATTATTAGAGTATGTGGGAATATTCTTCTAGAAAATCTTTTAATTCTTCCCTTGGTGGAATTTGATGCTTCAATGGTAATTAATTAGATCTTGTTATATAGAGAACATGTCAATTTTCGAGAAAATGAAATATCTTTTCATATTCCAAACCATTCCCTATTCCTCTAAAAATTCAAGGAAGATCATGAATCTCCTTTTAAAAATCAATTAATGTTGTGGGTGTTGATTCCATGTGAAGAGGAATACCTCACTCAAATGGTTAATTCAAAGGAAAGTGTCAAACTAGTGGAAATTACCATCATGAAGGAATATGGTGATGTATTTCTTGAAGAGTTACCCAAACATCCCCCAGATTGTGAGGTAGAGTTCTCCATAGAACTAATACCCTAAGCTAATCCTATCTCAAAGTTTCCTTATCATATGGATCCTATCAAATTGAATGCGTTAAAGAGGTAGTTGAAATATCATTTGGATAAAGGGTTCATACGCCCTAGTGCATCTCCTTGGGGTGCAACAGTTCTCTTTGTGAAGAAGAAAGATGGAAAAATGTGGTTTTGTATTGATTATTGGGAACCCAACAAGATCACTATAAAGAACAAGTATCCTCTTCAAATGATAGATGACTTGTTCAATCAGTTAAGAGGATCTCAATACTTCTGAACGGTAGATCTTTATTCTGGATATCATCAGCTATAGGTGAAGAAGAAAGATATTCAGAAGTGTACCTTCTTTAAAAGGTATGGGAAATATGATTTTATGATGATTCCATTTGGACATACCAATTTCCCTGTAATCTTCATGGATTTTATGAATATAGTCTTTAGACATTACCTCGACAAATCTTTTGTAGTGTTTATCGATGATATTCTCATCTAGTCCAAGGGAAAGGAGGAACATAAAGAAAATATAAGACTTGTGTTGGATACATTGAGAAAGGAGAAGTTATATGCCAAGTTCATCAAGTGTGACTTTTGGATGAAGTGAGTAACATTCTTGGTACATGGGATCACAAGTGAGGGAATTTATACAGACCCTTCAAAAACAAAGGCAATTGAGGAATGCCCCAAACCCTCTAGTGTAACTTAAATCCATAGTTTTCTTGGATTACCTGGGTACTGTCGTTGTTTTGTGAGAAATTTCTCATGATTTTCAAGTCTACTAACTATCTTAACAAGGAAAGGGAAAAAGTATATCTGGACGAAATAATGTGAGGGAAGATTCAAGGAGATAAAGAGAAAGTTGATCACTACACCTATACTCACATTACCAAAAAGTGGGGAAAGTTTTGTGATATACAATGATTCTGCAATGAAAGGCTTGGGTTGTGTGCTCATGTAAAATGATAATGTGATAGCCTATGGCTCACAGAAGTTCAAGATCCATGAACAGAACTACCCAACGCATGATCTAGAGGTGGGAGCCATAATTTTTTCCTTGAAAATCTAGCAGCACTACCTTTATGGTGAGAAGTGTGACATATACACGAACCACAAGATCCTAAAGTATATATTCACAAAAAATGAGCTCAACATGTGTCAAAGGAGATGGATATAGCTAATCAAGGACTAAGATTTCACTATTCACTATCATCCTGGAAAGGCAAACAAGGTATTTGATTCTCTAAGGAGAAAAGAACCTGCTACTCTATCCATGATACAGATTGAGAAAGACCATATCTTCTTGGAAATGAAATGGACGGATTTTTAAATCATAAGGGCAAGGGATACATCCTACCATTCCCAAATTGTTGCACAACCATCAATCCAAGAGATTATTAAGGGGGCCCAAAGGGATGGTCTAGAGTTACAAAAGAAGGTGAATGTAGTAAAGGAGGGGAAGCTGCAAGAGTTCCATATCGACGATGAAGATGTGATTCAGTTTGGAACTTGGAATTGTGTTCCTTCATCACCTGGGATAAAGAAGAAGCTATTGGGAAATTCACATAGCTCAACATTATCTATACTTCCGGGTAGCACCAAGATGTACTGAGAACATAGAGAATAGTTCTGGTGGGATAACATGGTGATGGAGACTATGGAATGTATCTCAAGGTTCTTGGTATGTCATCATGTTAAAGAAGGGTGAAAAAAGTCCAAATAGATGATGCAATCATTTCCTATAACCATGTGGAAATTAGATAATTTCACTATATAAATTTCCATGGGTCTCTCGAAGACGTCCAAGGGAAAAAATGTGATATGGGTTATAGTTGACCGACTCACCATGACTGCCCATTTTATCGTTATTTAGGATGTTCTATACCTTGAAAAATGTTCAAATATATTTTGTGAAGGATGTTGTGAGACTTCATGGTGTTCCACTATCGATTGTCTCTGATCGTGATCCAAGGTTCACATCTAAATTCTGGAGGAGTCTTCAACATGCCTTAAGTAATGAATTAAATTTCTGCACGACCTATCTCCCCCAAACTGATGGAAAATATGAAAGTACTATTCAGATGCTTGAAGACATTATAAGAAACTTTTCTTTAGAATTAAAAGGTGGATGGGATCATCATCTCCCATTGGTTTAGTTCTCATATAATAGTATCTTCCACTCGAGTATTCAAATGGCTCCATATGAATCTCTATATGGAAAGCGATGTATAAATCCAACCTGGTGGGATGAAGTTGGAGAAGGAAAGCTACTTGGACCTGATCTTGTACAAGAGATGACAAAGAAAGTTCAATTCATCCAGAAATATATCAAACCTGCTCAGAGTTAGAAAAAGAGCTATGCTGACAACCGTCAAAGGGAATTGGAGTTCTAAATTGGAGATAAAATATTCTTTCTAATATCTCCATGGAAGAGAGTTATACAGTTTGGAAAGAAAGGGATTCTAATATCATGGTACATTGAACCATTTGATATCTTAGACCACATAGGATCCATGGAATATCGGCATTCACATCCACTAAATATGTCACAAGTTCCTGATGTGTTTCGCGTATCCATCCCGAGGAAGTACAAACCAGATACCTCACATATACTGAACTCAGAAGTGCTACAACTGGAAGATGATCTCTCTTATGAGGAGCATCCAATAAAGATTCTAGACTGGAGAGATAAGGTTATACACAACAAGAGAACCCAACTTGTCAAAACGTTCTAGAGGAACCATATGTATGAAGAAGAAACATGGGAACAAGAGGGTTTGATAAAGGATATGTACCTTCAACTGTTTATGTAAAATGAAATTTCGAGGGAAAATTTTCAAAATAGGGAAAATGTAATGACCCAAACATTTATCAATACAATTTCACCCTTCTTATAATAATTTCATAATAATACAAAACCACATCAGGAAATATTATTACACGTCATGCTTCAATGAACTATTATGTGACCTTTAAACATAAATTTTCCACTTCTATGTTTTGAATTTTAAAAATTTTACATACACAGTTGCGATTAGTAAGATGTTTGAAGTCCGATAGGAAAAACATAATTTTTGGTGAATTTTACCCTACCCTTAATAATAGTAATATGACCCTTATGAATAGTAAATAGTCCAAAATAATAGTAACCTCACCCATGGATGATTAAATAAAATTTAGGTACCTTATAAGTGACAATATTATCATAGTAAAAGTATTGGTATTTTTGTATTTCATAAATAACTAATTATAATTAATTAATTAATTCAAAAAAATGAATTTTCCTAAAATGTGTTTAGAAATTAACAATTTTATGTCTTATGATTTTAAGATAATTTTATAATACCTATTATACTTTTTAAAAGAATTATAAAATCTGTTTTAATTTTAAAATTCATAATTTTAAAGTAAATTATAATTTTAATTAAAAAATAAATTATTCATATTTTGATTTTTTTTAAATGGAGTTCAATTTTAGATTCTAAACATCGAAAAATGGTTATGGTGAATTTTTTTATTTCTCTGAAATACTTGATTTTTTTATGAATAGTGAGATACTATAATTTTCAAAATAAGCTAAATGCATTAATTATAGAGTCATGGATGATATTATACTGATATAAGACCAATTTATTCGAATTCACGTGAAATTATTATGAATCTTGGTCATAGAGTCATCACTATTTCTCCTCTTGTGGAGAAATAATAAATTAATGAATATAATTCTGAAAAAAAAACTTTTCCCCTCCACTATAAAAACCACCCCTCACACCCTCGTCTTTTACACCTCCCAAGCTTCAATCCATGTCCAAATTCATCCCAAAGATCTTCCCTATAACCTTCCCTATGTCTATGATATCTTTTTATCATCAAAAAGACCAAGCCTAGGTTCTTTAAGGAGTATCTCAATAGGAGGTTTCAAGAGAGAATTCATCTCTCTCTTTTCTTTCAATTTCCTTTCAAATTTCATTTCTTTTCATCTATTATCCTAAACATATCTTATCCAAATTTTATGATAACTCCAGTATGATAGATATACTGGTATGATATCAAGTTAATGGGATATTATTCATTATAATCTATCCTCTCTCTCTTTGATAATAAAAATAAAATTGTTGCCCGTGATGTGTTAATTTACCTACATCATGGGTAATGCACTTCCATTTTCTTTCAACTCCTTCAAGGTTGTCAATGAAACCATTAAATGATTTAAAATATTTCAATATGTATTTTTTAACCCCTTTTATGTTATGGAATCAATTTTTATTAATAATACTAGTTGATAAAACAAAATATGTTCGTTGTGATCCAAAAACTGTCCAAATTAATGTAAAATGATCATCATTAAATTTTAACTACTCATTCATACCCATGGTATATAACATAATTCATTAAAAGATTATTTAAACAATTGTAATATCATTAATAACATGTTATATCAATTCTTTATGATTATCAATTTTCAACACGAACTTCCATTCATGTGTAAAAGTGAAATGTTCATGAAAAATAAGAAAAAGAACACTCCCGAACAGTGAATTTAAAATCCATAAATCGTCCAAAGGCCCATAAAAGAACTTAATGAAACCATGATGAACCATATTCATATATAAAATGGTCTTTAATTGTTAATTAATGAATATAATGTGACTATATAGGCCATTAAAGTGAAGAAAGTGTTTGGATACATGGTAAGGGGATATTCTCGAACCCAACATTCTTTCTTTGGGTTATCCCTATTTCACTCAATTTTTTGTATGGTTACTCCTTAAAATCATTTTTTTCATCATTATATTACATTTTTTAGGACATGTTTATGTGGCTCTATTTTTACATGGTTTTGCCACATCTTTTTACTTAATTTTTAATGATTTAATTTATTATTTTGACACTTTAATAAATAATGGCACTTTTGTATTTTTATCACTACTTCTCTTAATTAATCATTTTTTATAATTAAATATGTGTTTAAAGTCCTTTTTTATAGTCTTTCTAAGTATTCCAAATTTATTAACTTACTTTTTAGATTTATAATCTTAATTTGGTTTACTTTTTAATAATTTTAATTGTTTATTATTTAATTATTTGTCATTTTTATTTGCATTAATTTAATCCAGTTTTTAATCTAAGATTTTACCATTTAATTCTAATTTATTTAATAAATTAACCTTACTTTTTGACCAGTTCAATTATTCTACTAAGTAAATAAGTTAATAATTTTAGTTTAAGTTTTATAAAATAATGTGTTCTTAATTTTATGTTTTCATTTTGTCATTTAATTATTTAACTTTGTGAATATCTCTAGTTATTTTTAATTATTGTAACTTTATGTTTGCTGTTAATTATTTGTAGGTGTTTTGCATTTATTTAGACATATATTTAATTAATATTAACATTTATTTTCTTATTTAATAATTAAGTTGCTTTTATTTTTTAGTTTGTTAGTTAATTAAGTTAGTTTTTAGTTACAGTTAATTACTTAATCTTAAATAGCATAGTTAAATTCTCTTTTGTGTTATTTAATTAGTTTTGTTCTTTTTATTATCTGTTGTAAATTAATTTTTATTGTTAACGTTTTTAATTTTTAACTATCAGTGAGTGTAACACCGATGTTTTTTATTTATTTATTTGAACTAACACTGACTTGTTTTAATTTTACTTCTATCGGTGTCTCGCTGTGAATAACCATTATTTCTCTATCGGTGAGTCAATAAATCTCCGATCCATTTCCAACCATCGGTTTTATTAATTTCACAACTTTTCTAATTTCCTTTTCTGGTACCGATCCTCGTCGATCTCTCATTCCTATCTGCCCCAGCTGTTTCGATCTCACTCCACACACTCACTGATAATTTTTTTTATTTCTTCTATCAGTTTCAACCTCATACCGATTGCCTCATCCCCTCACACCGTTTTATTTCTGCATTGGTCTCTCGATGTCTCACCGATCCTCGTTGCTTCGCCACTGGTGCTGAACATAACAGCACCTCCACTCTGTTTCTTCCTTCACTGCTGATACACTGATGTTGTTGCTGCAACGTCGATCCTCCTTATCCCTTCATCTACTCATGCAGCGGCTTCATATTCCCATCGATAGCTTCTCCATTCCTGCAATACTCATCATCCTTCACAACGTTCCCACCTTTTCCTCAGAATTGATCCTCAACGACTCAATACCATAGAATCAAAGCAACTAAAAATACAGACCCGGACCAGTTTCAGACTCAAATCACATTCAATTCACACAAATCAAAACCTCAAAACCAATTCTATTTTTAGATTTGAAATAGAAGAAGACCGTCGTGCCGCACTGGATCTGGGGAGCAGGAGGCCACGGCACCTGCTGGATGCGCGCCGTCGGTAATGGAGGTTGACGCCACTGTTGGAGTTGCGATGCCGCTCTGAGGAGTCGAGCCGCTGCAGCCTTCGGGAAGCCGCCGCACCTGCTAGAGTCAAGGGAAGACCCCTTACTGCCACTGTGGTCTTGAATTCGAGCCGAGGCTGAAGCAGGGATGGTCCAAGTGTTTGTTCGCCACTATGAGGAGGTCGGAGCTGAGGGTCGTGCCAGAATCGTGGAAGGGCCTTGCCGCTACCGGACTGGGTGAAGACGCGCTGGAGGAGACCACCGTGCCGTTGTTGTCCGCCGCTGGGAGGAGCCGAAGATGTTGTTGCTCCTTCCTATGGAAGAAATCAAGAAATACAAACCCTTCCCCTATGTGCCGATTTGGGGAAGGAAGAAGAGATAATAAAAATATATAGATTAATATTATAATAAAAGTAAAGTAAAAAAGAAAAAAAAATTAAAGTTAAAGTTAACTTAAATAAATTAATTGGAAAGAATTGAATTTGTAAAAGTAATTAATAAAAATATTAAACTAAATTAATAATAAAAGTTTATAATAAATTAATAAACTGTATATAGTTTAAATAATTAATAATAATTATAAATGAACTATAAAATATACTTATTAATTTAAAAATATTTAAAACTTAAGTATTAATTCTAATTACTAAATTAAAATAAACTAATTAATAAATTAATCTAACAATCTAATTTCTTTAAAAGTAATAACAATAATGACAATTAAATTATTAATATTATCTAAATTTTTTGTTATTTTTATTACTTATTTACTTAAAAATGATAAAATTAATAATTTTGTAATTATATCTATTAACTTAATTCAACTAATTACTTTTAAATTAAATTATTTTTTATCATAGTAATATTATGTGGATAATTTTATAAATAATAATAAAGTAAATAATATTTATCAACTAAGATATTTATTAGTTAACTTTTTAATAATTATTTTTGCCTTTGAGTTTTAACTACTTTATTATGTGTATAACTTGTGCAGGTTCATTCCAAAGTCGGAAACATGTCTATGTTCACACAACTAACTTAACGAAAGTTAGTTACGTGATAAAAACTCGCGCAACATGCCAGTCACGGAAAAAGTGCACGTGTGTGGTGCAGTCATGAAGGACATTCCAAGTTGGTGGAAATCGAGCAGTGACAAGTAGCTTATGACAGAAGGGTACTTAAAGCAGACAAGAAGTATAATTAGAGGGTAGGATACTCATTCATTCGACGAACACACCATTTCGAGAGCGAGGTCATCCGGGAGATAGCAGAGCAACATTGCAAACGAGCTGGAGGCCTTGGAGCCCGAGTGTAGAGTAGTTTTAGGGGAGTTCTTCTTCTCTTGTGTTGAAATTCTTGTACTATGTTATAGTATGTTTACATTTTCTGTGTTGATAATATACATGTTTTCTAGATAAATCATATAGTTCGGGAATAAATCGAACTTCCACTGGTTATCTTTTAACTTTCATTTTCACTTAATCACTTCAATGAATTCAGTATCATTCGGCGAGATTGATGTTGAGATCATTCAATTTCTTTTCACCACTAGAACTTAATTTTCAAAACTCCACAATCAAATCGACGAGATTGATCGTGCAAACATTTTAAAAAATAATCAATTCACAATTACTTCAAGACTTATGGCGAGTTCGTCCTGTTGTCATTATCTTTTCGAACTTTTCATAGTTGATTTTTTTTTGAGTGGCGAACTCTGAAATCGATCAGCCAGTGTGGCTTAACTCTTGGCAAGGGAGATAATTCACTCTCTTTTTGGTGGTGCAAAGAAGTAACTTTAAAGTGAATCGGAATACATATAAAACCAGTAGAATGGAGGCTTTTCCCTGGATATTTTACTTGATTGTTCACTTATTAGCATTTTATATCTCTGTTTCTCACTGCTCTTAGTCTGTTTCTTGTTTCATAATAGTTTAAAACAAAAACTCAAAAATACTGTAGTGTTTCATTAGTGTACAATTTAAAAAAAATATACAAAAATATACAAAAGAAATAGAAAATCTATTCCACTACTGACAAGAGTGGAATCTTTAGTTAGTTTTTAGAAGACTAGTAGTCAAAATAGCCTTCCCTGTGAGTTTGACCCTGCTTACCACGTATACTGTATTTTGTAGGAATATAAATTTTAAACTTTGACCAGCTTCAATGACAGTTTAGGTCACATGTTTTCCACTATAGTTTTTTTAAAACTCAATGTTTTCAAAAAGAACTCTTATTTCAAAAACACACTTTTTACATCTCACTCATGGTTGATGTTCCTTGTATCAAGTGTGTTATTACCTCTTTCTTTTGGGAACCCAATTTTTATGAATGCATTCATATGAGATGAAACCAATTCCTTTAAATGGGTTACTATATGTTCAAGATTGATATATGTTCTATGTGGCATGCAGGATAATGTAAATGTTGTGATATTATGGGTGCGCCCGAAATTATATATCGAAATATGAATGGTTTAATGTGACGGGTGAGCCCAGAATTATACAAAACTCAAATTAATTGGGTAATATTATGAATATAACGAGTTCATGTGAAATTATTTGTGAATACGATGCGATCATTTTTCACAACTATGTTTGATAGTTAACCACTCAGACCTGATGTTTTATTTTTTATGCATTACCACATTTCAAGTCTTCTCGTAGTGTTTCCTCTCACGATTACGATCCTATTCCCATGTTATGATGATTATCTGATGTTATTTTTTTTCAAGTTCTTATATATAATTTTATTGGGATTTTAGCTCACCACTATTTGATGTATATCCTCAGGTGACTAAATGTACTAAGGAGAGGTCAAGTGCCAATAAGAAGCTAGAGAAGAAGGGATTAAATAAATGTTGTGTGTCGTAAATGTTAGGTATGATCCTAGTTTTACCAAGACACTAAACCTCTAGATCCATGATGTATAAGGTTTGTATGTTTTTTATCACTAAAATGATGTAAAATTAATGTAATAAAATAAAGATTCCTATACATACCCTTCCACGTTTTTGGATATCATCTTCATATGGATCTGTTCATGTGATCATCTATAAGAATGGAGAACTGGTCTTGACATAATTCCTAGGGGTATCCTATTCAGTTATAATCTCTCTTATCATCCCTAATGGTTTTGAAATTTCACATAAACATATCACTCAGAGTTACTCAACTATAAATTCATCCTCAAACGGAAAATGGAGTTCAACGTCGGATATGCACCCTGAGGGAATCTTCTTTGATGATTGGGCATGGCCATTATGGGTCTATTAGAGCTATACATAATTTTTGATTAGATTATTTCCATCCACCACTATAAGGAAACATGGATTTCATAGATCATAATATATAATACACCAAAGATTATTCAAGAACTGATCATTCATTTGTGTCCGGGTACTAAAAAATTCAAACATTATCATGGAGATGTAGGGATTAACCTTTGTACATCCATATGATTAGGGGAGTACCTCCTCTTGGGTAATGGTATAATGATTTACATCCCACATTAATCATTTGGTATGACCATGAATAGACTCCAAAATTGTCTCAGGATATGATCATCATTTTAAAGGATAGGGTGAATACGTATCTGAACCTACACTCAATTATTTTTTCTAGATACTATATAATTTATATCCTTCAATAAAAATAGACTTGGTTAACTATGATAAATCATCATCATTACCCCCATCGATAGGTTTGGGATAGAAATAGTTCTTATTATTCTATCCTATTAGCCAAGAAGACACCTCCTAGGAATATGAGGTGAAGGCAAGTTTTTTCACAAGTCTTTGATTGTCAGGATTTTTTCCATGTCTATAAAAAATGGTTATTCGTAGTTGGGGATGCACATTTGGGTATTTTGGTAAGTACACTAGGTATAATGTCCTATTCAGAATATGGGTGACCTCTCAACCTATTAGTACCAACCTTTTCCTATCACTTTCATGTCATGGCTTAAATTTTTCATGGTAGTACCCCTTATCAGGTTAGTGGGTCATTCAAGTTTTTATTTTGTTGGACATGAAAGAACTTATGGTGTTACATGTATCAAAACACCATTAATACTCCTCAATATCTATTTCATCATGGTCTAAAAAATGAATCCTTGGTTGATAAAATTTCAGTTTATTATGTTTAGGCTATTAATATTTTGATAAACCATCGTGGTATTAATCACATAACAAACCTCACACCTATTACACCAATTATTGACAACGAAAGCAGTTCCCCTGATGAGAGTTGAAATAATGTATATTTTTAGAATAGGGTTCTTGCAGCTCACCTGGATGAATTAATAATTTATGATATATAAACACCTGAAAATTTTTATCACAAATTATGTAGTAATTAGAGGGTTTCTCCTATCCCTTTTGTTAGCGTGTTAGGATAATTGTTTCTTAGGATTATTTGTTAGTTTTGGATGATAGTAAAACATGAAAATACTGATACCATGATAATACTTCCACATGATTATGCATCTACTTCTATATCTTAGGATTTTTTGCAATCTGGGATATAATCCTACCAAGTTGGTAAACTAAGACACCTGATTCGGAATGTTCAAAAGTCTTACACTTCCCCAAACCCCTTTCATGTGTCTATAATGGATCTTATTTTGTACTCATAAATCCATTCAAGTAAGTTACCATATGATGAAAAATATTCCTTTGATGATGATGAAAAGTTTTTTGAGGTATTATGCCCCTTAGTAAAGATAGAAGAAGTTGTGTAGATCAGTGGAGGGTCAGAGTATGTTATTGGTGAAGGGAGAGCATTTGAAACCACTCTAGTTGTTTCCTAATTGGATTTTCCAAGACTTCCTTTGATGGTTTTGATATGTGAATATATACCATCTATTGTTCATCATGATGAAACACACTATGAAATTGAAATCAGAAGTGGGATACTATAAAGAATGATTTGGACTAGATTTGTGACTTTATTATTGAGACTCTTTTAGAGGAAATTTGTGGTCTAGGGGAGTTAATCCCCAAGATATTCTATAACTTAGGGGTATGTGACTTTAATAATTAGATATTATACATAATCACACTATGGATCAAGATTTCATAGTTTTAATTGTCCGGTTATGAGTGAGAGTTTCATGACACTAATGACATAGTTTTTATTCACTATTCATTGAGGTATTCTTCATAGGAGCTGGATCCAAAAGATCATACATCCTTCAAGTTCTATGATAAAATGAGAAAAATGGTCACATATATGGAAACCATCATAAATTTAATCTTATTTACTTTAGATTACTCATAAATATTATTTGGAGTTATCCTTCATGATTGAGAATTTTTGTTTGCAAGTGATGGTGGCATAAATTAATTCACCAATACTGGAGTATTCAATTGATTTTTCCCTATATACTCTTTATGATTTGGAGTACTCCAAAGAAGTTTTTTTACTATTATTATATCTTATTTCCTTGGTGGAATCAAGGGAGAGACTAAAAAATATGGAGATTACACCTTTCCTTTATACTATATCAATGAAAGGAACAATTTTTACACTCAACCTTTTTTTAATATTCTTAACCTCTCACCATATGCATGGAATCATGATGTACATTATTACTATGTTAGGGTAAGCTCATTTGGAATCATCATTTTCAATGGAATTACATGAGGTGGATGTGCCTCATAGAGTGATTTTTCATTATCTTATTCCTAGAATAAAGGCCTAGAGTCAAAGAATTACTATTTATGTGGCCATATCATAGTATTCACAAGATTTTATGTCTATTTTATATTATATTTTTTAAAATTATTAATCTAGCCTAGAGCGCAGAAGGATCTTGTTTAGTTGGAAAAGATTTGACTTTTTAAAAAAAAATCCCCTTTATGGATTGTTAGTGTAACTAATAATATGTATCTTTCAATTGGTAGGTAATGGTATTGTGAATTAGAATGACAAGGTGATATTATATTATTTAGATAATCTTGCGCCATACATTTTTTTAGTTTATAGATATATGGATTTTATCTTATTTTTTTAGTTTAGGGTCTTACAGCTCGGAAGTCAGATACCATGAATCTTTATGAAGGGTTATGACAATGTTCATCCTTACTTTATAAGCCCATGAATGATGGTGACAAAATGAAACTGATTTCAACTATACTTCGATAGTTGTAATATGTGTTTTCGGAAAAAATTCCCCAATGAGTATGAATATAAGATTAGGAAATGTGTCTCACATTCTACATATGATTGTGAAACACCTTATGGTGTCGAGTTACATTGTGTTGTTTCATGAGCTCATAGGGATAAAAAGTACTTTCTTATAATCAAAAGGCACCACTATTTTATGGGTCAATGGACTATAGGAATTAACCAATCTGGGATTACATGCAGGGTCTCTAAGAGAGGTCCCACCCATTTCCATGGTCTACGTAGAATTTTGGAAGATTGAAACACGTGGATAGTGAAGTAGGGTATGGGTAAAATACTATCCAATTAGTAAAAAACATGGTGGTGTAATGTCGAGAGTTTTGAATCCATGAGAATAGTTTTTTTATGGAACTTTAGATGTTGATCTAGAAATATCCAATTCAATGGAATGGGGAGACAAGTAAGTACATGTTTACCATTTTAATGGAGGAATACACTATTTCACACAATTTGGATAATAGATCATGGGATTCATGGGGACCTTTCTTCTAGGATAGAAACAACCCTTAGGCATAAGATCTATGGAATTCTATAACTCAGAGGTGAATCCTTCTGGGGTTACCTCAGATTACTCAGTCCATGACACTAATATGCTTCATGAAGAGAAAAAAATAAATTTAATCAAGGATATGTGTTTCCAAAAGAAGTATATCATCTCAATGTATTAGTGGGTATCAACTTAGACATCAAAATCATGAATGTAGTTTTTGGAAAATTTATATTCAGGAAGGATTTTTCTAACCAAAAAGGTGTGGCATCACGTAATTAGCATGATATTATGGAGAGGGTACGTGAAAAATCATTTCTCTAAATTATTATTGGATCATAGGGTTACAAGGATCACGACTAGTATTTTATTGGGGCTACAAGGTAGGACTTTCATGTATTGTGCCTTTTATATTTATTCTATATATTTTTCAAAAACTCTGGAGATGAAGTTCTTAGTTGGCAGAGACTTTTATTTTTCTCAGAAAACACTTTTTTGGGTATATAGTTTGACAAATTTTATATCTCTTTCACTATCATTTAAGGGTTATAATATTTGGTCCATGGAGCGGATAGAGTCTATGTTCATATATATTTGACCAATTTGTAATAAATTTAAGGTCATGGTATGTGGACCTGGGATTATGGGGTTCTTTAAAATATATTAATTTTCATTCCCATGGTTAGGCTCTTTTGGACCTTTGATAAGGATTGATGATGGATGATAGCCTATGGATTTTAAGATCGTGTATTGGGTTGCAACTATCATGTACTTTAAAATCATGTGACTAAGAAGTAATTGGTGTTTAGTTTAAATAAATGTGACTAAGATTATATTTTATCGTATTTTAATTTCTTGTGACCATGATGTGATTTTCTTATAGTTTAATGTCATGTGACATGATTCTTATTCAGTTTAACATCATGTGATAATGATGCTCTGAAATGTTGCAAATATTTTATAATATGTCTGTCGATACATGTTTAATTAGTCATGGTGATTTGAATTTTGGAGAAATTTACACCATTTCATTGGATTATGGGTAAAAAAACATATGTTGGGCCTCATTTTGTGTATATTTGACTCATGTGAAAGAAATACATACATAGATATTCCTCATATATAGGTGAAACAAGTTTTTATTTCTCAAAAATTCTTTAGTTGATCAAGGTCTTGTATGGATTACTACATTTAAGGTAGTATGAAACGTTTGTGGTTGGGTTTCCACTAGGTATACCCATGTATCTTTGAAGGGTATGAATCATGCCATGAATAAATACTTCAAAGAATTTCCCTGGTATAGATATAGGTCATATGAAAAAGGAGGGAGGATATTATTTGTTTGATATTCTAGATGGACCCAAGATTGTGGGACACATGAATTATTATGTAACCTATGAAAATAGGAATAAAGCCACACATAGTTATGATATGTCTCCCCAAGGAGATCAAAATAATATGTGGGGATATGGGATCTTTTGTCCAGTCATACAAAATATATGTGGGGATTCATTTTCATGGATCCAACTCACATATGG
Organism: Viscum album; assembly: GCA_963277665.1. Lineage (NCBI taxonomy): Eukaryota > Viridiplantae > Streptophyta > Magnoliopsida > Santalales > Viscaceae > Viscum > Viscum album. The sequence continues at coordinate 705,865,283 of OY728167.1, read as the reverse complement.
GAAAATGGAATTAAATCTATCCTTTGTGAAAATCCTTTAGGGAAATTAAGTAGAAATATAATGTTTTAAACACCATAGTATAAGGTATTTTTTTTTAAATTCATGGATGATCTTGATTAAGGGTGATTTGAGTGTCAATACATATCATATATGGAAAAGAATCAAGACATATGTAGTTCTCAATAAAAATAGAAGTGGATCATGTGGAGAGGAGGTGAAAACTGGTTTCACCTTATCATATGGAAATTTAATATGTGATGGGGATAATACATCATGGTGAAAGGGGAAACATCATTCTTTATTCTTCTGATTATGTAATGTGTGGCTACGAGTTATTCTTCTCCTTGATGTGGGTAGGGGAAAGGAAAGGGGTATTATCATTCTGAGGAAAAGTGGTTGTTCCTCGTATAAGGCGATCCGAGAAACACTAAGCATCATGTGATAATAAGAATAAAGATGTATGTAGTTCTTACAAGGAAAGGATCCCTACGTAGATCAGGCTCTTATATGTTGAGGGGTAATTATTTCTTTATATATGGTGATTGGGATTATGATTGAATGATATAGTAATCTCTATGTATCATGAATTTTTTGGAATGAATCCATATGTAGTTCCTCATGAAGTAGTCCCCCACAAATATTTGATAGTAGGGTACCCCCACACCACTTTCCCACTGATTAGCTGCTCTTACACCATGACGGAGAACATCATGGCGTTGCGACCTTTTCCTAACATACCATACAACAAACCGCCCTCACACACCTAGGACTCAAAGCTAGTCCCATCATCTGAAAAAATGAAGCTCATTACATTACATCAGTAGACACCAGGGCCACATACCACATCACATACCATCCAAAAACACCTAGGCCACAATCCACAACCTACTTGAAGAATCATGGACTATCACTGAATGGAAGAGAGATTAGTGAAGAGAGGGTGGCCATCCATCCATCCTCCCACTAGGATGTTGGGGAAATACAACCTCCCCTATGATTATGGGGGTGTTTGGAAAATAGTTCTCAACTAGGGTGGAGTGCATATAGAAATCACAAGGAAAACTTCAAGTAATAAATATAGATACCAAACACTCAGCCCAACCTATGGGTTCTCAACCAACAACCATCCCATAACACTTCCAATGTTGCTGAAACCTATAAATTCCCAAATAAAAAACAAGTCAAAAATCAAATCATACCCCCGTCTAATTCATTTAACCAATTCTCATTCCTTGTTAGAAAATTCATTTATTCCATTGCTATCTGGGAAACTACCAAGAACAACACATAAAAAGACACATTTAAAAAGTCACACGGAGGAAGAAAACCCATGGTAAATTATCCCACTTCACATTTCCCCTCCATTTAACACCCATACATCTCATAAAAAACTAATCCCTAGACATGAAGTGAATCCTTGGGCATGCTACTCATGAAGAAACATCAGGTGAATTACTCGTACAACCACTATAATCATCATTATTCAAATTCATGCCACCCAATCCATCATTTCATCCAAAAAAACCCCTAACTTATAGCAACATGTAAAAAACATCAAATAACAACCATTCTTAGCATCCCCACTGCATAACCACACCACACCTATCAACACATAACCACACAAATGGATCACATTCCAAGTGTATAACACATCCATCTAGTTTTCCCCAAAAGATGAACCCACATAAAACCACACATCCAAACCATAAAAAATTATTTAGTTTTCCCAAGGGGGGATATTGTTCAATTTCCGCTTCTAAAATTAAGGGTTTGATCACATAAGCCATAAGATCCTGGGGAATTAATTTTTTTCAGTCGAATATACTTGATTAATAGATTCCACACATTTTTTTAACAAGAAGAAAAAACATGCATTCATAAACATTATGTGCGGAACCAAGGACCACCAAAAACCACAATTTTTAGTAGGAATATAACCCATACAATTCACAACATCAAAAAAATAACAAAGAAGAACACAAGTCACTTTTCCCATCCCTAGATGTAGTTCTTAAACTGATTCAATTATCATTATTTAATTGTTATTATACTTTCTACACAAGGGTAAAATTTGTACTCCCACCTCACATGATTAAAAAATAAAATAGATATGAAGGAGTCCATACATCAAAGAACAGATGATCATCACATCCTGGTTACACTGAAGAAGGGGGTGCACACATAGAAACACGATCCCATATAGAAAAACATGATCCAAAAATGTACAACACAACGCACATATCCTTAGGGAAGAATGATTCTGGGGGAAATTCGGTATCAAGAGTAAAGGGAATCATACAAGGAATAAATGGTCCTAGATTTAGAATGTCTAGATCCTATATCAACGGGAGAAATGGTTTTTAAAATCCATTAAAGGACGATCTTGACCAATACCACATGGTTAGGAAAACTGGGGAAGCTTCAAGTTTTTATAAGATTGATAAAATTTGAAAAGGATCCAAAAACAATTAAATATGGTATCAAACTAATTTTTCATCAAATAAAATGTTAATGGTTTGAAATTAGAAAAGTGTAGAAATATATAATTTTTAAAAACTATTGGAAAGTACTCACCGTTAGGTGAGTCATCGGTGTGAGTAAGTTGTGTGAGCTATCGGTGTGATTCACTGGTGTGTGTAACTATTCTAAATCACCGATCTTAAATCACCATTGAGTGATTCTAGTGGAAGACTCTCTGTTTCGAGCTACCGGTGCATGAATCACTGTTCAGAGCTACTGGTAGACAACTCTCCATTCTGAGATATTAGTGGAAAACTCACCATTCAGAGATACCGGTGGATGAATCACTATTCTGAGCTAACGGTGGATGAGTCACCGGTCCTGATTCGCAATCACAATCTACCATCATGACTTACTCCTAGAGACCTACCAATTTGAGTCACCATTGATACCTGCCATCATGACCTACTGATCCTAACTCACCATTGGGAAAACTGTATTTTTTAAAAACTCTTGAATTTAGTCAATGTGACCTCCTCGAACACTTCAAACACTTAATTTTCACAAATTAATGGAATGGAGAGGTCATGTAAAACACATAAAATACCTCTAAAACTATTCTCACCCTCTAGAATTGGAAACCAAACCCTATATGAAAAGAGGGGTCTGAGAAACCACCGAATGAGATACCTCTCAATGAACTCGATATTCTTGAAGCACCGCTGCCAATATCAAAGTTTAATGATAAACCAACATTTTTTGTTCAAAATCTGAAGTGAAAACCTCCTCATACAAGAACCCATCCTTCAAAATTTTCTCACCTAAAAAAACACAAGGCACACTACACAAGAACAAGAACCACACTGTCTGAACATGGAATCAAGGAATTCCTTCCCTCATGTCAAGATACTATCCTCTCTAGGTGGCACTGACTCACCTGCACAAGTTTAATCACATAGAAATTAATGCTTCTATATTAGGAATCTATTCCTCCCCTCATCATGCATCAATATATTATTACACATTATGGAAGAAGGAAACGACTCATCTCATAACAAAAAAGGTTTAATCATTACATCACAAGGAAAAATAGAATAGGGAAAAACTAAAAAAACTATGGGTAATGGTCACCCATCTACGTTTGTCATTACCAAGTACTCTCTTATAGGTCACAATGCCTCCACAACATGTGAACCAAAGGAATGTTTTTCCCATGTAGCACCTTCTTCCGATGATCCTGGATCTCTGATGGCCGCTCCATATACATTGTGTCATCTTTGATTTCCAACTCTCCCTAGTCAATGACATGGGAGTCATTTTGAATATACCGACGAATTTGGGAGACTTGAAAGACATCATGGATCCTATCCAACTATGGTGTCATTTCCAACTGGTATGCCACATCATCAACTCTCCCCAAACACCTCAATGTGTCCGACGAACCTAGGAGAAAGCTTAATCTACCTTCCAAACCTCCACTACCCACATCTAGTGGACACCTTCAGGAACACGTAGTCCCCAACCATGAACTCCAAGGGCCTACTAATACCATCAACATACAACATATACCTACATTATGCTTCTTTCATCTTCTCAAGAACAAGATGAACCATCTCTATCATGCTCTTCAAAAACTCGGGGCCATGAACAACTATCTCCCCAACCATAGTCCATCAAAAAGGTGAAGGACACAATCTTCAAACAAAGCTTCAAACAGATTCGTGCCAATGGAAGAGTGATAGTTATTATTTTAAAAAAAAACTCTAAAAGGGAAACTGTTGTACCCAAGATCCTCAAAAGTCAAAGATATTTTCCTGCAACATGTATTCTATCACTTGATAGTCTGTTTTGTCTTCCCATCTATCTGAGGGTGGAGAGAAGTTTTGAGGTGTAACTGAGTTCCCAAATCATGTTGTATTCACCTACAGAATCATGAGGTAAAACAAGTATCCCAATCCAAGAAAATGGATATTGTATCTCTATGAAGCCGCACCACCTCATCCACCTACCTATTTTCCAAGGCATCCACTGGACCCGACTTCTTTATCGCTATGAAGTGATCTGATTTTGTCATCTGATCCACTACTACCAGGATAACATAATAGCCTCCCCAAGATTTGGGTAAAATTGTGATGAAATCCACTAATATGTCATCCCACTTCCACTAGGGGACATCTAAGTACTGCAACAAACAACTGGGAACACGGTCCTAAGACTTCACCTGCTCGAACACTATGCACTTCACCAAAACTCGTCCACTTACTATTTCATATTGAGGAACCAAAACAACATCCTCACAACATGGTACATTTTAGAAACTCATTGGCATACTGTTAAGGGTGAGATTTGATACTCATGGATGATCCCTTTTCACATTGCCATCGAAACAAACATCCTTCCATGAAATAAAATCTGATTCTGACCATCCCCTGACCATCCCTTTGGAGTATCATCATAGATAACATGATCACACATCACCTTTGCCTCTGATAATTTCCACTAAGACTCCTCCACCTGCTACATAATTGAAGAGTGCACTGTTATCTAAAATAAACAACCCTTTCCATCGTCCATTCCTACATCTATGTGAAAGGATTCTAACACCTCTGCTACTTTCCAAGCATCCACAAATTCTCAAACTACCTCCTTATATGAATTCCTACTCAATGCATCAGCCATGAAATTTCCCTTTCTTGATGTGTAAGAGATCAAGAAATCATAGTCCTGAATAAACTCCATCCACATTCATTATCACAAGTTCAAATCTCGCTGGGAAATGACATACCTCAAGCTCTTATGGTATGTGAAGACCACAAAGAAATCCTAAATGAGGTTATGTTTCCGCGTATTCAGTGAAAACAAGACCTCTTATAGATTTAGATCATGGGTGGCATTGGTACGCTCATGGTGATGAAACATACTAGAACCATAAGAGATCATTACTCACTTCTACCTCAAGACACATCCAATGACTAGACAAGATTCGTCAAAAAACACCTCAAACATCACACCCTCGTCTGGAAACCAGCACACTGGAGAACTGACCAAATTACCCTTCATATAGTCAAACGCTGTCTGGCCCAACTCACTTCACACAAAAGCATGGTCCTTTCTGGTCAGATCTATCAATAGAGCTACAACTAGAGGGAAATCTGGTACAAATCTCTATTAATATCCCACCATACCAAGAAAACTATTAATCTCTTCAACATTCTTGGGTTCTTCCCAAGAAAAAAATGCCTCGACCATTAATGGGTCTATTTCTACACCCTTCTTTGACACTACATGTCCAATGAAATGAACCTATCGTGTCCAGATTCTACACTGGGATAGATTTTCGTACAACTGGTGGCATCGAAGGACCTACAAGACAGTCCTGATATTCTCAGTATGATCCTTCTATGGAATCATGTAGATAAATATTTCATCGTTGAATATGATGAAAAACTGGTCTAGGAACTCACAAAAGAAGGAGTGCATAAACCCCATGAACACAGCTAGTGTATTCGCAACACCGAACAAAATGACTATGAGCTCGAAGTGCCCATAACTACATCTGAAAACAGTATTCTCAATATTGGCCTCCGTCACCCTCAAATATTGAGACCCGAATTTTATATTGATCTTAGAAATCCAACATTTCCCTCACATATCATTGAAAATATTGCATATCCTCAAGAGAGGGTAATGGTTCTTGACAGTCACCTGATTCAACCTCCAGTAGTCTATGTAAAACCTCATACCACCATCTTCCTTCACTTAAAACAACACCAGTGCATCCCATGGAAACATACTAGGATGGATAAATCCCTTATTCATAAGTTCATAAGTCTACATCCTAAACTCTCACAACACAAAAGGTACCATCTGATATGGATTCATCAAAATTGGACAAACATCGGGCTATATGTCTTTCTCGAACTCAACATCACCTCGAAGGGGTAGAGTCACAACCTCATTCAGAAAAACATCCAAGAATTTCCCAACAGCTCTGGTATCCTCCACCATCTCAACATCCACTAATTCCACTGACAACTCGGCCAACAAGGAAAGAAGAGGCTTCGCACGCTGACCACCCACCTAGAAACACCTCTCACCAATGAAAACCACACGCCAAACATCCATGTCTGAAAATAAAACTCTTCTTCAGAATCAGTCGATAAAAAAACACATAATACAACCATTTGATATATATAATGACATCATATGGTTGCATCTATAGAAATAAGAGATCCCCATAGGACTAATGTGGGCCCATCATCAATCTACATCCTCGAAACACATCCAACAAGTTAGTGCAACCTCCGAATAGTGTACTCAACAACAGGGGAATGGGAATAATCCCTAAATATAGTAAAATATCATGGTCTAGACTGGGTTTAACAAAGTAGTGTGAAGATCCTAAATAAAAGAAATCCAAAATAAAGGGTGATAAACAAGATGATTGTACCTATAAAAATCCCTGGCCCTGCAGGAACTGCTACCTCTATGGTGTGCAACTGACCACACCCAGCTCCTCTACCACTCTACTGATGACCGCCTCCACAACCACACCTAGGTAGAGGTCCTTAAGGAACACCCAGAGTTTGGCCTCTAACTGCTCCATCTCTACTTGGTTGGGCATGATCCTGTTGTCTCTGCTGCTGAAACAGCCTAGCTGCGAATAGATGATGAGGCTAGCACTAAACATGACAAATTCCACCATAATGAGCATAAATGACCACTAGAAATTGGTTCTAAGGATTCCCATGGATTCCATATATTAAACACATCGACCCCAAACCCAAGAGAAAGGTACGAGGACCATACGGTAGAAACAAAAACTACTAAGGACAAATCCCCACCGGTTAGAACCTTGAAGTCCCTGGAACCTAAGACCTCCTACTGCCAGTAACCTTACCCTTTGAATAACCATTCTTACTATCCTATCATGCTAGACCTCCTCATAAGTGTATCCCCTCAATCACTTCCACCATCTTATGAACCTCCAAGTACGTCGACAACGTAAAGGGAGTAACTGCGTACTGGATAGAAGGATGATGTGCCTTCTCTAGCCAACATGCTCGTGAATCCTCATCCGGAAAGAGATCTAGGGTGAAGAAAAGAAAATCCTTGAACTAAATACCCATCTATTTTACTAACATACTCCCCTGCTAGATAGAGAGTAACTCCTGCCTCTTCTCAGCCTTCATGATTCATGAATGGAATTTTTCTCGGAACTCCTTCTCGAAATAGACCCACCAAACTTCAGCCTCCATCCTCACCCACAAGTATAGAATCCACCATTTTTATGTAGATCCCCTCATCTGGATCACTTCCAAAGGAACCCATTACTCTTTCAGAACATGTATCAATCTGAAGGTGATCTTAAGCTCCTCATTCTAGCTCTACATATCCATGTCTGAAACACTGCCCTCAAACATTCCTAAGGCCTACCACTAGAAATCATGTAATGTTTTATGACACTATTCATACTTCTCCACTAGATTAACCATCTTCCAACCAACCATATTGGCCTTCTGAGCCTCAACTACCTGAGCCACATGCAGACGACGATAGGGTTCCATAGCTCAAAATGTGAACAAGGAAATCCCAATCCCGTGTAGTATGTAATTTTATTTAAGATTCATTTTAACTCATTTAACGCATTGAATTATCACTTTAAAATTACCTAAAACAAACCAATTTAGAAAATAACATGAGTCATTTTGATGCATTTACCTTTCCTAGGGTCTCTTCCCTACAAACAGTGTATCCTCACTTGGTCATTCAATAGGTTGAGAGTCTTTTTTTCAGATCATGGGGGAACCAAGATTACTGTGACCTATCTGGTATTCCCAATACTATTACAAACACTAATATCACCTAAATCTATTTCCCTACCTACCCATACAATCCAAACAATGCCTAACTCTATACTCTATCCTATCTCTCAACCATCACCTTTGATACCATTCTGTCAGGCTCCTCCTTCTTCGAGATGAATAAAGTGAGATAATGAACCGCCCAAGTCCCATCTTCAGTAGGCCCTAGGGTGGTGACCACCACCAAGGGTATATAATATCACAAAATGGGAGGAATTTAACTTTTAAAAAAACCATATTGGTAGATAAGATGTTCCATCCAAAAACACACTAATAAATATATATAAAAGAAATCAAAAAATCAACCCCACATGCATGTTTAAAATAAAACTCTTAAAAATAAAATAAAAACTCAATGGTAAATACAAAAATTAAGGCTAAGATGTAATAAAACAACTATCATAATGTTTGAGCTAGTAATGCCCAGCATGATCCATGTAGTTCTCCTGGAAACTTGAAAACAGTTTTATATACGTAGGGTGAGCATACAATTATACTCAGTAGGAAAAACCAAATTCTCTCATGCACAAGTTGAAGAAACATACTTATTCCCCTATGAGAAAATAGCAGAACCTAAAATTACCTAACAAGGTATACTGGCCACCCCAACCTCACCAGGGAATGCTCCTCAAATAACACAAGTCAAGTAATATAGTATAATGCACATCAATATTAGGGTGCCCCACACCACTTTCCCATTGATTATTCGCTCTCACACCCTAATGAAAATTTACCGGGTACTCAAACCTCTTCCGAACATACCACACCACAACCCACCCACACACACTTAGGCCTCACACCTAGTCCTATCATCTGGGTGAAAAAACCTCATCACATCTCACTCGCATACACCTAGACAACATACCACATCACATACCACCTGTAAACACCTAGGTTACAGGCCACAACCTACCTAAAGAATCTTGGCCATTCACTGCATAGTGGAGGGATCAGGGAAGATTTTTTTGGCCAGCTATCCATCCTCCCACCCGGATGTTTAGTAAATACACCCTCCCTCGTGATAATGGGGGTGTTCAGCACATAGTTCTAAACTAGGGGGCATGCATATATAATCACAAGGAAAAATAAAATTAATATTTATAGATACCAAACACTTAGCCCAACCTATGGTTTCTCATCCAACAACCATCCCACAAAAGTTCATACCTTGATGTAACCTCAAAATGCACAACCACATAAAAAATCACAACTCAAATAATACCTCCGACCAATTCATTTAACCAATTATCATTCCTTATTAAACAATTCATTTATTTCATTACTATTTGGGAAATTACCAAGCATAACACATAACAAGAAACACAAAAAAAGTCACACGAAGGAAGAATAACCACATTAAATTAACCCACTTCACATTTACTCTCTATTTAACACCCATTCATGTCATAAAAAATGATCCAGAGACATAGAGTGAAGCATTGGTCATGATACTCATCGAGAAACTCCAAGACAACTACCCATACCAACCATTGTCATCTTCATTCTTAAAATTCATGCCACCCAATACATCCTCTCATCAGAAAAAACCAAAACTTATATCCACACCCAGTAATACAAAACATCACAAACATTATTGGCAGCCCCACTTCATTACCACACCACACCCATCAAAACATAACCCTACATCCTGATCACAACCCTGGTGTATAACACTTCCATCCAATTTTCACCAAAACGAGAAACCCATATAAAACCATGCATCATAACCATAACACGTAATTTTTGTTTTAAAAAGGTGGGGGCATAAATTATTCAATTTACACTTCTTAATTTAAGGGTGTGATCATAGAATTCATAATATTTTGTAGAATCCATTAATTTACCTTAATATATGAGATTAAGAGATTCCATGAAATTATTTAATGAGAAGCAGAAAAACATTAATTCATAAACATTCTGTGTGCATTCATAGACCGCCAAATACCATTATTTTCAGTAGGCATATAGAACGTACAATTCACAAAATCAACAGACAAAAAATTAGAACATAATTCACTGTTCTCAGCCCCACATTTTGATCTTAAACCAATTCAAATATTTTTATTTATTTGGTATTATACTATCTTCATAAGGTAAACATTCATACACCCACCATGCATGATACAAAAATAAAAGAGAGACTATAGAATCCCTACATAGAAGAGAAGATGATCAACACTTCAATGTTTCACCAAAGAAGGGGGCACGCATGCTAAAGGAAGGGCCTCCAGGGAAAAAATTCAATCTAAAAGAGTGTTGAAAAACACATGGATCCTCTAGGAAGAAAGGTTCTAGGGTACTTATGGTATTAAGGGTAAATGGAATCATACATGGAATAAAGGGTCTAGATTTAGAAAGGTCGAATCCTATATCAACAGGAGAAATTATTTTCAAAATCCAATAAAGGTGGATGTTGACCAAGACCATGAAGCTTGGAAAAAAAGGGATGTTTTAGTTTTTTAGAGGATATATATGATTTAAAATAGATCCAAAAACCATTAGATATGGTATTAAACTCATTTTATATGAAATAAAATGTCAAAGGGGAGAAGTTGGAAAAAATGGAGAAATCTAGAATTGTTTAAACTGTTGGAAATGACTCACAATTAGGTGAGTCACTCATGTGAGTCACCGGTGTTAGATAATAGTGAAATTCACCAATAGGAGTCACTGTTCTGACTCACTGGTCCTGACTCACCCTTGAAAGATACTGGTGGATGACCCACCATTCCAAGCTACCAGTGGATGACTCACAATTCAGAGCTACCGGTGGACGACTCACCATTCTGAGCTACAAGTTGATGACTCAACACTCAGAGTTATTTTTGGAAAACTAACCGTTATGAGCTACTGGTGGACGAATCACCATTCATAACTAACAATGGAGGAATCACCATTCTGAGCTACCAGTGGATGATTCTCCAATCATGAATCACTATCTCCAGCCACCATCACGACTCACCACTAGTGACCTTTTGGTGCAAGTCACTTTTGAGACCTACCAACACGACCTACCGGTCCTGACTCACCATTTAACAAACTGATTTTTTTAGAAACCCTTGAAATGGTTTACCTTGAATTCCCCAAAAATATTAAAAACTAAATTTTTACAATGTAATGGACCAGAGAGGTACTGACTATTACAATAGGGTCCACATATCATTTCATGGTTCAATACCTTATGTGGGTAATGGGTCCTATAGGATGACCTTATCTAAGCATTTTTAGGTTCTGTAAGATAGAACAAAATGGATTTTGGAGAGAAATGACTAACTATGGTCATTTGGGTAATTGTTTGAGATAAAAACCTGAAAATTAAATGGTATGAGAATATTATATTATCATAATTATTTGAAAATGAGTACAATTAACATACATGTAATATTGATATTATCCAAATATTCTTGAATGGTTGGGTTATGGGATGTGTAAATCATAATCCAAAAATATCTAAATCAATAAGGAGTGGATACTGGTGGGTACAGTTTGACCATTAGTAATGGAAGAAGGGTGTATCCACTATAGTCATGATAATAGCTCCTAATTTTCATGGGGGTAATTTCCATTATTAATTAAATATACCTTATGAATATTCTCCTACACATCATGAAATTAACTAGAGAATCCTAGTGGGGTCCCTTTAAATTATCCAGTTCCTATTACCAATACACTATAGGGGGGAACCAAGAGTACGTGGGCTCAAGGACCATAGAATTCCAATAGAACGTGCAATGATGGAATCTATTGTTATCAACGTAGATATTGATTATATGATTATTATTTTTGGAGAATGTAATATTCAGAAGTTTTTGATCACACAAAATTTTCCACCAAAGTGTACTAAACAAAATTTGGTAGCAAAAAGATAACTCATTTGACTCTTCAATACATAATCATCATAGAAGGTGATTTTTATAGTATTATGTCCTCATGTCATGCAGTTTAATGTCTTGCATAGATGACGGGTTCAACTATCATGGAATAAAATTAATCTCGGTTTAGGAATATAAAGGGTATTTCTAGTTTCTCTAATATCACATGATTCGTGATTTATGTGAGAAACAAGAGATGAATGGGAATTCAATTCAGACATAGGAGTGCATGTTTTAGGGAACATGTGGGGGCATTCACATTTTTATGAGAAGTAAGCCTGACAAATATTTGGTTCTCATCAATGAAAATCGTTAAAAGTAATGCATATCTATGGTTGGGATTAAAAAAACCATTAAATAATCACTATGTATCCCATGTATATAGAAATAAAGGAACACGTAGTTCTTATAGAAAAACTACATGTATATTTTTATCCTATATATAAGGAGAGTAAACTTTTTCCAATTATTATTTTCCCTAGGATACAGGATCTGGGATTCACAATGTATACCATATGGAGTGGAATAAATCTTCACATAATTCTTATATCCAATCCCTTATGATAATATGGCTTTTCACATTGATGAGGGAATTTTATTTTATTTTACAGATCATTATTCTACACATTGAATTTCCATTAAAGAGATATCCAGTGTTATGAAAGAGGGAAACCTAAAAAGAACATGGTCATGGTGTCAGGATGAGGTGAGGCATCTTTGTTCACATGAAAGGTTACTAAATAAGACTCATCATGAGCTGATAAACATGTAAAGAGGAAAAATATACATAGATTTATCTTATATTTTTAAAGGGGATGCTAGTACCAAATATTTACCATGTCCCATGATGTTTAATATCATGTTCCTAGGATGGGTATCATGTAGTTTAATGTTGTACGATAAGGAAATTTTCATGGATTTTAATGTCATGTGACTAGGATATGGGTGCCCTATCATTTATGGTCATGCATCGGGTACTTGGGAACAGTGAAATATGAATTATTTTCAACCAATATAATGGTAATATAGTTTAATTTAATGTGATAATGATGAATGAATTGGTGTAAAAACCATAAAATGTATTTGTTGAGATAAAATTTCATTATGGGGGTGTATCACATTCCCCATCCATTGTGGAAAATGAGTAAAATCCATTTGAGTTGAATATATGCATGATGTATGACCCATCAAAATTGGGTTATATCTTTTAGTGTTTCATCCTAAGTTTCTTTGAGGATATTATTTTTACCAGTAACAATTCTCCTTGGAGGAACGAGTGGAAAAGAAATATTTTATTTAAGGGTCAAGTTCATAATTTTCTTGTCGATTTATTCTTACTCATCATGTCATTTCTATGATTGTTCATATTTTGACTATTTTCTAGAGATAATATTTCAACGTGAGTGCATCGTTTTACAAACGCTATTCCCTATATAAAAAAATATGTGGTTTCATTTATGGAAGTGCAAGTTGTGGGGTGGGAGGCACATAAAGCATGTATGAGATTTTACATCCAATACATATTTTCTTCGTTAAACATTTTCTATGGTATAAGTAACTCCCCAAAAATCTAAAGTAGGAACTTTGTATTTGATTGCGTGTATGAAAAAAAACACCAAGTGCATAAGGTAATATAATATCCCAATAATTTATAATATATTTAATATTTTAAATAAATTCAAAATATTTTATAACTTTCAATTCATGTGAAAATGGGTTAGCATACCTCACAAATAATAATTTGTTTCTTTATTGTCTTTTGTCACATATAAGATCGAGTTTTACCAAACAAAAATTTGTTATTAAAATATTATTATTTAGTCTAATAATACTTAACCAAGATTTTAAATTATAAGTTATTAATAGTATTAACTGACTTATAAAAATACGTTTCTTACTATAAATATAAAATGAATTAATTGGTTAAAAATTATTAGAAATGGATATAAGAACTAATTGAATGTAAATGAAGTTTTTTTATAAAAAACTATTTTTATGCAAAAAAAATTGTTTTATCCTAATAAATTAATATAATTACATTGATTGAGTGATATTAATGTAATATATATATATATATATATATATATTATATTCAATCAAATTTTTTTTATATTCATCTAATATATTTTAAATTTAGAAGATAAGGACAAAACAAATATTTACATAAAAATCAGTATTTTTATAGTCATTTTTACAGTATTTTTGTAACACCCCAAGCTTCCACGGTATGCTTCTCTTTGAATAAAACAATAGCGTGTGTTGTACGCAACTTTGAGTTCTAACACACCACAACCAATAAAACTAAGTGTTATGAATAGTAATACCCAATTTTTGAAATTTTATAAATTCTATTTTTTAAAATGGACTTCATTTTTGGATTACGAATATCGAAATTAGCCTAGGGTGAATTTTTTGTATTTTTCTGAAAACTTTCAATTTTTGATGAATAGTAAAAAACACTAAGTTATTGGTTAAAACCAAATTTTTATTTAAATAATTATTTATTTCATTTAAATTTATTTTAGGTCAAAATAGATACATAATACCTATATAAGTTCAATTTAATTCATTGGAGTCAATTTATATTAATTTTAGATATATAAAAGTTTAATTTAACTTTTACCGTCTTTTACCCACCTCCAAGGAACTTTTGAAAATTTGCATAAAACATACTTTTACCGCTTCTGTGAGTTGAATTTCAAAATTCCAAGAGACATGGTTGATATCAGTAAGTAAAATTTGGTTCAATGAGATTAAAAATAATTTTTGGTGAATAGTAACTTTTGACTTTTATTTACCACGGTTAAAAGTAAATAGGGTAATTAAAGGTAAAAATGATATTATTTTTACCCTAACACATGTTTTAATTCTATTAGATAAGGGTAATTCGACCTAAAACAACCTTAGTCATAAAATATTATCCTTTAGGTCCACTTGGATTAGAATTGGACATTTATTATTATTTAATTCAAAGAAAAGTTAAAAGAGTTAAAATCAAAGTTTAATAACTAAGACATTTTTAATATAGGGTTATACATAATATAAATTAGATTATAAATATTAATTAGAAAGCTAAAAATATTTCCTACATAATGGTATTTTATTTATAATTTTTAAACATTAAATAATATAATTTATTTATGACACAGTGATGATGCGGTAATTACCGTATTAATGAAAGATTAAAATAATTGATATTATAAATACCCAAATAATTGTAAATTAAGACTTTTAATGAATTAAACTAATTTTTTATATTAATATGACATGTTAGGATTGATTTAATTAAATTTTTTTGAAGTAATCATTCTATTGTGATTTTCACAAAAATAAAATACCAAATATTGTCAAAATTGACATAAAAGAGTTTTTAAAACAAATATTATATTATTAATTGATATTCTATTCCTAAACATATAATGTTCGGCCAAATGACTTAGATAAGGTTATATATATTAATAATGAACCACTTGGGGTTCTCTTTTCTTGTTATAGTATGTTTATTAACCATATAATATAAAAATACAAAGAGACATGGTAAATGTCAAACTAATTAACTAAGAGTTAAATCTAAAAGATAAGGTTAATTTAATGACCCAAACCTATCTAAAACCTATTATTTGAGTGGTTTTCAACCCATCCCCAACTTATCATCAAAATAAATCAGTTTTGATCCATTAGAAACCGAATATGAATTTATTATAAAATAATATTTCTAGCTTTTCCTAAGGTCCCCCTCACCCCTCTTATAAAAGGGCACTTCCCCTTCTCTCAAATTCACACCTTCAAAGCCTTTTGTAATGGAAAAACCCTAAAAAAATATCCTCTCAAATTTCCTCAATTCATCCTAGAGGATCTCCATTAGTTAGAAATCCAACCTAAGGATCCCTTTTGATCAAATAAAAAGGAAGTACCCGAAGAAGAGGTAAATATTTCATCACCTCTTTCAAGTTCCCTTCTTCTTCCACTTATTATTTCTTCTTTATTTCGATTATAAAATTATAACTCTAGTATCTTCTATATATTGTGATGTTATTATAAATATGGTACAACCATATTCAGTATTCTATCCATCCTTTGAATGACATGTCACCATACGTGCGTACGAACGGCTTACCGTCTCCACGTCGTGGTGATGTTTGTTATTCAAATACTTAATCATTTGGATGGGTGTAATAATGAGTATAACTGATTTAAATAATAAATATTACATGATATTGATTCTTTATATATTATATATGCTCCAATTATATATGCTTTTAATATCAAGATAATGATATTGTCGCTCGTTCATACGTACGGATTACCGTCTCCACGAACGCGATAAGATTCATTTCTCATTGTATCCATTAAAGAATAATTTTCATTTGATGATTAAAAATTTTGTTTAAGGACTTGATATAATTCTGGATATGAATAATATACACCCTATCCATAACAAACATGGCTTATGTAACAAAACATATAAAATAAAACGAGTAAGTTAACACCCGAAAGGACGATAATACTAAAATATTATTAACAAAGCAATATTAGAAGATCATATATGATATCATATTAATGTATATGGTCATTGTATACTTTAATAATGATTATTTCACCATTATACAGGAGGTTAACATACCCTTGACCAAGGAAAAGTACAAGGTAAGGGTTAATTTCACAATCTCTTTATCATCCGAGGTTGTTTTTACATAAGTATCTACTGGGACCTCTTTATCATCCACATCCATGTTTCATAAAAATATATTCCAAAAAAATTTTACTATTAACTAGAATATGAGTTAAATTAATTTATACATTTTTTTGACTTTTTATAACATGGTTTGAAAGTAATATTTCCGTCATTTTCCAAATAGGATACTTTTTGACCTTTTCGACAAATTTAAGGTAAGAATGTTTTTTTAACATATACGATGGGTGCAGCTATTTTCCACTGTTATAACATAATCCAATCTTCCCTTTCAATCTTATAAGAATATTTTCAAAATAATTTTTTTTAAATTATTTCAAAATAGAAAGGGATATTTCTCTAAAAAAAGGTTTTGATTTCATCTATGTCAACATCCTTTGATGGATTTTAAGCTTATTTGAAGTTGATTTATCATGATACAAAACTTCCATATTGTATTGAAGGTATTGTGATATGTTTGATTGTGGATGTGTTATTTTTACACCATTCTTGGTTTATGGATAATGTATTGACATTTTGTATGCTAGTTTTAATACGAATGTTTATTTTATGTTTAGACCTTTTCATATGAGGAATGAATTGGACTTAGTAAGTTATGGGTGGAGCTCGCTATAGCTCCTCGATGCATCGGTAGGTCTCATGAGACAAACTAGTGTCTTGGCATAAGGCCTTGACAAAATCTTATTTGTATTCTTGGAACAAGGCCTTGACTATGTGGTTATGAAAGTCTGGAATTATGCATTCCATCATTATGAAAGTGGTTATTGATATTTCATGTGATTATTTGACTATTAGAATATCCATGTGAATAGTTAAATGTAATTATTTGATTTTATATTTTCCATATATTGCTGAAGTTCAAGTTTAAAAGGATTTTGTTTTAGTTATACATTGCCTTAAATGTTTATGCTTATTTATGAAAGCTTCTGCTATATTGTTATCCTTACTGAGCATCTGAGCTCACCCCTTTATATGTTTTATTTTTCCCAGGATGTGAAGAAGTATTTTATGAATGACCTGCAGGGATAGTCATAGGGGATATGAGTGTGGTCTATGGAGACTATGTTGTTGTAGTTTTTCATTTTATGATGTAATGTAAGACTTATGAATGTATCTAGTGTTTCCAAGGCCACTAAACTAATCGGTTTTCAAGATTTGATCTTTTGTGATCATGCCAATGTTATGTAATAATGCACTAACTCTGGGTAACTAGGGTCGGGGCGTTACAGTTGGTATTAGAGGAACTTTAGTACAAACCTTGGAAGCTAGATTTAGATAAACTATGATTAGACCACATATCCCTAAGATTGAATTTGAGGATTAGTATAGAAGAACTTACTAGAATTTTAGTATTGTATATATTTGGTGAGTTTTCCGAGCAATACATCCCTGTCTAGATATGAGCAGGTAGAGGCAACTCTAGCACAGATGTACCTAGGAGTAAAACCTGAAAACACCGCTTTGAGCTAGACTCGAACGAGAATTGGTGCACGACAACATGCCTTATTACACTATTGGTTACGACACCCCGGGGTGATATGCTTAGGATAATTCTCATTTTCTTTACAAATCATTATGAAGGGTTTATGAGTATATACTTCCTCAAAGAAAACATTTTTATGATTATGGATTATTTCCATAAACTGTTCAATTTTTTTTAAGTATTTTACAAGTATGGAATTATGTATTTTTATTCATAAACTAATCTATTTTATGAAATTGTTTAGAAATGGCGCCTAGTGGTAGGAATGGAAACCATATCAATGCATGCACTCCATGTAGGGATTTCCCTCCTTCTTAAGATAATTATAGTGGAGCTGGTGATTCAACTGGTGCTGATCAGCTTATCACTATACTGGGACAACTCAATCAAGTTATGAATAATAACCTTAACCATATGGAGAACCCTGATTCGCAGCATGGAGGAACAATATTAGATCGCATCATTAGGAAAAAACCACCAAAATTTAATGGGGGTAAAAATCCACTAGTAGCTGAGCAATGGATAAATTCCTTAGAGAAAATATCCCATGCCTTGGGGAGTAGCGAAAGGGAAAAAGTTGTTATGGCAGTTTATCGCCTCACTAGAGATGTTGATCAATGGTGGTCATTGATTCAAAACACAAATGAAGATGATGAAGTGTCAAATATGGAATGGAGGTAGTTTAAAGAAATTTTCTTAGAAAAATACTCTCCTCATGACCATCGAGCGGATATGGAAATACAATTTCTCAGTCTGAGGCAAAAAGAGGATGAGAATGTCACAAAGTATGAAGCTAACTTTACAAGGTTATAAAGGCATGCCTCAGATTATATACATAAATTGAGAAGTAAGATTGATCGTTTTTTTATGGTTTAAAACCATTTCTCCATCGAGCATTAGTCTAACAATCCTTCTCATTATACGAAGATATTGTCTCATGTGCTATCAAGACAAAGAAGGAATTATCTAAATCTTATGACATTAAAGAAAATCAAGAGAAGAAGATATCTGTTGAACACTCTATAAATGGAAATAAGGGGAATAAGGGAAAATTTGAATATCCATCCTATAGTAAATATGGGAAGAAACATCATGGTACTTGTCTGAAGGGTATGGGATTCTGTTACAAGTGTGGTGAAAAAGGCCACCAAGCTCTTAATTGAAAGGGGAAGAAAGAAGCTACCGATGTTCAATGCTACAATTTTAGGGATATGGGACATTATGAAAATTAATGTCCTAAGCATCATGGAATCTTTCCTCAGAAGAGGCCAAGAGATTAAGTCCAAGATTATGTTATCACTACTGCTAAGGTTGAAGCTCTAAAAGACATAGTGGAAGGTAATTTAATGGTTTTATCAAGGTTAGCCAATTCTTTATTTGATTCTGTATCATTTCATTGTTTCATATATTTCCAATTTTCTAAGAAAATTAAATATTTCCAATTTGATTTAAAATGGGAGTTGTCAGTCAAAAATACTAAGGGAAGTATCATTGCAATAAAGTTTTTCGAATCAGTTCCCATTAGAGAAAATAAATGTTCTTTATCTACTGATCTCATCGTTATACCCATGATTGAATTTGATATAATCCTTGGTATGTATTGGGTTTCGGACCATGATGCGAAAATTTATTGTAAGAAGAAGGAGGTTACAATTTTTTATGATGATAAGGAGTACCTTATCTTTAGATAAGAAACACCACCACCTAATTCTTATCCAGATCCACCCCCATTAGATCAAATAAATTCAATTATTGGGGAGGAAGATAATTAAATAACTATGAGTGAGGAAAGGAATGTTCAAATAGAGGATGTACCTATTGTGAAACAATATGTTGATGTGTTTCCCGAAGATTTACATGGACATCCTCCAGAATGAGAATTGAGTTTTCCATTGACTTAATTCCTGGTTCAAGGCCCATATTGAAGACCCCTTATATAATGGCCACTGTGGAATTAGTGGAACCAAAGAAACAACTAGATGAATTGATTAATAAGGGATTTATTCTCCCTAGTGTTTCTCCATGTGGATCCCCTATTCTTTTTTTAAGAAGAAAGATGGATCTATGAGGTTTTGGATTGACTACAGGGAGATAAATGCTATAAAAATAAAGAACAAGTATCCCCTACCTCACATTGATGATTTATTCGGACAAATTCATGGATCTCAATAGTTTTCAAAGATTGACCTTCGATCTGGATATCATCAGTTGTTTGTGAAGAAGGAATACATTCCGAAAATAGCATTTCGAACCAGGTACGGGCATTACGAGTTTACATTAATGCCTTTTGGATTGACTAATGCACGCTTTGTCTTCATGGATCTCATTAATAGAGTTTTCAAGAAATATCTTGATGACTTTGAAGTGGTATTTATTGATGATATCTTGGTATACTCCAAAAGCAATGAAAATCATGAAAATACCTTGTGCGTTATTCTAAAGACTCTTAGAAGACATGAATTATATGGGATGTAACACCCCAAGATTTCATAGTGTGTTATTTCTTCAAAATAATTTTATAACTTGCACTACACACAACACTAAGTTCAATCTCACCATGAATTACCAAACAAGACATTCAATAGAGGTTATGAATAGTATTAACTAAATATTTAACTAATATATCCTTATAATTTTAGAATCCATATTATGAGTTTCTTAGACATAATGCAAGAACAAATTCATTTTCAGTATTGCACTTTTATCAAATTTTAATAGTGAACCCTTTTTAAATACAATATTTTAAACTTTTTGACTAAATGGGGACATCAAAAATTTAAAATGAAATATCCCAATCTTCCACGGTACACTTTCCTTTGAATAATACAATAGCGTGTGTTGTACGCAACTTCGAGTTTTAATACACACCACAACCGATCAAACTAGCCGTTATGAATAGTAATACCTACTTTTTGAAATTTTATCTCTCAAAATGGACTTCATTTTTGGATTCGTAATATCAAATTTAGCCTAAGGTGAAATTTTGGTACTTTTCAGAAAACTTTAATATTTTGATGAATAGTGAAAATTACTAAATTTTAATTAAAAACAACTTTTTTAATCAAAATAATTAATAGTGATAAATTATGAATTTGAGAGGTTTTAAAGTATATTTAGAATATATTTTTACCATTTAATAGAATGTTAGTCATTGGACATACTTTTACAATTAAACCAGACATAAACAAGTGTCAATCTTTTGATAGTTATTATCTCTTAAAAACACGCTTTTTGTTTTAACAACGGGAATTAATTTTAAATTAATTTCTGCCACTTCTGTGTTTTGAATTTTGAAAAATGGATTCCATATTTGGAATCAGGATGTTCAAATTGTGTAAATAGGTAACATTTATTTTTAGACATTTTGAATAATGATTGTGGTAAATATTTTATTTACCATGGTTAAGGGTAAATCTGGTAAATAAGGGTTAAAAAATAATATTATAATAATACTAAATTACCCTAAAACGTGTCCTAACCTTATTGGTTGATACATTTTCGACCATAGGCATCTTTGGGTCGATTTTGGGACCCCATGGAGCCACTTGAAGGTGATAGGGACACTTTATTTTAATTAAGTTAAAATGAATACAAAAATGACACAAGCATATATCTTTTAGAAAAACAATTGTTACATAGGGTTATATATGTTTTATTTTCGACTATAAATATTAATTAGAAAGCTAAAAATATTTACTACATAATTATATTTTATTTATAATTTTTAGACATTAAATAATTTAATTTATTTATGACACAATGATGATGTAGTAATTACCATAATAGTGAAAAATTAAAATAATTGATATTATAAATACACAAATAAATAGAATTTGAGACTTTTTATGAATTAAACTAATTTTCTAATTTACTATGACATGTTAGGAATGATTTAATTAAATTGTTTCGAAGTAATAATTCTGTTATGAGTTTCAAAAAAATCAACTATTGAATAGTGTCAAAATTGACATAAAAGAGTTTTTAAAACAAATATTATAATATTAATTGATATTAAATTCATAAAAATCTAAGGTTTTGACAAGAGACTTATATCATGATAGGTGTATCATTAATAGACCACTTTGGGGTCTCTTGGATGTATATAGTAAGTTTATTAACCATATTATATAAAAATACAAAGAGACATTGTAAAAGTGAAACTAATTAACTAGGAGTTAATACTTAAAGATAAGGTTAATATAAGTACCCAAACCTGTCTAAATTCTATTGGTTGAGTGGTTTTCGACCCATACCCACCTTAAAATTTAAATAATAAACTTTGGAGCCATTAGAAACCTAATATGAATTTATTATAAATTAATATTTCTAGCTTTTCCAAAGGTGCCCCTCACCCCTCTTATAAAAGGGCACTCCTCCTTCTCATTTTTTCACACCTTCAAAGCCTTTTGGTTCGGCTAAAATCTTCCCCAATATTCTCCAAACTTCCCTCAATACAACCTATAGGACTTAGTTTGATCAGAAAGCCAACCTAAGGAGCCCTTTTGATCAAATCAAAAGGAAGAACCCGAAGAAGAGGTAATGATTTCACCACCCTTTTCCAAGTTCCTTTCTTCTTCCACTTCTTCTTCCTTTGTTGTTACCATTGTAAAATAATAACTCCAGTATAATATATATACTATGATGTTATTATAAATATGGTACAACCATAATCAGTATTCTATCCACCCTTTGAATAACATGTCACCATACGTGCGTACGTACGGCTTACCGTCTCCACGTCGTGGTGTAATTGTTATTCAATATATTATTATTTGGATGGGTATAATAATGATGTGTAACTCATGTAAATAATAAATATAACATGTTAATGATTCTGTATATATGATATAACATCCATTTATATATTATTTTAATATCAAAAGAATGATATCGTCGCTCGTGCGTACGTACGGACTACCGTCTCCACGAACGCGATAAGATTCATTCTCCATCGTATCCATTCAAGTATAAGTCTCATTTTATGGTTAATAATAGTATCTAAGGACTTGATATCATTCTATATATGATTAAGATAAAACCTATCCATTACAAACATGGCTTATGTAACAAAAAATATAAAATAAAACAAGTAAGTTAACACCTGAAACAACGATAATACTAAGATATTATTAACAAAGCAATGTTAAAAGATCATATATGATATCATATGAATGTATATGATTCTTTTATAATTTAATAACAATTATTTCACTATTATACAGGAGGTTAACCTACCCCAACCAAGGAAAAGTGAAAAGGTAAGGGTTATTTTACAATCTCTTCATTATCCGAGGTTGTTTATACGTAATAATCTACTGGGATCTCTTTATCATCCACATCCATGTTTCTTAAAAATGTATTTCAAAACATTCTTACTATTTAAAAGAATATGAGTTAAAGTCATTTATACCCTTGTTTGACTTTTATAAGAGTTTTGTAAAGGAATCTTTTTGTCATTTTCCAAACAAGGTACTTTTAACCTTTTCGACAGAATTAAGGTAAGAATGTTTTTTTAACTTATACGTCGGGTGCGGTAACTTTATGCTATTATAAAATCGTCGAAGCTTCCATTACAAGCTTATAAGAATATTTTCAAAGAAAATGTTTTATTAAATGATTTTAAAAATAGAAAGAGATATTTCTCTAAAAAGAGTTTTGATTTCATTTATGTCAACATCCTTTGATGGATTTTATGCTTATTTGAAGTTGATTTATTATGATACAAAACTTCTATATTGTATTGAAGGTTTTGTGATATGTTTGACTGTGGATGTGCTATTTTTATACCATTCATAGTTTATGATGAAATTATTGACATTTCGTATGCTAGTTTTAATACGAATGTTTATGTTATGTTTAAACCTTTTCATATGGGAATGCATTGGACTTAATATTTGACGGGTGGAGCCCGCTATATCTCATCGATGCATCGGTAGGTCTCATGAGACAAACTAGTGTCTTGGCACAAGGACTTGGCACAAGGACTTGGAAAAATCTTATTTTTAGTCTTGGCACGAGGCCTTGGCTATGTGGTTATGATAGTCTGACATTATGCATTCCATCATTTTGAAAGTGGTTATTGATATTGCATGTGATTATTCGATTAGTAGAATATCCATGTGAATAAGTAAATGGAATTATTTCAGTTTACTTTTGCCATACTATGTTGAAGTTCAAGTTTAAAAGGCTTTTGTTTTAGTTATACATTGCCTTAAATGTTTATTCTTATTTTTGAAAGTTTCCGCTATATTGTTATCCTTACTGGGAATTTGAGCTCACCCCTTTTCTGTGTTTTGTTTTTCCCAGGATGTGAAGAAGTAAGTTATGAATGAACTGCAGGGATAGTATGTGGGGATATGAGTGTGGAATATGGAGACTATGTTGTTGTAGTATTTTTCCACTTTATGATGTAATACTTTATGAATATATCTAGTGTTTCCAAGGCTACTAAACCAATCGTTCTTTCGAGATTTGATCTTTCTTGTGATCATGCCAATGTAATGTAATAATGTACCGACTCTGGGTAACTGGGGTCGGGGCATTACAGTTGGTATTAGAGGAAGTTTAGTACAAACCTTGGAAGCTATATTTAGATAAACTCTGATTAGAGCACGTAGACTTAAGATGGACTTTGAGGATTAATATACAAGAACTTCCTAGAATTTTGGTATTGTAGAGATTTTGTGAGTTTTCTGAGAAATACATCCCTGTCTGGATACGAGCAGGTAGAGGCGGCTCTGGCACAGATGTACCTAGGGGTAAAACCCGAAAACACCGCTTTGAGCTAGACTCGAACGGGAACTAGTGCACGACAACGGGCCTTGCTGCACTTTTGGTTACGACACTCTCGTGGGATATGCTTAGGATAACTCTCATTTTCTTTACAAATCATTATGAAGGGTTTATGAGTATATACTTCCTCAAAGAAGACATTTTTATGATTATGGATTATATCCATAAACTATTTAATTTATGTTATGTGTTTTACAAGTTTGGGATTAGGTATTGTTATTCATAAACTAATCTAATGTATGCCATTGTTTAGAAATGGCGCCCAGTAGAAGGAATGAGAACTCTAGCAATGCACATGATACAAAGAGAAAGAAGGATCATATATTTCATGGTCTTAAGCCAGAATTTATAAGAGAAATAGTCTCTCATGTATTATCATCATATAAAGAAGTAATATCATGTGTTGATAAGATAAGTAAAGAGTTTACTGAGTCTTATGGATTTGAAGGGAAGCAAGAGAAGAAAAGGAAGTAAGAGTGAAAGATGGATAAGGGGAAGAGGGAAAAGAAGAATTTTCCCATATGTGATAACTGTGGAAAGAAACACCCTGGAACTTGCCTGAAAGGTATGGGAGTTTGTTATAAGTGTGGATGAAAAGGGCACAAAGTACGTGACTCCAAGGGTAAGAAAATGGTTTCAAATGTACAATGCTTCATTTTCAAGGAGTTTGGACACTACGCGAACCTATGTCCCAATCATCAGACTATGCCACAAATGATTCTATTGGATAATAATCAAGTTATGATACTACCACACATGAAGAGGAATGATTAGAGTTCTTATGTTGATTTTGTCATTTGAGTGTTTTATCAACAATGTACTTGTTATAATAATTATGGAGTATATAAGGATTATACTACAGTATTATTTCATTAAGGACTTGAGATTGTGTGGAACAAAGAAAAGTGACTCAATAGCAGGTTAAATTTTTGGAAAATATATGATTGAGAGAAAGATAAACCATAATATGGTTCTGATACCGTGGTAGTGATTTTAGAATAATACATGATTGATTTCGATAAATTATATTGGATATTCTTGACTACCTTGAATCTAATTAATGATTTGTATATTCCATCATTGTTGGGGTTTAAAACATTTTTTGATTGATGAAGTATATCTAGCATTTTATATGGAATAAGGGATCATGAATGTAATCAATAAGGATTATGGTAATTCAGGATGTTTCAGTGTTTTAAAAGAAAACATAATGAAGGTATTAATATGCTATTACGGGGTAAAAAGGATCTACATTATGTTTACCTTCCTTATAAATGTTGGACTGTGATTTTGGACAGAAGTATTTTGGATAAATTCTAGTTTGAGATTAATTTTGGATTGCCATAAAAGGACAACCCGGAGGTCGGGCGGCAACCCGTCACGACCGGCAAGGCCGCATGACTTGAACCCGCAACCGAAGGGCGACAAGGGTGTATCACCTACCACTGGCCCACGAGATATCCTAGATTAAATAAAGTAGTTTTTTTTAAAGATCTGGTAGATGAATTATAAATTCATTTATTTTGGAACCCTATACGAATAGTATAAATAGAATTTTTTTTATGTTCTATTATCTTTTAGAGTGAAAGATGAGTTTGTGGTAGAAATTTATTAATGGATAAAACTCTAATTATAAAGTAAGTATATCTCCTTATGGTCTTATCCAATCTCATAAATAAATTCCTCAAAATTAATAAAAGGAACTTTGAACAAAAATGTTGTCCTAGATGGTACCTTAAATCATCACTAATTTATGGCTTTGGGATTGTTGGCCTTTTCATAGCCATGTTCTCTACCACTATCCATCAGATAATTGATGGTTATATTTCTCTTCCATATCCATATTTTCCTACATGGAACCCTAGTATGTGTTATTTTTGGTAATCTTCATACTTTCCACTCTTTATTTCAAATAGAGGCCTCATTAATACATTTTTCGATGTGGGATTTCAACTAAGATATTTTGAAATGTCAAAAATGTGTTATCCCAATACCCTATGTTTTGTTGAACCGATGGTATTTCAAATCATCATAGATTGATGAATTTAAGGACCTTAATTTTATACATGTTTGTGATTGATGACCTCAATCACTACTTATAAATATTTACGTTTTTCCTCCAATTATATGTCTCTAATTGCCACCAATGTTCTCCTAATCGAGATCATAATTTGGTGGTGACCCTTTCATTTCTATTTTCCTCATATTAAGACTAAATTTTAGTAACCTAATTTCCAATGTGGGTTTTCCCACAAAGATATTTTCTATTTTCAACCTTTTATTTTCGAAGAACAAGTTCAAATTGCGAGGACACAATTTATTGAAGGAGGGGATAATGTAACACCCCAAGATTTCATAGTGTTTTTTTTCCTCAAAATAATTCTATAACTTGAACTACACGCAACACTGAGTTCAATCGCACCATGAATTACCAAACAAGACATTAAAAAGAGGTTATAAACAGTATTAACTAAATTTTTAACTAATATATCCTTATAATTTTAGAATCCATATTATTAGTTTCTTAGACATAATGCAAGAACAAATTCATTTTCAGTATTGCACATTTATCAAATTTTAATAGTGAACCCTTTTTAAATACAATATTTTAAACTTTTTGACTAAATGGGGACATCAAAAATTTAAAATGAAACATCCCAATCTTCCACGGTACACTTTCCTTTGAATAATACAGTAGCGTGTGTTGTACACAACTTCGAGTTTTAACACACACCACAACCGATCAAACTAGCCGTTATGAATAGTAATACCTACTTTTGGAAATTTTATCCCTCAAAATGGACTTCATTTTTGGATTCGTAATATCGAATTATGCTAAGGTGAAATTTTGGTACTTTTCAGATAACTTTAATATTTTGATGAATAGTGAAAATTACTAAATTTTAATTAAAAACAACTTTTTTAATCAAAATAATTAATAGTTATAAATTATGAATTTGAGAGGATTTAAAGTATATTTAGAATATATTTTTACCATTTAATAAAATGTTGGTCATTGGACATACTTTTACAATTAAACCGGACATAAACAAGTGTCAATTTTTTGATAGTTATTATCTCTTAAAAACACGCGTTTTGTTTTAACAACGGGAATTAATTTTAAATTAATTTCTGCCACTTCTGTGTTTTGAATTTGGAAAAATGGATTCCATATTTAGAATCAGGATTTTCAAATTGTGTAAATAGGTAACTTTTATTTTTAGACATTTTGAATAATTACTGTGGTAAATATTTTATTTACCATGGTTAAGGGTAAATCCGGTAAATAAGGGTTAAAAAATAATATTATAATAATACTAAATTACCCTAAAACGTGTCCTAACCTTATTGGTTGATACATGTTCGACCATAGGAATCTTTGGGTCGATTTTGGGACCCCATGGAGCCACTTGTAGGTGATAGGGACACTTTATTTTAATTAAGTTAAAATGAATACAAAAATGACACAAGCATATATCTTTTAGAAAAACAATTTTTACATAGGGTTATATATGTTATATTTTCGACTATAAATATTCATTAAAAATATAATAATATTTAATACATAATGATATTTTATTTATAATTTTTAGACATTAAATAATTTAATTTATTTATGACACAATGATGATGCAGTAATTACCATAATAGTGAAAAATTAAAATAATTGATATTATAAATACACAAATAAATAGAATTTGAGACTTTTTATGAATTACACTAATTTTATAAGTTAATATGACATGTTAGGAATGATTTAATTAAATTTGTTCGAAGTAATCATTCTGTTATGAGTTTCACAAAAATCAACTATTGAATAGTGTCAAAATTGACATAAAAGATTTTTTAAAACAAATATTATAATATTAATTGATATTAAATTAATAAAAATCTAAGGTTCGGCCAATAGACTTATATCATGATAGGTGTATCATTAATGGACCACTTGGGGGTCGCTTGGATGTATATAGTAAGTTTATTAACCATATTATATAAAAATACAAAGAGACATTGTAAAAGTGAAACTAATTAACTAGGAGTTAATACTTAAAGATAAGGTTAATATAAGTACCCAAATATGTCTAAATTCTATTGGTTGAGTGGTTTTAGACCCATCCCCACCTTAAAATTTAAATAATCAACTTTGGAGCCATTAGAAACTGAATATAAATTTATTATAAATTAATATTTCTAGCTTTGCCAAAGGTGCCCCTCACCCCTCTTATAAAAGGGAACTCCTCCTTCTCATTTCTTCACACCTTAAAAGCCTTTTGGTTCGGCCAAACTCTGCCCAAATACTCTCCCAACTTCCCTCAATACAACCTAGAGGCCTTAGTTTGACCATAAAGCCAACCTAAGGAGCCCTTTTGATCAAATCAGAAGGAAGAACCCGAAGAAGAGGTAATGATTTCACCACCCTTTTCCAAATTCCTGTCTTCTTCCACTTATTCTTCCTTTGTTGTTACCATTGTAAAATAATAACTCCAGTATCATATATATACTGTGATGTTATTATAAATATGGTACAACCATAATCAGTATTCTATCCACCCTTTGAATAACATGTCACCATACGTGCGTACGTACGGCTTACCGTCTCCACGTCGTGGTGTAATTGTTATTCAATATATTATTATTTGGATGGGTATAATAATGATGTGTAACTCATGTAAATAATAAATATAACATGTTAATGATTCTGTATATATGATATAACATCCATTTATATATTATTTTAATATCAAAATAATGATATTGTCGCTCGTGCGTACGTACAGACTACCGTCTCCACGAACGCGATGAGATTCATTCTCCATCGTATCCATTCAAGTATAAGTCTCATTTGATGGTTAATAATAGTATCTAAGGACTTTATATCATTATATATATGATTAAGATACAGCCTATCCATTACAAACATGGCTTACGTAACAAAACATATAAAATAAAACAAGTAAGTTAACACCCGCAACAACGATAATACTAAGATATTATTAACAAAGCAATGTTAAAAGATCATATATGATATCATATGAATGTATATGATTCTTGTATAATTTAATAACAATTATTTAACTATTATACAGGAGGTTAACCTACTCCAACCAAGTAAAAGTACAAAGGTAAGGGTTATTTCACAATCTCTTCATTATCCGAGGTTGTTTATACATAATAATCTACTGGGATCTCTTTATCATCCACATCCATGTTTCTTAAAAATGTATTTCAAAACATTCTTACTAGTTAAAAGAATATGGGTTGAATCCATTTATACCCTTGTTTGAATTTTATAAGAGTTTTGTAAAGGAATCTTTCCGTCGTTTTCCAAACAAGGTGCTTTTAACCTTTTCGACAGAATTAAGGTAAGAATGTTTTTTTAACTTATACGGCGGGTGCGGTAATTTTCCGCTGTTATAAAATCGTCGAAGCTTCCATTACAAGCTTATAAGAATATTTTCAATGAAAATGTTTTATTAAATTATTTCAAAAATAGAAAGAGATATTTCTCTAAAAAGAGTTTTGATTTCATTTATGTCAACATCCTTTGATGGATTTTACACTTATTTGAAGTTGATTTATTATGATACAAAACTTCTATATTGTATTGAAGGTTTTGTTATATGTTTGACTGTGGATGTGCTATTTTTATACCATTCATAGTTTATTATGAAAGTGTTGACATTTCGTATGCTAGTTTTAATATGAATGTTTATGTTATGTTTAAACCTTTTCATATGGGAATGCATTGGACTTAATATGTGATGGGTGGAGCCCGTTATAGCTCCTCGATGCATCGGTAGGTCTCATGATACAAACTAGTGTCTTGGCACAAGTCCTTGGAAAAATCTTATTTGTAGTCTTGGAACGAGGCCTTGGATATGTGGTTATGATAGTCTGGCATTATGCATTCCATCATTATGAAAGTGGTTATTGATATTGCATGTGATTATTCGATTAGTAGAATATCCATGTGAATAAGTAAATGGAATTATTTCATTTTACTTTTGCCATACTATGTTGAAGTTCAAGTTTAAAAGGATTTTGTTTTAGTTATACATTGCCTTAAATGTTTATGCTTATTTTTGAAAGTTTCCGCTATATTGTTATCCTTACTGGGCATTTGAGATCACCCCTTTTCTATGTTTTATTTTTCCCAGGATGTGAAAAAGTAAGTTATGAATGACATGCAGGGATAGTATGTGGGGATATGAGTGTGGAATATGGAGACTATGATGTTGTAGTATTTTTCCACTTTATGATGTAATACTTTATGAATATATCTTGTGTTTCCAAGGCTACTAAACCAATCGGTCTTTCAAGATTTTATCTTTCTTGTGATCATGCCAATGTAATGTAATAATGCACCGACTCTAGGTAACTGGGGTCGGGGTGTTACAGTTGGTATCAGAGGAAGTTTAGTACAAACCTTGGAAGCTAGATTTAGATAAACTCTGATTGGAGCACGTAGACCTAAGATGGACTTTGAGGATTAGTATAGAAGAACTTCCTAGAATTTTGGTATTTTAGAGATTTTGTGAGTTTTACGAGCAATACATCCCTGTCTGGATACGAGCAGGTAGAGGTGGCTCTGGCACAGATGTACCTAGGGGTAAAACCCGAAAACACCGCTTTGAGCTAGACTCGAACGGGAAATGGTGCACGAAAACGGGCCTTGCTGCACTCTTGGTTACGACACCCCTGAGGGATATGGTTAGGATAACTCTCATTTTCTTTACAAATCATTATGAAGGGTTTATGAGTATATACTTCCTCAAAGGAGACATTTTTATGATTATGGATTATATCCATAAACTATTTTATTTATGTTATGTGTTTTACAAGTTTGGGATTAGGTATTGTTATTCATAAACTAATCTAATGTATGCCATTGTTTAGAAATGGCGCCCAGTAGAAGGAATGATAACTCTAGAAATGCACATGATGGAAACAGAAAGAAAGATAATATCTTTCATGGTCTTAAGCCATAATTTGTAATAGAAATAGTCTCGCATGTATTATCATCATATGAAGAAGTAATATCATGTGTTGATAAGATAAGTAAAGAGTTTACTGAGTCCTATGGCTTTGAAGGGAAGCAAGAGAAGAAAAGGAAGGAAGAGAGAAAGATGGATAAGGGGAAGAGGGAAAAGAAGAATTTTCCCATTTGTGATAACTGTGGAAAGAAACACCCTGGAACTTGCCTAAAAGGTATGGGAGTTTGTTATAAGTGTGGAGGAAAAGGGCACAAAGTACGTGACTGCAAGGGTAAGAAAATGGTTTCAAATGTACAATGCTTCATTTGCAAAGAGTTTGGACACTACACGAACCTATGTCCCAGTCATCAGACTATGCCGCAAATGATTCTATTGGATAATAATCAAGTTATGATACTACCACAGATGAAGAGGAATGATTAGAGTTCTTATGTTGATTATGTCATTTGAGTGTTGTATCAACAATGTACTTGTTATAATAATTATGGAGTATATAAGGATTGTACTGCAGTATTATTTCATTAAGGACTTGAGATTGTGTGGAACAAAGAAAATTGACTCAATAGCAGGTTAAATTTTTGGAAAATATATGGTTGAGAGAAAGAAAACCATAATATGGTTCTGATACCGAGGTAGTGATTTTAGAATAATACATGATTGATTTGGATAAATTATATTGGATATTCTTGACTACCTTGAAGCTGATTAATGATTTGTATATTCCATCATTGTTGTGGTTTAAAACATTTTTGGATTGATGAAGTATATCCAACATTTTATATGGAATAAGGGAGCATGAATGTAATCAATAAGGATTATGGTAATTCAGGATGTTTCAGTGTTTTAAAAGAATACATGATGAAGGTATTAATATGCTATTACGGGGTAAAAAGGATCTACATTATGTTTACCTTCCTTATTAATGTTGGACTGTGATTTTGGACAGAAGTATTTTGGATAAATTCTAGTTTGAGATTAATTTTGGATTGCCATAAAAGGACAACCCGGAGGTCGGGCGGCAACCCGTCGCGACCGGCAGGGCCGCATGACTTGAACCCGCAACCAAAGGGCGACAAGGGTGTATCAACTACCACTGGCCCACAAGATGTCCTAGATTAAAAAATGTAGTTTTTTTAAAGATCTAGTAGATGAATTATAAATTCATTTATTTTGGAACCCTGTACGAATAGTATAAATAGATTTTTTTTTACGTTCTATTATCTTTTAGAGTGAAAGATGAGTTTGTGGTAGAAATTTATTAATGGATAAAACTCTAATTATAAAGTAAGTATATCTCCTTATGATCTTATCCAATATCATAAATAAATTCCTCAACATTAATAAGAGGAACTTTGAACAAAAATGATGTCCTAGATGGTACCTTAAATCATCACTAATTTATGGCTTTGGGATTGTTGGCCTTTTCATAGCCATGTTCTCTACCACTCTCCATCAGATAATTGATGGTTATATTTCTCTTCCATATCCATATTTTCCTACATGGAACCCTAGTATGTGTTATTTTCGGTAATCTTCATACTTTCCACTCTTTATTTTAAATAGAGGCCTCATTAATTCATTTTTCAATGTGGGATTTCAACTAAGATATTTTGAAACGTCAAAAATGTGTTATCCCAATACCCTATGTTTTGTTGAACCGATGGTAATTAAAATCATCATAGATTGATGAATTTAAGGACCTCAATTTTATACATGTTTGTGATTGATGACCTCAATCACTACTTATAAATATTTACGTTCTTCCTCCAATTATATGTCTGTAATTGCCACTAATGTTCTCCTAATCGAGATCATAATTTGGTGGTGACCCTTTCATTTCTCTTTTCCTCATATTAAGACTAAATTTTAGTAACCTAATTTCCGATGTGGGTTTTCCCACAAAGATATTTTCTATTTTCAACCTTTTATTTTCGAATAACAATTTCAAATTGCGAGGACGCAATTTATTGAAGGCGGGGAGAATGTAACACCCCAAGATTTCATAGTGTGTTATTTCTTCAAAATAATTCTATAACTTGCACTACACGCAACACTGAGTTCAATCGCACCATGACTTACCAAACAAGACATTCAAAAGAGGTTATGAATAGTATTAACTAAATTTTTAACTAATATATCCTTATAATTTTAGAATCCATATTATGAGTTTCTTAGACATAATGCAAGAAAAAATTCATTTTCAGTATTGCACTTTTATCAAATTTTAATAGTGAACCCTTTTTAAATAAAATATTTTAAACTTTTTCACTAAATGGGGACATCAAAAATTTAAAATGAAACATCCCAATCTTCCATGGTACACTTTCCTTTGAATAATACAATAGCGTTTGTTGTACGCAACTTTGAGTTTTAACACACACCACAACCGATCAAACTAGCCTTTATGAATAGTAATAACTACTTTTTGAAATTTTATCTCTCAAAATGGACTTCATTTTTGGATTCGTAATATCGAATTTATCCTAAGGTGAAATTTTGGTACTTTTCAGATAACTTTAATATTTTGATGAATAGTGAAAAGTACTAAATTTTAATTAAAAACAACTTTTTTAATCAAAATAATTAATAGTGATAAAATATTAATTTGAGAGGATTTAAAGTATATTTAGAATATATTTTTACCATTTAATACAATGTTGGTCATTAGACATACTTTTACAATTAAACCGGACATAAACAAGTGTCAATCTTTTGATAGTTATTATCTCTTAAAAACACGCTTTTTGTTTTAACAACGGGAATTAATTTTAAATTAATTTCTGCCACTTCTGTGTTTTGAATTTGGAAAAATGGATTCCATGTTTTGAATCAGGATGTTCAAATTGTGTAAATAGGTAACATTTATTTTTAGACATTTTGAATAATTACTGTGGTAAATATTTTATTTACTATGGTTAAGTGTAAATCCGGTAAATAAGGGTTAAAAAATAATATTATAATAATACTAAATTACCCTAAAACGTGTCCTAACCTTATTTTGTTATACATGTTCGACCATAGGCATCTTTGGGTCGATTTTGGGACCCCATGGAGCCACTTGTAGGTGATAGAAACACTTTATTTTAATTAAGTTAAAATGAATACAAAAATGACACTAGCATATATCTTTTAGAAAAACAATTTTTAAATAGGGTTATATATGTTTTATTTTAGACTATAAATATTCATTAGAAATCTAAACATATTTACTATATAATAATATTTTATTTATAATTTTTAGACATTAAATAATTTAATTTATTTATGACACAATAATGATGCAGTAATTACCATAATAGTGAAAAATGAAAATAATTGATATTATAAATACACAAATAAATATAATTTGTGACTTTTTAGGAATTAAAATAATTTTCTAAGTTAATATGACATGTTATTAATGATTTAATTAAATTTTTTCGAAGTAATAATTCTGTTATGAGTTTCACAAAAATAAACTATTGAATAGTGTCAAAATTGACATAAAAGAGTTTTTAAAACAAATATTATAATATTAATTGATATTAAATTCCTAAAAATCTAAGGTTAGGCCAAGAGACTTATATCATGATAGGTGTATCATTAATGGACCACTTGAGAGTCTCTTGGATGTATATAGTAAGTTTATTAACCATATTATATAAAAATACAAAGAGACATTGTAAAAGTGAAACTAATTAACTAGGAGTTAATACTTAAAGATAAGGTTAATATAAGTAACTAAACCTGTATAAATTATATTGGTTGAGTGGTTTTCGACCCATACCCACCTTAAAATTTAAATAATCAACTTTGGAGCCATTAGAAACCGAATATGAATTTATTATAAATTAATATTTCTAGCTTTTCCAAAGGTGCCCCTCACCCCTCTTATAAAAGGTCACTCCTCCTTCTCATTTCTTCACACCTTCAAAGACTTTTGGTTTGGCCAAAATCTGCCCAAATACTCTCCCAAATTCCCTCACTACAACCTAGAGGCCTTAGTTTGATCAGAAAGCCAACCTAAGGAGACCTTTTGATCAAATCAAAAGGAAGAACCCGAAGAAGAGGTAATGATTTCACCACCCTTTTCCAAGTTCCTTTCTTCTTCCACTTCTTCTTACTTTGTTGTTACCATTGTAAAATAATAACTCCAGTATCATATATATACTGTGATGTTATTATAAATATGGTACAACCATAATCAGTATTCTATCCACCCTTTGAATAACATGTCACCATACGTGCGTACGTACAGCTTACCGTCTCCACGTCGTGGTGTAATTGTTATTCAATATATTATTATTTGGATGGGTATAATAATGATGTGTAACTGATGTAAATAATAAATATATCATGTTAATGATTCTGTATATATGATATAACATCCATTTATATATTATTTTAATATCAAAATAATGATATTGTCGCTCGTGCGTACGTACGGACTACCGTCTCCACGAACGCGATGAGATTCATTCTCCATCGTATCCATTCAAGTATAAGTCTCATTTGATGGTTAATAATAGTATCTAAGGACTTGATATCATTCTATATATGATTAAGATACAACCTATCCATTACAAACATGGCTTACGTAACAAAACATATAAAAGAAAACAAGTAAGTTAACACCCGAAACAATGATAATACTAAGATATTATTAACAAAGCAATGTTAAAAGATCATATATGATATCATATGAATGTATATGATTCTTGGATAATTTAATATCAATTATTTCACTATTATACAGGAGTTTAACCTACCCTAACCAAGGAAAAGTACAAAGGTAAGGGTTATTTCACAATCTCTTCATTATCCAAGGTTGTTTATACGTAATAATCTACTGGGATCTCTTTATCATACACATCCATGTTTCTTAAAAATGTATTTCAAAACATTCTTACTATTTAAAAGAATATGGGTTAAATTCATTTATACCCTTGTTTGACTTTTATAATAGTTTTGTAAAGGAATCTTTCCGTCGTTTTCCAAACAAGGTGCTTTTAACCTTTTCGACAGAATTAAGGTAAGAATGTTTTTTTTAACTTATACGGCAGGTGCGGTAATTTTCTGCTGTTATAAAATCGTCGAAGCTTCCATTACAAGCTTATAATAATATTTTCAAAGAAAATGTTTTATTAAATGATTTCAAAAATATAAAGAGATATTTATCTAAAAAGAGTTTTGATTTCATTTATGTCAACATCCTTTGATGGATTTTACGCTTATTTGAAGTTGATTTATTATGATACAAAACTTCTATATTGTATTGAAGGTTTTGTGATATGTTTGACTGTGGATGTGCTATTTTTATACCATTCATAGTTTATGATGAAAGTATTGACATTTCGTATGCTAGTTTTAATACGAATGTTTATGTTATGTCTAAAACTTTTCATATGGGAATGCATTTGACTTAATATGTGACGTGTGGAGCCCGCTATAGCTCCTAGATGCATCGGTAGGTCTCATGGGACAAACTAGTGTCTTGGCACAAGGCCTTGGCAAAATCTTATTTGTAGTCTTGGCACGAGGCCTTGACTATGTGGTTATGATAGTCTGGCATTATGCATTCCATCATTATGAAAGTGGTTATTGATATTGCATGTGATTATTTGATTAGTAGAATATCCATGTGAATAAGTAAATGGCATTATTTCATTTTACTTTTTCCATACTATGTTGAAGTTCAAGTTTAAAAGGCTTTTGTTTTAGTTATACATTGCCTTAAATGTTTATTCTTATTTTCGAAAGTTTCCACTATATTGTTATCCTTACTGGGCATTTGAGCTCACCCCTTTTCTATGTTTTATTTTTCCCAAGATGTGAAGAAGTAAGTTATAAATGACCTGTAGGGATAGTATGTGGGGATATGAGTGTGGAATATGGAGACTATGTTGTTGTAGTATTTTTCCACTTTATGATGTAATACTTTATGAATATATCTAGTGTTTCCAAGGCTACTAAACCAATCGGTCTTTCGAGAATTGATCTTTCTTGTGATCATGCCAATGTAATCAAATAATGCATCGACTCTGGGTAACTGGGGTCGTGGCGTTACAGTTGGTATCAGAGGAAGTTTAGTACAAACCTTGGAAGCTAGATTTAGATAAACTCTGATTAGAGCACGTAGACCTAAGATGGACTTTGAGGATTAGTATAGAAGAACATCCTAGAATTTTGGTATTGTAGAGATTTTCTGAGTTTTCCGAGCAATACATCCCTGTCTGGATACGAGCAGGTAGAGGCGGCTCTAGCACAGATGTACCTAGGGGTAAAACCCGAAAACACCGCTTTGAGCTAGACTCGAACGGGAACTGGTGCACGGCAACGGGACTTGCTGCACTCTTGGTTACGACACTCCCGGGGGACATGCTTAGGATAACTCTCATTTTCTTTACAAATCACTATGAAGGGTTTATGAGTATATACTTCCTCAAAGGAGACATTTTTATGATTATGGATTATATCCATAAACTATTTAATTTATGTTATGTGTTTTACAAGTTTGGGATTAGGTATTGTTATTCATAAACTAATCTAATGTATGACATTGTTTAGAAATGGCGCCCAGTAGAAGGAATGAGAACTCTTGAAATGCACATGATACAAAGAGAAAGAAGGATCATATATTTCATGGTCTTAAGCCAGAATTTATAAGAGAAATAGTCTCGCATGTATTATCATCATATGAAGAAGTAATATCATGTGTTGATAAGATAAGTAAAGAGTTTACTGAGTCCTATGACTTTGAAGGGAAGAAAGAGAAGAAAAGGAAGGAAGAGAGAAAGATGGATAAGGGGAAGAGGGAAAAGAAGAATTTTCCTATATGTGATAACTGTGGAAAGAAACACCCTGGAACTTGCCTGAAAGGTATGGGAGTTTGTTATAAGTTTGGAGGAAAAGGGCACAAAGTACGTGACTACAAGGGTAAGAAAATGGTTTTAAATGTACAATGCTTCATTTGCAAGGAGTTTGGACACTACGTGAACCTATGTCCCAGTCATCAGACTATGCCACAAATGATTCTATTGGATAATAATCAAGTTATGATACTACCATAGATGAAGAGGAATGATTATAGTTCTTATGTTGATTATGTCATTTGAGTGTTGTATCAACAATGTAATTGTTATAATAATTATGGAGTATATAAGGATTGTACTGCTGTATTATTTCATTAAGGACTTGATATTGTTTGGAACAAAGAAAAGTGACTCAATAGAAGGTTAAATTTTTGGAAAATATATGGTTGAGAGAAAGATAAACCATAATATGGTTCTGATACCGAGGTAGTGATTTTAGAATAATACATGATTGATTTGGATAAATTATATTGGATATTCTTGACTACCTTGAAGATGATTAATGATTTGTATATTCCATCATTGTTGGGGTTTAAAACATTTTTGGATTAATGATGTATATCCATCATTTTATATAGAATAAGGGAGCATGATTGTAATCAATAAGGATTATGGTAATTCAGGATGTTTCAGTGTTTTAAAAGAATACATTATGAAGGTATTAATATGCTATTACGGGGTAAAAAGGATCTACATTATGTTTACCTTCCTTATAAATGTTGGACTGAGATTTTGGACAGAAGTATTTTGGATAAATTCTAGTTTGAGATTAATTTTGGATTGCCATAAAAGGACAACCCGGAGGTCGGGCGGCAACCCGTCGCGACCGGCAAGGCCGCATGACTTGAACCCGCAACCGAAGGGCGACAAGGGTGCATCACCTACCACTAGCCCATGAGATGTCCTGGATTAAATAATGTAGTTTTTTTTAAGATCTGGTAGATGAATTATAAATTCATTTATTTTGGAACCCTGTACGAATAGTATAAATAGAATTTTTTTTACGTTCTATTATCTTTTAGAGTGAAAGATGAGTTTGTGGTAGAAATTTATTAATGGATAAAACTCTAATTATAAAGTAAGTATATCTCCTTATGATCTTTGCCAATCTCATAAATAAATTCCTCAGCATTAAGAAAAGGAACTTTGAACAAAAATGTTGTCCTAGATGGTACCTTAAATCATCACTAATTTATGGCTTTGGGATTGTTGGCCTTTTCATAGCCATGTTCTCTACCACTCCCCATCAGATAATTAATGGTTAGATTTCTCTTCCATATCCATATTTTCCTACATAAAACCCTAGCATGTGTTATTTTCGGTAATATTCATACTTTCCACTCTTTATTTTAAATAGAGGCCTCATTAATTCATTTTTCGATGTGGGATTTCAACTAAGATATTTTGAAACGTCAAAAATGTGTTATCCCAATACCCTATGTTTTTTTGAACCGATGGTATTTCAAATCATCATAGATTGATGAATTTAAGGACCTCAATTTTATACATGTTTGTGATTGATGACCTCAATCACTACTTATAAATATTTACGTTTTTCCTCCAATTATATGTCTCTAATTTCCACCAATGTTTTCCTAATCGAGATCATAATTTGGTGGTGACCCTTTCATTTCTCTTTTCCTCATATTAAGACTAAATTTTAGTAACCTAATTTCCGATGTGGGTTTTCCCACAAAGATATTTTCTATTTTCAACCTTTTATTTTCCAAGAACAATTTCAAATTGCGAGGACGCAATTTATTGAAGGAGGGGAGAATGTAACACCCCAAGATTTCATAGTGTGTTATTTCTTCAAAATAATTCTATAACTTTCACTACACGCAACACTGAGTTCAATCGCACCATGACTTACCAAACAAGACATTCAAAAGAGGTTATGAATATTATTAACTAAATTTTTAACTAATATATCCTTATAATTTTAGAATCTATATTATGAGTTTCTTAGATATAATGCAAGAACAAATTCATTTTCAGTATTGCACTTTTATCAAATTTTAATAGTGAACCCTTTTTAAATACAATATTTTAAACTTTTTGAATAAATGGGGACATCCAAAATTTAAAATGAAACATCCCAATCTTCCACGGTACACTTTCCTTTGAATAATACAGTAGTGTGTGTTGTACGCAACTTTGAGTTTTAACACACACCACAACCGATCAAACTAGCCGTTATGAATAGTAATACCTACTTTTTGAAATTTTATCTCTCAAAATGGACTTCATTTTTGGATTCATAATATCGAATTTAGACTAAGGTGAAATTTTGGTACTTTTCGGATAACTTTAATATTTTGATGAATAGTGAAAATTACTAAATTTTAATTAAAAACAACTTTTCTAATAAAAATAATTAATAGTGATAAATTATGAATTTGAGAGGATTTAAAGTATATTTAGAATATATTTTTACCATTTAATAAAATTTTGGTCATTGGACATACTTTTACAATTAAACCGGACATAAACAAGTGTCAATCTTTTGATAGTTATTATCTCTTAAAAACACGCTTTTTGTTTTAACAACGGGAATTAATTTTAAATTAATTTCTGCCACTTCTGTGTTTTGAATTTGGAAAAATGGATTCCATATTTGGAATCAGGATTTTCAAATTGTGTAAATAGGTAACATTTATTTTTAGACATTTTGAATAATTACTGTGGTAAATATTTTATTTACCATGGTTAAGGGTAAATCCGGTAAATAAGGGTTAAAAAATAATATTATAATAATACTAAATTACCCTAAAACGTGTCCTAACCTTATTGGTTGATACATGTTCGACCATAGGCATATTTGGGTCTATTTTGGGACCCCATGGAGCCACTTGTAGGTGATAGGGACACTTTATTTTAATTAAGTTAAAATGAATACAAAAATGACACAAGCATATATCTTTTAGAAAAACAATTGTTACATAGGGTTATATATGTTGTATTTTCGACTATTAATATTCATTAGAAAGCTAAAAATATTTACAACATAATGATATTTTATTTATAATTTTTAGACATTAAATAATTTAATTTATTTATGACACAATGATGATGCAGTAATTACCATAATAGTGAAAAATTAAAATAATTGATATTATAAATACACAAATAAATATAATTTGAGACTTTTTATGAATTACACTAATTTTATAAGTTAATATGACATGTTAGTAATGATTTAATTAAATTTTTTCGAAGTAATCATTCTGTTATGAGTTTCACAAAAATCAACTATTGAATAGTGTCAAAATTGACATAAAAGAGTTTTTAAAACAAATATTATAATATTAATTGATATTAAATTCCTAAAAATCTACGGTTCGGCCAAGAGACTTATATAATGATATGTGTATCATTAATAAACCACTTTGGGGTCGTTGGATGTATATATTAAGTTTATTAACCATATTATATAAAAATACAAAGAGACATTGTAAAAGTGAAACTAATTAACTAAGAGTTAATACTTAAAGATAAGGTTAATATAAGTACCCAAAACTATCTAAATTCTATTGGATGAGTGTTTTTCCACCCATCCCCACCTTAAAATTTAAATAATCAACTTTGGAGCCATTAGAAACTGAATATGAATTTATTATAAATTAATATTTCTAGCTTTTCCAAAGGTGCCCCTAACCCCTCTTATAAAAGGGCACTCCTCCTTCTCATTTCTTCACACCTTCAAAGCCTTTTGGTTTGGCCAAACTCTGCCCAAATACTCTCCCAACTTTCCTCACTACAACCTAGAGGCCTTAGTTTGATCAGAAAGCCAACCTAAGGATCCCTTTTGATCAAATCAAAAGAAAGAACCCGAAGAAGAGGTAATGATTTCACCACCCTTTTCCAAGTTCCTTTCTTCTTCCACTTCTTCTTCCTTTGTTGTTACCATTGTAAAATAATAAATCCAGTATCATATATATACTGTGATGTTATTATAAATATGGTACAACCATAATCAGTATTCTATCCACCCTTTGAATAACATGTCACCATACGTGCGTACGTATGGCTTACCGTCTCCACGTCGTGGTGTAATTGTTATTCAATATATTATTATTTGGATGGGTATAATAATGATGTGTAACTAATGTAAATAATAAATATAACAAGTTAATGATTCTGTATATATGATATAACATCCATTTATATAATATTTTAATATCAAAAGAATGATATTGTCGCTCGTGCGTACGTACGGACTACCGTCTCCACGAACGCGATGAGATTCATTCTCCATCGTATCCATTCAAGTATAAGTCTCATTTGATGGTTAATAATAGTATCTAAGTACTTGATATCATTATATATATGATTAAGATACAACCTATCCATTACAAACATGGCTTACGTAACAAAACATATAAAAGAAAACAAGTAAGTTAACACCTGAAACAACGATAATACTAAGTATTATTAACAAAGCAATGATAAAAGATCATATATGATATTATATGAATGTATATGATTCTTGTATAATTTAATAACAATTATTTCACTATTATACAAGAGGTTAACCTACCCCAACCAAGGAAAAGTACAAAGGTAAGGGTTATTTCACAATCTCTTCATTATCTGAGGTTGTTTATACGTAATAATCTACTGGGATCTCTTTATTATCCACATCCATGTTTCTTAAAAAATGTATTTCAAAACATTATTACTATTTAAAAGAATTTGGTTTAAATTAATTTATACCCTTGTTTGACTTTTATAAGAGTTTTGTAAAGGAATCTTTCCGTCGTTTTCCAAACAAGGTGCTTTTAACCTTTTTGACAGAATTAAGGTAAGAATGTTTTTTTTAACTTATACAGCGGGTGCGGTAATTTTCTGCTGTTATAAAATCGTCGAAGCTTCCATTACAAGCTTATAAGAATATTTTCAAAGAAAATGTTTTATTAAATGATTTCAAAAATATAAAGAGATATTTCTCTAAAAAGAGTTTTGATTTCATTTATGTCAACATCCTTTGATGGATTTTATGCTTATTTGAAGTTGATTTATTATGATACAAAACTTCTATATTGTATTGAAGGTTTTGTGATATGTTTGGCTGTGGATGTGCTATTTTTATACCATTCATAGTTTATGATGAAAGTATTGACATTTCGTATACTAGTTTTAATACGAATGTTTATGTTATGTTTAAACCTTTTCATATGGGAATGCATTGGACTTAATATGTGACGGGTGGAGCCCGCTATAGCTCCTCGATGCATCGGTAGGTCTCATGAGACAAACTAGTGTCTTGGCACAAGGCCTTGGAAAAATCTTATTTGTAGTCTTGGCACGAGGCCTTGGCTATGTGGTTATGATAGTCTGGCATTATGCATTCCATCATTATGAAAGTGGTTATTGATATTGCATGTGATTATTCGATTAGTAGAATATCCATGTGAATAAGTAAATGGCATTATTTCATTTTACTTGTTCCATACTATGTTGAAGTTCAAGTTTAAAAGGCTTTTGTTTTAGTTATACATTGCCTTAAATGTTTATGCTTATTTTTTAAAGTTTCCGCTATATTGTTATCCTTACTGGGCATTTGAGCTCACCCCTTTTCTATGTTTTATTTTTCCCAGGATGTGAAGAAGTAAGTTATGAATGACCTGCAGGGATAGTAAGTGGGGATATGAGTGTGGAATATGGAGACTATGTTGTTTTAGTATTTTTCCACTTTATTATGTAATACTTTATGAATATATCTAGTGTTTCCAAGGATACTAAACCAATTGGTCTTTCGAGATTTGATCTTTCTTGTGATCATGCC
Source organism: Viscum album (assembly GCA_963277665.1). Lineage (NCBI taxonomy): Eukaryota > Viridiplantae > Streptophyta > Magnoliopsida > Santalales > Viscaceae > Viscum > Viscum album. The sequence continues at coordinate 705,820,485 of OY728167.1, read as the reverse complement.
AATGTAATGTAATAATGCAACGACTCTGGGTAACTGGGGTCGGGGCATTACAGTTGGTATCAGAGGAAGTTTAGTACAAACCTTGGAAGCTATATTTAGATAAACTCTGATTAGAGCACGTAGACCTAAGATGGACTTTGAGGATTAGTATAGAAGAACTTCCTAGAATTATGGTATTGTAGAGATTTTTTGAGTTTTTCGAGCAATACATCCCTGTCTGGATACGAGCAGGTAGAGGCGGCTCTGGCACAGATGTACCTAGGGGTAAAACCCGAAAACACCGCTTTGATCTAGACTCAAACGGTAACTGGTGCACGACAACGGGCCTTACTGCACTCTTGGTTACGACACTCCCGAGGGATATGCTTAGGATAACTCTCATTTTCTTTACAAATCATTATGAAGGGTTTATGAGTATATACTTCCTCAAAGGAGACATTTTTATGATTATGGATTATATCCATAAACTATTTAATTTATGTTATGTGTTTTACAAGTTTGGGATTAGGTATTGTTATTCATAAACTAATCTAATGTATGCCATTGTTTAGAAATGGCGCCCAGTAGAAGGAATGATAACTCTAGCAATGCACATGATACAAAGAGAAAGAAGGATCATATATTTCATGGTCTTAATCCAGAATTTATAAGAGAAATAGTCTCGCATGTATTATCATCATATGAAGAAGTAATATCATGTGTTTATAAGATTAGTAAAGAGTTTGCTGATTCCTATGGCTTTGAAGGGAAGCAAGAGAAGAAAAGGAAGGAAGAGAGAAATATGGATAAGGGGAAGAGGGAAAAGAAGAATTTTCCCATATGTGATAACTGTGGAAGGAAAAACCCTGGAACTTGCCTGAAAGGTATGGGAGTTTGTTATAAGTGTGGAGGAAAAGGGCACAAAGTACGTGACTGCAAGGGTAATAAAATGGTTTCGAATGTACAATGCTTCATTTGCATGGATTTTGGACACTACGTGAACCTATGTCCCAGTCATCAGACTATGTCTCAAATGATGTTATTGGATAATAATCAAGTTATGATACTACCACAGATGAAGAGGAATGATTAGAGTTATTATGTTGATTATGTCATTTGAGTGTTGTATCAACAATGTACTTGTTATAATAATTATGGAGTATATAAGGATTGTACTGCAGTATTATTTCATTAAGGACTTGAGATTGTGTGGAACAAAGAAAAGTGACTCAATAACAGGTTAAATTTTTGGAAAATATATGGTTGAGAGAAAGATAAACCATAATATGGTTCTGATACCGAGGTAATGATTTTAGAATAATACATGATTGATTTGGATAAATTATATTGGATATTCTTGACTACCTTGAAGCTGATTAATGATTTGTATATTCCATCATTGTTGGGGTTTAAAACATTTTTGGATTGATGAAGTTTATCCAGAATTTTATATGGAATAAGGGAGCATGAATGTAATCAATAAGGATTATGGTAATTCAGGATGTTTCAGTGTTTTAAAAGAATACATGATGAAGGTATTAATATGATATTACGGGGTAAAAAGGATCTATATTATGTTTACCTTCCTTATAAATTTTGGACTATGATTTTGGACAGAATTATTTTGGATAAATTCTAGTTTGAGATTAATTTTGGATTGCCATAAAAGGACAACTTGGAGGTCGGGCGGCAACCCGTCGCGACCGGAGAGTCCACATGACTTGAACCCGCAACCGAAGGGTGACAAAGGTGTATCACCAACCACTGGCCCATGAGATGTCCTGGATTAAATAATGTAGTTTTTTTAAAAAGATCTGGTAGATGAATTATAAATTCATTTATTTTGGAACCCTGTACGAATAGTATAAATAGAATTTTTTTTACGTTCTATTATCTTTTAGAGCGAAAGATGAGTTTGTGGTAGAAATTTATTAATGGATAAAACTCTAATTATAAAGTAATTATATCTCCTTATGATCTTATCCAATCTCATAAATAAATTCCTCAACATTAAGAAAAGGAACTTTGAACAAAAATGTTGTCCTAGATGGTACCTTAAATCATCACTAATTTATGGCTTTGGGATTGTTGGCCTTTTCATAGCCATGTTCTCTACCACTCTCCATCAAATAATTGATGGTTAGATTTCTCTTCCATATCCATATTTTCCTACATGGAACCCTAGTATGTGTTATTTTTGGTAATCTTCATACTTTCCACTCTTTATTTTAAATAGAGGCCTCATTAATTCATTTTTCAATGTAGGATTTCAACTAAGATATTTTGAAACGTCAAAAATGTGTTATCCCAATACCCTATGTTTTGTTGAACCGATGGTATTTCAAATCATCATAGATTGATGAATTTAAGGACCTCAATTTTATACATGTTTGTGATTGATTACCTCAATCACTACTTATAAATATTTACGTTTTTCCTCCAATTATATGTCTCTAATTTCCACCAATGTTCTCCTAATCGAGATCATAATTTGGTGGTGACCCTTTCATTTCTCTTTTCCTCATATTAAGACTAAATTTTAGTAAACTAATTTTCGATGTGGTTTTTCCCACAAAGATATTTTCTATTTTCAACCTTTTATTTTCTAAGAACAATTTCAAATTGCGAGGACTCAATTTATTGAAGGAGGGGAGAATGTAACACCCCAAGATTTCATAGTGTGTTATTTCTTCAAAATAATTCTATAACTTGCACTACACGCAACACTGAGTTTAATCGCACCATGACTTACCAAACAAGACATTAAAAAGAGGTTATGAATAGTATTAACTAAATTTTTAACTAATATATCCTTATAATTTTAGAATCCATATTATGAGTTTCTTAGACATAATGCAAGAACAAATTCATTTTCAGTATTGCACTTTTATCAAATTTTAATAGTGAACCCTTTTTAAATACAATATTTTAAACTTTTTGACTAAATGGGGACATCAAAAATTTAAAATGAAACATCCCAATCTTCCACAGTACACTTTTCTTTGAATAATACAGTAGCGTGTGTTGTACGCAACTTCAAGTTTTAACACCCACCACAACCGATCAAACTAGCCGTTATGAATAGTAATACCTACTTTTTGAGATTTTATCTCTCAAAATGGACTTCATTTTTGGATTCTTAATATCTAATTTAGCCTAAGGTGAAATTTTGGTACTTTTCGGATAACTTTAATATTTTGATGAATAGTGAAAATTACTAAATTTTAATTAAAAACAACTTTTTTAATCAAAATAATTAATAGTGATAAATTATGAATTTGAGAGGATTTAAAGTATATTTAGAATATATTTTTACCATTTAATACAATGTTGGTCATTGGACATACTTTTACAATTAAACCGGACATAAACAAGTGTCAATATTTTGATAGTTATTATCTCTTAAAAACACGCTTTTTGTTTTAACAACGGGAATTAATTTTAAATTAATTTCTACCACTTCTGTGTTTTGAATTAGGAAAAATGGATTCCATATTTGGAATCAGGATGTTCAAATTGTGTAAATAGGTAACATTTATTTTTAGACATTTTGAATAATTACTGTGGTAAATATTTTATTTACCATGGTTAAGGGTAAATCCGGTAAATAAGGGTTAAAAAATAATATTATAATTATACTAAATTACCCTAAAACGTGTCCTAACCTTATTGGTTGATACATGTTAGACCATAGACATCTTTGGGTCGATTTTGGGACCCCATGGAGCCACTTTTAGGTGATAGGGACACTTTATTTTAATTAAGTTAAAATGAATACAAAAATGACACAAGCATATATCTTTTAGCAAGACAATTGTTACATAGGGTTATATATGTTGTATTTTCGACTATAAATATTAATTAGAAATCTAAAAAGATTTAATAAATAATGTTATTTTATTTATAATTTTTAGACATTAAATAATTTAATTTATTTATGACACAATGATGATGCAGTAATTACCATAATAGTGAAAAATTAAAATAATTGATATTATAAATACACAAATAAATATAATTTGAGACTTTTTATGAATTAAACTAATTTTCTAAGTTAATATGACATGTTAGGAATGATTTAATTAAATTTTTTAGAAGTAATAATTCTGTTATGAGTTTCACAAAAATCAACTATTGAATAGTGTCAAAATTGACATAAAAGGGTTTTTAAAACAAATATTATAATATTAATTGATATTAAATTCCTAAAAATATAAGGTTCGGCCAAGAGACTTATATCATGATATTTTTATCATTAATGGACCACTTGGGGGTCTCTTGGATGTATATAGTAAGTTTATTAACCATATTATATAAAAATACAAAGAGGCATTGTAAAAGTGAAACTAATTAACTAGGAGTTAATACTTAAAGATAAGGTTAATATAAGTACCCAAAACTGTCTAAATTCTATTCGTTGAGTGGTTTTCGACCCATACCCAACTTAAAATTTAAATAATCAACTTTGGAGCCATTAGAAACCGAATATGAATTTATTATAAATTAATATTTCTAGCTTTTCCAAAGGTGCCCCTCACCCCTCTTATAAAAGGGCACTCTTCCTTCTCATTTCTTCACACCTTCAAAGCCTTTTGGTTCGGAAAAAATCTGCCCAAATACTCTCCCAACTTCCCTCACTACAACCTAGAGGCCTTAGTTTGATCAGAAAGCCAGCCTAAGGATCCCTTTTGATCAAATCAAAAGGAAGAACCCGAAGAAGAGGTAATGATTTCACCACCCTTTTCCAAGTTCCTTTCTTCTTCCACTTCTTCTTCCTTTTTGTTACCATTGTAAAATAATAACTCCAGTATCATATATATACTGTGATGTTATTATAAATATGGTACAACCATAATCATTATTCTATACACCCTTTGAATAACATGTCACCATACGTGCGTACGTACGGCTTACCGTCTCCACGTCGTGGTGTAATTGTTATTCAATATATTATTATTTGGATGGGTATAATAATGATGTGTAACTCATGTAAATAATAAATATAACATGTTAATTATTCTGTATATATGATATAACATCCATTTATATATTATTTTAATATCAAAATAATGATATTGTCGCTCGTGCGTACGTACGGACTACCGTCTCCACGAACGCGATGAGATTCATTCTCCATCGTATCCATTCAAGTATAAGTCTCATTTGATAGTTAATAATAGTATATAAGGACTTTATATCATTCTATATATGATTAAGATACAACCTATCCATTAGAAACAGGGCTTACATAACTAAACATATAAAAGAAAACAAGTAAGTTAACACCCGAAACAACGATAATACTAAGATATTATTAACAAAGCAATGTTAAAAGATCATATATGATATCATATGAATGTATATGATTCTTGTATAATTTAATAACAATTATTTCACTATTATACAGGAGGTTAACCTACCCCAACCAAGGAAAAGTACAAAGGTAAGGGTTATTTCACAATCTCTTCATTATCCGAGGTTGTTTATATGTAATAATCTACTGGGATCTCTTTATCATCCACATCCATGTTTCTTAAAAATGTATTTCAAAACATTCTTAAGATTTAAAATAATATGGGTTAAAGTAATTTTACACTTTTTTGACTTTTATAAGAGTTTTGTAAAGGAATCTTTCCGTCGTTTTCCAAACAATGTGCTTTTAACCTTTTCGACAGAATTAAGGTAAGAATGTTTTTTTTAACTTATACGGCGGGTGCGGTAATTTTCCGCTGTTATAAAATCATCGAAGCTTCCATTACAAGATTATAAGAATATTTTCAAAGAAAATGTTTTATAAATGATTTCAAAAATAGAAAGAGATATTTCACTAAAAAGAGTTTTGATTTCATTTATGTCAACATCCTTTGATGGATTTTACGCTTATTTGAAGTTGATTTATTATGATACAAAACTTCTATATTGTATTGAAGGTTTTGTGATATGTTTGACTGTGGATGTGCTATTTTTATACCATTCATAGTTTATGATGAAAGTATTGACATTTCGTATGCTAGTTTTAATACGAATGTTTATGTTATGTTTAAACCTTTTCATATGGGAATGCATTGGACTTAATATGTGACGGGTGGAGCCCGCTATAGCTCCTCGATGCATCGGTAGGTCTCATGAGACAAACTAGTGTCTTGGCACAAGGCCTTGGCAAAATCTTATTTGTAGTCTTGGCACGAGGCCTTGGCTATGTGGTTATGATAGTCTGGCATTATGCATTCCATCATTATGAAAGTGGTTATTGATATTGCATGTGATTATTCGATTAGTAGAATATCCATGTGAATAAGTAAATGACATTATTTCATTTTACTTTTCCCATACTATGTTGAAGTTCAAGTTTAAAAGGATTTTGTTTTAGTTATACATTGCCTTAAATGTTTATGCTTATTTTTGAAAGTTTCCACTATATTGTTATCCTTACTGGGCATTTGAGATCACCCCTTTTCTATGTTTTATTTTTCCCAGGATGTGAAGAAGTAAGTTATGAATGACCTGCAGGGATAGTATGTGGGGATATGAGTGTGGAATATGGAGACTATGTTGTTGTTTTATTTTTCCACTTTATGATGTAATACTTTATGAATATATCTAGTGTTTCCAAGGCTACTAAACCAATTTGTCTTTCGATATTTTATCTTTCTTGTGATCATGCCAATGTAATGTAATAATGCACCGACTCTGGGTAACTGGGGTCGGGGTGTTACATGGGAAGTTTAGAAAGTGTGAATTATGGCTTCAAGAGATTTCTTTTCTTGTCCATATTGTCTCTAAGGATGGAATCTCTGTTGATCCTTCTAAGACAAGAGCAATCCATCAATGGCCCGCACCAACGAGTATAACCGAGGTACGCAGTTTTATTGGTTTAGTAGGTTATTATCGGTGTTTCATCCAGAATTGTGTCCGATTGGCTAACCCATTAACCAAGATCACACATAAAGGGGTTAAATTTGTTTGGACAAAAGAGTGTGAAGAATGTTTTGAATAATTGAATATAATATTAGTCAATGCTCTCATCTTGACTCTACCGTCAGGGAATGATGGGTTTGATATTTATAGTGATGCATCAAAGAAAGGACTTGGTTGTGTCCTTATGCAGAATGATAAGGTTATTTCCTATGCCTCACGACAGCTAAAAATTCATGAACAAAACTATCCTACTCATGATCTTGAGTTAGCAGCTGTAATCTTTGCTTTGAAGATATGGAGACATTATCTCTATGGTGAAAAATTGAGATATATACTGATCACTAGAGTTTGAAGTTTATTTTCTCACAGAAAGAACTCAACATGAGGCAAATAATATGGCTTGAATTACTCAAGGATTACGATTGCACTATACACTACCACCCGGGGAAGGAAAATAAGGTGGCTAATGCATTGAGCAGAAAGGATCATGGATTTTTGAACAATATGAGAGTTGAAAGGGATCATATTTTCATGGATTTAGTGAAGATGGATATGGGAATAACCATGGAAGGTGAAACATCAATGATTTTTCAAATGGTTTCCAAACCATCTTTACTAGAAAGGATAAATAGTTCTCAGACCGATGATGAAGAGTATAAAAAGAAGATTAAAGCTGTGAATAATGAGAGATTGAGTGACTTCGTATATGAAGATGGAATTTTGAAATTTGGGAAGAGACTTTGTGTTCCCAATATACCTGATCTAAAAAGAGAATTATTATATGATTCCCATAGCTCCAATTTCTCCATACACCCTGGTAGCACCAAGATGTATAGATATTTGAAGGAACATTTTTGGTGGGACAACATGAAGAGGGAGATTTCTGATTTTGTGTCGAGATGTATGGTTTGTCAACAAGTGAAAGCTGGAAGGCAACAGCCTGGAGGAGTCATGCAACCTCTTCCCATACCTGAGTGGAAATGGGATAATATTACAATGTACTTTTTCATGGGACTACCAAATACTCCTAGAAGGAATGATGAAATATGGGTCATTATTGATCATCTTACCAAGTCAGCACATTTTCTTGCTATAAGAGAAGATTTACCACTTGATCATTGAGCAAGGATATATATTAATGAAGTTTTAAGACTTCATGGTGTACCCATATAGATTATTTATGATCATGATCCCCATTTCACATCAAGATTCTGGAAAAGTCTTCAGAAGGCCTTGGATACTGAACTTCGTTTGAGCACTACCTACCACCCTCAAACAGATAGACAATCAGAACGAACTATTCAAACCTTAGAAGACATGTTTAGATCTTTCTCACTTGACTTTCAGGGTATGTTGGATCAATATTTACCTCTGGTAGAATTTTCCTATAACAATAGCTTCCATTCAAGTATTCATATGGCACCATATGAAGCATTATACAAAAAGAGATGTCGCGCACCAACTTGTTGAGATGGTGTTGGTGAAATAAAACTCATAGGCCCAGAACTTGTGGAGGAAACGATGGAAAAGGTGGAGGTAATCCAAACCCGCATCAAAGCATCTCAAGGTAGGCAGAAGATTTATTCCAATAACCGAAGGAAGGATTTGGAATTTCAAGTCGGTGATCATGTTTTCTTGAAAGTATCTCCATGGAAGGGAGTTATACGTGTTGGTAAAAAAGGTAAATTGAGTCTCAGGTACATCAGACCTTTCGAAATTCTAGAATGAATTGGGGCTGTAGCTTACCGTTTGGCAATGCCGCCAAGTCTCTCAAAAGTACATGATGTGTTCCACATATCACTGTTGAGAAAATACATGCCTGACCCAACGTATGTACTCACCTATGAAGAATTATAACAAAAACCTGATCTATCTTATTGTGAAGATCCTATCAAGATTCTTGATACAAGAGAACAAGTGTTGAGATACCGGACAACTCATCTAGTAAAACTTCTATGGAGAAATCATAAGATGGAAGAGGTGACGTGGGAACCCGAGGAACTTATGATAAAGAACCACTAGAGCCTTTTTATGCAGTGATATTCTAGAAATTTTGAGGAAAAAAATATTTGAAGTAGGGAAGAATGTAACACTCCAAGATTCCATGGTACGCTTCTCTTTGAATAATATAATAGCGTGTGTTGTACGCAACTTTGAGTTCTAACACACCACAACCAATCAAATTAGCCGTTATGAATAGTAATAACCACTTTTTGAAATTTTATAAATTTTATTTTTCAAAATGGACTTCATTTTTGGATTTGGAATATCGAAATTATCCTAGGGTGAATTTTTGGTATTTTTCTGAAAACTTTCAATTTTTGATGAATAGTGAAAAACATTGAGTTATTGGTTAAACCCAACTTTTTATTTAAATAATTCTTTATTTAATTTAAATTTATATTAGGTCAAAATATATACACAATACCTATATAAGTTCAATGTAATTCATTGGATTCAATTTATATTAATTTTAGATATATAAAAATTTTATTGAACTTTTACCGTTTTTTACCCACCTCCTAGGAGCTTTTGCAAATTTGCATAAAACTTAATTTTACCGCTTCTGTGAGTTTAATTTCAAAAATCCGAGAGACATGGTTTATATCAGTAAGTAAAATTTGGTTCAATGAGATGAAAATAATTTTTTCTGAATAGTAAATTTTGACTTTTATTTACCACGGTTAAAAGTAAACAGGGTAATTAAAGGTAAAAATGATATTATTTTTACCCTAAAACATGTCCTAATTCTATTGGCTAAGTGTAATTTGACCAAAAACAACCTTACAAATAAAATATGATCCTTTAGGTCTAATTGTATTAGAATAGAACCTTTATTATTATTTAATTCAAAGAAGAGTTAAAAGAGTTAAAATCAAAGTTTAATAACTAAGACATTTTTAATATAGGGTTATACATAAGATAAATTATATTATAAATATTAATTATAATTAAAAAATGATTTCCTATATAATGGTATTTTATTTATAATTTTTATACGTTAAATATTTTAATTTATTTATGACAAAATGATGATGTAGTAATTACCGTATTAATGAAAGATTAAAATAATTGATATTATAAATACCAAAATAAATGTAAATTAAGAATTTTAATGAATTAAAAAAAATTTATAGGTTAATATGACATCTTAGGATTTATTTAATTAAATTTTTTAGAAGTAATCATGCTTTTATGATTTTAACAAAAATCAAATACCAAATAGTGTCAAAATTGACATAAAAGTGTTTTTAAAACAAATATTATATTATTAATTGATATTATATTCCTAAAAATATAAGGTTAGTAAAAATGACTTAGATAAGGTTATATATATTAATAATGAACCACTTGGGGTTCTCTTGTCTTTTTATAGTAAGTTTATTAACCATATAATATAAAATTACAAAGAGACATGGTAAATGTCAAACTAATTAACTAAGAGTTAAATCTAAAAGATAAGTTTAATTTAGTCACCCAAACCTATCTAAAACCTATTGGTTGAGTGTTTTTTGATCCATACCCACCTTATACTAGAAATAAATTAGTTTTGAGACATTATAAACTGAATATGAATTTATTATAAAATAATATTTCCATCATTTCCTAAGGTGCCTCTCACCCCTCTTATAAAAGGGTACTTCCCCTTCTCTCAAATTCACACCTTCAAAGTCTTTTGGATCGGCCAACCCCTACCCAAATATCCTCTCATCTTCCCTTAATTCAACCTATAGTCCCTCATTTAGTCAAAAAAATAACCTAATGAGCCCTTTTGATCAAATCAAAAGGAATAACCCGAAGAAGAGGTAAATATTTCATCACCTCTTTCAAGTTACTTTCTTCTTCCACTTCTTCTTTATTTGTTATTTCCATTATAAAATAATAAATATAGTATCTTATATATACTGTGATGTTATTATAAATATGTTACAACCATATTCATTATTTTATCCATCCTTTGAATGACATTCCACTATACGTGCGTACGAACGGCTTACCGTCTCCACGTCGTGGTGATGTTTGTTATTCAAATATTTCATCATTTGGATGGGTGTAATAATGAGTATAACTGATATAAATAATAAATATAACATGATAATGATTCTTTATATATGATATATTCTCCAATTATATATTATTTTAATATCAAAAGAATGATATTGTCGCTTGTGCGTACGTACTGATTACTGTCTCCACGAACGCGATAAGATTCATTTCCCATCGTATCCATTCAAGAGTAATTTTAATTTGATGATTAAAAATAATGTTTAAGGACTTGATATCATTCTGTATATGAATAAGATACACTGTATCCATAACAAACACGTCTTATGTAACAAAACATATAAAATAAAACGAGTAAGTTAACACTTGAAACGACGATAATACTAAAATATTATTAACAAAGCAATATTAGAAGATCATATATGATATCATATTAATGTATATGGTTATTGTATAATTTAATAAAAATTATTTCACCATTATAAAGGAGGTTAAATTACCCTCAACCAAGGAAAAGTAAAAGGTAATGGTTAATTTCACAATCTCTTTATTATCCGAGGTTGTTTTTACGTAAGTATCTACTGGGACCTCTTAATCATACACATCCATGTTTATTAAAAATATATCTCGAAACATTTTTACTATTTATTATACTATGAGTTAAATTAATTTATACCCTTGTTTGAATTTTTATAAAATGTTTTTAAAGTAATCTTTATGTCATTTTCCAAACAAGATACTTTTTGACCTTTTCGACAAATTTAAGGTAAGAGTGTTTCTTTTAACTTATACGGTGGGTGCAGCTATTTTCCACCATTATAACATCATTGAAGCTTCCCTTTCAAGCTTATAATAATATTTTCATAATAAATTTTTTTTAAATGATTTCAAAATAGAAAGAGATATTTCTCTAAAAAAAGGTTTTGATTTCATATATGTCAACATCCTTTGATGGATTTTAAGCTTATTTAAAGTTGATTTATCATGATACAAAACTTCCATATTGTATTGAAGGTATTGTGATATGTTTGACTGTGGATGTGTTATTTTTACACCATTCATGGTTTATGGATAATGTATTGACATTTCGTATGCTAGTTTTAATACGAATGTTTATGTTATGTTTAAACCTTTTCATATGAGGAATACATTGGACTTAGTAAGTTACGGGTGGAGCCCGTTATAGCTCCTCGATGCATCGGTAGGTCTCATGAGACAAACTAGTGTCTTGAAACAAGGCCTTGACACAATATTATTTGTATTCTTGGCACAAGGCCTTCACTATGTGGTTATAAAAGTCTGGCATTATGCATTCCATCATTATGAAAGTGGTTATTGATATTTCATGTGATTATTCGACTAGTAGAATATCCATGTGAATAGGTAAATTGAATTATTTGATTTTATCTTTGCCATATATTTATGAATATAAAGTTTAAAGGGATTTTTTTCAGTTATACATTTCCTTATATTTTTATGCTTATTTATGAAAATTTCCACAATATTTTTATCCTTACTGAGCATTTGAGCTCACCCCATTCTATGTTTTATTTTTTCCAGGATGTGAAGAAGTATTTTATGACTGACCTCTAGGGATAGTCATAGGGGATATGAGTGTGGTCTATGGAGACTATGTTATTGTAGTTTTTCATTTTATTATGTAATGTAAGACTTATTAATGTATCCAGTGTTTCCAAGGCTACTAAACAAATCGGTCTTTCGAGATTTGATCTTTTGTGATCATACCAATGTTATGTAATAATGCACCAACTCTGGGTAACTAGGGTCGGGGCATTACCATTTTAATAGAGAACATGTTTTAAATAAAATTTTGTAAATTTTATAAATATTATATTTAAAAAAACTTAAAATGTGAAATAATTTCATAATAATTTGGTTAGGGCAATTTTCTGATATTTTTCTGTGAAATTTCATTTTTAAATAAATAGTGAAAAATACTGAATATTTATTCCAATCTAATTTTTCATCAAATTTATTTATAATGTTAAATTATTTTTTATATTATTTTTTAATTTTAATTATATTAATTTTATATTAATTAATCCAATTTAGGTTATTTTAATCAATTTCACATTTAAAGTTCATATAAAAACCTAGCAAACATTTGAATGTTTTTAATTTAAAAACCCACATTATCACTCTGTGTGTGGATTAAATTTAAATTAATTTTTTCCACATATATGATAGGTATTTTTAAAAATGGATTCCATATTTGGAATCACAGTAATTTATGATGTCTAATTTGGTCAAAATAGTTTTTGAAAAAAAATAGCAGTGAAAATAATTAAAAATAATTACAATGATAAGGTGAAATTAAGATTAACAAGGGTTTAAACATAATTTTAAGAAACTAATTAACCTAGAATGTTTTCCAAAATAAATTATTTGTACATATGTATGCCCCATACCCCAATTGATCTATTTTTTCAATATATGATCCACTTTAAATCATAAAAATGTGTGTGGAATTACATTTTTCATAATTTACAAGAGAGCCACTCCTCCATTTTAAAAAGGCCTCCCCTCCTCCCACTTCCTCATGCCTATCGAGTAATATTGATTTGAAAAAGATATACCCCAATATATCTTCAAAATACCTCCCCTAAATGTATAATCATAACCATTAGATTATAGCCATCCATGAAATCCCTTTGGTGTGGACCCAAAAGAGTTACCCAAATAAGAGGAAACATCATTCTTCAAGATCATGAGTTTTATTTCTCTTTACACTCTTTCAATTATACTTATTACACGATTATATAATAAAAAAATTATCTTCAATATACTGATAAGTTTTTATTCTATTGTTTTGACCAAAACTTCACACACTTCCTTCTAATGGGTAACTGGCTTATCATTCTTCTGTACAGAGAACTACGGCCTCATGAAACAAAGTTGTTTGTTTTTCCATTACCACCTATCATGGTTGTAATTATTATGAACAATGTATTTATATATGTTATATATTATATTTATTATTTATTTATACTTATTTAATAATTTTATAACACATACCTTTATGTACTCCATTTTATGTAAATACAGTAATATAGTTCATGGAAGTGTGGACTACCGTCTCCACAAAGCGATGCGATTCACACACACTATACATATAATGTATAATGGATTTTTTTAATTAGTAATATGTGAAATAAAAAATATATTTATTATATTCATGAGATAATTACATTTTTTAAAATATAACATATCATTTTCTTTAATACTCTTTCACATTTTTAAAATGTGATAACGTCATCTGTGTATGTGTGCACTACCACCTACTCGACATGATGTGAATACTTTTACATCACATTAATTATATATATAATTATATATGAATATATAATAGGGTATTTCTGATATATTTATCATTATGTAAATTTTAATTTTACTTACCTTCTTTCCATAACGATCATTAAAAAATAGGAACGTTAGTCATGCGTACGTATGACCTACCGTATTCATGATTGCATTATTAGTTAATTATTCATAAACATATTAAATTATTGGTTTTAAAATTATAATTGATGTATAAATATGATAATTATGTCATTATATTTATTCTAAAGATGTTATGTAATGACCTATTTGACCATATTTGACCTACTGAAGTAGTTTTTTCACAGATAAATAAAATTTGGTCAAAACACCCTGCATAAATTGAATTGTTTAATTAGTTGTATACAACATGGTAATATATGAAATAAAATTAATAAAAAACATGAAATAGGTTTTAATTAAAGTAAATAATTAACAGGTCTTTATTATTCACAAACATAAAGTCACATGTGACAAGTTTGATGGAAGGTAATGGATTTTCATCTCACTTTTAAATTTGTGTGATAAATTCCATATTAACCACTTACTTATTTTGTGTGGTGTATCTTATACACCTTTTGATATATTATATCATTAATCCTTTTATATTCATATAAATATTGACATTCATTTAATGTTACTCCATTATGAGGATCAAGAATTCAAAATTTTCACAGTGGTATGGGACACTTTGGAATGAAAGAATATTATTTTCCTTAAGAATAATATTAATGATATTTAAAATTTATTTACATTAAAGGAAATTATAAAAAAAAATTCAATAAAACCTTTCATTTTCCTCTCCTATAGTTATTTATGAAATTTATTATGTATTAGTACTACTTCCACTCTTTGGTCTTCAAAATGTTTTAGAAAATGTGTTTTAGAATATCTGACATCATTTCTCTCCTTAGTTCGGAAACTTGTTTTGTTTTAAATTTTTTGTTTTCTCAAAAGGTTTTAAAAAATGTTTTTTTAACCATTCCAAAATTATTTAATAAATAAATTTTTACCCATTTTTTTCAATGGAATCTTATTGTCTCTTTCCGAACAAGGATTTTTTCTATCCTTTTTACAATGTAATAGGAATTTTTTTACCTCGTACGACATGTATGAATTTACCCTCCATCATTTCATTGAATCTTAATATTCATGTATAAAATTTTATTTTTTAAATGATAATATTTTCAAATTTTATTTTCATTGAAAAGTTTTTTGAAAAAGTTTTTTCAAAATAAAATGATATTTTCTATAATATATTTTAAAAGATATTTTTATAGTATTTTAATTCATCAACATCAATAACCCTTTAATTTTACTCCATTTTAGATATGTTGTTTTAATACTATCCTTAATATTCCTCTAGATGATTTATGATTGATTTGGACAAGGAATGAACTGTAATTCACTTCCTTGATTCCATTAGTTCCGTTGAAATATTCAATTTCTTATGATTATTTAACATTTCATTTCCCGTAAATATCCTTATCATTTTCATGGATACGATTAGTTCAAAAACCATAAACCATTTTTCATATGGTTTTTACATTAAATGAAATATTATTTTTTGGGGAAAATATTGATTAATCTGTATATTTTATTCAATATGTATATTTGATATGGAATATTGTGTATTAAATATAAGGAATTCTTGGGACATGAAAGACACAGGTTGGAGACTATCTAATGAAATCCCTATGGGTTGGGGACCAGTTAATCTAATCCACTCAATGAATCAGTAATATTATGAGATAAATTATTTTAGTATATTAGATGGGTTTCTACCCTCTATGCTAATCAGTCTTGTGAATAGACTTGACTATAATGGTTCCATGTACCTTGTAAACATGACATCTAATAACTAATAATTTCCCTCATTTAATTTTTGTTATTATTTATCCTTGAAGTTTTTCCTTAACATATATATGGATACATTTCATTTTTATTTAATTGATTAAATGAGACGTGATTCTATTTATTACCTTTCTTTATTGATTTTTCCTTATCGAGTTATTCGAATAGCTTGTGTTTCAAGTTATTACCGTGACATATTATTTATGAACTTCCTTTTTAGTTGGTTGATTTCATCTTATATGTTTTAACGTAGTTACCATTCCATAGTTGTAATTCTTTTTGATTAATTATTGATATTGATATACTTTAGACATACTAATAATTTGACCTCACCATAATTGTTTTTCATTCCCAAGGAATCCAAGAAGTATACTATGAAATATTTTTTTGGATGTACTTGATGAATAATATTATCCTTGAATGAAAGAAATTGTATTATAATTAGTGAATTCATTTGTTATACTATAATCATGTCTATTTCTGGTTTGCCAAGACTTCTAAACTCTTTGGTCCATTTGGATTTTATTCTTTATAAGCATGCCAATGTAAGGGTAGTAGAAACTAGCTATAGGTTTTATGGTTCAGGTATCTACAATTCGTATCAAAGGAAGTTTAGTACCAATCTTGGGAATTAGATTTAGGAAAAATAGATTATAAAACATAACCCTAAGTTAGAATTTCAGTATATGTATAAAATAACATCCTCGAATTTTTTTAAGTTAGAGATTATATGGGTATTATTAGAAATATAATCATTTTCTATGTAAGGACCTGGAAATTACATGTAATTTTTTTTAATAATATGTAATATTATGAGTCCGTGAAAATTGACGGCGCGTGATTCTGAGGCCCGGTGTTTTCGGAATGAATTTCTAAACATTTTTTCAGGTACGTTCAGTAAACGTGTGAACAGGTTTTTGTAACTTATGAACCAGTGCTCGGAATTGAAATCTGAGGTCATCGTTGAACTCGCAACGCCAGTATTATCTTAATGAGACCTTCACCTCGAATGTAGTAGGTCGAGGGTGAAAGTTAGATTTTGTGCTTTTCGTGGAAATAGAAATGAAATAAAATAAACTTTTATTTTATTTTTATAACCTCCTTTTTGAAAGTTCTATGGTGGGGAACACTGAGCCTAAACCCCCCAAATTGAATTCTTAAAGGTGGGGACCACCCGACTCTTGAACTCCCTCTTTAAAGAGGGAGGTGACTTTAGGTTTCCTTTAAATTAATTATGCCTCATCAATTACTTAATGATGCAAACTTAAATATTGCCAACAAATTAATTAATAAAACATAATTTAAGTTATTTTGGAACCTCATTCCTTTTATAGGATTGTTGGAAAAGGAGAAGGGGAGAAATTGTGGAGGAACATTCTCTCCAACGAAGAACACCTCCCAATGAAGATCTTATTCAACAAAGAATACGCCATCTTCTCCAACAAAGAACGTGCCACCTCCAACGTGGGATGTCTTCAACAATGATGAACTGATATCCATCCTTCTCTCTTCACTGATGTCAAAAAACTTTCGAGGTTGGGGTTTTGTTGTTCTTCGTGTTTTGCATTGAATTAATCCTCTTGATCCGCCTGCTACAGAACTAATGCGGAGGGTGCGGGCCAAACGAACACGGCCCAATCCCTATGATGATCTTCATGGTTGTTGTATTCTTTGCGGAGGAGAAAGATAGTGAATACCTCCCTGGGCTAGCTGCACAGAACTGGGGCGGCGCACATCCACGCCACCGGTAGAGAAAGAGGTCACGTCGGTGGATAGAGGGTGGTCGGTGCTTCGGCTGTCCACAGAATCATGGGTGGCGTGACCCCGCGCCTCCTTCGGAGGAAGTTTTCGTGGCCCTCCTGGCCGCGGTGGATGGAGGAAGGTGGCCGACATTCAGTCGACCGCAGAGGGGCGGCGCATGACGCGCTGTCGGGAGGAGAAGGAGTCGTCCATTCCGGTCGGCCGAGTTGTACTGAGAAGGACCTGCTACAGGTCTCACGTGCTAATTGGAAACCGAATGGGTTCATCCATTTAGCGAGTGAAGGCGGGCGCGCGACTCCCCCCCGCATGCGGCCAAGCTGGGCCGCCCAGTACGGGCTAGACTGCCCAGTGCAGGTCGGGCTACCCAGCGCGGGTCAGACCGCACAGTGAGGCTCAGGACACCCAGTGCGAGCCGGGCCGCCCAGCGCAGGTCGGGCCGCCCAACGCGGGCCGGTCCACCCATCGGGCTAGACCCAGCAGTCCTGGTCGGTCCAGCCAGGTCGGACTGGACCCGGACCAGTTTCGACTCATTCCACACTTGTGGCCATAACTTTGGCACCAGGCATCCATTTTATGAACAGTCTGCGGTTCCAGAAACCTTGGAGTGAGACGGTCCTTTTGGTATACCCCACTTGAGATTTGGATAAAGTTGGGGTACTGTCGGGTTGTATCAAGCACGAATCCAACCGGGCCCTCTGGACTAAAAGGATAATAACTTACAGACCGGGCATCCGTTTGATGCACCGTCTATTGCGTTGAGACCCATATGATGTGGAGGTCCTTTGGGATACTTCTTTGTGGTACTTTGTGGTAGTTGGAGTATTGACCGTTGTCTTTAGGATTGGACCCTCCTAGAGACAAGCGAGCTTAGTGTGGGAACCCTGTAGCTAGCTGTAACATGAGAAAGGTATCCTATGTGGGTCTGTGTTTTGGGATCCTAAGTGGGTCTGTGTTTGATGGTACCACATGGATCCTCTCTAGGAATCAAGGCAGGACTACTCTAGGATCCTTTGTGGGTATGTTGTACTAGGATCCTGTGTGGGTCTGATGATGTACCAGGATCCTGTGTGGGTCTGATGATGTACTAGGATCCTGTGTGGGTCTGATGATGTATTGGGATACTGTGTGGGTCTGATGATGATTTACGATCCTCCGTGGGTTTGCCTCTTAACAAAGTAAGATGATTCAGTAGTTACATCTAATCATCTCTACTACTGTACCTAAGTTATACCTAGTGTGAGCTGAGTTTGTACCTTGTGGTACTTTCCTTCGTTGAAATACCTTGGTGGTATTCTTCTTTGTGGCATACATGTCTGGTACTTAACTTCGTGGTATTCCTTACTTCATGGAACAATTGATCTTTGGTTTAATGAGTTGGGCCTTGTGTTTCCTCATGATTGAGATGGGTTTACTTGATAACTTAGGTATATGTATGGGCATATAACTAAGTAGGGTTGTCATTTTATTTCATGTTGTGTGGTTTATCCTTTTTGGATTTCGTGATACCTTGATGGTCTCGAGGTCCCTACTGAGTATCATTATACTCGCCTCTGCACGGGCTATGCCCGCACCTTGTTGTGTTTGGTGCAAACGACAGACATTGCAGACTGAGGATGAGAGTACCAGGAATGAAGGTAGCTTGGAGGTGGACATTAGACGAGGCATACCACAAAGACGGTCATTCGAGAGATGTACCTACCCTTCAGGTAGCATCCTTGGCAGGTGTTCATAGGAGTTGTTATCTGTTTACTTGTAACTTTTAGTTTTCTTGTACTTTCCATTTGGGCTTGTATTTTGGCCCCTTTTTACTTACTGCACTCACTCTATTTACTATTCAATTTACTCATGTTCATATCTTGTTGTGTGCTTGGTTTCATGTGTTTACAGGATATAAAGGCAATGTCTTCCCGGTTTTAGGGAATACGCCTTTTGGTGCTAGTCGCCAGCCCTTTGCCTATGGAAGGCGGGATTAGGGTAGTCACATAATGGGCCCTGAGGGACGAGTCATGACATTCTGAATATTATAATTGGACGTGGTTCTGGAATAGATGTACTAATAGTATCAACTCTGAAAAGGTGTATCAGACCTAACTTGGGGTAACCTGGTACACAACAATGGGCCTTACTATGAACCTAGTTTGACAATACCTGGGGATACACATAGGATAATTCACATGTTATTTATTAACTATTATGAATGATTTGAATAGATAATGAAAAGGAATTAACTAGGATAAATGTTAGACCAAGGAAGGACCAATGTTGAAATAAAATGGATAAATTTTTTATGTATTTTGGTTGTATTAAAAACCTTAGTTAAAGGGAAATTTAGTGACTAACCTTATTTAACGAATTTCCATCATATTTATTTTGGGAATTATATTAATATAGTTTTAGAAAAGGATATACCTGTGTGTTGGTTGACACCCAATTAAGTCTGGTAAGGCCACCGGTCTTGATACCATGACCGAAAGATAATATGTGTTTCAAACCAATAATTGACCTATGCAATGTTCTAATTAATGAAGGAATACCGATCTTGGAGGATGTTTTCTGCCGAGGATGAATGTCTCAAACTTGTGGAGAATATTTTTTTGGTTTCCACCCATGTTTATAGAGAGGCAAATCAGGTTGCTGATGCTTTGTCCAAGCGTTCAATAGAGGAGGTTTTCTCTTTATGGTCCTTCATTACACCAACCTTCTGTTGTGGTTTGGTTGATGCTGATGTGTGTGGTGATGTGTACACACGTCTTTGTTGACCCCATGTTTCTCCTCTTTTGATGTATTTACTTTTTTATTAATAAAATTTTTCTGGGAGTGGGTTTTCATACTCCTGAGTCTTCTGATAAATATTAATGATGAAAGTGAAATGTTTATTTTTAGGCTTATAGATTAATATATGAACCATATTGGCATTGGAGAATATTTAGAGACAAATTCAATGGATATATGGGACATATGATATGTTAGGTGTTTATTTTAGTACTTTAGACATCAAAGATAATTTTTGGATTTCAATTTTGTGATGTAATGGATGAATTGGAAATTGATAAAATAATTACCAAAGGATGAAATTTTTGTTATATAAATATATAATGTAAGTATATTTTCTTATATTATTCATTAATTAAATAATTCCTCAACATTTGGAAAAGTACCTTGAAATAAAATGTTCTCCTAATACCATATTTTTTGTTGAACCAGTGTTATTTTAAATAATCGTAGATTATTGGATTTGATACCATAATCATTACATTTATCATTCAATTGTTTATGATTAATTACCTCAATATCTCCCTATAAATATTTACTCTTTTCTTCAATGTATTCATCTCAACCTTCTACTAATGTTCAACTACATAGATACCTAGTTATATGTCAGTCCACATGACCTTTGTACTACCCATTCTCTATTTTATAGAGGATGTTTTATGAACCCTTATCATTATGTGGGATTTCAAACACAGTAAATATCAAACAATATATCACAATTATTGAGTTCAAATTTTGAGGGTGAAATTAAAATAAGGTGGGGAGAGTATAACACCCAGAAAATCTAAAGTAGTAACACTGTATTCGATAGTGTGTATGACACGTAAGACCAAGAATGTAATTATATATAACATCATGAGAATTTATAATATATTTAATATTTTAACTAAATAAAATTTATTTTATAACTTTCAATTAATTTTACATGTAGTTAGCACTCGTCTCACGAAATAATGATTTTTTTCTATGGCATGTGTTTCATACAGGACTGTGTTTTACCGAACAACAATATGTTATTAAAATATTATTATTTAATATAATAAAACTTATCCTAGCTATTAAATTATTGGATATGAATATAATTAACAATATTATAAAAATATGTGGTTTACATATATTAAAAAAATTAATTCATTGGTTACAAATTAATTATTAATGGATATAAGAACTATTTGAATATAAATGGAATGGTTTTATAGAAAACTATTTCTATGCCCATAAATTTATTTTATCCTAATAAATTAAATTAATTAAAATTAGTGAGTGATATTAATTTAATATATATATATATATATTATATTCAATCAATTACTTTTTATGTTCATCTAATATATTTGAATAGCATAAGATAAGTACAAACCCAATATTTTGCATAAAAATCAATATTTCTATAAAGGAACTTTAAACACATTCTAATGGAGAAACTATTTTAAATAGAATTTATGGATCTTTTATAAATATTATTTTTCAAAAAAATAATAATATTTGAATTCAAAATATAAAAATTAGGATATGGTAATTTTTTGGTATTTTTATGTGAAATTTCATTTTTTAATGAATAGTGAAAAATAATGAATTTCAATTCAAAATTTCTTTTTCATAAAATTTATTTATAAGGTTAAATTATTTTAAAAATTGGGTTTAATTTTTCATGAGATAAATTTTTTATTAATTAATCCAATGTAGTTCATTTTAATCAATTTCACATTGAAATTGGATATAAAAACCAAGAAAACTTTTGAACATATTTATTTTAAAAACCTGCATTGTCATCCCATCTGTGGGACTAAATTGAAAATAATTTCTACCACTTATATTATATGAATTTAATAAAATAGATTCCATATTTATAATAATAATAATTTATTGTTTTTAAAATTTTCATCTTTTGTTTTGACAAAAAAATTAGTGAAAGCAATTAAGATTAACTACAATGGTTAAGGAGAAATTATGCTTAACAAGGGAGTAAACTATAATACTAATGACAAAAATGACATAATAAGTTTCAAAAATACATTTTATATCTATATGAAGACCTTATAATCCCATTTATATATTTTTTTATTATTGGAGACACTTTCAATGGGAAAAACATGGGAGGAATTCCCTTTTCCAAAATTTACAAGAGTGCCACTCCTCCACTATAAAAGGCCCCCACTCCTCTCACTTCCTCACACTTATAAAGACATATTGGAGTGAAATAGCTCTATAAAAATAGATCCTAAACATCCCTCCCCTAATCCTATAAGCCTCACATGAGAATAAATTCATCCATGGAATCCCTTTGGTGCAAAGCAATATGACTTACCTGAATAAGAGGTAACATCATACCTCAAGCTCTTTAGTATTATTTCTCTTTCCACTCATTATATTCTATTTATTAAATTATTTTATAATAAAAATGTATACTAAATATATTTATTTTTTTTATTATATTTTTTTGATATACACTTACACAAACCTCCATCTAATGGGTTATAGACTTACCGTTATTTTGTACGACGAACTACCACCTCACAAAGTGGTCTTATTTGTTTTTCCTTTACCACCTCTCATGGTAGGAATTATGATGGAAACTATGATTATATATTTTACATATTATATTTATTATGTCTTTATACTTCATTAATTATTTTATAACAAATAACTTTATGTACTTCATTTTATGTAAATATGATAACATCATTTGCGGAAGTGTGGACTACAGCCTCCTCAAAGTGATGTAACTCATTCAAATTATACATGGAACATATAATGGATGGTTCTACTTAAAAATATTTAAAAAAAACATATATATGATATTCATGAAATAATTACATTTATTTAAATATAATATATCATTTTCTTTATTACCCTTTAACACACTTAAAAAGTGATAACTTCATTTGTGGATGTATGCACTACCGCCTCCTCGACACGATGCGATTCCATTTCATCACAAGAATTATATATGTAAGTTTAAATGATTAAATTATAAGTTACTTATGATATAGTGATCATTCTACAAAGATTAATGTTACTTACATTATTTTTATAATGATCATTGAAATATGGGAACGTTACTCATTCATATGTATGGCCAACTGTCTCCATGATTGCAACATTGGTTCATTTTTCATAAAAATGTTTAATGGTAGGTTTTAAAATTATAATTGATGTATAAATATGATAAATATTATTATATTATTATTCTGTATATGTTATATAATGACACCATTGACAATTGTTTACCTACCAATGTTGTTTTTGATACATAAACCGAATTTGGTCAAAACACAAGACATAAATATAATTAATTTAGTAGTTGTATACAACATATTAATAAAATAAATAAAAGTAATAATGAACAAGAAAATGTTTCTGAATATTTTAAATTATTAGCATAAGCTTATTATTCAGGAAGACAAAGAAACACGTGACTAGTTGGACATAAGTTAAAGGATTTCCATCTCACTTTTTACATCTGTGAAATAAATATCATATTCACCATGTACATATTTTGTGTGGTTTATATACTATCCATTTTTATATATTATATCATTAATCCTTTTACCTTCATGGTATTTTAAATTTTCATTTAATATTATTCCTTTATGATGATTATTAATTAAAATTATTCAATGTGGTATGGGATACATTGGACTACATGAATATTATTTTCCTCAAAAATGATTTTAATGATATTTCAATGGTATTTACATTAGAGGAAACTATGTTACAATTGTTCAACAAGACCATTCATTTACTTATCCTCTAGTCATTCCTGAATTTTTCAAGTATTAGTTCCATTTTTCAATCTTTGGTACTCAAAATTATTTAGAGAATGTTTTTAGGAAATCCTTACATCATTTATCTCTTTAGTTGATCAACATGTTTTCTTTTGAAGACCCTGTTTTAGAAAAATGTTTTCAAATATATTTTTTTAATATTACAAAATGATTTATTAAATACATTTTATCCCTTCTTGTCTTTTACTAATTTATTCAAAGGAATCATCATGTTTTTTTCTGAAAAGGAACTTTTCTAACATTTTTACAGAGAAAAAGGAATTTTGTTTTTACCTCATATGACATGTGCGAATTTACCCACTGTCATTTCATTGAATCTTATTTTGAATTTTTAAAAGGATGATTTTTAAATGAATAATCATTCAAAATTAATTTTCAAAGAAATTGTATTTTAAAAGGTTTTTCAAAACAAAATGATAATTTCCTCAATAATGTTTTTAAAAAATATTTTTATTTCATTTTAATTCATCAATAAAAACTACACTTTATTTTTAATCAACTTGGTATATGTTGTATTGATACCACTCCCCTTGAAATATTCAATTTCCTATGATCATTTGACTTTAAATTTTCCATAAATATTCATATCTTTTTTCAGGGATATGATTATAGCCTAAACTGTAAACCATATTTCATATAGGGTTTACTTTGAAATTAGTTTTATTTTTTTATAAAATATTGATAAATTTGTATTTGTTATTCAATACAGATATTTGATAAGGTATATTGTTTATTAGATATGAGGGATGTTTTTGACATGGAAGATATGGGTTGAGGACCATTTAATCCAAGCCCTATAGGTTAGGGACTAGTTAATGCAATCCCCTTGAAGCATCGATAGTCTGATGAGATTAATTAGTTGTGAAAACTAGTTGGTTTTATACATGATATGCTAAGCCTTATTGTGTAAGGTCTTGATGGTAATGATTCTCTATACTTATGTAACATGGAATCTAATGATTAATCATTTCCCTCATTTAGTTTCATTTATTATTCAACCATGATATTTTTCATCGACGTATCTATGGATACATTTTATATTTAGTTCATTTATAAAATGGAACATGTATTCAGTTATTACCTCATTTTATTTATTTTTCCTTATCTAGTTATTTTAATGGAAAGTATTTCTAATTATTAAATTTTCTTATTTTTATGTACTTCCTTCTCAATTTTTTGATTCCATGGTGTGTGTGTGTTTAATTATTTATCAATCCATAACTATTATTCTCATTGATTTTTTATTACTCCTACTATAATTTACCCTTACTGAGAATATGATCTCACCCTTATTTTTTTTTTCTTTCACCAGGAATCCATGAAGCGTACTATGAAATATATGAAGGGAAATAATATATAGAATAAAGTTATCCTCAAAAGAAAAAATTATGTTTTAATTATTGTATTAATTTTTAGTAATAAACTCATGTATGTATCTGGTTTACCAAGACTACTAAACTCCATTGTACATTGGGATTTTATTCTTCATAACAATGCTAATGTAGTGGTTATAGACACCAGATCTGTTCTTTCTGGGGTCGGGTTGCTACAATATATTCGATAGAGTCCTATTGAATGTTTTTATTTTCCCATTTTCGACTACATGATAGAGATAAAAATAGTTGTACTCAATGATAAACTTCAAATAATGCCTCTTAAACTCAAAAAATAGGATTTTCTTACACTTAATATAAATATTGTGTGAGGAACACAAAATATGGTGAGGATATTTGACTTCACAAATATGATTATACTCATTATTCCCATTTCTGTGAGGGGTATGTCCTCTTGCCATTTAGAGAATAATTATATTTTAGTAAGGATTTACATAAACTACCTAGCTGTAGCTAGTGGATATGAACCAATTACATAAATTCCCCATATGGAAAATGGATAGGAATATCTAGTATTATGCAGCACATCAGGGGATTCCAGATGAAGTTTTCATGGATTTGACATGTTTGAAACTTCTCAGTTCACTCCACACAACACTAGATCACCATAAACTAGATGTAACCAAGCCACCTGATTTGGTGTAAGATCCTATTTACAGATAGGATAAGACCACATGAGTATGTCTGTACTTCCTTCATGATGGTGGGGGCCTCTCTTTCTGAAATACATCTGAGGATGACTCCATTAAATATTGGTTTATAAAGTAATTTGATTCACTTGGCCCATCCCAATCTGTAATGTTCACTTCCTATCATCATATTTCTTCCTTTATAGATCGATCCAGTTAGGGGGGTCCTTCTTTAATGTAATCAATTATGGAATTGTTATATATTGGAATGGATTTCATCCGATTATTCTTTGTGGAAGAATTTATCTAATTGATTTACAACATGCCATTGATGACGATTATTGAGACCACCCTTCAGTGTGGGATGTAAAATAATACTTTATCCTAGTTTTTATTGACCAGTAATGTGGATGCATTGCCCTGTATGATAGCTCAATAATTGTTTGATCTATGTATATGATTTAGAATTGGTTAAAATGGTAACTCCACCATCATTCCCATCTCATAACTAATGAGAGTTTTCAATTCTCTATTCCTGGTGGAATATTTACCATTGATCTATTTGATCACCAGAACTTTAACATTTTGATTGACTATCTTCAACAACATGGAATCCTACAGCCCCACAACTAGGGATTTGTATTCAACATAATTATTAGTTGAACCTTTGAATAATGATAACTATTTTATAAATTTTTCCTTATATGGGGAAATAAATACAATCCCTAGAACGTCTCATTTGAACTTTTATTTTTCCATTTTCTTTACATTTGGAATTCAGGAGGCCCCATCAAAATACATATCCATCATTTTGGGACTTATGTGGTAATAAAAACCACATTA
This sequence comes from Viscum album, assembly GCA_963277665.1. Taxonomy (NCBI): domain Eukaryota; kingdom Viridiplantae; phylum Streptophyta; class Magnoliopsida; order Santalales; family Viscaceae; genus Viscum; species Viscum album. The sequence continues at coordinate 705,793,203 of OY728167.1, read as the reverse complement.
TCTAGATGTTCATAATTTAGTGGTGTGTTTAATGGGGAAGGATGTTCCATAAGGAAATTTTCTAGTTCTTACCCTTTGATTTAAATTTTCAATACAGATCATATATTATATTGTTTTGGGATAACATCCCCATGGAAAAAACAACAAGATATTATATTACTCTTAAGGATATACATGAGGGGTTAATATGAGAGTCCAAGTGGAATTCTCAATGTTGACTGTAATTCATCAGATTTTTGACTATATAGATTAGTGTGAGGAATTTCTTTTAGACATATGAAAAATGAGTCTCAATATATAGCATCATTCTACTAATATAGTAGAGACTATTTTCATTCCTCATTCAATTTTTCTAGGCAATGTGGGTGATGAGTGATCACACAATTGTAGAAACATATTGGATGAGTGGATTATATTATATGAACAAAATTAATAAAAATAGATTCTATAGGTACTTATTTGGGCCCCCAATATAATCTTTACATATATCATCCCATTGATAGTAAAATCATTTCATCATTAGATTTGTGAAGGGTACATATTTACCATCTAGGTTGTCTATGAAATTCTTGATATTAGCGAGGAACCCTTAGAACCCTTTTTATTATTAAATATCTTGAGGGGGGAGTATTTCATGAAATTAACTTTTCTATTATAGATTAACCTCAATTACTAGGTGGCGTACCAAAATGTTGATGAATTTTTATGAAATTACCCCAATAGAACACTTTATGGGATTCATCTTAAAACTTTTCCACTACAATTTTTTGATGATTGATTAACGATCAATGAATTTTTCACTATTCCCCCATTATTGAACTACCTGGTCATGAACACAAATCATCTTGGTTCATCCAATGAAATGTTTAAAGATATGATGCATGGAATGTTGATAAGTTCCATCATTCATTAAGGTGGATTTTATAGCCTAGTAATAGAATATTACTTGATAAACTCAGAATATAATGGATTCCTCATCATCAGGGGATATATTGATCGAATTATACACTAAATATCCATTCATGAAGTAATGTGATTTGATGATTAAAATTTCATCGATTTGGAGTTTTTTTATTAGTGCTGAGTTATCATCCTTAGTGAAGTGCCTATTAGGAACCCCAAAGTTGATGAAGCCCATGATATATACATTTTTCTTAATAGTAATGATGTTTTAAAACCATTTTTTTACTTAACATATTTGATAAAACTGGAATTGATAAATATATCAATATTTGATACTGCCATGTTAGTGTGATACAGGTACATTCACTTGGATTCCTATTCCAGACCACGATGGTCACCTAGAAGTCCACAGTGATGTGTATCTAAATACGAGTTTAACCTGGGGGTCTATGTATAGTTCCAAAAGAATGCATATCGATGCTACATCAATAAATAAATATACATATGTTTCTCCTCGATGGTCATGGAGGAACAAATAAGTTTATCCTTTTTACCACTCCATTCCCAGATTTACCTAACCATGCCCATAAATGGTAGTGGAGATTCCTTCCTCAAATGTTATAGGGGATTCCATGAGGTCATCCTCTTCTTCTTCCATATATGTAGTAGTGGGGGAATCTCAAGGAATAATGGATGATTCATGGTACCGTTAAATCTGTCGACGAGTTGGAGACTATGAGAATGTAAATTGATATCCAAGTCCTCTAGGGACAAAATGGGGGAATTTTGGGTATGCCTTCATCCATCACAGTTGTCCCTAAGGGAAGGAGTGGTGTGGACATCCTGAGTTGTAGGTAATTTCATGGGGAAATTTTCAATTTCTAATAATAGTGAGATAGAATATTTTGATCCGAACATAGTATTAGTCTAGATATCCTTTGACTAACAAAATTTATTTGGAGTAATCACTATAACATTGACATGATCTACTGATGTTTTTGGTTTAAAATATCATTGTGGGATTATATCTACACCATTGATCAATTTTATTGGTATTGCATAGTCACTATTGAGAAAACTATATGGATCGTAATGGGATGTTCCCAACCCATTTGTTTTGGAAACATTCATATCACACTGTTTCATTGGATATTTTACTAATCATTTATAGAAACCCTCCTCAGAATATCAAGATTCATTAAATTAAAAGGGGGTGTTTTCTCCACTTAGTATTTCTATCTTTCAATTTATGAGACATTTTAAACATTGATTGAATGTTGATAGAACTGTGGCATGGATATGAAGCTAATGTCTTCCAATAAGAAAATTGTATATCCTATCTTGCTTAAAAACCATGAACTCAACAATTTCCATGAGGTACCCAAATTGGGGCCTTAGAATGATCTATTTATGTGGATTTTGTTATCTCTTATCATACCATTGAATTGAATAATTTGTTGGAGATAATTCATCCTCACTATATCATAAAATTTAGAGAGTTGAGAGTGGCATGAGACTATTCCTAGAACCATTGTTGACTAGATCCTGTAAAATTTTGAAATTATTGAGATTTCTTGAAATGTATAGGGGGGATGATATATTTTTTAATAGTATAATTCTGATCAATCTCTATGTGTGATATAGAGGGTTTAAATACCAAAGAAGTATTTTTTTCTCAATAATTCTCAATGTCAATGACTTCTATCTAAAAAACCAGTGGACTCTGGAGGTCTGCAATAAATAACTCCCTATTTTCCTTTAAAATATGAATAGAATACTTGATTGAGGTCTTTTCTAAGATAGCCACAAACTAGTTCATAATCACATAATTTTTCACCAGTGGTCTGGACTTCCTATAAGTCGGTTTCTCATTGTTATGTGGCCTCAAAGATGATTTCACATGGTTATATGGGTCAGGATCTTGGTTGGAGGTTGGGGGGTATGAGTTTCAAATAAAGATAGATGTTCTAGTCTATTCCTTTTTTTTGTTTTGATCAAATAGTTGAAAAGACGCCAGCTAATTTTCTAAAACAATTGGGTATTGATGACTCATGAAAGACTATGGGGAATCTTCCTGCTCTTATTTGGATTTCTAATATGTTTACTCATGGGTATCATCCACGTATATGGATTTGGTGGTTATTTGTCTTGGGTATTATTTTCTTCCATGACCATTTCATACCATGTTCCCTAGTATTCGGTAGCCTAGGCCTTCGATTCCTCAGTCATGAACAAGAACACATATTCATGGGTATATTAGTCATAACATAAATGGTATCTTAAGTGAATTACATTAACATAGACAAAAATGAACTCTTCCTATAATGAGGATTTCGTTTAGTTTGACAATTCCTATTATATGGATGATAAAGGAATGAAATATGTGAGAGTCAAAAATAACATCGGTGTCGGGTAAGACCCTTCTTCTTGTGTCCTTTCCTACTTCTGATGATTGAGTTCACCTCTATTAGAAAGATTTAGGGGTGTCCTCTAAGGTTTCATAATCATGATCAATCTACTAATCCAAAATTTAAGGTTTATATAATCCTATTCAATACTATTTCAGGTCATCTAGTAAACAAATTTCTAACTTTTCCAAGCCTAGTCCTCTTTCTTGTCACCCTCTTCATTGGGTTAGGTGATGGTCACACATGTCACTAGTATGGGCGATTCTCCCAGTATTACCTATCCATAATTAACAATACCATGGAGGATGTCATTGATGACATAGAAATCATGGATTATGTGACTATGCCTCCTATAAAAAGGGAACAAATTAGGACCATCAACGAAGCCAACCAAATTGGGGTTTTAAGGCTCATAAAGAAATACAAGATAGTTTTCCTTTCATGTAAGGAATAAACCAGGCATCTATTTATTTGTAAGAGAATATAATTTGTTATTCCATTCCTAAAATTTTAAGCATCCCAGATCTATCTTCATCTCTAGTCAAAGGGGATGCTATTGTTATTATCACATAGTAGGAAGTGTCCGGTTATTCGGGGACATCATGGGTGTTTCAGTGGGAACCATTTTTTGTTTAAGAATAATTGTAGAATATTTTAATTTTCCATACCTTTTTCCTAGTGTTGTCACTGGGGATATGTATTTTTACCGAGTTCTCCAAATGGAATCATCCATAAGTTGTTCTATCTATGTGAACTCACATAATCCACCTAGGTATTTCTTCAGGATCAACGGTGGTTTCATCTAATCATGGAGGTTCTAATAATAATAATCTAACAACTTCTCCTATGAGTGTTGAATGCTAAATGAGTATGATATGCCATTCCATCTAGAGATAATGTAAGAGACTTTGTCATTTTTGAAATTTTTTTACTTTATGAGTTTCCTTATCATTATATTACATAGTGTGGAGATAAATTGGTAGATTAATTCATGATAGTGGTCTTCACAGCCTAGGATGGGCCCTTCTGGGAGGCTGATATACCAAACAGATGATCATATCACTGGAGTCTATAAGATATATATGATATTTTTGGTTCTTTCTGGACTTGAGGGCCCATCATATGACTGCATTACAACATGAATTTCATGAGATATTTTTTGAGATCCCCATTCTATCAATGTAGGAAAAGATTGGGTTGCTGAAATTGGTTAGGGGAAAAGTTCCATCCACCCATTCAGGGTATGACTTCCTCCAGGGTTGCACGAGGGTGCATCTCCCCTCCATGGATTCCATCAGAGTTTCTAAATACTCAATGGTGTTGATTCTTCATGAAGGAACAATCTTTTGGACCACCCAATTTTCATAGGATGTGGTAAAGGACTAACATTATTTGTTTTCATTCATTTAATGCTGATTTTATATTCATTCAGGGGATATATGATCACCCTGAAGATGAAGGGATTGTAATTGTAGTAGAGGAAACTTGTGGTCTCCCATGACAAATATGTCAATGTAAGACAATAGTCTAAATATGGATCCATCATGATGCTTGGATTAAAACCTAGTAGGTATATTCATTCCCTCCTAATTAGTTATTGGAGGGATATACTGTTCTTATTGAAGGTGATATCTAGTGGGGATATTTACCCTATGTAATTCATCATTGATCAATCTAAGGTTGTATATATCCCTATTATAATATTCTCGTTGTTCCTATATAGAGATGCAAAGCGGGCTCGCGACCCGCGAGCTTTGTGGGTATGGGGCAGATGTGGGGTGGGGTGGGCCTAAATTTTTTGACTATTTAGAGTGTGGTCCAATGTGGTTTGGGCCCGCGTGGGTGCGGACCAATGCGGGTTGAGCCCATGTGGGTTCGGTTTTGCCCGCGGGCTTGATTTAAAAAAATATATATTATTTTTATAATATATGTATCTTAACATTTTAGTTTTTTAATAAAAAAATTATGTTTAAACGGTGGAATATGATTTCTCACTATAATGGTCATATTAATTCAACATTTATTCACATGTTAATTTTAAATAGGCCTATATTTATTTTTTTAATATGATATTATATTATTTATATAGTAATTATTAATCATATTCACATGGTGTGTCAACCCATCTTTCAAAAAATTGAACTCATCACCCCTTCACATGGTTTCAATTATATAAAAGTTATTATAATCATAATATTTTTTAGGTAGATTTAATTTTGTTATTGTTTAATTTTATTTTTTTATTAAGAGAATAGGATAGAACCTCGTGAAAACACTATTAATAGCTTCCTCTGAAACTGATCGTTACCTGGAGAGACTTCATTCATTCACAGGTTTAGTTGTTCACATCACCACACAACCAATATTATCATTCATCGCCCATCACCGATCACTCATCTACATTCTATCACAATAGTTCTCCACCACATCGGCGTCACTGCATGCCACCATTAACCCACAAAAAAATGTTACATCACATCCTTTAAAACTCTAGTTATTTTTAATTCATACTTCTCCCCACAAATACCTTTAAGAATGATAAAAAATACAGTATTTAAATGATTATAAATAGTATTTTTTTGGTAAATGTGGGTAAGCCCACGGGCAACCCGCGGGTTTATGTGGGGTGGGGCGGGCTTGAAATTTTTTGTTCACATTATATGCGGGCTTTTGTGGACAAACCCGCGCATGCTCAAACCCGTGCAGGCTTGGCTCGCCCCGTCCCAGCCCGCCCGTTTCGCATTACTATTCCTATATGGTGAGTATTTCTCCCCTTCTATGTGGTGAGTGGGATATATCCATGCATTTCACTTTATCCATAGTGTAATGCTTCCAAATTGGCAGCTTCTCATCATTTGATGGTGTCAGGTTCTGGTTCCTTATCTAATTCTACAAATGTGTAGTCATTATTTTTTCATTAATACCACCTACCTCTCAAGGTACCATTTCTTCAATGTGCCCCAAATAATCCTTATTTTGGTCCATACTATCTGTTGTCATGATGTTAATAATGTTAACTGAGGCATACTAGAAGATAGTGGCCCCTTATCAGTCTCTATGAAATAGGGTAGTTCTATACCACTCACTTATCCTTTGGGGGTTATATCAGTACCTTTTGTTTGGACCCCTATATTGTTTGTACACCTTGACATAAGACCCTTATAGGGTCTGATTTTCTTTTCTTGATGCACCCCATGTTCTGGAACATGAATAGTGTCCCCGATGGATCCCCTGACCATAAATTCCATGTGAGACCTAATTTTCGTGGGTATATCACTTGGTGGGAGTAAACACTAGGGTGTTGTCTATTGTAAGAACTTGGATCTTCTTTTCAGGTACGTTTTTCTTTTTCTGGTGTTTTTTAGAAAAAGAGGAATTTCTGGAAATTTTTTAAGTACACGTCTTGTGCTTTATGAGTACACACTGTGTACTCAGTTACCGCGGGTAGCCATGTGCTGGTCGTGTAACGACCATGCACACGACCATGTGTGGTGACCTGGAGGCCACCTAAATTAGGGCCCAGTAAGGGCAAGTACATGCCATGTACTTATAAAGTACACGCTGTGTAATTTCTTTTTTTTCTTTAAATGGACAGGGGTCACGTCTAATCGACAGAAATCCCTCCTTCTAGGTCCGACTCATCCAAGAGTGCCCATACGCCGGTGATCTTCACCGAGCCCCCGACTCGTCATCCATCCTCTGAATCAATCTTTGTTGATTGTGTTGGAATTGCATCAGTGAGTTCTCTCTTCTTCTAGAACACAATCTCCTGATTTATCCTCTCTCGAGAAATATCATGGGTTGAGCGTTTTTAGAATTTTTTTATATGTACGGTGTTCTTGGGAAATTCAATGCTCGAGGTTCATGTATAATGATCCTACAACACTGAGGTAGGTGGTTTCTGCCTTTCCGTAGATAGTCATTGAGGTATATGTGCAAAAGTGTCCAATACCCTTGAACGGGGTATTGCGTGTTTACGGTTTTAGCTCTGATAATTTCCTTCTATGCTTATATGCTTGAGTATAGGTTAATTGACTATGTATAGGGTTGATTTCTATGATTTGGAAGTGCTTTCCCATGCATGTTTTGTTTATGGTCGTTTTGTCTTGCTTATCCTGTTAGGCTGTTGTGCTTTACTTCCTAGTGCTGACAGGATGAGGTGATCTTATTATCTGACATGCTGTTATATTGTAGACTATTAGCCAAGTAGTTCTTGAGGTTTAATTTTGTCATATATTGCTATGCTTGATTTACTTACATAGGGCTATGGTAACCTATTATAGTAGACCATAGGGAGAATGGACATTGAGGGCTTCTCCATAGTGTCTGTTTTTTTACTATTATGATGTGAGACCTTAGGGGGAATTAACGAAAGTGCTTCCTCAGAGTGTTTGTAGTTCCTCGACATGGGATACAGGGGGAATGAGATGTAAGTGATTTCCCAAAGAGCCTTTTAGTTACTGATATGAGACTATATGGGGAATTGACGGTGAGTGATTCCTACGAGAGTCTATGTTTAAGCTGAACCAAAGGGGTTAGACTGTGTGTACTTCCCAATGTGTTTCTTTTTCTTGTTAGGTTGAACCATAGGGGTTAGGCTGTGAATAATCTCAAAGGGTTACCTGCTTTGATTAGATGATTACCTGTTTTTATGAAATTCAATGCAATTTAACTGTAGGAATGTTTTTTGCTGAGTACATATTTGTTTACTACTTTTTACTTATTGCATGTGATATATATTCATTGACTATTAGGCACAGATCTTTGGGTGGGTGCCTTCTGGGATTAGTCTCAAACCATGTTTGGGTCATGATTTTGGGCTTAAACAGATTATATTGCTACAGGTTCAGAAAAGGGAAATCACCCTTCTACTTCAGGTACTTGATTGCTTTGGAGTTGGAGAGCATGGGACCAAGCTGAGGCTTGTGATGCTGAGAAGTTGTTTCTTGTTTTTATTTTGTACTTTGGTTTAGAACTTTATTCCAGCCTTATGACTTGTTTGGCTACTTTCCTAGATATAGGTATCATGCATCATTTATATATGTGTTCAAGCACTTTATTTCTTCAGTCTTCCACTGTTTACTATTGTATGGTATGTTTACTGATTCCTCTATTGTTATCTATTTTACACCCACTGTGTTACTATGCCAATGAGGGCATAGTTTCCCCACTATCACACCCATGGACCTTGCTACTAGTCTGCAGTCTCTGGCGTTTAGGGAAATGTGCTTGAGGCCATGTGACTAACCAGGTATGGGGTGCCTCTGGGTGGCACTCGAAACCAGGACGTTACAAAGTGGTATTAGAGGAATTCTTTTATTCTTGACTTACTATTTGGAGCCTTTAGCCAGGGATAGGTACTTGGTAATAAGATGTGCCTGTGAGTAGCTAACCTGTGTACATGGAAAATCAAATTTACCTTGTTATTGCAATTTTTTTCCTGATTTTTCAATTATTACAGTTGAATTGATTTCACCATTGGGTGATTCACATGATTTTTGTTGTTATCTTTGATGTGATTGAGGTTCTATTTCTGTTGCAACCCGATGAGATGAGGGAATGTCATCTCATGCATCATTTAGGCACTTTCTAGAGATCACATGTCATGCATTCTCAACATGCCAATTAGGGTGCATTAGTGATTGAATGTTGTTGTGATGGGTGTTGTGCTAGATATGCATGTTGTTGTGATAGATGCTTTGATAAGAATACCTTCTATTTGATAGGGTATTAAATTTTGAAAGGTTTTGTTTGAATGAATGCCAAACTTTCGTTCTTGAGGTGTTGTGGGCCCTCATGGACCGGAATTTGGAGTGTCATTTCCCTGTTATCCTTGTTTATAACATGAATAAGATTCCAATCATTGATTTTCGGGGAGTATGGGCCCTCACGGATCATAATTTAGCACTTAAATGTTTGTTTCAGTGTTTTTCTGGGCTCCGGAGTAGTTTCTGGGGCTTACTGTCCGAAAAAACCCAGAATACACGGCATGTAATGTTGAACAAATGTCATGTGTCCTTCTATTCGAGAAGAAACTGTTTTTCTTAAGTACACGATGTGTACTGTATGTAAACGCCGTGTATTCTCTAACCGTCTCACAGACTGTGTGGACAGAGACATGGGGTTTGGAAATCTTTGGTAGGACACTCCATGTATTGGATGTAGATGTTGTGTTGTTGAACCATGTAACCAACCGTGTGACTAACAACACGGGTCGGTTAAGCCTTTTCTGATACATGTTGTGTCCATCTGGAACATGCCGTGTAGTGTAAACCGTGTATCTGTACATGTAGCGAGCGACACAAGTCAGAAAAATATTCCTAGTACACACTGTGTCTGGAAAAAACATGCTGTGTAGAGTCAGCCGTGTAACCAGTCGTGTCACTAACAACACTGGTCAGTGAAGCTTTTCTAGTACACGTTGTGTCTTGCACGAACACACCATGTAGTCTTGTTTTAGGAGAACCATGTGGGTTAGCCATGTAAGGGAACTTGGGCAGGGGAAGAGGATTCAAGTACAAGATGTGTGTTAAGACAACATGTCGTGTATTTGGGGTGTTACACGACCTGGGTTGGTAGGAGAACACGCCCATGTGATGTCTTAAAGGAACACGTCGTGTAGTCATGTTTTAAAAAACATGAATTTTTTATTTATCCTATTTCATTCTTACACTTCTAGTTTCCATCCTTGATAATCTTGATCTAAGGTGTGCACTTGACTTTGTAGATCCATGCCACCGAGACGTCCTCTGGTTGTACACTAGTTGCAAGGCAATGATCAGACACCAGACATGGCTGATCACAGACTACTTGTAGATCCTCCAATTGTGAAATTCTTGGAACCAGCCTTCATTCCGGACATAGGTGCTGACACAAAGTTCCAAGAGGGATTTATGAGGTTCATACAGGCCTTCCGCAGAGTACTGCATCTTGTCCTTTCTATGGAAGAGCTGATGCGGGTCTTTCAGCAGCAACATCCTCCCACCTTTATAGTGGAAGAAGGACCTCAGGCTATAGATTCATGGTTAGAATCCATGCTTTCTATCTTCGATCATCTGGAGAAGCCTCCAGAGAGGAGGGTGAAACTTGCTACATACATACTTTGGGATTCTGCCAAGAGATGGTGGGATGTGATCTCACAGGCGGGACGCCAGCAGGTTATTGCTTGGGATGAGTTCCAATATGCCTTCTATGGCTACTTTTACCTAGAGGATTTGAGGGCTGATTGATCCCAAGAGTTCATGAGTCTAGAGCAGGTTACTCTTTTTGTTATGGAGTATTCGTCTTGCTTTACTGATCTATAGTTCTTCACGCCCATCCTATGAGGTGATGAGTTATTCCTGGTAAGGAAGTTCGAGGATGGTCTCAGGCACAACGTCTGATCTGAGGTGAATATCTTCAGGTTGACTTCCATCACTTCTATTATTAACTAGGTGCTGATCACAGAGCGCAATCTAAGGGATTTTGGAGTTGTGAGCCAGGGAGGCTCAACATCAGGAGTAAGTATCCCTCCTACTGACAGTATAAATTGCCGCATGGATTCTTTGCACGGTGATCTGATGAGGAGATACACTTTTTATGGTAGCCAGGTAGTGTGCTAACAGTGCGGGAAGGTCGGGCATACTAGGTTACATTGCCCGAGAGACCCAGTGGAGTGCTGATCATGCGGATTGATGGGTCATCTTCAGCGCTTCTGTCAGATCTTCTCACCGGCAGTTGGTGATAGAGGTTCTTCTATGACTCCTCGTTTAGGAGAAACACCACTAGTTTCTCACCAGTCTGGGAACTGGATTTCTTCCGGCCGTTCAAGTTGAGGTGGAGGTCGTGGTCGTGGTAGTCAGTCGCCATGATTTCAGCGACAACAAGGTGGATCAGCTCAAGGTGGTCAGGCAGGATTACAGGGTCATGGTGTAGGTCAGACTTTTGTAGTGGAGCAGACCCAACTAGAGCAGGATCTTGGAACCTCTATAGTTCGAGGTACGATCCTAGTTCCCTCAATTTTAGCTTCTTCTCTTTTCGATACAGGGGATTCCCATAGCTTTATATCTATTGTTGTTGTGGAGGGCCTTGGGCTATGTATCTTTTCTTCTGATGATATCTTGATTCTAGTACTCTGTTGGGGACAAGAACGGACAGTGTATGTCAGTGCAAGGAGTGAACTCTTGATATTGGTGGGTGTCGTTTTTTTTGGGACCTCTAAGTCTTATAGATGACAGGATATGATGTCATTCTCAGAATGGACTGGTTAGTTTCCTTCCAAGAAGTCATTGATTTCTATCTTCGTAGGATGAGTTTCACATCGCCAGAGGGAGGATACTTTATACATAAGGGAGAATGGGATGTCCAAGCGAGCAGAGAGGGACCCGAGCATCATGGGTTGGGAGGTGTTACATCCCATATTTCTAGTCTATATCCGGATGACCAAGGGACTTCACAGATGGACTTTCCTCTAGTGGTGGATCGTTTCTAGGATGTCTTTCTAGAGGAATTTTTAGGTTTTCCTCCAGAGCAAGAGCTGGACTTTTCTATTAAGCTTGTGCCAGGAGTGGCACTGGTGTCCATTCCTCCTTATAGGATGGCTACACCAGAGTTCCAGGAGCTCAAGAAGCAGTTGGAGGAGTTGTAGGCAAAGGGTTTTCATCCGACCCATTACTTCTCCTTGGGGTTCGTCTGTCCTGTTTGCAAAGAAGGCGGATGATACCCTCATACTTTGTGTGGATTATCAACCAGTTGACGGTTAAGAACCGATATCCCTTTCCAAGGGCTGATGATCTCTTTGATCATCTTTGAGGAACCTGGGTTTTCTCGAAGATTGAATTGAGATCTGGTTACCATTAGTTGCACATTAGACCCTCTGATATACCTTTTACAGCCTTCCGGAGCATGTATGGTCTATACGAGTATTTGGTTATATCATTCGGTCTCATTAACGTACCTGCAATCTTCATGGCACCGATGAACCAAGTGTTCCATACATACTTGGATTCCTTCGTAGTGGTCTTCTTGGATGATATCTTGGTGTACTCTCACACTCGACACGAACATGACTCACATCTTGAGATCGTTCTAAGTACACTGAGAGAGCATCAGTTATATGCTAAGCTCTCAAAATGCCACTTTTGGATGGACCATATTGACTTCTTGGGTCATGTTATCTCAGAGACAAGAGTATTAGTAGACCCAGAGAAAGTGAGAGCAGTGTTTTCCTTGGAGCATCCAAAGAACGTCTTTGAAGTATGGAGTTTTCTAGGGCTGGTTGGATACTAAAGATGTTTCATACGGGACTTTTCGCGCTTATCATCACCACCGATGGGTCTGACTAAGAAGGGTGAGAAGTTCTTATGGTTAGATTCTTGTGAGTCATCCTTTCAGGATCTGAAAGAGAGGTTTAATTCAGAAACGATACTAATATTTCTAGAGCTGGGTATGAGCTATACTGTTTACTATGATGCTTCAGGTATCAGGGCTGGGAGATGTGCTTATGCAGGGAGAAGGAGTCGTTGCGTACAGGTCTCGGTAGTTGAGACACATGAGATAAATTACCTGACGCACGATCTCGATATGGAAGTACTTGTTCATGCTTTATGCTGTTAGAGACACTACCTTCTGGGAGAGAATTTTTATGGTTTTCACCGACCACAAAAGTATCAAGTTCATCTTCACTCAGCGTGACCTGAATTTGAGACAGTGAAGGTGGGTTGAGTACCTTCAATATTTTGACTCTGAACTTTCCTATACACCTGGGAAGGGAAACACAGTAGGTGATGCGTTGAGCAGGATAACTCAAAAATAGGCAGTTTAGAAGGCCATCAGTGAGTGGAAACTTATGGCTATGTTCTCTGAGATGCATTTGGAGGTGCACGAAAGACATGAGAGAATGTTTCTTTCTTATATAGCTCTTACCTCTACTCTTCTTGATCGAGTTTGAATGAGGAAGCTATTATATTTTGAAGGCCTAGTCTTACGGGAAAGCGTATCATGAGAGGAACCTATTCCTGGGTGGACCAAAGGCGAGGATGAGATCTTTCATTTTCATGGGCGCGTATGGGTGTCAACAGACATACATGAGGAACTGATGCAGGACTTTCATTCCTCAGTTTGGGTATTTCATCCTAGTGTCAACAAGATGTATCGTGATCTGCACCGTTAGTATTGGTGGCCAGATATGAAGAGAGGTGTTGCTGGTTTTGTCATGAGGTGTTCTACCTGTTAGCAGGTGAAGGTGGAGCATCAACAACCATCTGTGCTTTTTTAGCAGTTAACCATTCCTGAGTAAAAGTGGAACGATGTCGCGATGGATTTTGTGACATGTTTTCCAAGGTCACCTCGAGGGAATGATGCAGTTTGGGTTGTCATTGACAGACTCATGAAGGTTTCTCACTTCTTGCCGATCAAGGATACCTCAAGTGTTGGTTATATGGGACGGTTGTACATCCAAGAGATTATACGTCTACATGGGGTTTCGAACTACATTGTTTCAGAAAGGGACACACATTTTACTTCTCAGGTCTGGAAGGGGCTACAAAAGGCTTTGGATACAAAGGTACTTTTAAGTACAGCTTACCATCCCTAGACAGATGGTCAGTCCAAGCGTACGATTTAGGTGCTTGAGGACATGCTTCGAGCATGCATCCTGGATTTTTGAGGTTCATGGGATAAGCACATACCTCTTGTGGAGTTTTCCTACAATAATTGTTTTCAAGTAGCTATTCAGATGGAACCTTTTGAGGCTTTGTACGGTAGGCCATGCCAATCACCCCTATGTTGGCTGGAGGCAGGAGAGGTAGCTATGATGGTACCTTGTCTTGTACAAAATACCAGAGAGTAGATAGAGTTGATTCGGAAGAGGATGGCTATCGCACAGTCTCGACAAAAGTCTTATGCTGGTCGACGGAGATGACCTCTAGAGTTCGAGGTCGGAGATAAGGTTTTTCTACATGTCACACCGATGTTGGGACACAGGAGGATTAGGAGACATGGTAAGCTTTCACCGAGATACATCGAGTTGTTTGAGGTGTTGGAGAGAGTTGGGTTGGCTGCCTATCTGTTGCAGTTACCTCAGAGGTATCGGGCTATGCATGATGTATTCCACATTTCTCAGCTTCAACGTTACTTCTCAGACCCATCTCATTTTTTCTAACCTGAGGAGGTTGAGTTAGAAGTGGATGCATAGTTCGAGGAGCATCCTATCTGGATTGTTGATCACAGTGCGAAGGTTCTACGTGGTCGGTCTGTTCCTCTGGTACGAGTGCTATGGCCACACGGGCGAGTACAGGACGAGACTTGGGATAGGGAGGTCGATGTACGATCGTAGTGGCTAGAACATTTCAAGGATTCTTATTCTATGGTGCCTTGCTAAAAAAATTCAGGGACAAATTTCATTTAAGGGGGGAAGTTTGTAAGAAATCAGATCAACTTTTCAGGAACGTTTTTCTTTTTCTGGTGTTTTTGAGAAAAAGATAAATTTTTGGAAATTTTAGAAGTACACGCCATGTACTTTATGAGTATAGGTCGTGTGCTCGGTTACCATGGGTAGCCATGTGTTGGCCGTGTAACGGCCATGCACACGGTCGTGTGTTGTGACCTGGAGGCCACCTAAAGCGGGGCCCGGTAAGGCCGAGTACATGTAGTGTACTTTATTTATTTCTTTAAACAGATAGGGGTTGCGTCTAATCGACAAAAATCCCTCCTTCTAGGTCTGACTCATCCAAGAGCATTCGTACGCTGATGATCTTCGTTGAACCCCTGACTCGTCATCCATCATCTGAATCGAACTCTATTGGTTGCGTTGGAATTGCATCAGTGAGTTCTCTCTTCTTCTAGAACACCATCTCCTGATTTCTCCTCTATCAAGAGATATCATGGGTTGATCATTTTTAGTATTTTTGTAGATATACGGTGTTCTTGGGTGATTCAAGGATCAAGGTTCACGTATAATGATCCTACAATACAGAGGTAGGTGGTTTGTGCCTTTCCGTAGATACTCATTGAGTTATATGTGCAAAAGTTCCCAATACCCTTGAATAGGGTATTGTGTGTTTATGGTTTTAGACCTGATAATTTCCTTCTATGATTGTATTCTTGAGTATAGGTTAATTGAATGTGAATAGGGTTTATTTCTATTCTTTGGAAGTGTTTTCCCATGCATGTTTGGTTTATGGCTATTTGGACTTGCTTATCCTGTTATGCTATTGTGCTTTCCTTCCTGGTGCTGATAAGATGAGGTGATCTTATTATCTGACATGTTGTTATGTTGTAGACTATTAGACAAGTAGTTCTTGAGGTTTACTTTGGCCGTATATTTCTATGCTCTATTGACTTACACAGGGCTGTGGGAACCTGGTGTAGTAGACCATAGGGAGAATGGATGTTGAGGGATTCTCTAGAGTGTCTAGTTTTTTACTGTTACGATGCGGTACCATAGGGGGAATTGACGAAAGTGCTTCCTCAGAGAGTCTGTAGTTCCTCGATATGGGATACAGGGGGGATGAGATATAAGTACTTCCCCAGAGTGCCTTTTAGTTACTGATATGATACTATATAGGGAATTGACGGTGAGTTATTCTTGAGAGATTCTATGCCTAAGCTGAACCAGATGGGTTAGACTGTGTGTACTTCCCAGAGGGTTACTTGTTCTTGTTGGGATGAACCAGAGGGGTTAGGATGCGAATACTCTCAGAGGGTTACCCGCTTTGATTAGCTTCTTACTTGTTTTTATGAAATTCAATGCTATTGAACTGTAGGAATGTTTGCTACTGAGTACTTCCTTGTTTACTATTTCTTTATACTTATTGTATGCCATATATATTCACTGGATGTTAGGCACAGATATTTGGGTGGTTTCCTACTAGGATTAGTCTCACACCCTGTATGGGTTATGCTTTTGGGATCAAACATATTATATTGCTGCAGGTACAGATTAGGGAAAGTTCCCTTCTACTTAAGGTATTTGATTGCTTTGGAGCTGGAGAGCATGGGACCAAGCTGAGGCTTGCGATGCTAAGGATCTGTTTCTTGTTTTTCTTTTGTACCTTGGTTTAGTACTGTATTCCAGCATTTTGACTCATTTTCCTGCTTTCTTAGACATAGGTATCATGCATCATTTATATATGTGTTCCAGCTCTTTATTTCTTCAGTCTTCTGCAATTTACTGTTTTATGGTATGTTTATTGCTTCCTCTATTGCTATATGTTTTACTTCCACTGTGTTACTCTACCAATGAGGGCATAGTTTCCCCACTATCACACCTGAGGCCCTCGCTGCTAGTCGGCAGGCTCTGGTGTTCAGGGAAATGCGCTTGAGGCCATGTGACCAACCAGGTACGGGGCGCCTCTCGGTGGCACCCGGAACCGGGACTTTTCATCTATTGGTAGACAATACCTTGCCTGTAGAAGACTGATATCCTTATGGGAGATGATTAAAATTCCCCCAACCCGGTAGACTAGGGTTTATTTCAGGTCATTATTGTAACTCTCTAATGTGGTTGTACAAGGTTAAATGATTATTTAGATAGATTTAATGATTAAATTTTCCCCTATCCTATGGTTTCTGGATGATTTGGAGTCTCCACTAATTTCTTCAGGACACTATTGGATTTGATGACCTTGGGGGGTAAATTTCCCCTAACCTTGTGTGATGGTTTATCCCCTTGATGGATTATATGGAGGATTCCATCAAAATATTCTTTATTTGGCATGGTTTTACCAGTGAATGTGATGGTTGTAGTCCATACACTTTATGGGAGTCACATTCCATGAGGAGCTATTGAGTAATCTAAGGCTTTAGATTCTATATTTTAGGTGTGTTCTCTATTTGTTGACAGTACTTTTTTGGGATCCTATTTGTGGTCCTATCCCTCCAATATTGATGCTTTTGTGATCTTGTAATGGGGGATATTTTATGGATTGATAAATTACCTCCCATGTTATTCGATCTCATGATCTCTTTTCCAGCTACAATATTACCGGATGTCACATTCAGGGGACCCTTTTGTATAAGGGGTGGATTGAAGTAAAATACCCCATACTCACCCCATAATTAAATACATACATATGATTGGGCTCTGACAATTAATTAATAGAAGGTCATTAGGATGTAGAGTCAAGCATGTAGTAGGATATTACTTTTCCTTTCCTTTCTCGGATTCTATTCCCGGGAAAAAGAGGTCTAGTCTATTAGATAGAAATGTTTTTTCCTTACGTGGGGACGAACTTCATATTCATCATAATGGATGTTTTTAACATTTCATCATCTATAGTTTCCCACATGTTTTGGAATATATAATCCATTCACTATACCTTTATCTCATCTCAAAATCTATAATCAAAAGTAGTGATGGGACAAAACATAGTGGGATGTTTGGCCATTTCCATCCATATACACATTTCAAACATTTACTCATCAAATCGATATTACTTCACATATTCAGACCATATAGATCACTTACCTTGGTAGAATACTAACCACTATGAGATGTTTCTGGTAGTTTATGTGGCATTATAGACAATTAACCTAAGTGTTTCAGAATCCTCTCTATATGAAGGTGTCTTGAAGAGGGTATGATTTCCACATCTCGGGGATATATTACCATGAGAAGGTTATCCATGATATATGTCAGGGTAAGATCCCAATAATCCCTCACTATATTACCATAAGGACTATCTAGGTAGTTTTCCCCACCTACATTAGAAGAAGAGTCAGTTGTCCATTAAAATTCTTTAGATATGGGTCTATGGCCTCGACGATTCTAGAATTGATAAGGTTATGAATAATATTATCCTATTTCATCATGGTTATAATTTTCCCACATGAATTTTTTGGTTTAAAAAGAATATGTGATGGTGGTTGTCAAAGTCTATCGATGACCATTTATTTCTTCATGATTATTATCCTACAATAGAGAAGTTATAGTAGTATAGAAATGAGCTTCATTATTTTTGGTAGGGATTCACGTCTACCATTGGTTGGTTTCAAAAATATAATGGTCATCCCAAGCTGAGGAGGGGTAATGAGGTCGATTCAAATATGAATTCCCTAGAAAAAAATATTGGAGGGCCTCTGGAGTGGGAGATGTAAAATGGGCCTCTTCCCATGTGTCCTATAAATGATGTCAGTGTATTATTCTATTATTAGGAGTATGAATACATTCCCCAATTCAATAATCTTCTGTAATATACTGAGTAGTTTTATTGGAAATAATATGGGCCTGCCTAGAGTTAATTTGTAAAATGCGGTGAGGAACCCCATTAAGAACATGAATATGGGATCTATAGACTACCTTTGGTGTATTACACTATATTTCTTCAGTAAAAATACTCATATTCCCTGATTTGATTGTAAAACTATGTTTAAAAAGCCTAGTAAAAATGTGGTTATGGGTTTGTTCCATTTCCTTTTTCTTATGTCATTGGATTTTTTTGATAACAATATGCATCCATCCTGAGATGATTACTAGACATGGTTGACAAACCCTAGTCAGAATGGGGACATGGGCTTGATATTGTTCCTAATTATTTAGAAAAATATGATGATAATCATCATATATGGGAGAGGTAATATGTTCTTTCTAAGGGGTATCCAAATGTTCATGATGATCATAGTGATATTGTGATTTTTCCACTAGGATAAGAATATGAACATATCCCTATATTATAGATGGAATATGTTGGTGAAGCTCCTTCATCACTATCATGATATATTTCCATTTCAGAAGGGTGTATGCAGGTACAATAGTTTAAATGTTCTCAGTCTCCGAGATATAAAGAAAGTCATCTTTAATTGATGTTGGGTTATACACCCACTCATATACACATAATGTCATTGAAATATGCTGATGGGATTCATGAATGGAGTAATGGGTATATGAATCCCCCATGTTAGCTACCAGGATGTGTGGGAAGACATGGTATGGGTGAGTTGGGACATGACCCTGCTCATTGGCCGCCATATGAACATACCATAAGGATTATGTGAAGGTGAGGATATGAGAAAGATCCCATTTGTATGATTCATACCAAACACATTGAGATCACCCTGGTTTCACGATATGAGCATCTAGGGTGGAAACATATCAAGTAGTACACTCATAAGGAGATTGAGGGGCATTAGAAGGATGTTTTTGGTGGAATCAGTTGTTAAGATCCCTCTTAGGAAGTACCTAAACTAGGATATATTTTTGGTCTACTCCTTGATAAAACTTTTGAAGTTGGGGATGGTGTAGAATATCATGCTCATGGGGTAGGCTCAAGAATCAGTTATGAGTGGTGATAGGAATCACTAGTTCCATTAGAGTATTACCTGATTGAGGTGGGATTACATGCTTCAATATTTGAAATCCATTGAACGCATCCTCAAATTTTGAGATAATACCATGTCACTGGTATCCTATAACCATTGAATTTTATACCTGATGCTAAAGGAATCATGAGGGTGATGTAGTTTCTCAACCAATGTAGTTGGTCTTAGTAGATTAGGTTTCAGAACATGTTCTTGATGATGTAATGGATTGGGGTAGAGGTGGTTACTGTGAATATGGTATCTATAATCATAAGGACTATTATAAACAATTAGAATGATTAATAAAAAATTACATGTATGAAATATAAGTAATCTGATATGTTCGATGAGTCAATTTATTATATTCATTGTTGGCTTGACTATTTTGATTTCATGTAATAAAAAAATAAAAATTATTGACATATAGGAAAACTGATTGTGTTTTATTACTTAATTATTCAAAAATATTTCATCATGTCTGTATTGACGTGATATATTTAGCCTCATAATGGATTTGTGGTGGGGGATTAGTATATCTTGATAATAAATCATTTTAGTATCATCTATCCATTGAAACACACAGTGACACACTAATATTTAATGATCTATGAAACTTCATTCCAAAAGTAGGTGTTCATTTGAGTTTCTAACTAATGATGCTTAGGAATTCAAAATTTTCAAGAGCATGGGAGTTCAGGCTCATCACACCATTTATGGGGGGATCATTACTTACATCAAGACTCTCTTATAAATTTAATATGTATCCATTAATTCTTACCTGATCCTGGTATGAGACTAGTAACCCTAACAAAATGACCAAGTGATGGATTTCTTCAATATGAATCCCAAAATTTGAAAGAGTTCATTATATCAATGAAATTATCTATATGTATCATATTTTCTCCATATTTCTACAAATTATTAATTGGTGATAACGGTTTGGAGGATTTTTTTAGTTTCAAATCCATGTGACTATGAATTCTAATTTTTACATTCATATAGAGGGTAGATTGGTGTTTTTTTAATTGGGATTGACCCTAAAAGAGATATCCTACATGTCATGTGATAATTGGAGTCAAATCCAAAATAGATCGTACCATACAGTGGAGTAAAATTTCTTGCATCATGGATGTATATGATGGAACTTGAATATTGGGTACGATGATCATGATTTTTGGAAGGCATATTATGTATCAAATTTATAATAGGAATCAATTTCCTCGGAGTTCAGTTATATGGAATATTCCCCGAGGAATGAAATTGGGAATATTACCCCCAGCTAGAAGAGAAGATGTAAACAAACATACATATGAATGGAATCCCATATTTGGACATTCGCATCATGCATACAGAATACTATTTAAAGGTCCCTAATCCCATTATATCCATGATTAGTGTGACAAAAAAGTTGTAGTGGAACACTATACACATCACATGGTATCATATGATTAAATTGTATGGGGCTTAGAAACTAATGTCTCCGTAAGATGATTCCTTTGGAATATGTCCCTCTGAAGAGGATACAAATGTGGTTAGAGCTTACTCCTAAGAATTATTCCCCTTCACAGGTATCTAGGTATTGGGATTACACAATAATGTCACCCTAATTTTTTAGTGGGAATTACACATTGAGAAACCACCAATGTCTATCTCATCGAGGATATGACACTTGAAGGAAAAGAGTATTTTTGGGGATTATATCTTGAATGAATTTACATATTGGGGGATTTTTATTATGTTAATTCTATGATCAAAGAAGTCTCTATTCCCACGTTATTCACAATTGATTTGAGAAATAAGAGATAGATGGATATCAGATGCATTGAACATAGGTGTCTGACATACATTCTATGGACACTGTTTCATATGGAGCTTTGAAATCATAAATGAATCCAATATATCATTTATGGATAGTAATCAGAGTCCTCATACATTACATTTCATTTTCCCACTAATGAAAAAGGGACAATGCTTGGGTTATATAGATCTTTCCTTATGTGTTTGCTAGTGTTGGGGGATTTTAAAAGGAATATTTCCTTTAATAGAGAAAAATGACCTAGGAGAGAATCTGTGACATCTTTAGGATCCATGTGGTAAAATGTATTCCATGGAATCATGTGGACGACATCGGGTCATGTGCTCCATGTGAAGGAAGTGTGGTCATGTTCCCCGTCTGATCCATTTGGGTTAACATGAATGTGTTAGGAAGAAAAGGAATTCACATCATATCAAGTCTTTGAAGCCATGAAGATGCATAAAGGAAATGGGAATAAAAAAATTTAATTGTCCAATTATCATTCATTTTGTGAGATGGAATGGTGGTCATGCTCTTCGATTGATCTATTTGGAGTGACACAAATGGGTAGGTATGTGAGGATCATATAATCATGTGACTGATGAGGGGTTAGGTTACCATATACCCATTTCATGATCCATATGACATATATCAATTAAATTATTATTATATTATCAATAGGTTATCTCATGATCGACCCAAGTGAAATACATTATCCTTCTATATTCCATAAGTTACAAACCATGACTTGTTAAGAGGTAGACTATTGAGACCGCATGATCTATCATCTATGGAATGTTTTACACTTTGTGCCCCTCCCTTATATCATTTATATGGGTGGGGGTTATACATATCACCTACCTTGTATCTAGGATGATTTTCCTAGTGAACAAGCCATGTACCTTAAAATCAGTTGGTGGAAAGACTATATGCATAAGAAGGAAATGAATCATGTTCTCCAGATGATAAGGCTACACATTATTAGTGATATTATCTACTCACTGATTGAATATTAGTGACAATGTGATTATTCTTTCATCACCATCTTCATTCACCATGAGATCCTTTCACGTTACCTATTTATCATGGTGCCAATAGCATGAATTTGAGTGTTGTCTCCTGATTAGTTCTGGATCATTTGATGGAATGTAAACCTTGTTAGGAAAAAACACTCCACTTATCCATATATAGAATTGGGTGTTGCATGAAGAACAATGACCTCTTTTTTACCCTATCAATGCTATATTTGTTAGTCCCATAGTATGAATGGGGCCACACGTATTCCAAATGGAGAATGATGAGTATTTTGAGTTACATGTCCAAGCCCACATGTATGTGTCATGTGATGATTTTATATGAAATGTACAAAAAACTTCATGTTAGGATATTTAATGATTATGCTATCATTTCCATGGGATTTCACATAATTAATATAATGATCACTTAAACCATGTAATCTCTACAGGTAAAGAATGATACTACATTCCTCATGTAAATATCGTGTCATTTATAGTCTTTATCACATGAATACCATGGGATTTGACAAACACTTGTCCACTAGGGCATCACATGATAAATAATACGATCACACGAATCATGTAAACACTTTAAATGTCCCAATTATCATGAATTCAATCACATAAATCTGAGGGGGAATAAAAATATAACCCATTAATCATGATTTGATGTACAACCCTTATCATTGAAAACCATATCTTCTTGTAATTGAAGAATTTCATGATGTATCTGGGGTTACATGATTGCAAGTATTTTTTAGGGTTATTTGATCATCTAACCTATGAACTTGATCCCCTAATGGTCATTCTTCTTTATATTCCCTTAGGCCCATGTGATACCTCTGGTTTGTGAATTTTTAACTCTAATTTTTCAAATTAACATTTGGAAGGTGTCAACTATGACATATGGGAAGTGGTCGATTGAATTTCCATGATTTCTCAATTTATCACCACCCAATAATATTTCTCACATAATAAAAATTCCATGATATATATGACGCATATGATTATGTTTAATAATGAACAACTTTTGATCTTAATATATTGAGATCCATGTTTTACCTCTAGGTTCTCGAGGAGTCTTGAACATGCCACAAACATAGATCATAACATTACTATAACACAATATCCCCCAATTGACATCCAATCTAAAATAACCATAAAAAGGAATACATGTTTAGATCCTTCTCTATTTACATTAAAGGTATTTGGGGTTAATATCTTCCATTGGTTTGGTTTTTATAAAAAACAATATCTACTCATGTATTTAGGTGGTCCCATAAAAAGTTCTAAATGGGTATAAATGCATAACTAGAATATTTTGGATTTTTGTTGATAAATGAACCGACTAGAACCCAACATTTTTAATGGACGATAAATATAGTTCAATTCATTAAGACACGCAATATTTTTTAATATATTTCATAGAAGAGCAATGCTAAAAAAATTAAAATATTCTTGGTGTTTATTTTCAGATATAATGTTTTCACTTGTATTTCTCCCTGGAAAAGATTCAATGGTTCTTGGAAAATGGAAATATTATTTGATGAGGTCGGAGGTCATCACGACCCTCAAAATTACAATTATTAACCTACACTATCACAATGGTGCAGGGTTGATCCACAGAGAAGGCAGGTAAGTGTTCTAAGGTTTTATTCAAAAATAAACTCCACTGTTGTCAGTAGTGGAGGGAGTGAAAATCTTTTTACTTTTTATATATATATTTTTTTAATAATGTGGTGCAAACTAGATGAGAAAACTAATTTGACTAAAGAACTAAAATGTACAATAATGTAACTATAAACTATAGAAGAAACAACGAACTAATCTTCCAAGAAGCAAAGACAAAGGAGAACTAATCACATGAAATACTTGGGAGATTTAATCTACTGGTTGAAATGGTTGACTCTTTCACAACTTTAATTGAGTCACACTTCAAGACAATTTGAAGAGTCTCCCTCGCTAGAAAACTCAACAGGTAGAGAATTAAGTATTGGAGTTCACCACACCAAAACTGAATTGAACTGCTTGGAGGTTGAAAATTAACAACAACTGGAAATAAACTCGCAGTAAATTTACAATGTTGTTGACAATAAAAGCATCGAAAAATGTATTCAAAATCTACTTCGCTGGTCGATCCGAAATTACTGAAATTGAAATATCAAAATTGAGGTCTGAACAATTAAACATCTAATCATAAATCAATCTCGCCGATTGTTTATGATTCTGAAATATTGATAATAATGTGAAAAAATCAAAAAGAAAATCCAGTAGTATCAAAGTTCCCAAGATGAGAACACATCAGCTTATGATCATATTGATTTCAACACTAAAACACAAGAAAACAGAGTACAGGATCTAAGGACAGAGGGAAGAAAAAGTCCCCTAGCGCTACTCTGCTCTCTGACTCCTTCGTCTCTTGCTCTGCTCATGTGCTTCTCCCGAATTGCGTGGTGTGGAAGTAGAATGAGCCTCTTTGGATCTTTTCTCAAAATGTGTGTTCGTGGAATGAATGAGCATCTCCTCTTCTGCTGCTTATGCTTCTTTTTAATCCACTGTCACCTGCTGCATGTCACCGGTCGGTTTCCACCGATTTAAAGTGTCTTTTATGTGTGCACCGCACACGTGTGTTTTTTGGTGGCTAACATGTCGCGCTAGTTTTTCTCATGTAACTAAATCCGAGTGAGTTTAGTTTTGTGAATCTGGACGAGATTTCAATTCTCGTATGAACCTGCAATAATGAAAAGAAAAACAATCAGTAATAAATACAAAGAAAATAAATAATATATTATAGTTATTTTTTAAAATTTAAATTAAATTAAAAAGTTAATTAAAGTTAATTTTAAGATACTTAAGTTGATAATTATCATTTACTAGAATAACTATTAATATTATAGTTATTAATTTATTATTAAATCTTTAATAAAATTATTAAGTATTTAATTTATTATTATTAATTAAATTATACAATTAGTGTTAGTATTATTAACATTTAGTTAGTATAATTTAATATAATTCTCAAATTAGATTAATATTAATTAATTAATAAATTTAATTATTTTATTTATTTTGTTGAAATTGAATTAACATTAAACTGTTAAAATATTTATATTAATTAATTAATAATTTTATTTATAAATTATTATTGTTTAGGATATAATTTAAATAATTCTTATTAGTTAACTTATATTTTATTTTATAACTTATTTACTTATTATTATTATTATAGTTATTTATATAAATATAATATTATGTATTATATTTATTATATTTATTTATTTTATATAATTTAGTTTTTACTTTGTTATTTTTATTATATTTTTTTACTTCCCCTTTATCCCGCCCCCAAAATCCGCGCTACTGGGGAGGGTTATCTTCTTCGGTTTCTTCTCCGTGACGGCGAGGCCCCCTGGTTCGCCCGGTCTTCTTCTTCAGTCCGGCGAGATCCGAGTTCCTTCGACTTCGGCCTAGTGTGCGGCGAGACTCCACGCGGCAAACATGGGTTCATCTCCTCCGGCTTTATCGACGACACCGCGCGGAGTCCTCTTCCTCAGCTTGCGCGCATCTCTTCAACTCGCCTTTAGGGAAACAGCGGCGCACCGGGTTTGATTCAGAGCGTCGACTCCTATTTACGGCCTCTCCCCGCACTTCAACCAGGGGCGGATTCGTCTGGCTCGACTGCTCCACAGCGCGGCGAGTTGGCCCAACCCAGCTCTTCCTACCATGGCAGCGCGGCACAGCAGCAATGCTCGATGGCGGTGTGTTCTCCCTGCAGCGGTGAGAGGCGAGAAAACACCTATTGTCTACACAAACAGCGGAAAGGTTCAATTTCATCACGTGACTGTGTTTTTAGATTTGATTTAGAGAATATAATTCGTTTGGAATCTGGTTTAAGACTGCGAATACTCTTTGAGTCTAATTCTGGTCCGGTGATGAATTGGATTTGCATTAAAGTTTGTAGTGATTTTTTTTTCTGTGGCACCGGTTGTGGAGGAAGATGAGAAACGGTGAGACAGTCTGGATAAATGGAAATAGAACGTGTTGCTGAGGGGCTGCACGGGAGGAGGATGAGACCTTGAAAGAGAATGGGAAACAGTGCTATGGTTTATGGTGGCAGCATGAAACGGTTAGAAATATTTGTTCTAGCACCGTGAAGTGGAATGGAACCGGTGAGACAGGGGAAAATAATTGACGGTGACAGAAAAGAGGCACCATAATGGAACGGTGAGACGTGAATGATATTTGTTGTGGAACCATAAAGGAGATACGATCGCAGGGGTTACAAGTGAGACAACAAAAGGGAAATATCGGTGGCACGTGCGAACCGGTGTGAGGAAACACCGTAAATACTGAAACAGTGAAGGATAAAAATGGTGTGTGAGGTTGTCATGTCACGTGAAATGGAAACGGTGCGTGGTGGAACCATAAAATGAAACGGTTGTTCTGGCACCATGACAAGGGTGAAACCGTGAACCTCCAAAATGAAAAGAATAAAACAAATTGGAACTTAAATAAAAACTGAACAAAATAATGAATTAAAACTAATTATAAATTAAAACAAATGAAAATTTAAGTACATCATAAACTTAAAATAAATTTATGAAACCTATTAAACTTAAGTTAAATTATTATTAACTTCTATTAATTAAATTAAATTAGAACCAAACTAAATCTTATAATTAAAAAACAACTAAAATAAAAAGTAGATTTCAATTATATAACAAAGTTAATTTAATTAAAATAGTTACTTTGCACATGAGCCTCAACCCAATTGGTGATGTCTCTTTAAGTGCATTCAAGAGACCTGAGATCAAAACCAAGCTGAGGCTAATTTCCGGGGTACTGTACCCGGAACTGTACAGTACTGTAGCAGGTACTGTAGCGGGAACTGTACCAGACACTGTTTGACACTGTAGCAGCCGAGAATATTCTCCCGTTTGGGCCTTCGGGTCACCGATTTGGTCTCCGAGTTCTTTAAGGCCTTCGGGCCACCAAGACCTTTGGTCAATAAGGCCTTCGCGCCACCTCAAGGCATTCGAGCCACCTTAAGTGCAGATACAAACTAGACAACCTACAAGGAACAAGCTTCACAAGGAGGATGAGCAACGGAGCTTTCACCAGTGCAGAGCTAAATGGATTGCAATAATGAGAGGGTATGACACCTGCCATCAGGACAAGCCTGTGCATGCATGAGAAAACCTAGCCGAACAACCATGCAAAGGTGGAGAGCTCATTTCACGATGAAGATGCTGTGGAGGAGAAGTTCCAAGTAGTTAGTCTGGGTTGTATGTAATGTTTGAAGCCTACGGGCAATGAATTCCTTTAAGACCTACGAACCTTGTAAGGGTTCCACCTCACCCCTTGAAATGTAGATTATCAAATATAAATAAAAAATGAAGGCCTTCGGGCCATTAGAGGAGGATTAAAATAGTTACTTTAGCAAATTAAATTATTTAAGGTATAAAGTTAGTTATTTTGTTATCAAATACATAAGTTAATTGATGATATTAATTTAAAGATATTTAATAAAAGTAGTAAGTTTATAAACATAAAATTATATTTAATGAATTATTATAAGACAACTAAAATTTAGATTATGCTACTTTAATTAATTGATATTCAATACAAAAAAAAAACTAAATTAAAGCTACATTATTTATGTGCAAAAGCATAATTAATTAATTACCTAATAAGTTGTGCACTTTATACTAAATATTTACACTTTTGTATTTTTATAAATAAATTTATCAATTTATCAATTTTTATAATTAATATTAATTTAAAGATATTTAATAAAAGTAGTAAGTTTATAAACATAAAATTATATTTAATGAATTATTATAAGACAACTAAAATTTAGATTATGCTACTTTAATTAATTGATATTTAATACAAAAAAAAACTAAATTAAAGCTACATTATTTATGTGCAAAAGCATAATTAATTAATTAAATAATAAATTTAAATTATTAAATATGTAGACAAAAATAAGAAAACTAAATAAAAAATCATTCGACTATAGAATTAAAGTAAGATATTAATTAATTATTTTAATGCTTAAAATACACGATTAATTATAAAAATTGATAAATTGATAAATTTATTTATAAAAATACAAAAGTGTTAATATTTAGTATAAAGTGCACAACTTATTAATTAAAATTAATAAAAATTAATTAAAAAGATGTGGCAAAACATGTGTTTTTAAGGCCACATCATTATCCCCATGTATAATTTCCATTTTGAGATCCTTAATTGTATTGAATATTTGGCCTATCAACTTTCACTTCCACTAAAACTAGTAGAAGTGGAGATTGTGTTCCATGTATCTCTCTTGAGGAAGTGCATAACTGATCTCTCAAACGTACTGAATCATTATGTGGTAAAACTAGGGAATTATCTCTCTTATGATATATATAATGTGAAATTCTTAGATCATATAGTCAATGTTCTTAGTAATATGATACATTTCCTTTTCAATGTTATTTGGTGAAACCATATGTGTGAAGGGGAAACAAGGTAACCAGATGATTCAATGAAATAAAATTACCACAATCTATTCCCAACAACTATTATGAGTTGAAATTATAAGGTTAAAATTTCTAATTGGTATGAGTGTAATGACCATGATTTTTTTAAATGAAAATTTCGTTCTTAATATATGTGTTACAAATTTATTATAATACAAAATTCATGTATGACATAGTAAAAACTAACAGTAATTCATTTCATTAATTTAGAAAATTATATTTGGAGAATAAATACATGATATAAATATAAAAATTAAAATGGGTTAGTAAACTAATAAAAACATATGTAGAAATTGAAAATTCATATGGGTTGTGGAATCCTAGAAACATCACATTGATGAACAACATAATACACTACAACATAAATAGGGTTTAGCGGCGGTTTTGTGGCAGCGGTTCACAAAACCGTCACTAAATGATTTCCGAAAAAGGTTTCACGACGGTTTTTAATAAACCATCGCTAAACCCATATTTTTTTTTAAAAAAATCCCGACCCTTCCCTACCCCAACCCTCGTTTCCCCCAACCCTCTCAACCCCTCGCGCTCCCTTCTTCCCGCAACCCCCTCGACAATCCCACGACTTCTCCGGCGAACGCGACCTCCGTCTCCGGCGACCCTGCGACCAGCGTCTACGGCAGAGCCCTCGACCGGCGACCCCGGCGACCCGCGACCCCCCTTTTCCCGGTGACCCTTCTCGACCGCGACCCCAAAGTGAGTTTTCCATTGTGGTAACATTTTTCATCTTTTTTACAAGATTTGTGTAATATATGTTTATTATTTTATTAGAATGATTGTTACTCCAAGTTTTAGCATGTTAATTTGAAGAAAATTGTTAACTTGATACCTAATTCATGTTTAATTGAAATTGTTATTCCATGTGTTAATAGAATTGGATATGAAATATTTTCATGGATTTTCTTGATTTCCTCTATTGATAATTCAATTTTCCCACTTTTTAAGGGTGGTAGGGAGTTCCTATGTTATAATGGATTCAATACTTCCCTAGCAGTCCTTTAATATAATTATTGGTAAATAGTGTTCCCCGATCACTAATGAGTGGTTGGGGAAATCTAAATCTTGAAAACAAATTTTTCTTTAAGAATTTCATGACTACTTCTTTGGTGACATGAGTGGTAGCTTCAACTTCTACCCATTTAGAGATGTAGTAAATGCCAAAAAGGATATAGAACATGCCATATGAATTGGGGAGTGTCCCAATGAAATCTATTCCCCAAATGTTGAAGATTTAGATATCCAAGATCTGGTTTTGGGGTATTTCATTTCTTTTTCCAATGGTGCCAGTTCGTTGGCACCGGTCATAGCTCTGACAAAAAATTATAATATCTTTATGATGTGTGGGACAAAAAAGTAAACGTGGTTGGATTTTTTCTAATGTTCATTCTATTCCATGATGTGGTCTAGTTGGTGAATTGTGAAACATGTATAAAACACTTTGGATCTCATCTTCTAGGATGTAACATCTCATCAATCCATCAAGGCTCTTTGAATGTGTCAAGGGCCCCTGATGAATGCACTACGCCTGAAGAATAAGGATGATGCTGCATCCAAAAATAATAATGAAATAATTAAAAGATAAAGGGTTGAGTGAGGCAATCCAAGGTTTGTGTCAATGTTTCCTATTCCTAATAATATTAAAATATATCCCAGAAATAGCAAAAAAAATTGACACACCAACGCACATCGTTTAATTCTCATGGGATGCAGTCATATTATAATTTCATTTTACCCCAATCTACACTTTCTACAATGAAGTAGTATAGTTATAATGTGGGGTCGAACCCATGGGGAATGTTTTGGTGGGAATGAAACTAGGACTTTGAACCCTTTGTGTATAGTTCCTCATGAGATGGATTGAGTTTGGGATTTGATTAATGATATTGTGTTTTGTTTAGGATTTAAGAAGAAGGTAGGGTTCTAGGTAAATTTTTGGGTTCATGTAAAAAGTATTATCTCGATCCTAACTCAGAATAGTCTAACGGCTTAGGCTGCAAAGCTGTGCATAGAGAAATAGCTGTTCATGGTGAAAAAAAGATCTATATAAGATTTAACTATTCCTTGTCCTGGATATAGATAACAAACTAGATGCATTAATACTAACTTCTATGGAATAATATATCACATTCTAATGGTCATAGCCTACTCTACTCCAATCAGGTCCTAGTCTGTTCATTTAAACATATGTTGGTATGTTTTTCCAAAAATAATTTAATAAAGAGTTATTATATAACCTGGTTACTGGGATTAGGGTTACCAAGTTACAATTTATATATTCAATAAGTTTATACCACCCCGATTCCTGAAACTTACTCTAATTATTTTAGTTTATCATGATTGTAATAATCAATATTAAAGAAACAATTTTAGTCATGCTTTGAATACTAATAAATAAGTTTTAATATGAAATTTCACAATTGAGGGTTCAAGAATCAAGTAGTTCTCAACCAAAACAGCTATTAAATCAATCAACCACATACTTGAAATAAAAAACAAGTAAGAACGTATGGTGAAGTAACTGTCGAGTGAAGAGTCAATGTGAAATTAATTTCAAATGGTGAACATTGATGAATTAACTGAAGAATGTGTGTAGAACAATCAACAACAATTTGGTTTAATCAAAATGGTAACAAGGGACTAGAACATTGAACCCTTTCTATAGGAGTCATCAAGAGATTGATTGAGTCTGATATCTGAATAAATCTATGGAGTTTTGATTAGGCTTTATGGAGATGGTATGGATCAAGTTTAATTTTGGGATTCAGGTAAAAGGATAATCTTGATCCCAACTTGGAATATTCAAATGGCTTAGGCTGCAAATCCGTACATAGAGAACAATTTGATCATGGTCAAACCAACTAGATATATATAAGATGAAACTAATACTTATTTCATATATAGCTAAAAACCTAGATGAATTAATCCTCTCTTATATGGAAGAATGTATTGCAGGATAATGGTCATAGCCTACTCTACTCTAATCAGGCCAAGTTCATTCATTTAAACTTCATGTGGTTAAGGCTTCCAAAAATAATTGAATGAATGGTTGTTATGTAACCTATTTACTAGACTTAGGGTTACAAAGATAACATTTATAGATTCATTAACTTCAAAACTCCCCTAATATCAACCACTAACCTAATCTCTTTAGCCTCTCATGATGGTAATAATCAATAATAAATAAACAATTTAAGAGATGCATAGAACATTAACAAGGAAGTTGAAATAGAACAGTTCCCAGTTAAGGGTTCAAGACTCAAGTAGTTCACAATCAAAATATGTAATAAATCCATGAACAACTTACTTGAAATAATAAGAAAGTATGAACTTATGGGAAAAAAGATGTTGAATGGAAATAAAAATGTGAAATAGATGTCGAACAACAACATTGATGAATGAACTGAATAAAACATATAGAAAAATAAGTGAAACTTTGGTTTAATAAAAATAGTAACAAAAATTATATATATTTTAGTTTGTTGTGTAAATAAGTCAAAAAACAATAGAGGAAAAGAGAAAATTGTGATGAAATAAAGTTATGTGTTGTTGTATGCATGTTGGAAAGTCAATAGTGAGGA
This sequence comes from Viscum album, assembly GCA_963277665.1. NCBI lineage: Eukaryota > Viridiplantae > Streptophyta > Magnoliopsida > Santalales > Viscaceae > Viscum > Viscum album. Next base: position 705,760,683 of record OY728167.1, on the reverse strand, counting down.
TATTACATGACGTGTAAACTTCTCACATATTATAATCTCAATCCATGGTTTTATCTGAATTTTTTTTTCTGGTGTGAATCTCTACACGATTCTTCCAGTATTGGACATTTGACTCATCTAATGATGTGTACTTGAAACTCATGATATGAATCTTCTCACGTCTTGAAATTTAATTGGGAAGAGGCCTTTGAATCTTACATGAAGTGTATTGTAGATTCACGTCGGGTAATATTTTCATGAATTTCAATTTCTTCAGGACTTGATTTGAGACTTTTGACATGTCTTAATTGATTCCTACACATCATTTAAGTGATTTTCATGACGTTTACTGATCAATTTTGGCCAGTTTTCACAGCTTTTCCTTTGGAGTCTTGGAAACCAATTCTCTACAATAATCATCACATTCATGGTGAATTATCATGTAAAAAACAAATAATACATAATTAAATGACTCCAAAATGCATATGCGATTATATCTTATCAATGATAACTTCTAAGGTTGAAAAATCCCCAACAGATTCGATGTTGTTTGATCAGGGATGGAGTACTTCCAAAAAAAATCAGTGATGTATCTTTCATTGTTGATAAATAGTATGGGCTAGAGATTTATTCATATAAATTTGAACTAATGTTTCTTGGTTTGGCAGTTGCATTTGATAAAAAATATCTACTATTTATTAATCATTTGAAATATTCACCTCACAAAATATTTTTTTATAGCCAACACTTTTCTTTTTTATTCTACAATAAATTCAACATTATGGGTTATCTAACATGATTAGTATAGTGATTCAAAATAATAAATTCTTGATGTTGAACTATGGATATTTTTCACTAGATAAATGTTATCTTATTTATCCAAAATAGGGATTCCTTAGGTGTTTGATTTCTTTCCCTTGGTAGATGTGAGATTATATTTGAACAACATATTCTCTCTCAAAAACGAATTGAAGAAAATTGGTGTGATAATAGAATTTATGGATGCATCCTTCAAATTTATTTCATATTTTTGGCTGCATGTGACTTCCTCTTCCATCTAAAAAGAACATGTTATATATTTTATGGATTATTACAGATATTTGAAGGAAAATTTTGACTTCATATAAGATATTATGAACACTAATGATGTGAAATATCTCAGGACTTGGAGAAGTCAACATTAGTTTTTCCAAAGATGGTATACTCTTTGGATCATATTGGGAATCAATTTCCACAACTTATTTACTTCCATGAATACATAGAAAATATTATGGAAAAGAAATATATGAATAAAAGGATAACTAATTCATTTTGGAGTTATCAATGACTTGATGGGTGAACAGAGTTTTTTATAGGCCTTTGATTCATATCAGTCACACCGTGTATCAGATTTTCATAAAGTTGATTCCAATAAGTCACAAATGAAATAAGGATTATTTTCCTAAAGTATAAAGAAAAATAAAAGTGGTTTTCTAGGTTTTAATTGATTGAAATGTTTTTTATCTAAAATGTCATTTTTAAACTGAAAACATATTTTGGTCCCATCATGTGTCGGATTGATGCGTAGATGATTCTTACACATCATAAATGACTTATTCATAAGTGTAATAAATTATAAAGAGAACCAGAGTGTTTTTTCTTGAATTTTAGTGACTTATACACATTTTTAACAAAATTTTTTAATTTTCCACTAAAAACACACGTTTCATGTCATACCAGTCACACTGTTTATTAGATTGAGGTGTGGATGATTAATACACATAAAAAATGACTTATGATTGTTTTATTAAAGTATAAAAATAACATGAATGCATTTTATTAGTTTAGAGTATGTCACTCCTCTTTTTATTCTTTTAAAATATGATTTTAAATTGAAAACATTCACTTTGAGTCATTTGTTAATTAAAACACACAACACTGAACATAAACATATCAAATAAAGAAAAATACCTCTAGAATTTCTTTTGAGCTCTCATGTCTTAAATATCTTTAGTTATTACTTGGAAATACGACTTTGATATGGTTGGTTGTGTATGAAACCATTGAGAAACATCATTCCTATTGGAGGACATCTAAGGTCAAGCCTAAACAATCACATAATGTCTTAGGTTTAAAATGCATTATGATCGGTTTCGATCACACATCAATGGGGTGTTGTTTGAGGCAACATAAATGTGTGATCAACAGTGTTATGATAAGTGTGTAACCCGATATTCTTACTGCTCCTCAATGAGGTGTTGACGCTGTCTCCTATGGACCGGACTTGTTCGGTTGGTTTGAAGTGGTAAATGTGATCAATGAATCATCTTTATTATATTATGCATACTTTATGATCAATGGCTCATCTTCATTATATTATGTTTCTGTAATCTTACACTATCGTATATTTTGTGTAGGCACATTGTGATATACATGGATAAAAGATGGATCACATTATCGAGGAACACACATCAGTATGTTAAGGGATTGAATGAGTTTTTAGATTTTTCAATTTCTAATAGATCTGTTGAAGGGAGAATAAAATTTCCATGTCCTAAATGTAAATTCAGAACATGGTTGAAGAGAGATGAAGTTTATGAACATTTAATTCTGAAGCAATTCCTTGTTCAATATTTGTGTTGGATTTGGCATGGAGAATCGAACGTTACAAAAATATTGAGCACTGATGTTAATCCACAGAATGAGGTCCCAAGTTCGTCAACAATGGAAAATGAAATGCAAAACCTCATAAATGATGCATTCGGCACTGCAAGACACCACTATCAACATCAAAACATATCAGAACAACCATAAGAGGGTGCTACAAATTGAAACGTGCCAAGTGATGTTTTTGAGACTGTAACACAGACAGATCAATATTGTAACATATCATTGGTTCCTCCTCTTGATTCTGTGGAGCCAAATGTAATAGAAAACTTCACTAAGGAAAATGCGTTTCATGATTTAGTTGACGATGGAAATCAAGAGTTGTATAGTGGGTGTTTGAAATATTCAAAGCTTTCATTTCTGCTGAAGTTGTACCATATCAAATGTCTATGTGGAATTACAAATAAGGCAATGCCCATGATATTGGAATTGATTCGTGATGCATTTCCTGAAGCAAAAATCCCAGAATCTTTTTATGATATAAAAAAAGTTGTTAACAAGCTTGGTCTGAATTATACAAAAATACATGTGTGTCCCAATTATTGTATTCTTTATTGAGGAGAGGATTCAAGTATAAAGTATTGCAAGAAATGTTCTGCTTCTAGATGGAAGGCAAAGGGTGACGTTGGAAGTCTAAATGAACATAATTTCATGTAGAAGAAGAAAAGGAACACACTTTCAAAGGTTTTGTGTTACTTTTCTTTGAAGCCTCGATTGCAAAGATTATTCATGTTATCGAAAACCGCTGAATACATGAAGGGGCATTCTATAGATAATAACAATGATGGGTTAATGAGACATCCATGAGATTCCCAATCATGGAATACATTTGATTCATTACATCTAGATTTCTCATCTGATCCTAGGAATGTTCGATTGGGATTGTCTACCGATGGATTCAACCCATTTGGGACTTTGAGTACTAGTTATAGCATTTGTCCAGTTGTTTTGATCCCTTACAATCTGCCTCTGTGCATGTGTATGCAACAAACATCTGTTATCCTTTCGATGATTATTTCTAGAAAAAAAATGCCTGGAAATGATATTGATGTATACTTGCAGCCTTTGATTGAAGAATTGCAGAAGTTATGGAGCAACGATGTTGAGACATTTAATGCTTCTTATAAAACAATGTTCAAAATACATGCTGCTTTAATGTGGACCATTAGTGACTTCCCTGGGCTTGGGAATTTATCTGGTTGGAACACTTACATGGTTTTGTCTTGTCCCATTTGTAACTTTGATTTTGAGCCCAAACAGCTACCTCATAGTAGAAAATGGTGCTTCTTGTGTCATCGAAGATTTCTTGATGCATCTCATAGATTTCGGCTGAACAGATCAAAATTTAATGGTTCCAGTGATCGTAGACCACCTCCAAAGTTGTTAACTGGTTCTGAAATATTGACACAGCTTGAAAATGTTGAAACAGAATTTGGGAAGGTTCATCATTTGAATGATAGCAGAAAACGGGTCTGAAGTGCATCGTCAAGCGAAATTGGAACGCAACAATGGAAGAAAAAAAGTATATTCTTCAAACTTCCGTATTGGGAATTTAATTTGTTGCGGCATAATATTGATGTGATGTATATTGAGAATAATTTATGTGATAATTTTATTTTTACATTGCTTAATGAGCATGGAAAGTCGAAGGATCATCTCAACGCTCGTAAAGACTTACAAGCAATGAACATAAAACACGATCTCTGGCCAGATGAGAATGAAAAGTATCATCCGACAATTTTTGCAATGAAAAATAGGGATAAAGATACATTACTTCGAATTTTAAAGAATGTTAAGGTATCTGATGGGTATTCAAGTAACATCTTGTGGTGTGTTGAATTGAATAATATTAAGTTACATGGATTGAAAATTCATGATTCACATATTTTGTTACAATAGTCACTACCATTGGCATTGCGTACATCATTACCTGAAAACATTACTACTGTTGTACTCCAATTCTGCACATTTTTCAGACAACTATGTGAGAAATCTCTACATCCATTTCAGCTTGACAACCTCTAGGAGAGGTTTCTATTGACCCTTTGTGCAATGGAGATGATCTTTCCTCCATCATTTTTTACTGTAATGATGCATTTAACTGTGCATTTGGTTGAAGAAGATAAATTAGGAGGCCCCGTTCATTATCGATGGATGTATCCAATTGAGAGGTAATTTATTTATATGTTTTTCAGTTAATTAAACAATTTTTGGTACTTAATTAAATTCATAATTATGTTTATTTTATTTCACAGATATCTTGGGCATTTGAAATCATACGTGAGAAATAAAGATCAACCAGAAGGCTCTATTGCTGAAGGCTATTTGGATGAGGAGTGTCTTACCTTTTGTTCTCAATACTTGGATGATATTGAGACAAGATTTAATCGAGTTGGATGTGTTGACGACACATCGACTCAATCTCAAATACATTAGAAATCCAAAATATTTCCTGCTATTGGCCGATCAGTTGGGAGGACCTCAAATGTGACACTGACTGAATTGTAATTATTACAGGCAGATAGATATGTGATGCTGAATAGTGAAATTGTAGATCCATTTATTGAAGAGTTGAGGATAAAAACAAAGATACAAATGAGAGGCCGAACATGAAATGAGAAAGATATAACGAAAGCTGTTAATAAAGAGCTTGTAGAATGGTTTTCACGGCGTGTAAGTTCATAAATATTGCAATAAGTACGAATATTAGTTTGACACATACATTTTGTAAATCTAATAAAGTATATTTCTTTTCTCAGATCATTAATACTGATACTCGAGCAGAGGTGTCCGAATATTTGAAGTTTCTTGCTAGAGGTCCTTTAAAACAAGTTAGAAAGTTCGACGCTTATAATGTGAATGACTTAAGATTTCGTACATTCGACCGAGAAGTGAGTTTGAAAACACAGAGTAGTGGTATATTTACATTTTCTAAAGTGGAATACTACGGAAATCTGCATGATATTATTGAATTAAACTACAATGGACATATTTCTGTTGTTTTATTCAAATGCAAATGGGTCGATATTATCAGAGGTGTTAAAAGAGATTCCTTTCAATTTACTTCTGTGAACTTCTCTCGCTTGATGGATGTTGGTGATCGTGAACTGCGTGATCCATATATCTTAGCATCGCAAGAAAAAATGATATATTATGTGAATGATGTTTTCTATGAAGGGTGGAGTGTAGTTGCTCACGTAATATAAATATATTTGTATGATATGGGTGATGAAGTGGATAATTAGACCTCTGAAATTAAGTTTAATCAACAACAGGTAGCATGATTATTTGTCCATTATGATATTGAAAATATTATTCTAGAAAGGTTGAATGAAGTGGATGAAGCAATGGAGCAGGAAACCAACGTGATTGAAGGGGAAAATGATTGTATGTACAATTATTTATTTATTCAGCAACCACTTGTTTCATTTCTGCAGTCATTCATTATCATTGTTATATATATTTTGTTTGTTAGTACTGGGCTTCTATTATCATTTTTGATTTTTTTTCTCAATAATTTTTTTGAAATATATATTCTGAACTTAATTTTATTTGATTAAATGACAGGAATTCCAAGGAAGAAGCGGTATACTATTTCATCTAGTTCCACGACAGATGACAATCCATCTGGCTCCCTCCCCACGACATCTGAGGCACCAGCTGCCTACAATCCTCCACGATCTCCCCCCTACACCATCTCTCACACCATCTTTGGATGTCCTATTAGAGGGTGAGTCATCGACTCCCCATTCCGAAGCCTCAGCATTGGGGCAACGACACGCCCATTCTAGTTTATCACGGGCGTACTGGAGTGTCACTGTCATAAGTACAAATTTTAATTAAATAAATTTATTGCATTTTGTTTATACTAATTTTTTGCTCATTGAAGATGACAAAAATAAAACCTTGGAGAAAAAAATATAAAGTGCAGATGTTTGGAATATGACTGGCGAAAAGATAGTCGTGCCATATGATTCTTATAGGGTCCCGACAGATGACGTCGCGGGGTTACTTGGCTAGATTCTAGGCTAGCTGGTAGCAGAGCCCATTTCATTTTCTATTTCATATGATGATTTGAGACATATGCCTCCAAGATGGAAAAATGAAGTTTTTGATTCTCAAATAAAGGTAAATTTATTACATTATGGTTTAATTGAATGTCATGTTACTAATATGTTCAAAATGAATTTCTGTATACAGATGTTCTTCTACTTCACAGTTACTGATGTGATAGCACGAATGTGGACATTGAAAAATCTAGGTAAGAAATGTAAAGATTTTAAATGGAGATTGTGGTGTGATGTCAACTATACCTCATTTACTGTGCAACAAATGTATGAGAAGCTACCAAGTGGGGTACTGAAAGAACAGTGGACAGTTTTTGTTGACAGACATCGTGATGAGAAGCAGATGGTATTGAAATATATATTATTATATTATCCTCATTTTACATTTATACATGTATATGAAGAGTACATGACATTGAATACATTAATATTAAATTGAATTTTATTTATTTCAAGATCTCTCAAGAAAGAATGCTTCAAACCGGGCTAAGCAAGTCATCCCTCACACTGCAGGCTCAAAAATATTTTCTAGAAGCCGAAAGAAATTGGTAATCTTTTAATTAGCTTAAATATTTATAAGTTAGTATTATATATTTAATATATTGAATTTTTGATTTATCTTTTCTTAATTCAGTCACAGAGTTTAGGGCACGAAGAATCCCGAAGTGAACTGTGGTTTTATGTTCACAATAAATCAGATGGAAGTTTTGTTAATGAGCCTGCTAAAGAAGTTGGGGTATGAAGTCAATTTTTTATTACAATAACTTATTATCAGTTTTTACTGTGTTAATATATATTGATATTTGATTTATAGGTAAAAATTAAAGAACTATGAAATGCCAATCCTGCGTAGTCCTACTCAGTCTCTCTGGATGACTCGGTTGGTAAAGTCATAGGGAAGGAGCATCCTGGTAGAGTGCGCGAGATGGGTTTGGGACCCGTGCCATATGAGGTTTTTAGTAGGCCACCAGGGATGGCAGCTGCATCTACTCCTGGATTTATTCAGCCCATACCCGAAGATGCTCAAAAAGAGATTGTTTCTCTACGAAACACAGTTCACCAGTAGGGGGATCAGATATCTGCTTTGCAGAAAGAGTTGATTGAAATACGTCAGCATATGAGCAGATATGCCCCCGGTGGTAGTGCATCGACTGGTGGTATGCAGGTAAATAAAAAAAAATCAAAATTATTTAGTTTTCTAACTTTCATTGGTTTTAAGTTTTAATATAAATATGGAACCGTATTTAATTTTCAATATAATGTTCTTACAGGTGATGACAGAAAGTGGTGATGAAGGTGGTGAGGGTGACTATGCATCATCGGACAATGAGTAGTTGCATTGTTCATGTGTTGAACAAATATGGGAACAATTGGTTTGTATATGTAACATTTGTGGAACATAGTTTCCACCAAACATTTTCATGTCCTAAAATTTCCTTGATTTCTCATGTTTCCTTTTATGTGTTTTATTGATTTATGATGTTTATTTTTATGTCTTGATTTCTCGAGTGTGGTATACATCATTCCATTTAGGCCTGTTTTTGAATTGGTAGTCGAGATTTTGGATGAATAGGAGTTAGACCCATTGTTGATGTGTTGAACAAATTGGGTCATTTCACATGTTATACTATTTTGAATTTGAACTAAGTAATATTCTCTTATGTTGAGATGGTTTTACTATTTTTTAGTGGTGAGGGGGTATTGGATTCATAAAATGAAAGAGTTTATAGTTTATTAATCCAATTCCATGTTAATGGATTCACATTAGTAATCCCCCTCTTGTAGAGATGGATGATAAATTCATCTATGCTAAGGATGTTTGTGATGATACCCAACAAACAACAATTTTAGTGAAAGAGATGCTTATTATTGTGAAGTATAAATTTATTAAGGAGATTAAAATGTGTTTTTCTCATTTATTTTAAGGATTGGATCCATATTTTTATTTATTACATCATGGACATGCCAACTTTCATACACCATCATCAGTTACCTTCTCAGTAAGTCAGAAATAGTTCTAGCTCATATTTGCCTATCATAAAAGATAGGGATTATAAATCACGATTCTACTAAGTGAATTTGAAGATCTCCTTAGACCTTAGGTTGAAAGACATTATATCGATGTTTTTAATGGGTGGATTTTCCTGGATTGGGTTATGCATTTAGGTATTAATGTCAGCACTTTGGTGATGGTGGAGAGACTTATGGAAGACAATACCACAATTTGGTAGTGTTGATCCTTTCACATCTTTATCAACTCTAGGGAAACATAAAATAAGGTATAATTCCTTAAATTACTAGGGGTAGTCTCTAGTTTTTGTTTGGTTTGATAGAGGATCACTTTTTTTGTTATAAATATTAAAATTCCACTAGGATCCCCAATGCTTCATCTCTCCCAATTTTTTTGAATATATCGGGAGTTTTGACCGTGTCACAAAGCCCCAATGAGGTTAAATATGAAATTATCCAATCTTTCATCTTTTATTTTATCCCTTTTCATGCACCAATTGGGCCGATTATTGATAACTATAGTGGTTCCCTTTATGAAAGGTCATACATGGTCTATCTTTGGGAAGGGGTACTTGAAACCACAATGGATGAGATAATTATTTTAAAACCTTATACAACCTACGGATTAAATCATTAGTTTGATTTCACCCTAAGTGTCACCCCTCTTCATTTGGCGGACCATTGGAGGAGTGACAGCCTATTGTCATCCATCGATTTTGGACAATGCCGACATGTGAGAATATTGAAGCTGAAATCATACATCCGCTTGCTGATGCTCCTGCCTTCCTTTCCCAAGATTATGCCCAAGAGTGGGTAACATCTTGACTCTATGGTGTGATAAGGTAGTTGGTCCATCATGTGGATAGTCTTTTTTCCTCACCCGCAGCATTGTTAGTGGTGACGATGGAGATGATCAAAGATCTGGGTGAGAAATCAAGAAAGCAAACTCATTCTAGTGATGACTACCCTAATGGTGAAATAGACTTTATTGATGAAATTAATCTTACATCATAGGCTACATATGATATGCTTGTTGAGATAGGTCATATGAGGTTTATTCTCCTTATTCCTCATTGAGTCAACTAGTTATTCCTCCTCTTTCCACACATACTCCATTAGTCACAGAGGTTGAGGCACAAAATAGGAAATTTTTTTAGTAGATTCATGGCTTGATCACTCATACCCACATAGAAATATTCCACAACCAAGGGGAACACATTTATAAATTATTTAATGACTTGGGTGCTGGTGGTTTTGACCGACAACCTCTATATAAAATTATGAATCAAATTATTTTAACTCAGTATGATTTGGAGACAAGTGAAATATATTTTCATGAACTTATAGATGAGGATCCTCTTTATAGGAAGATAAGGGAGTACTTAGAGGCCTTGGAGCAAGTTCATAATTGGATATTCAAATTTTAGGCTCACATGGATTCTTAGAATATACAGATATGGAGATGTGAGGAAATCATAGCTCATATGAGGAAAAATCTTTTAATATCATCATGTTTCTTAGAAACTACCTAAAAGAGGGTTGTGGAGTTGACGGATTTGGTCAAGAATCTTCATCATAGAGTGAAATATGAAGAAGGGGGGTGATCGAAACTTCAGTGTTTGATTGACACTTCTTTCCAAACCTTTTCTGACATTTCATGTGTGATTGATCATATTTTATCATAGTTAAAACCTTGTAATTCATTCCATTTTTTAGGAAACATCAAAGATACTTCAAAATGTGGAGATTCATCCCTTTTTTTAAATTATCAATGATCGAATTTTTTAGACATTCTACATTATTGTCCCTCTTCCTTTCATTCACGATATGCATGTTGTTTTTATACTATGGTATTTCTGGTTCGGTTTGTCTTTCAGGGTAGTGGTGCAGTTGAAGCAATTTTTTTTTTCTGGTCAGCTTTTCGTGGTGGTTTAAACCACTGCAAAATGTACATTGGCAGCGGTTTAAACCACCACTAAACGGTGAAAACCGCAGCTAAATGTAAAAAAAATTACTTTTCATGGCGGTTTTAACCGCCGCTAAATAGTTGCATCGTAGGGGCTCATTCCGCGGTGGTTCTCGTGACTTCAGCGGCGGTTTTATGGCCGCTGGATTTGAGTTTATTCGCAGCGATTATAACCGCCGTGAATAAACTGATGTCCAGGGCTCGTAAAAACCGCCACTAAACTCAGTAAAACCGCCGCGAAATGTGACAGCTATGATGCTTTCCATAAACCATCGCGAAATGGAAATAACCACCACTAAACGCAAAAAAACCGCCACTAAATGGCGATTCTCTTGTAGTGATAAATCGAAGAAAAAACATAAAAATATGATTTTTTATTTTGTTATAGGTATATAAAAATTGTATAAACAACTATGTGAGTTATGGGTGAATGATATAATGAGTATTTATAAAAGGTATAATGAAAATATGACAAATTGAATAATAATTTAACTTTTGGAATAATAACATGTTGAATAGAATTGTATCGTAACTATAAAAAATTAACTTTTCCATTGAAATAGACAAATGAATTCTAAATAATATTTAACATGAATAAAATAATTAAATGAAAATATAATAACATAATAAGATCAATGTTATTACTAATAAAATAAAAATAAGGAAATGTTTTTATTTTTAATAATGTGTACATTGATTTGTTTTGTAAAAACCATAATATATATATATATATATAATTATAATTATACATAAAAATTATGTAATTTATAATATTATTTTGATGAAATAAATTTTTGTTTTGGAATTAGAACAAATAAATTATCCATGATTTTTTGGGGAATTTTATGTAAATAAAAATTTCTAGGCGAATAGTTAAAAGTATAAATTTTCATATCTCGTATGTTTTACAACATAATATAGATTGAATAAAGAGATAATAAATTCAATTTTTTATTGAAAAAAATGAGATTAATATGATTATAAATTTATTAAAAAATATTAAATTAAAATTACAAACCAAAAAGTAATTTTTAAATTCTAAAAAATATAATATTCCATTAAAAAACAATAATTCATGTTTTTTAATTCTTCCTTTTTTATAGACAAATAAATGCAATTTTGGAATGAATATAAATTAATTAAAATATAAAATTTTAATCAAATAATATTATTTATCCCAAATAACACCACAATTTAAAATCTTATTTTTAGAACAATATTTTATTCATTATTTTAACACAAAATACCCCTCCCTTTAAAGTATAAATACCCTAGTCACCCCCATGGAAACTAACTTACAAAATCTATTCCATTGAAAAATATCTACTCAATTACCCTCTACTAGGCCTGCATAATTCCATAGTGGTTTTTTCATCAAATATCACACCAAGACCTCATGGACTTATGTCAATGGAGAAGTTGTAACCATAATAAAAGTGGTAAACCTGTCATTATATTATTCATTTATAAAAAGATCTTTAGGTCCTGATTTATTATTATTTTTAAAATAATTCGAAAATATAAGTAGGATCTAAGGGGATAATGCAGAAATAAATTTATATCATCAAATATGAGGTTATAACGATGCTATGTATATTTTCAAGGAGAGTATAATATAGTTGGAAGAAGATGATCTGTTGGTGTAGGGTCGCAGGTGACATCTAGGAGAAAATGTGACAGAGAAGTAGAGGTGTGAGCATTAGTCTAAATAAGTCATCAAGTCAATTGTAATTGGTAGGGAATGGGAGTGTATATGTGTATCTAAAAAAAGTACAATCTAGGGAAATTATATTTTCTGTACGATAGAACCTTTGGTTCGTGAGATGTTGAGCAGGAGTAGTTTCCGCTTAGGCAATGCATTTGTGACCATCAACATCTATTCATTTTTCTTAATACTATTATAATTTATTTTTTCCTACCAAACTAATCAAATAAATTGAAAATTATATAAGTGATTACTTTTATTATTTAATTTCATAACTATTTTAATCATTGAAAATATATATAATCAATCCCTCTCTTTTTATCACATATCATTAATAGTCGGTTTTAGCAACATACAATGATGTTTTCAAATAACTATATATCAAGAAATTTATTTACATTTAGTTTAAAATATATATGTATATAAAAATTTTATTATGATAAAATATAATTATTATAAAATATTTATAACATATACATATAGCTCTCCCACTTTTTTATAAAGTCCAATTAATAGTCAATTAAACCATTTATAAAGATATTTTCATTTATTCAATTATTATTTCTTTCAATTTTTTTAGCATAGCCTATATGTATTATATAAATAATTAATTTTATCTATTTTTTATATTTTTTAGTGACATGACTAAGGGATAAATAATAGTTAATCAAATCCATGAAATTGAAATAAAAATTGAATAATTCAAACAACCATAGAATTAAAACTATTCAATCTTCAATGAAATTTTAATAAATAAATTCGATGATTATAATTGATTATGGATAACATAAATGATTGTAATATACCAATATATTAATTTTTTAATATATAAAATATTCTTATATAGTAGGTGTAAACATGGAATAACAAAATGGGACCTATGGTAAGGGGACTCTAAAACCATTACTATTCATTTCTTTTCATAACCTCTTTTTATGCATTCCTTAATTATTATTCTACATAAACACTAAATCCATTATTAGATAATTTAATGATTTTTTAATTTTCTTATTAATAGGATATACATGTTTTAAATTTTTTGGATTGATTATTTTCAACCAAAAATGTTTTTTGATAAATTACTTTCCTTCTAAACATTCCAATGATTTTATTATGTTGTTTCTACTTATATTCAAGACCTATAATCAAGTATTCCACTATATAGTGTTAAAAAATATGTTTTCCCTTATTATTTAGGGATCTCAAAATATTTTTATTTAACATATTGCTTATAATATTATAATGAAACGAATTATATTATCATAGGTTTATTCCATGATTTTCTAGATTTATGTTTCTATTCTATGTTGCATGCAAGATTATAAGAACATAATTATTTTATGTGTGGTTCAATAGTTTTATATCCCTTTGATGCAATGGGTAAAATATTATATCTTATGTGATCATTATTCATGGACATGATATATTTGTAAATTTCTACAATATTATTCAAGGACAAGATGTAGTAAGCATTATCTATACTATTATAATGTCTTAATAATGGGCCTTGACATATGATGTCTCATTTTTATATATGTATATAATTATATGATTATTCATATGATTCATAATATTATGATCAACTGTTATGGTATGATGATTATTATTATTGTAAACCATGTACTCATGTGGATTCCTTACACATACACCTCCCTAATATTCATCCCCACTCTAGGAAATTAGCACACTGTTTATTCGATTAAGGACACCAGGTGAATATATGAATTTAGATGATTATATAATACTATAGGACGAATATTGTGATGTATTTTTAATGATTAATTTTTTATAATTTTTTATTCATATATAAATAATTTTCCCTAAGACACAAAACTTCTATATTTTGGGATTCAAAATATTTTAGATTTTGATTATAAATACGACGTAGTAATCAGGTATATGTGGTAAAGAACACAATTATAGAATTTTTATAAGAATACTTTTAAACATATGATTATGAAGTTTTAATGATCATGTATTACAGATATAAGAATTATTTTTTTAGGATTATGATTATTCTATGTTTTATATCATTATATTGTATTTATAGACACTCTACCAGGATTATCATTACCATTACTAGGTTATTTTTCTCACAATCATTTTCATTTAAAATACCAAGTAAATAAAGTATATTTTAGAGGTTAGATAGAATGTGAATTCATCTATATATATATATAATAAGCTATTATTTTTTTGAGACATTATTTTTGATATATTATGTATTAGTTCAAAAATACACTAAAAATTATATTTATATGAAGTGTTTTGTTAGAATAAAATTCATGTTTTGTTATAATATTTTAGTATTAGATATGAGATTGCGGGTCTAAGTAGTTTCACATACTTTATCCACTATTAATTAAAATAAAAACTAAATTAGATAATTTCAATATAACTAGACTTGATAGGTGGAAATATATTTTATAAGTAAAGAAATTAGAAACACATATAATTAACTTTTGATGTAATTTTTAAAACATTAAATTCAAAATAGAAGAAAAGAAAATAATGTATGATATTTAATATTATACACAACATAATATTTATTTCCATGCATTATCAAATTCATAACAGAATGTAAATAAAAATATATATTTTAAAATTAAAGTGACAATATCATGAATGATAGAAAACATCCCACAATACATTTGGATCATAATAAACTATAATATTTAATGTTTTTTCATTATCATATACACGAATAGGGTGAAAATGAAAATGAATATTATATATTGAAATATAATCAAAATAATATTTTAAACTGATTTAAGGTATTATTTTAATAATAACACCAAAATAAGGATTTAACTATTTATTTAAATAAATCATTTATTTGTTTTAAATACAATATAAATAGTTTTTTTGATTTCAAGATAATGATCCATGAAAACTTCCACGAATCCATATTTATTAGGTATGATGAACTAACCACTTATTTATTTATATTTATAAATATTGAACCATGTTTTATAACCCCAAAATCTAATGTTTTGATGTACGTTTTGGTGATCTTTCTTAGTAGCCTTGATATTAAAAATACCTACTTGTAAAAGTTTATATATCATTTTTTTAGTAAAAGTCACTTATAAAAAAAATTGATTCAAATTTGATGAAAAATAATTTAGATCTTTTTTTATGGATTCTCTAGGTGAGATCAAAATACACTGAGGTATGAATCAATGTTAAAATTTTAATTTTAATTTTTTGAAAAAATTTATTCAAAATTCATCAATTTATTAGATAATTTAACTATAGTTTTTTTTGTTTATAAATTATATGTGTGATAATAAACACAAAAATAAAATGAGTACAAAAACATTTAAAATTATTAATTTTTAATATGAATATATTTATCATTATTATGGCATCAAATAAACGATGGCAAAAAAAAACACTAGAATTAAAATGTTATTAAATGAGATAATATTTATCCTTGAAATCGGTATAAAAATAAATCTATTAGATATTATAGGTCCTAATTTACTTAAATAATAATTTAAATTTAATTTTATAAAAAATCCAATTTAGATGCCACTTATATTGTTCAACAGTAATAATGGATCTTTTAAATTCTATGAACCATCATAGTTCCACATAAAGAACAAAAATATTTACAGATCATGAAATCCATTTATCTCCTTCATTGAGTTTTATAATATTAGTTCACCTATTCTCAATCATAATAAATCCATATTTATCATTAATTTTTATCTTGACACATATTTATATACATTAGCATGGGATGAATCCTTTTTTTGATACCCAAAACTATCAATCCAACATATTTTTGTCCGTTGTCATTTATGTTTACATTGATATTAAAAATAATTATAAGGAAACAATATTGGAAATTTTGTCACAATTTATCTCTTATAATGAATGTCTCAAAAAAAGTTATGAGTAGTAATTTAAATTTACTGATATTTTATTTATTTATAGACACCCAAGTTGAGATCCCAACATATATAGGGAGAATTAAATCTATTTAAACATTTGAAAAAAATTAATTTTTTTGAACATTTCTATTAATTTTTTTAATGATCATTTAATGTAACTAGTATTGTTTTGAACTTAAATTGAATGTGAAATAACATGTATAAACATGGTATAAGGGAAAAATCATTTATCATGATATCCTTTCAATATAAATCATTATGTCATCAACATGGCTTAGGATAATAAATGAGCACAAGATCCACTAGAAAAATCATATGAATAGAAATGAGTAAGGTGATCCTTGAAAATACTACAAGTATGATTCAATTCACATTATGAGTTCTTATGTGATCCTTGAAAATACTAAAAGTATGATTCAATTCACATTATGAGTTCTTTAGTAAATATATAATTATTTACATATAGTTTTATAAAGAAATTAATTTAAATATCATTTAAAATTAAAAATCATCTTATAAGAAAAGTAAACATTGATAAAACATAATTGATTCAAATGAATAACATAGATCTTTATAAGATTGATTTTTATTTATCTGCTTCATTAATTTTACATATTTTAATGAATCTTTTCAAAATATAACTTATAATTTTACATAGATACTTAGTTCGTGTTATCTCTCCTTCTCTTTATCCTCTTTCAACCATCTATCCGCCTTATTTTTTATATGTATCTATTTTCACATCATTTTTTAGTATTCCAAATGTTACCCTTATTTTTTACCAATATTCATTGTACATGTCATACCTGTTAGATATATGATTTCGAAAAATAATAAATTCTCATAATGGTGTAAATTATTTCATTTTTCAACAACCATGTTGTACTATAATTATTAAGACAGTTTTAAGATGTAAATAATACATGTTTTGATTCAAAATAATTATTATACTTATGAATTTTAATCCTCACATAGAATAACTATTGATCAAATCAATCATATAGAGATTATTCCTCATGAAACTCTATTATGACAGTTTTAATATCAAATAACCCTTAAATATATGGGTTCAACATCATGTGATCCTATTTCAGAATTTACGATTCTGTATAAAATCTACATGTCCCATTAAACAACATTATAGTACATTTTGACTTATATCAATGTCACACAATGCCTTATAAATGTTGTTTCAATTCAAACACAACTTATTTGTTACATCCTTCTCTGTGCAATGAATTTATAATTATTTCAATAAATATTATTTAGACTAAGAATCTTAAGATAATTCTATATTATATCTATGAACTAGTTTACCATTGGGTGAAAACAAAAGACAATACATGGAGCCTTACAATGGAACATGGGATAAAAAAATCTCAACATACTCTTAACTATATCATATTTTTTATTTTTCTTTAAACCAATAAATCTATTTTAGATAGATATATTTAAATTATTTTCTATATAGTAACATTAATCGATAAAAAATTAATACTATCTTAGAAACAAATTAATACATATTGATGTAAAATACCCATATAGTCAACAACTAATCAAATTATTTAAATTCCCCTTACATAGAAATAAATTAATTATTCATAAAATAGAAGTATAGATGGTTTAAATCATCATAAAAAATTATTGGGACTAATTAAAATCATAATTTTTTACCTAATTAACAAATAAAAATATTTCTATCTCTTTCCACTAATCAAAAAAATACTATACCTATTTTATTAAAATAATATTCTCCTCATTTATAAAAGATATAAATAATTATATATATACTAAGAAATAAATTATTAAAATCATAAGTAAAACTCAAGGAAATGATTTTCACCACTTTATTATCCATCAGATAGTTTCTCTCCCATTAAAAAATGCATTACTTTGGATTTATTTCATTATTTGTCATTGAAAAAAATAATTTAAAGGAAGAAGGGTTAGAAAGAAACTCAGAAAAAACTCAAACATCATGAAAGAGAGGACTAATATCAATAATTGACTATGAATCCTAAAACTCATCCTCTATTATAATTTTTTTGAAAACATATTCCACTTGATCTTCTGTGAAAATATATAACATCTTTAATAGTCCTTTATCTGTGTTTTCTTTTATAAAATTACACATGATATCTCTATATGTAAATTGAGCATACTAAACCATATTATTCACAACATTTATAAAACATTACTTATAAGAACCCATAATATATGAATGTATAATCTCAGCCAAAATCCCTAAAAATCCAATCTTTATCCACATAACATCAATTTTTATTAGGAAGAAAAAAACTTAGATTTTGATGTGATTAATATCACTGAATTCTTATTCCTTATATGTCATTACTCACACCATTCTCCCAAAACAATATTTCTCTTAATTTGAAATAAAAAGAATTCACATTTCCTATCAAATTATCATCAACAT
Organism: Viscum album; assembly: GCA_963277665.1. NCBI lineage: Eukaryota > Viridiplantae > Streptophyta > Magnoliopsida > Santalales > Viscaceae > Viscum > Viscum album. Next base: position 705,741,977 of record OY728167.1, on the reverse strand, counting down.
AGAAAAAGAACACTATATTTTATAAACTATCATAAAGAAAACCATAATTTTCAGTACTATAGTGATTCTTAATTCTCTATTTTTGGAATATTAATTCATTTTATATTATATTATTGTGGTTAATTACATCAATAATGGAATTTTATAAAATGGATATCTACTGTGGAGACATATATAAAACTAGTTGAGAGTTTTTCAAAATTTTAATGAAATTTTAATATTATGGGTAAATTGGTTATTTTAAAAAGGTGTGTTAAAGAAAAATTTTACTTTTATAATTGAACCTGAAATGAGGTTATTTCCTTAGGTTATGCATTTTTTAACTTTATATCAAATTAAAAATTTTATGTGTTTTCAAAATTTATTTAGTGTTTATTAAATTTTGTATGTTAATATTTTCATTTAGGTAGAATGTGGATGAATTGAAATTTAAATGTTTTAAAACATTATTTTCATAAAAGGATTTTATTTATTATTATTATTTTTATCAAATGATTAATGGTGGAATAAAATTTAATAAACTAAATAATTATATTATTATTGAATATAAAATATTATATAATTTATTGTTTGGATATTATATGAAATTAGCCAGGATTAGGTGAGTTAGATGATAATTTATGATTAAGTACATATAGTTGGGGGAACATTAATTTGAATAAAAATTTAATTAATAGTATAAAATGGCATGTATGTGGAATAAACTGAAAAGGGATATCAAACTAAAAATAATATATGGATGATAATTTTTGTGGAAATTGAAAATAATTGGTAAAATAAAAACAAATGTAATAAAGCCTAAGAGAATGAGGTGGGTATCATCTAGAAGGAGGGAGGTTAAGTAGAAGGGATATTGTGAAAATCGCATATAGTTATTAAATATATATTAAATATATTAATAATAATAAATAGTTAGATAATAATTTTGGAAAACCAAACTGAAATCCCCTCTATTAAAATAAAATAAAATGAAATTAAATGGAGATGGGATATGGGATTCTAATTGATTAATAATTCTACCAACCACAATTATAGAAGGAAAAATTCACAAATAATTACCATCTCTATATGAAACAGTGAAATATAAAAAATATACAATATTACATCCAATTTCATAAATACATTTTGATTATAATTATGTTGATTAAGAAAACCACCCCAATAAAAGTAATTTTCAACATCATTAAATTGATTTAAAAACTTATATTGTATCATTTCTTACTCTTCTTCGAGATTAAAAATATTAAATGATCTATTCAACATATTCAATTGTCACATTGAATGATCCATTCATTATCACAACTATTTTAGATGGAATGGTGTTGAAGCATTCTACAATAATTATTTCCCATTAACAATTTCATCCCTATAAGATATATAATCATGTTTCATCACATATACTCTACAATCAATTTTAGTATTTGAAATATCATAAAAATTTCCAAAAATTCTATTAGAATCCATTTCATCTTGACATTGTATTTTTATGAATATCACTAGTTGAAATTTTTTATCAGTAATAAATTTCTCCTATATATAATAACCTAGTGATATATAAGCTCCCTATTGGGGTTGGTAAATATCATTATATACATGAATCATACTATTTAAATCACCCACTTATAGTATAATTCTTTTAATAATGGGAAGAGTTCCCCCTTATATATTCCTAACCTAACCAATATTTAGGGTACCTTCCACTAATTCCCAATTTCTTACCCAAGAAACCCCATTAGGACTGGATATTTTGAAGAATGGTTGTCCAACATGACTACCAAATTATGTTACATCAGTAAACCCTCCAAGTAATTTTTATGCTAAAGGTAATTCACATTTAAAATTAGTAGAAATAAAATATTAATAAGTTTAATGTCCACTTGTTTAGAAAAACCACTAGGTTAAGCATGTACATCTATAAATCCCATATTAGATGGAGAACGAAAACAATTGTCACATCAGACATTTAATGTTGTCATAAAATAATTATTTGGATCTTCTTGATCACCTATCCTAACAATAGATTTAACATATATACTAATTTATTTTTTCTTCAAAAGAATATTCCCACCATTCCCAGTAATAGAGTAAAATGAGTATAAAATATCCATTTTTAAAGTAGACTTATTATGGCCTCTAAAATTTACAATCCAAACTAAAAGGGAGAACACTAAAATATTCAATACATAAATAAATTTAATCATTATGTATATAAATAATAATTTTTTAAACTAAATTGGATGATAGATCAATATTAATAATAACATAAAAAATACCAAAACCACTAGCCATAATTTCTCTATCCATTTTAATGTGAAAATCTATAGATAGGGCCATTCCATATAAAATTCATACGTGATAAATGATCCAATGTGGTTTATAAATATTAACATATAATTTAATACAAGTGTTCATAGATTTGAAGTTATTAATTTTTCAATCCCAAAACAAAATAAATAAGAATCCTTACCTGAAAGTAAAATAACCAAAACCTTAACCCAACATATTTAATTCCTCTAATGTAAATAGAAAATAAAAAAATCCATCACCCATAAAAACATATTTAATATTTCAAAACCCCAAAAAATAAAATTAGATGGTTGAATAAATTCAATAAAACCAAAGGTTTTTTTTTTCAATTATGTGAAAAAATGGGTGATTATTGTCTGTTTACCTGAATCGATCTTCCCCAAGATTGGGTCTGGGTTTGAGAAAATATGATTTATTCTACATTTTTACCAAATTCAACCTCAATAAGAATACATGAACTTGAAAATTGATCTATGAACCTCAGAACCCTATATTTTATCATCTCAATTAACTTTTATTTCTATTTTGGTAGAATGCTACATGTAATTATGGATTCTATAGATTCATCCACTTTTCTAAAGACCACATACAATGAATGGATATTGAGAAATTAAATTGAAGAGGATAACACCTAGATATTATTAAGGAACCCATGATTTATTAAGAGATCTTAAATAAACTACATAAACATCCTCCTATATTCTTACTACATTAATAATGACATATTTTTTAGAAATTAATGTTATATTATGTTTAAATATTAAACAGATCTATTTACTACATCACATGAAAATTTTTCCCCCATGGAACATGTGAGTTGTCCATGTCCTTGATGGGTCTTGGGGATGGTTTGAGTTCAAGTATCCATTGAGTTAATATATGAGCACGTGTGTGTGGTTTTAATAATAGTTATTTATAAACCACACACTGACCAATGGAGATTATAATTATAATTAATGCTATTATTATAAAAAAATTATTTTTTGAACGTGAGATATTTTTAGAATAGTATTATATTGACCATTTTTTGTAAATGAAAAGAAAATTTAATTATAATGAAAATTAGTATATTAATTCACTTGTAAAAAAATTATTGAGATCACACTAGGAATTAATTTTTCATTACAAATAATATATTCTTTTTCTAATCATAGTAACATTAAAAAGTCCTTTGTTTGTGTTTTTTTGAATTTATTTTTTGAAAATGAATTTTTTTCCTAGAATATTAATTGGTTATTTTCCACAAAAATTATAAGGTATGATTTAATTGGTAATTATTTGAATATAAATTATAGAATAAATATTTTTATTTATTAAAAACTCTAGATTATGGAATAATGTAGGGTGGGAAAGAATTTTTATTTAAAAATGTTTATACCATAAATATTCATTGAGGGGTTATAATATCTAATGTTATAAGTTATAAATTATATTATTTATTCGAATAAATATATTAATTGTGGTCAAGAGAGATAAAATTACATGTTATTGATTTAATGAGTTTATGAAATTGAAGGGGATTGTATCTAGGAAACACTATTATTATTTCATGTATTCCATACAGAAGAATTGGATTAATCCTGGGTTAAACTACCAAATTAAAAGAATAATTATACCAAAATTGTTCTATCATGCATTAGTATGTTAGGGATCATGAATTTTAACAATAAGGGACTTTTTTTGAACCATTATACATAGAATGTTAAATATTATTTTTTTTTTTGAAATTCGATGGTGTGGTGAAAAATCAAAAAGTATTGTTTGTTCATAGAAAATTATTTTTAATCATTCCACATATTTTATGGAATTAATATACATATTCCAAAAAAAATTATTATAATTTTAATGTAATTTATCCTCCATTATGTATTCCTAGAAACTGATTTTTACTAATAATTGAAAAATATTAAAAATATTATTTTTTATTTAACTAATTAATTATCATGATAGTCACACTATATCGATGTCTTATTTTCACACTAATAAAATTATTTCAATTTTTTTCATCATTATTATTATTAATATTTTCAAATTTCTTCTTATAAAATTTCTAAGAATTTCTATTTTATTAATTTCCAACGAATATTTTAGTATCTCCTCCTCCGAATCACTTTTCTTCATTTTCCGAATAAACCACATTGTGGAGAAGTGGGAACCTCAAAATCAAATTCATACATACCAAAACTAGTGGAAAGGTAGATTAAAGTTAACAACATATTAAAAAGTAATAGAATTAAAAATAAATGGGAACATCTAGCATGAAGTTTCCTTGAGTCCACCGTAAAATCAAATTGATAAGCATCAACCATGAACCACTATTCAAGAATCAAAAATCAAAATTCAAATTTAATAAACTTTCAAACAGGTCACTATCACACCACCTCTATAAGAAAAAAATCTAGAACCATGTGAGTAGTAGGAAACTTGAGCCACAAACCAGAATGCCCCTCTCTTTACTGCCTCAACACAGTTACTGGCAAAAATGTCAACCATCATCAGGACCTTTAGAAAAAAAATCACCTCATCATTACCAATATAGAATTGAAATTACCCTGCACAGAAGAAGAAAAAATGGAAAACCAACACTAAAGGGACACAAAAAGGGAGAAGAAAATCGTAGAAGTGCCACATGGAACACCCACCTCTAGGATGAAAACATCCCAAAACCTCCATGACTTCCATCTCACCCAACTGACTTGGAAAGGGGAAATGAACCAAGAAGCCAAACCAACGTGTGAGAATATGTCGAAACCATAAAACCTTAAAAATGTGTATGGGGAAACCTGAGGTATTTGTTTTCACCGATGGAAGTGAAACAAGCACCTCACCTAAACCAGCAAGCAGAACATCTGAAAAATCCATCACAACTGAACCAGAATGAACACTACGAATAAGAGAGAAAAAATTCAACAACACCACAATAGGAGGGAGTTATGCACTAGTATCACCCCCTGGAACCTTGTTAGCCTCTCAAATATCTCCTCTCAAAACATCAGCAAAAAACACTACACCAGGCTAACATGGCATGGGAGTGAAGAATCTAAAGTCAGAGCCATGTTTTAAGAGAACTAGGAATTGACAGCGAGCCACGAGGTTCGAGAGGACCTCCGTATCCTTCCTTCAGTAACACCACCAAGAATCCTCAAACTTCCGCGAGCCGATAACCCATTTTAGTTGATGTTGAAATGCCAAGAGTGAAATTTTTAGACGAACAAAAATCATCAACACAGATAACCAGACCTCCACTAATGAATAACCAGCAAACAATGTAGCAGTGAACAAACCATCACAGCCAAACAAAAAATGAGACCAATATGAAATAAAGCACACCAAAATAAACGAGGAACAAATGAAAAAATATAAGGGGTGATGCCCCACCGTTGGTGGTCCCCGGGCTTGTGATTTAATGTACTTTTTTTCCTTGCATCGTGTACTGCTTTCGCGGTTGTACCCAATTTTTAAAAATAGAAGGGGTGAGACTGAAACAAGAATCACCAATGAGTAAAACCATGAAACTTTCTTATGATGATGATGAGAAGGTGATAAGGAGATAAGGGATGGAACCATATAATGTAGAGTATAGGGTGCCATCTGAGAAGGGAATCTCACCTTGATGAGAGAAAGACTGTTGATAACATCAAGAAACTTTAATATAGGTTTCTTCTTTAAATAAATCTCATATAGATTCAAAACTAACTCTTTTTAAAAAATAATTATTTTTAATATGAATTAATACACAAATCATATACCCCTAAAAATAATGTGATGTTTCATGTCCAACCAATATGGTTTAAACCATATATTACTAAATTATATTATTCCTTTCTGAAATAACATTTTGTTATGGGTGTAACATTCACACATTCCAGGTTTAATTACATAATTATATTTAAAGGATTTGAACTTACTATATATATACAAAGAACCAATATTTTATTTGGAATTCTTCATCAGATAACAACATTAAGTCTCTAAACATCTATTTAATCTCATAATAATCTTTAAAGCATGAAAGTTATGTGATATAAACTTAATAAATGTGATCCACATATAATAATAAATAAATGAGATAAATTACTAATTTCATTGTTTTCATTTCTAATTAATCTATATATATATGACTGAATTTTATTTATAACTTGTAGTTTTTAATATCTACTCTTATACAGTATTTCTTACATATATAACACATCCATTACATTTCTTTTCTTATCATATGAATATGTAGAATTTTAATTAAATTTGGCAACTCGAATATGTTTTTTGTAAAATTTAATGATGTATTCAATTTCGTAAATCAATTTCATCCATCCAACAAAAATATAGAGAGTTTTCAATATCACTTATATAAAATAAGTTCCTCTATTTTATTTCCCCTTAGAAAAAGTATTGAAATATTTCAAATTCTTCACCATGTAATAATTATTCCTAAACATCAGTTAATTTTCTTTTCATATATTTTGTAAAGTTAAGTTGGTTATAATTTAAAAAATTACTAAAAAATTTGTTCCATGATTTAATATTCATATAACCATACCACATTGATAAAATCCCTTTTATTTTGAGAGACATATAATTTAAAAAAAATAACAAAACCATATTTCTAATTCTAAAAACTCTTTAAAATAATCATAAAACCTATCATGTGAGATTAATACCCACTATCCAATATTAAAGGTCATTCATTTTGTATACCACATAGTATAACATCATCCAAAAAGACCACTTTTTATTTTTCATCTCCTTATGAAAGACAGTTGATACTTTCTTTAAATTTAGTTGTTTTGTTAGGATATTAAGATAATAAAATATAGATGGACCCAATTGGTTATACCTTCTATAATTATTATGCATAAAATTAATTTTTCCCCATTTTAAATTATGATGTTTCATCTTTCTTGTATATTTTACTTTACAAGAGTGGGTTGCCTCCCCCTTAAATGAAAATTTTTATATATTGAGAAATAACTTAATATTCTCCTATAGAACTAGTTATTCCCTTAAATTTTACTAAAAAAGTAATTTTAAAATAATATATTCAGAAATAAAATATTCTTTCAAATCATATTATTAATCTACATTAAAATTGTGATTATCTTGATGTAGTTTTTCCTTTAATGAAAACACAATTCCATAAATTACAATTAATATTTTTTATATATTTGTCACATTATTGTATTTATAATTTCATAATAATAGTCAATATAATTTTCATAGAATATTTTTAATTGAAAATGAAATTTTCAGATTTCTATTAATTTTTTTACGGATATATATACTTCGTTTCCTTTCACTATGATTGATATGTTTTTATATTATTTATATATTAGAAAACATGAAAATAAATTATATATAGGTTTTTATGATTAATTTTATTATCAATAATCATAGATATTTTTAAATTCTTCTCAGTCCCACTTGATCTATTAATAACTTCCTACATTGATTAATTATAATTAAACATGAACTTCTTCAAATTTATTTCACCCTCCAACACCTTTTTCAAATCTATAAAATGTTAATTTTATTTTAATTTTTTTATCATATAATTCAGCATTCATATTATTCTCTTCAATAATTTATACTCTCATTCAATAAAATTAGTTACTCAACAAAAAATATCTCCCACGTTGGGATTTGTAAACCTCATTTGATGTTTGAAAAACCCATAATAACTTCTTATAACATTTCTCAAGTTTAGATATATTCACTTGGAATTACTTCAATTCCATATTTTTCATAAAAACTATAAATATTTATCTTTCCTCACTATCACTAGAGAACTCCTCTTCATTCACATTAGTAAAAAAAATTCTATATGATCACTAAGTGATAAATCATTTTAGCATTCACCACCATCACTATCTTATTTTTTCACATTTATTAAATAATTCATTTTAACCATTTTTCATTACCACCATCATTTCATTTTAACATAAAAATATATTTTTTTATTTTAGGGTTTCCTTCCTTAGGAACCTCCTTGATATATCATAATAAAAATTATCTTCTTTATCTTTTAACTTTGGTTAGTAAGTGAGAATGTGACCAACTACCCCATAACTAAAAAAATAAATTTAAATTTACTATGATATTTTCCATTATGTTTTGAATCATTCTTTGAGATGATTGATATAATTTTATCAAAGGTCACCTCAATATATACTTATAAAATAGAATATTTCTACACATCCTTCATGTCATTAAATGTATTCTCAATTTTGACGACTCTTAAATTTTTTTTCATGTACATTGTTCTTTTCTTAAAAGATACATTTTTCTAATCTCATACACGATCAACATATTTTGAATGTCATCCCCTGTAACTGAGTATAAATCCTGATTTCTTATTAATGAGCATCAAATATTTATATTATGATATTAAGTATATTTTAAATATCTAAATAATATTCTAGAGTTTCTACAAAGTCGTGTAGAGAGCTCATAATTTCATTCAATGTATTAAATAAATCATCCATTATTTATCCTTTGAGAATAAAACTATAATTAAAATGAGAAACATATATTTGAACATTTCCCCCTCCATAATATAATTGAATATATGAATATTTTTTTTGTTTTCATTAATATCATTCACTTACTTTGTAATGCTAAATTTTATAAATTCCATTTATACATGAGATTCTATGACAGTATTTCTTATAAGGACATCATTCTCAATATTAATTTTATGAACCAGTGGTATGCATTAGGTTTATACATATGGAACTCCTTTATAAAGATACTTTCATTTAGATACTTATGGATAGTTATTTGTGTTTTATTATTTGGTCAAACTCTATGAAAAATAATTTAATCACACCAAAGTGTTTTAGATATGTGTTGAATTGAATATTTGTAAGCCAAATTATTATTTCGTTTAGAAAATGGTTTATGTGGAGTTAAATTATTTGGAACCTATTTATTTATAAAATAATTTTTGGGTTCTATAAACATTTTAAAAGGTGATATGATTCATAATTTCAAATGAAGTATTATTTTTTTTCTATCATAGTTTGATGATGGTGTTGAGACTACCCAAACAATGATATCAATGGGCTCATTGTAGAACAGAAAAAGAAACTCATTGGAAATGTAACCTTAGTCATGTTATATGATCCTTTGGTATATTTTTGTGGTAGTGTATAAAATTATTCCATATATTTTCAGTTGTTATATGAAGATTCAAATAATCTAAAAAATTCTAATAATGTATTCCCAAAGGAAAATGATGAAATTTTTATGAAGGTAAATTTTAAAAAATTTAACATAATATCATAGATATTCTAGGTCTACATAATAACATTATAAATAGTACATTGAGTTTTATTGATACTGATCATTTTGATGATTTTTTCTAAGACTATTTCATGTAGAAACATTTAGGTAAGGATGACAAGTTTTTTAAGGATTCATTTGAGAATTCTTGAGCTATGTATTTCATGTAATATTCTTTTCATGTAACCTCATTTTACCTCATTTTGGGAGGATGTTTTTCCTTATAAATGAAGGAAAGAGTAATAAAGAGACAAAATGATGTAAGAATGGGTTTTTAATCCTGAAAAAAAGAGAATTCACAATCTCAAAGGGACTCGATTCTAAAGAAACATAAAAACATGGTCAAGAAAAAAGGATAATTATAGTTTAGATGAATATCATAGCTATGGGGAGGAGGTATTTGGATTGGTACCTTTGATTACCAGTATGAATAATGATTCTTCTAAATTTACAAATTTTTGATATCTTCAAATAATTCTTAATATGGATGATACATCTTTCTATACAAATCGTAGTTTAAGGCTCTGCTATGGATATATAGATATTATTGTAAATGAAAAAAAATCTATTCTAGGTATAAGTAGAAAAGGCTTAAAAAAAGGTTATTCATGATCCCTTTAAATTATTTCATCCACCAAAACAATATGATTTTAATACAAAAATTAATATTCAAAATGTTATTTTTTGTTTATGAGTAAGAGGAATGTGAGTATAAATCAATGAGGTGGGAATGGATGAAGTCTAAAAATAAAAAAATGATTGAAAAAAATGATTTTATGACCACTCATACATTTCTAAATTCATGGTTTATTACCCATAGGATGGGGGATGACATATAATTCTAGGTAGTTAAAGTCACCCACGTGGTACATATAAATGATTATTTTTCTAGCTAAGTTATATGTTTTTGGTTGTTTTTTTGTGACAATATAAATATTTATGGGGATTCATTTTCTGAATAAAAATGAATGAAATAGTATCAATTTCCACAATAAGAGTGTATCCCTCAGTTAAAATAACTATCATAATGATACCAAATGGAAATATTTATAGAAACACTATTTCCCTTTAAAACATTCAATTTTTACTATAAAATATGATTTTTTTTGATTCTCATGAAATTGATATAATGAACTATTGAAATCATATTCAGAACATCAATTTTTATTTCATTTAAAAAATCAAATCATATTAGAAGAAGGAACACTTCCAAAAGAAAATGGAACTACTATTATTACAATGAAGTAGATACTATAATTTAAAAATATCGATTAATTTAAATGGAGTAAATCGATGAATCATTTTTCACTTCCATTTTTTATGATATATTGATTAACCATTCCTATTATATTATATTGAAATTATATTTTTGTTATTTTATTGAAAAAAAACTTAAAAAAAAATAAAAAGTCTTGAGACAATCATTTAAAAGAAGCACAAATCAAACACAAACAACCATTGTCTTGTGTTGACCTAGATACACCCATGACCACATGATTCACCTATAAAATCTTATGAATATTAATAAATAGAGTATAATCATTCATTCGTTTTAAATTATGTACCCTTACGGGTTTCAAGTAATCTTACATATATGTAAAAATAAACATAAAGTTAATATGAATGGGTGATCTTATCTAATTACTTCTAATTTATATCAAATTATTATCCTTTAATGATCCTTAAATTCATGGACTAAGAACATAAATATATTATTTTATATACATCCACAATGAACACTTCCTTCATTAAAAGACAATCATTCATATAAAAAAAATTATCAACCATTAATAAGTTATAAAATTATGCATAAAAATTATGAAACATATATTCTACCCTTATACCATTTCTCAAATAATGTCACATATCTCTCTATATCTTAAATATCTGAGACACTTTTATTCAAATATATTATATAAACATAGGTAAATTCTCAAATATATTTAAATTTTATAAAAATGACAACATACTTCCATCAATTATATCTTAATTTTAAAATGTAAATTAAATAATATTTATAAATTTTCCCTTTTATTTCAAATTTATTACACCATAGTAATTTTAATTACGATGTAATTGCTTCATATTATCTATTACAACTTTAAAATTTTGGCATAATTAGTTGACCATATCAAATAACTAAACTCTAATTTTCATTACACCCATTATTTAAATTATAATTAAAATTCATAATGATAAGTCAATTTTAGTTCCAAAATCATTCCTTTCAAACCATGACATAATTTCTATATAGTAATATTCAATATTAAAAATGAATACCATGAAATGTAATTATAGTATGATAATAAAATAATTTTTATTTCCATATGAATCATCCTATTAATCAATATAAATTGCATAAGAAATAATAATTCTATCATGAAATATATGTAAATATTTTTTATAAAAACTATTCATAAAATTTATATGATGTATATAATTATGGAATTATTTATTTAATATCTTCAAAACATTATAAAATCACACTTCAATAATAAAAATAATCCTATAGCCATTTTTTGACCATATCTATAATTTTTATCAAAAGATTATAACATTATTTAATTTTTTTATATTAAAATAAAAAATAATATAATTGGAGGCCATATATTCAATCCAAAAAATGAATTAATTCATTCACTATTATATAGTAAAAACATGATGAGACATACCTTTCAATACTTTTATGGTATTTTTTGATCTATTTTAATTGATATGATGTGGATATTTAGTGATGATATATAGGAATATAATGATGTTAAAAAGTAGTATTGATATTAATTTAGAAATTAAAAATGGTATTTATGTGTTTTATATTTAAATAAAGAAAGTGGTTATTTGATATTATAATTTTACCTCTCAATATCCATTATAGATAATTACTCTACATGATTAGTTTGTGAGATTTTTTTTCTAGTAATATACTCTAGGTAGAATGAGAATACATTTGAATAAATACTGATTACTTATGGTTTAGTATGGGACCTTTTTATTTAATTTTATTATATAATATTGTTACTATTTTTTAAATTTATGTTTTGAGTTCTTTTACAAGTGATGTTTTTATATTGTTTATAATATAATTTTAATGGGAATGTAGTGAAATATAAAGTGTTATTGATAGCATTTTTGAATAAAGAGTTTATGTGGTAAAATATACCTCCTTATTTTTTCTTTATATTTCATTAATTTAATTTAGCTGTGAAGTTTTATACTTCTTTTATGTTGAAAAAAATTAGTTTTTGATGATGAACATATTAAGAACACCATGTTCTCCCAACAATAGGTTTTTATTTTTTTTATTTTTAGATTAATATAGATGTAATGATGGAAATATTTAAATGTATATTTTCATGACATTTTTAATGCATGGTTATAATTGGAAATATTTTTTTCAACATTTGGAATGGGATGGAGTTGTTTATACTATGAATTTATTAATGTTTTCATTTATATATTGATAATATAATTGTTATATATATATTTTGTTTTGGTATATGTTATATTTTTGTGTCTCAACATTTAGAAAGGTTAATTCATCCCACATTTTTTACTTAGACCCATTGTTCTTATCAACAACCCGAGACCTATTAGAGTTGTGATTAGTGTCTCGCCCACAATCCCATCACTTGATCTGGGGTAATCCTAGTACAATATGGAAATAAAAATGGTATTATTGAAAAAAATTCTTTTGATTATATTTTAATGTATCTATATATAAGCTTGCATCTGGAAAGAATGGTTGTAATACATTTAATGTAATGTTTGTGAATGAGCTAATGAAACTCACCCTTATCATGACTAATACTTATAATCCTATTTATGGTACTTATTTCTATATTATGTACATCTATTATATGAGTGTGATTTAAAAATTTGTATATTATAGGAATTTGGTAATATATTATATAACTATATGTAGTCTTTTATGTTTGAATACATTGTTGTTTGGAATATAAATTTCCAAAAAAGGGATGGTTGTTGTAAATATATATCCATAGGAAAATATTGAAATGGTTTATTGTTTCCATTAGTTATGATCTACTTATACATCATAAAAGTGTTTATTATGATGAGTACATCGAATCATAGAGTTAGTTATTTTCATATTTTCAATGGAAGTCTGTGCCAAGGTTACCAGGTAGTGTATCAATATAAGAAAATAATAATTAGCTAGATTTTAATAATTTTCTATTAAAATTACTGAAAATATAATATTTATTTCAAATGAAATCAGATGTTGGATTTCATCATTTATACTTGATATTGGTAGCATTTGAAATATTAATATTATTAGAGATTTTTTTCATGGACATAAGTTCATGATCTTTTTATTGGAGAGTTTATTACAATACTAATGACTCGTGATGTTCCATAAATGTTCGTGGAAACTAAGAAAGAAAATTTTAATTTTGATATTTTTCTAATTTTATACAATGTAATTGAAATAGTTGTGAATATGTTAGTTGATATAGAAATGTTTTCCATAATTTTTAATGATATTTATAGCTAGATATTTAATATCACATATGTTAACATGAATTAATGACAATGAATTAGGTGAGGAATTATATACAAATTTTTTAGAGGTTTTGAATAGAATAATTTTTTTAATGAAAATATTTATAGTAAAGAAATATATAGTTGTGTGGATAATTTTTTTATTATAGAGACTTATTATTTTGTTGGTTTATAATTGAATTGGGTGAGATATTCTTTTAAACATATGATATGGTTTTGGTATTTTCATATTAGTAGTTATCATAATAATGTTTGGGTTCAAGGGAGTTGGGATGATTCTGTTATGATTATATTTTTTATATAAGTGGATAAATGATTTAGATAATAGATACAAAACTTTTAAGAATGTAAAATTAATACAATGTAATCAAACATAAAAATATACATGATCCCTTAATAATTTCTCACCACCTTTTTTAAAATATGATTATATATTTGTCTAATAAGTATTTTATTTTATTGGATATTATTTTTATAAGAGGGACCAATTCATGAGAGTATATTATCAATTTTACATATTGATGATTAATGGTGGAATTATTTTATGAGGATTATATGAATATGATTTTATAAAGAAGGTTGGTTTTTTAGAATATATGGTTATGTTTAGACATTATGAGGTTGAAAGTTTTTGAAAGGACTGATTATTAATGTGAATGGAAAATCTGAGTTGGGAGATTGTGATTGTTTCTATAAAAATGTACTATTGAGAGTAAAACAGACCGATTACCACTAAGATTTTTTGTGATTGAAATTTCGCACACATTGTTGATTCCGAATTGGGGTGTCTTATTTAGTACATAAATTTCATTAACTTTAGAGTTAGTCAAAAATTTTTCCATTTTATTTTTTTAAATTTATTGACTATTAAATTAACAATTTCAACATATATTTTTTTTTGTAATTTGTGTTTTTATGCCTTGATAATTAAAATAATTATTTTAATATATAAACAATTATTTTAATCAATGTATTATAAATAATTATTTTAAATTTATTAAATTTATAAAAATGGAATGATATTTAAATAGTTTAATAACAATTTTTGAATTTATTAATATATTTACTATTATTCATCATGAGAATATTAGATCTAATAGGCATGAAAGTGGTCAGTTTGGTTATGGTATAAGCTATGTATGTGTGTTTTGGGGAATATTTCATAAGTGTATTTGAAAATTAAATCAAAAGGGAAATGGGTATACAAGTAGATTGAACCAAAAATGAATTGGAAAAAATAATCAATTTGGGAGGTTGTGGTAGAAGATATGAATAGAATGTAAATGAAAAGGAAAATTTAAATCTACCTAAATGGAAAAAGGATTTTTATCATATAGGAAGATGGAGAGGGATATATGGGGTAATTGTTGGCATCACACATTGTTGGAAAGATTATATATCTATAATAAATTCCCTTTCAAAAAGGTGATATTTTAAATATATCTTAATATGGTATATTTTAATATATTTAAATTAAATAATAATATAATTCAACATAGATAATTTCATTCAATGTTATATTTACTCTATCCCAATAATGGAATTAAATAAATTAGCCAAATAATTTATTTTTTAGTCTCATAAGCTATACGTTAAAATTGGATTTTATTTATTTATTTTTGTTCGAGTGTATTTTGGGGAAATGCAATTATACATTAATGAGTATTAATGGATTCAAATAAAATTATTTTAAGAGAGTTTTTTGTTTAATATTTTTTTATTTAAAAAAATGAGAAACTTGTTTTTGTTTAATGTTTCATGATTGGTTAAATATTTAATGGAGGGAAAGTATTAATATTTAATAATGTATAATGTTTAATATTCGACATTATAAATAAAATTTAAGGATATAAGTTGTTAATAAAATTATTCAATATAAGATGGTTACTAATTATGATGAAGGGGTATGAAAATATGAATTAAAAATACAAAGTTAACAAGGAGGATGAAGGGGAAGATATTTATATAACTTCACTCTTCTCTCATGTTTCCTCTATCTATAAATTTAGAAAAACTTGTGTTGATCCACCAAAGTAAATTAATAATCTTACCAAAATTGTAATAAAATTCATCAGGTAGTGAAGGAACACGTTTCTTTATAGAAGGATGAAGTTGTTTTCATACATACTGATTTTATAAGGATTAGTACATTAAAAATTTGTAATGTTTATGGTGTGATGATTAATCTAATTTTTTTTATTCATCCATGTTTCTGATGATGATAATTTTTCATATAATTTGGAATTAAGGTACTTATATCTTAATGATGTTTTTTCCTTTTAGTTTTTTATTTCTATTTTCAATTATCTACTTTCTATAAATATTTTAATTGTTCATAATTACATATATTTCCATATTCTCGTAATTTTTCGATTATGAGTGTTTGATAATTTCGAAGTCAAATTACTATTATAATACATGAATTGATGTAAAATGGGGATTACTAGGATTGCTTATTTATAACAGAGTTGATTATTATTCTTCTACAAATTTTTATGTGCCAATTTCATTCACTAAATCAATTATTTTCATATTTATTTTATTTAATGATAACATATTTGGACTAAATATAAGTATTAGTATTATTAATGTGATTTAAAGGATGAATAATATATGTAAACAATTTTTTATCACAGGATTGTGCCTCATTTATTGTAATAGGATATCGATAAGTTCTATTATTTTTATTTCATGAAACTCTTATAATTATGATCTATTATCTTGATGAGAGTCCTTATAACTTTTACCAATCAAATAATACTAAATTTGAAAATGTTTAGTTCTTAAAACCATGATAGGTTAATTAAATTTCAAAAAAAATATTCTTACGTTCTGTAATTTTTTTGTATGTTTTAGTTAATTTGATTTAAACAATTTATTGTATAAATATTATAGGAAATAATATTTTTTAATTGTATTTTTTATGATGTTAGGTACATTAATATTTTTAGTGGTTTCAATGGTATGATTCAAAGTTATTTCATTAACTCAGTTTGAATGATTATGTTTCTATGAATCATTTATTATATGTTAATTATTTTAATATTTTAATAAAATTTTAATTACCTATTTAAAACTGGAAATGAACGGTGACCGTGGTTATGAGGGTCTTGTGGGTTATAAGGATAATTTTAGTTAATATTTAATGTTATTCTATTATTTTGGATAATATATGATGGTGATTAAAAATTTGGGTTCAGTTGTAACATCCCAGGTAAATAAAGAATAAAAAATTTTCATATTTATTAATATTTACGAAATAAATATTAATTTTACTTTAAAGGGGTTTCTATGTTCGATAGTGTACCCGATACACAACAAAGAGTTTCTTTGAAATTTTACGTTGCACACTAGTAATAAAATAATATTATTTTAAATGGTAGTTAACACGTAGCCGTTGTATTGGTGAGAATGAATATAAATAACTAAAATATGATTATATATGTTTGTTAAATGTTTTTACATTTATCCAATAAAGGATAAAGTCTTAAAATATGAAAAGAATTCAATTTTAGGCATATATACTCTAATATTCACTAAAAGGATGAACTATCGCCTTTTGATGGAGAACCCTCTTTAAATATAGTTTTGGTCATTCTTATACATCCTATTAGACCAAATAAAACTCTTCTTTAGAATTGGGACATCAAAATTTACTTTGTGTAATTTTTTGGTATTTTTCCGATAAAGTTCATTTTTTTAATGAATAGTGAAAAATGTTGCATTTTAATTCAAAACCTCTTTTTAATCTAATTTATTTATATGATTAGATTATCTTTTGAATTGGTTTTAAATTTAAATTAGAATATATTTTTACCATTTAATCCAATAGTGATCGTTGGAATTAATTTCACTTTGAAATTGGACATAAACTAGGGTCAATCTTTTGATATATATTGTTTTATAAAAACACGCTATTTGTTCTGACAGCTGGAATTAATTATTAAATTAATTAATGTAACTTATATGTTTTTAATTTTGTAAAATATAAATCATTTTTGAATTCGTAATATCAAATATAGCTTAGGGTGATGTTTTTGTATTTTTCTGAAAAACTTCAATTTTTGATGAATAGTGAAACCACTAAGTGGTACTTAAAAAAACTGATTTTTCGTTTAAATGAAATTTTACCACCTCTGTGTTTTGAATTTCAAAAATCCTACATACATGGTTGTC
Organism: Viscum album; assembly: GCA_963277665.1. Classification (NCBI taxonomy): domain Eukaryota; kingdom Viridiplantae; phylum Streptophyta; class Magnoliopsida; order Santalales; family Viscaceae; genus Viscum; species Viscum album. Next base: position 705,723,695 of record OY728167.1, on the reverse strand, counting down.
ATTAAGAAGTAAAATGTGGTTCAATGGGATTAAAATAATTTTTGGTGAATAGTAACTTTTAAGTTTTTAATCGCGATTAGAGGTAATTAGTGTAATTTAAGGTAAAAATAATGTTTTAATAATATGAAATGACTTTACACATGTACTACCCTTATTGGATGTGTCATGGCCGGCCAAGATAATCCATGGGTCAACTTGGGGACCCCATGGAGCCTCTTTGGCAGGAAAATGACATTAATAACTTTTTATTTAATGTTAAAATAAAAATGTCACAAACATGTGTTGTTTTAATAATTTTTTTTAAATGGGGTTATACAAGTAATATTTTTGAATATAAATATTCATTAGAAATATAAAACGATTTCCTACATCATGATATTTTTTTATAATTTTTATACATTAAAAAAATTAAAGTATTTATGACACCATGATGATGGAGTGATTACCTCATTATATAACGATTTAAATAAAATGAAAAGATAATGTAAAATATAAGACCTACACTTGTAAAAAACCTATTGTATGGGTGTATTTAGAACTCTTATCACCTTAAACTCTAAATATATAATTGTGGGTCCTTTAAAAATCGAAAATGATTTTATAATAAAGTAACCTTTTATAACTTTCCAAGAGTGCCCCTCCTCTCCTCTTATAAAAGCCCCCCACCTCTACCACCTTACCCACACCTCTCAAGCCTTTGTCTCGGCCAACCCCTGCCCATTTTGTCTCTCCAAATCCCTATATTACTCTTAGAAGCCACACTTTGGGAAGAAGTCTTTCCAAGGAAGCCTTTGAGCTCAAATAAAAAAGAGTTACGCGATTTAAAGGTGGAGTCTTCTCTTGTGTTCTTATGTTTTATTTTGCTTCTCCAACCCCCTAACCTCTTTTTATTCCGTTATTTTGTAAAAAAAACAGTATCGTAAATATACTAGGATTTTTTTATGATATGTATTAGAGCTACACCTACACACACCTTCGTCTAATGGTTAAATAACACACTGTTTCTGAGGTTGGCGATTTTCTGCCTCACGAAACGATGATTGTTCAATATTCTTTTAACAACTTTCATGGTGTACATTAATATATCACTATATTTATATATGATATATATTATGTTTATGTTTTCCTTATTCTTATTTATTTTTAATTTGTGGAAAACCATTAAGGTTTCCATTGTGGGTAAACACGATAATTTCATTTTTGGAAGTGAAAACTACCGCCCCCTCAAAGTGATTTGATTCCTTAATGCCATATGTGGGACGTATAAAGGATGGAGTTAATGTTATTATATATGATGTTATACTGGAATTATAATATACCCTTATATCATTATGATTTCACTCCATTAAATACTAAATAGAAATGAAAGTAGCGTTCATGCGTACGTACGGCTTACCGTCTCCATGATCAGTGCATTTCATTTCTTACCTCTAAATGTTATGTACTATTATAAATACATTTATATGATGGATATATATGATATATATGATATCAAAATCATGAATATCATTCTGGATATAATGAACCTTTGACCACATAAATAACATGTAATTGTAAGAAGTCTATTTTTGACTTAAGTACCAAATATCGACAAAATGAACTTTATAAAATTAAATGATTACATAATGTTTATAACAAGGAAATAAGTTATATAAAAGGAATAATAAACTTGAAAAAGGATCTTATTCAAGTATAAGTTAACTTTAGTTTATTATTCAAGAGATTAAAGAGCAATCGAGTCACGTCGGACACGAGGTAAGGGACTTCGTCTCAATCTCCTTTCATTGAGGCATATTTTGTTCTAATACAAGAATTTATTTTATACGCTGTATAAAACACCTTTAAATTTTAATTTTATTCAAAGGTAATATTTTTCTACGAAGCGTTTTACTAAACGAAAAAAAGGAATGTTTATTTTAACGTACGCGGTGACAATGACCTTTTCCGCCGCCGCGGGTATTATTTTGTCTTTGGCTTCCTCAATAAGCCGTAATGTTTTTTAAAATGAAATAAATACCATATACTATTTTATGTATTTTGGTATTGAAAATGGTTTTTATAATGGATTTTTTATGTCAATATATTTAAGTGATATATTGTGATCAAAGTGTGGAAATGTTTTCTTTCCATTATATTTGTTTTATGTCTTATGATTTTATAATGGTACTTAGACATTTGAAGGGTGGTTACGTGATAAACCATATGATGGGTGGTGCCGTGAATACCAGGACGGGTGGGTATGTTATAACCTCCAATGAATTGGGTATTGAAGTCGGCCGTATGGCTATTCCATTAAGTGATATGTGTGGAAGTTGACCAGATGGTTATTCCACCTAAGTATGTTTATGTCCCAAGTTACCTTTATATGTTATGTGTTCTTTATATGGGTTTTATAGTAATCTTTTGGTTAAAAAAGGGTAAGTAATGATCTTTTATTCAATGAAGAGTATTTTCTTCTTCATAAAGGTGAAAAGTATTACTTTGATAAAGTATTCTTGGTTTACTGGTTGTTTTGAAAAACTAACAGTTTTCCTTCTTTGTGTATCCCTTACTGAGATTCTTATGATCACCCCAAGTTTTTGAAATGTTGTTCATAGGACTTAATGTGGAATAGGGTCAAGGATGAGATCAAGGAATAGTCATGCTATCTAAAACATGGAACTAGACATGTTTTTTTAAGAGTTTTTATTTTATGGAAACTTAGTAGAAGTGTCTACTTTGTAATCTTTTGAGATGTAATAGTTATGACCTAATTCTCTAAAACTATAAACCTGAAAGGATCCTCAATGTGAATTATTCATTTAATTCAATATTAAGTAAGGTTTAAGGCCGGGGCCTTATAGTTGGTATCAAAGGGAGGTTTAGACAAATTTAGAAGTTAGAAAATTGTTAAATTATAAATTAATTTTGGTATGATTGAAATGATATAGCATTTAAAGATTACCATGTTGCTTTGCCTAAGATATTTTTGTGTTCAGAATGGTTTTCCACAGAGGAAACAAGGAATCTATGTTGGGACGACATCAGGAGGAAGACAACCTTCCAAATCAGCAACCTGAGATGGTCGGAATTGGAACTGAACAGTTTGTTGCAGTGATGACACAGTTGACTCAGGCTATAAATGGTGGTGGTATCCATGCACAAGATAATCCAGATCAACCATAGAGGAACATGTCAGTGGTGGAACATTTCATGAGGCAAAATACCCCATCATTCAGAGGATCATCTGACCCTGTGCTAGCTGAAGGGTGGATTAAATCAGTGGAATTTTTTTTGATGTCATGGGGTGTTCAGAACATCAAAAGGATAGTCTTACTGTTTACCATTTTGAAGGTGAAGCAGATCAATGGTGGTCGATGATGAAAAATATCAGGGATAGTGATGAGATTTATGATCTTCACTGGGATGAATTCAAAGGTATGTTTCTTGAGAAATATTTTCCTAAGGTGGTTCGTCTTAGGATGGAAAAACAATTCCTAGAATTGAGGCAGGAGGATGACTCAGTGGATGCTTATGAAGCAAAGTTCACTCGACTAGAAAGGTATGCTCCAAACATCAAATGAGATCTTGATAGTAAAATTAACCATTTTTTACTCAGGGTTAAATCCAAAGTATCGAAGGGATTTAGCTTCTCGTGAGTTCAAAAGTTATGAAAAACTTGTTCGATGTGCGGAGAAGGTGGAAATGGAGTTTGCCGATGATCAGATGTTCTTTGACAAACAACAGAATAAGAGGTCCATTTGGTAGGCAAAGGGGAAGAATTCATCAAAGAAACAAGGAGGTAAGAAAACCAAGTATCCATCCTATGAGAAGTGTGGTAAAATGCATCCTAGAGAATGTTTATCCAAGTTAGGAAAGTGATTTCGGTGTGGTAAGTCGGGTCATATTGTCACAACTGTAAGAAAGATGATCAAGTAGGCAATGAAAATCCAGTAGTAAGATGTTTTAAGTGTAATGAAATGGGTGATTATGCAAATGAGTCTCTAACGAAGAACTCAATTGGGTGAAAGCAGCCAGACTACAAGCATAAAGGGGTGGTGAAATCCTTTGCAGCTACTTCAGCAGATGTTGGGCCATCAAATGAAGTAGTATCAGGTACATTGTTTGTTTGTTCAGATTATGCCAATGTGTTGTTTGATTCAGGGTCTACACATTCTTTCATTTCTGAGAAGTTTTATAGTAAATTGGGAATTCCATATCAAGATATGAATCCTAAACTTATGGTAAAAACACCGAGAGGAAACGTTGAGACAAAAAGAAATTATAAGAACATTCTTATCCTTGTGTACGGAAAGAATCTACCTACAAAGCTTATTTTTTTGCCTCTAGTAGAGTTTGATGTTATTTTGGGCATGGATTGGATTTCTTTTTATCATGCTAAGATTGACTGCAGAGTTAAAATGGTTTATTTTTAGAAGGATTTTCAGTTTGTGTACAAGAATGAACCCTTTCTTTTGATAACATATCAGGAAGTTGAGAAACTAGTAAAATATGGAAATGGATGTTATCTTGCACATATTGTAGAAAATAAAGGAAATGTTTAGATTAATGATGTGCCAGTGGTAAATGAGTATCTTGATGTTTTTCCTGATGACTTTCCTAGTATTATTAATGACCGGGAAGTTGAATTTACTGTTGACTTAGTTCCCGATTCTAAGCCAATTTCAAAACCCCCTTACCGAATGGCTCAAGTTGAACTTTTAGAGTTAAAGAAGCAATTGCAGGATTTATTAGATAAAGGTTTCGTTCGACCTAGCACATCATCATGGGGTGCTCCTGTCTTGTTTGTTAAAAAGAAAGATGGTTCAATGAGACTTTGCATTGATTATAGAGCCTTGAATAATATCATTGTTAAGAACAAGTATCCTTTTCCTCATATCGATGATTTGTTTGATCAGCTCCAGGGAGCTTAGTATTTTTCGAAGATTGACTTGAGGTCGGGGTACCATCAGTTGAAAGTAAAAGAAGCAGACATTCCGAAGACTGCGTTTCTTACTAGATATGGCCATTATGAATTTGTAGTTATGCCTTTTGGGTTAACCAATGAGCCTGCTGTATTCATGGACCTTATGAATAGAATTTTCCATGAGTTCTTTGATAAGTTTGTGGTTGTTTTCATTGATGATATTTTGGTGTTTTCTAAAAGTAAATAGGAGCATGAAAGTCATTTAAGGGTTATCTTACAAACCTTAAAAGAAAAGAAACTGTATGGAAAATTCAGCAAGTGTGAGTTTTGGTTACAACAAATTTCTTTCCTTGGTCACATTGTTTCAAAAAATGGCATAACTGTTGATCTTGCTAAAACAAAAGTTGTTGAAGAATGGCCAAGACCCACAAATGTAATCGAGATCCGTAGATTTCTTGGTTTGGCAGGTTACTAACGAAGGTTTGTTGAAACTTTTTCACGATTATCTAGTCCAATGACTAAGCTAACTCAAAAGGGTGTTAAGTTTATCTGGACAAAAGAATGTGATGATTGTTTTCAGGAGTTGAAAAGAAGATTGGTGAATGCTCCAGTTTTGGCACTTCCTTCCAAGAAAGGTGAGTTTGTTATATACAGTGATGCTTCGTTGAAGGGACTTGGTTTTGTCCTTATGCAGAATGATCAGGTAATTGCATATGCTTCACGTCAGTTTAAAACTCATGAGGTAAATTACCCTACACATGACTTGGAATTAGCTGCTGCTGTTTTTTCTCTAAAAATTTAGAGGCATCATTTGTATGGAGTAAAGTGTGAAATATATAATGATCACAAAAGTTTAAAGTATATATTCACACAGAAATAATTGAACATGAGACAGAGGAGATGGCTAGAATTAATCAAGTATTATGATTGTACAATTCATTACCATCCGGGAAAAACAAATAAAGTGGCTGATGCTTTGAGTCGAAAAAGTAATGCTTCATTAACCATGCTACATTTGGAACGAGATCCTTTAGATTTTGATTTGATGAACTTTGGCATAGAAGTTTTTAGTGCAGGAAGTTCTTCTATTTTGTTTCAGGTATCAGTGAGATCATCTCTATTAGACATAATTAAGCAAGCACAGAAGAAAGACAGTGGGTTGCAGAAAAAGGTAGAGCCGGTTCAGAAGGGTAAGTTGCCTGAATTTAATATTGACAATGATTGTGTTTTGAGGTTTGGGAAGAGATTTTGTGTGGCTGGTGATTCACAGTTGAAGAATGAGTTGTTATGTGAGGATCATAGTTCCCCGTTTTCAGTTCATCCTGGCAGTACTAAGATGTACAGAGATCTGCGAGAGTATTACTGGTGGGATGGAATGAAAAGAGATATTGCTGATTTTACTGTAAAGTGTTTGACTTGTCAGCAGGTTAAAGCAGAGCGGAAGTTACTGAAAGGGATGCTTCAGCCTTTACCAATGCCAGAGTGGAAATGGGAAAATATATCTATGGACTTTTTTGTGGGATTACCGAAGACATCTTGAGGTAATAATGCAATCTGGGTTATTGTTGATCGCTTGACTAAATCTGCTCATTTCCTTCCTATTCGAGATACTTTCTCTTTAGATCAACTTTCTCAATTGTATCTTAAAGAGATAGTCAGGTTGCATGGAGTTCCCCTATCCATTGTATCTGATCGTGATCCCAGGTTTACTTCTAACTTTTGGAAGGGCCTTCAGAAGTCGTTGGGTACTGAATTAAATTTTAGTAAAGCTTTTCATCCTCAATCATATGGGTAGTCAGAACGAACAATTCAGACTTAGGAAGATATGCTACGTGCTTGTTCAATGGATTATCAGAGAAGTTGGGACCAACATCTTTCTTTGGTTGAATTTTCATATAATAATAGTTTTCATTCTAGTATACAGATGGCTTTGTTTGAAGCATTATATGGTAAACGATGTCGAACTCTAGTTTTTTTGGCATGAAGTGGGTGAAAGGAAGCTGATGGGATCAGAATTGGTAGAAGAGATGACAGAAAAAGTTCAGTTGACTCAGAAACACATGAGAACAGCTCAGAGTAGGCAGAAGAGTTATGCAGATAACCGGAGGAAGGATCTATCTTTTGAGGTAGGTGATCATTTTTTTCTCAAAGTTTTACCATGGAAAAGTGTGATGCGATTCGGTAATAAAGGAAAGTTGAGTCCAAGGTTCATTGGACCATATGAAATTTTGGAAAAAGTTGGATCAGTTGCTTACCGAGTGACTTTACCTCTGAGTTTATCGTAGGTACACAATGTTTTTCATGTTTCAATGTTGAGAAAGTATATGCCAGATCCATCTCATGTTTTGAGCCCAGAGGTAGTTCAGTTGGAAGATAATCTCTCTTATGAAGAACAACCAGTCCAGATTCTTGGCCATAGAGAGAAAGTGTTGCAGAATAAGGTAATTGACCAGGTAAAGGTTTTGTGGAAAAACCATACGGTTGAAGAGGCAACATGGGAATCTGAAAATGCTATGAGGGATAAATACCCCCACTTATTTTGATAAGTGAATAAAATTGCGAGGACGCAATTCCCAAAAGGGGGGAAGGATGTAACATCCCAGGTAAATAAAGAATAAAACATTTTCATATTTATTAATATTTACAAATTAAATATTAATTTTACTTTAAAGGGGTTTCTATGTTCGATAGTTTACCCGATACACAACAAAGAGTTTCTTTGAAATCTTACGTTGCACACTAGTAATAAAATAATATTATTTTAAATGGTAGTTAACACGTAGCCGTTGTATTGGCAAGAATAAATAGAAATAACTAAAATTTGATTATATATGTTTGTTAAATGTTTTTACATTTATCCAATAAAGGATAAAGGCTTAAAATAAGAAAAGAAATCAATTTTAGGCATATATACTCTAATATTCACTAAGAGGTCAAACTATCGCCTTTTGATGGCGAACCCTCTTTAAATATAGTTTTGGTCACTCTTATACATTATATTGGACCAAATAAAACTCTTCTTTATAATCGGGATATAAAAATTTACTTTGTGTAAAGTTTTGGTATTTTTCCGATAAAGTTCATTTTTTTAATGAATAGTGAAAAATGTTGTATTTTAATTCAAAACCTCTTTTTAATCTAATTTATTTATATGATTAGATTATCTTTTGAATTGGTTTTAAAGTGAAATTAGAATATATTTTTACCATTTAATCCAATAGTGGTCATTGGAATTAATTTCACTTTGAAATTGGACTTAAACTAGTGTCAATATTTTGATATATATTGTTTCATAAAAACACGCTATTTGTTCTGACAGCAAAAATTAATTATTAAATTAATTAATGTAAATTATATGTTTTGAATTTTGTAAAATAGAAATAATTTTTGAATTCAGAATATCAAATATATCTTAGGGTGAAGTTTTGGTATTTTTATGAAAAACCTCAATTTTTGATGAATAGTGAAACCACTAAGTGGTACTTAAAAAACCGATTTTTCGTTTAAATGAAATTTTACCAACTCTGTGTTTTGAATTTGAAAAATCCGAAATATATGGTTGTCATTAAGAAGTAAAATTTGGTTCAATGAGATTAAAATATTTTTTGGTGAATAGTAACTTTTAAGTTTTTAATCGCGATTAGAGGTAATTAGTGTAATTTAAGGTAAAATTAATGTTTTAATATTATGAAATGACCTTGACACATGTCCTATAATTATTTAATTTGTCATGGCCGACCAAGAAAATCCATGGGTCAACTTGGGTACCCCATGGAGCCACTTTGGTAGGAAAATGACATTAATAACTTTTTATTTAAAGTTAAAATAAAAATGTCACAAACATGTGTTGTTTTACTAGAACAATTTTTAAATGGGGTTATAAAAGACATATTTTTGACTATAAATATTCATTAGAAATATAAAAAGATTTAATACATCATGATATTTTTTTTATAATTTCTAGACATTAAATAAATTAAATTATTTATGACACCACGATGATGCAGCGATTACCTCATTATTTAACGATTTAAATAAAATAAAAAGATAATGTAAAATCTAAGACCTACACTTGTAAAAAACATATTGTATGGGTGTATTTAAAAATCTTATCACCTTATCATCGAAATATATATTTGTGCGACCTTTAAAAACCGAAACTCATTTTATAATAAAGTAACCTTTTATAACTTTTCAAGAGTGACCCTCCTCTCCTCTTATAAAAGGCCCCCACCTCTACCACCTTACCAACACCTCTCAAGCCTTTGGCTCAGCCAAAAACTGATCATTTTGTCTCTCCACATCCCTCTATTACTCCTAGAAGCCTCAATTTGTGCAGAAGTCTTTCCAAGGAAGCCTTTGAGCTCAAATCAAAAAGTGTTACCCGATTTAAAGGTAGTGTCTTCTCTTGTGTTCTTATGTTTTATTTTGCTTCTCCAACCCCATAAACTCTTTTTATTGCTTTATTTTGTAAAAACACCAGTATCTTAAATATAATAGGATGTTGTTATGAGAAGTATTAGATCTACACGTACACACACCTTCGTCTAATGGTTAAAGAACACACTGTTTCTGTGGTTGGCGATTTTCTACCTCACGAAATGATGATTGTTCAATATTCTTTTAACACCTTTCATGGTGGCCATTAAGATGTCACTATATTTATATATGATATATATTAGGTTTATTTTTTCCTTATTCTTCTGTATTTTTCATTTGTGTCATACCTTTATGGTTTCCATTGTGGGTAAATAAGATAATTTCATTTTAGGAAGTGCGGACTACCGCCCCCTCAAAGTGATTTGATTCGTTAATGCCATATGTGGGAAGTATAAAGGATGGAGGTAATGTTATTATATATTATGTTATAATAGAATTATAATATACTCTTATATCATTATGATTTCACTCCATTAAATATAAAATAGAAATGAATGTAGCGTTCATGCGTATGTACGACTTACCGTCTCCATGAACGGTGCATTTCATTTCTTACCTCTAAATGTTATGTACTATTATAAATACATGTATATTCTGGATATATAAGATATATATGATATCCAAATCATGAATATCATTCTGGATATAATGAATCTTTGACCACATAAACAACATGTAATTGTAAGAAGTCCATTTTTGACTTAAGTACCAAATATCGACAAAACGAACTTTATGAAATTAAAGGATTACATAACGTTTATAACATGACAATAAGTTATATAAAAGGAATAATAAACTTGAAAAAGGTTCTTAAGAAATTATAAATTAACTTTAGTTTATTATTCAGGAGATTAAAGAGAAATCGAGTCACGTCGGACACGAGGTAAGGGACTTCGTCTCAATCTCCTTTCATTGAGGCATATTTTTTTCTAATACAAGAATTTATTTTATACACTGTATAAAACACCTTTGAATTTTCATTTCATTCAAATGGAATCTTTTTCTATGACGCTTTTTACTAAATGACAAAAAGGAATGTTTATTTTAATGTACGCAGTGACAATGACCTTTTCCGCCATCGCGGGTATTATTTGGTCTTTGGCTTCCTCAACAAGCTGTACTATTTTTTAAAATGAAATAAATACCATATACTATTTTATGTATTTTGGTATTGAAAATGGTTTTTATAATGGATTTGTTTTGTCAATATATTTAAGTGATATATTGTGATCAATGTGTGGAAATGTTTCCTTTCCATTATATTTGTTTTATGTCTTATGATTTTATAACGGTACTTGGACATTTGACAGGTGGTTACGTGATAAACCATATGACGGGTGGTGCTGTGAATACCAGGACGGGTGGTTACGTTATAACCACCAATGCATTGGGTATGGAAGTGGGACATATGGCTATTCCATTAAGTGATATGTGTGGAAGTCGACCGGATGGTTATTCCACTTAAGTATGTTTATGTCCCAAGTTACCTTTATATGTTATGTGTTCTTTATATGGGTTTTATGGTAATCTTTTGGTTAAAAAAGGGTAAGTAATGATCTTTTATTCAATAAAGAGTATTTTCTTCTTCATAAAGGTGAAAAGTATTACTTTGATAAAGTATTCTTGGTTTACTGGTTGTTTTGAAAAACTAACAGTTTTCCTTCTTTGTGTATCCCTTACTGAGATTTTTATGCTCACCCCCAGTTTTTGAAATGTTGTTCACAAAACTTAATGTGGAATAGGGTCAAGGATGGGATCAAGGAAGAGTCATGCTATCTAAAATATGGAACTAGACATATTTCTTTTTAAGAGTTTTTATTTTATAGAAACTCAGTAGAAGTGTCTACTTTTTAATCTTTTGAGATGTAATAGTTATGTCCTAATTCTCTAAAACTCTAAACCTAAAAATATCCTCAATGTGAATTATTCATTTAATTCAATATTATGTAAGGTTTAAGGCCAGGGCCTTATATCAGTGGATACTGGGAATATATGGCATCGTTGGTGTTGAATTCCTACTATATTTATACTACCTTATGTGTTGTTATATCATTATATTTTATAATTTTGATGGAATATTATTATCAGGTGTTTTTTTATTGAGATAATGTGGTGGATTTGTGATGGTAATTAGGAATATGATTATGATGAAAAGTGTGGGTGATATTAATTTGGAAATGAATGATTGTTAGTATGTGGTTTATATAGAAGTAAAAAATATGTATTTTTCAATATTTTTATTTTTTCATTATACAATCCATTAGAGTTAAGAACCAAAGATTGTAAAATTGTGATAAATGTACTTCCCATGATTGGAGTCTGTGTAGATGTAACATCCTTCCCATCCTCATTATATTAGTAAGAGGTGGTGGTTCTAGTGGCCTTAGGAGACATCCCCAAGACACCAATCGTTGATAACAAATTCCAAGGGCTTCAAAGAACATTTAGTGATCACATTACATTTAAATAAAAAATTATGAAAAACATAACCAAAAAAATTAAATATAAACTATATGATGCATGAAAACTAACTATATAATCTCATCTACAAAATAAAAAACCAAAAATATCATAGTGACAATAGAAACATGTTAGACAAAAAACTATACTAAAGGAAAAATAAGAACAAAACCCATAAAAGAACCCTTCTATCCATATCCAGGATACAACTCCAACTTGAATGCCCAGGGTATCATGATTCATCTATAGAGATGTTTAATTCCTTTCCCTTTCCCGTTTCCTAATATATGACATCTACAAATGCACTAAAGATCCCAAGCAATGGGTGAGTATAAACTCAGTAAGATTTCCCCAACAACATTCCCACTCATTATACAAGGGAAAAACATGTTAGTAAGATTTATATAAAAAAATTTAAATTCATTTTAAACAAATAATATCAAAACCATGAGAAATTCAGTACGTTTTTTTTCTTTTACTAGAATAATTTCATGTTATTAAGAATACTCATTCATATGTATCCACATAGAATCAAACAAATTAATTATAAGATATATTTCCATAATTATGAGTGGTATCCTTTCCATAAGTAAATTCATTAGAAGGTGGATAATCTCCTTGTGCCTCAATGGAACATGCCTTATATCTGGGTTCATGTCTACATACCCCAATGGTACATGCCCTTTGATCTGGGTGCCATCGAAAACATGAACTAACAAAAACCATGGATGATAAAACTCATTACATAAAATTAAAAAAAACCCAATTCCTCATTGGAAACATTTAATCAAACCATTAGTGTGAATCAAAAAAATTAAATAATTATTTTTTTTTTAAAATTATTAACAAGAGGGGATTCCTAAAATTCATTCCATTCTCCAATTTCCAATAAAAACCAAAAGGATATTTCCATCACAAAAAACAAAAGGTTTGAAAAACAATTTTATGAAAACATTTATTCAAAAATAATCCTTCATACTATAAGACCATTTTGGATGAGATATAATCCACCTACCTCCCAAATGTTAGAAAAAATGATGTATGACAAAACAAAACTCAAGAGATGGGCATGGGTCTTCTTTCCATCTACATATTTAATCACATCTTTCCAAAATTCCCATCAAGTAACATTCATAAATCCTAATGGAATACATCTATGATTTATTGAGATGGGAGAAGAATAGATCTATGAATAACAAGGAATAATTTGTACTTATTAATGATTCTAGATCTCCAATATACATTGATTCACCTGAATGTCACATCCAAATCTAAAGGAATGACCTCTCATGCATTTTACAAAAGTGGAATTCAAGATCCTAGAAAATTAAGAAACTATAAATGGTTTTGTGACATAATTCTAATTAGATCCAATATTATTTGAGTACCAATTTTCTGCTTCATAGTTAGGGTGCACAGTATGAATATCTATGCACCAACCATGTGGTGCTACTGTCTCAAGGCTGCACCTCACACGGTTGGCTCTCATAGCTTGAAAAATCATGTGCCAACCAAACTTTGCCATATATTTCAATATGAATGGTTTCCCTTGAGTATATTCATAGTTAGATAAACTATAATATGCATGTATCCCAATTCCATAATGATTCATGGTTTCCTGAAGGGGGTTCATGGTTTGCACTAAGTGTGCTCAAATAGTGAACCACTAAGAAAACCTCCACAATATTCCAAAACCTCTTTAAACCTCCTAAAACATTGCACAATAATTATATAAGATTAAATTACATAAATAGGTTCATTTACATGAAATAGGTGGTTCTAATTTAGATATTTAATTCATAGGAATGTATCTTTGGTTTTGGGACCTTTTTATTTCCTTTTGTCTCTATTATCCAATTATTAATTTTGATGCTTTTTATTTATATTTTTTGGTCTGATTTATTATTTCATAACTTTTTTACATGAATTTAATTTAAATGGAACTTTTATCAATGAGAATGAGTTTTATATAACATAGTGTAATTTGTAATGGATGTGGTAAAATATATATCAAAATATTTTCTTTTCATTTAGTCAATTTCATTCATGTATAAATATTTATATTTAATTTATATTGACACAATGTAGTTTTTATTGATGAAAATTGTTAATATATAATAAATTCTAACTTATATTATTCTATTGATAACATTTTATAGGTTGATATAATAATAGTCAATCTATTTGAAAAAATACATATGAAATGTTATTAGTATTGACATAGTTGGAGACAGTTAGTACTGCTTTAGATAGTCGATGAAATTTTACCTACTATAATTGTTTTTATTATATTATATCCGTACCTTTTTTATTCCATTATTTTATACATTTTGTTTTATATATATTGATATTGGGTGTTTATTTAATAAAAAATGTTAATGCCTCCAATATTTTCTAATTATACTAATTATGATAGTCATTAACATCAAGCATGTTACAAATATGATTGGGGTGTCATAATTAATATTATCATCAATTAAAAGGATTCATATAAAATATGGGAAATTAAATTATCCATTAAAATACATTGAAATCCTCTTATATGTTATAAAATCATATTCTTTTTGTGTAAATTTGGAAAGATCGTATAATTCCTCAACATAGATAATATGTGTTCTTGATTTACCTAAGAATAAGAGAGTTCTAATGTCTATCAGATTAAATTCATTTATATATATCCCCTAGAACGATTCATCAAAATCAATACTAAAATAATAATTTCTTTTGTGTACTCAATTATTTACATCTTTAATTTCACTTAGTTATACTTCTATTGAAATAAAAAATGACTCCCTTTCAAAGGTTATAAATATGACTTGAGAAAACATTAATTTAAATGAATATTTATTTTGAGACATATTAGTTATGACTAGATAATATAACATCACCCACATAGTTTATAAGACCAAATGGTCCTAAGTCCTTCATTTTTATTTAATTATAGATAATCCCCCTTTTAAGGGATGAAGGGGAACCCATACATGACCCGTAGGCCCAAGGCACAAGACCCGCCATGACCCACAATACATGACCCGACTGCCCAGAAGCATACTATTCCCAATACATGACCCGTAGGCCCATCCCACTAGATCTTCCCCTCTCCAGCTTCTGCATCATTGATCGTCTTAGCTCCCCACCTTGTATTGCTGATCGACTAGCATTGCCCCGTACAAAGCTGCACGGTGCCTGGTCCTGATGGAGGTTGCCATACCCTCTCATTCTGACAATCCGATTAGCTCTGCGTCTGGTGATTTCTATTGTTGCTCTGATCCTCTTCTGGGGCCTGCTTTGTATGAACTAGGCTACTCCACAGTCTTTTGTGGCCCAAAGGCCCTATGGCCTGAAGGCCTTTGATGACCTGAAGGCCCTGTGAGACCCGATGCCCAAACTGGTGGTCCAAAGGCCCAAATCGGGTAAATAGTTTTGGCTGCTACAGTACCTTCTACAGTACCTGCTACAGTACTGCTACAGTACCTGAAATTCGCCTCCACCCGATTTTGAACCTGGGTCTCTTGGATGCCAAGCAGGAGCCCTTACCACTCAGGTATGGGCTCGTTGGCCACATAGTTTACAATATTATGTAAATTCTTATACATATTCTTGATGTACAATTTTTTTTACTATTCCTTTATGAAATTTTGGGGATTTAAAATATACATATTTCATTAATACTATGAAATTTTATATTTATTTGAACTATAAAAACTATTATATATTTTTAAAAAAACATGTTTCATATTCTAAAATAAGAAAACCATCCGGTCTCTCAATATAAATAAATAATTCAGTTTCATCATTATAGAATAAACCTTACATCTGTTTAAAAAATCTTACAAGTATATTAACCCATAATAGTGAAAAATATTTTTATTATTTAAATCCATTCCATAAATTCACACATATAATAAATGTAAACCAATTCTAATTTAAAATACCCTTAAAAAAAAGTCATTTATTATTCTTATGTACTCCCCCCTTCTCATTCAATTTATTCTAGAGCACCCAAATTTTCCCAATTATATTCATATTATCTAGATTAGATACCAATTACCATGTTTCATTCTTCTTGATATAATCTAATTCCTCTTACAAAGAATAAACCCATTCCTTATATTGAAATTCCACATCAATATATCTATGTTCATCCTTATAAAATGATGAGATATATCATTTTATCCTCAATGATAAACTTTTTCAGATATATATCAAGGTCTGTAATTAATATTTTAGTATTATCAGGATTTCTTAATCCTAGGTATCCCATTTTGGTTTAATCTTACTTATGTTATATGATGGAATCATAATCTTAAAGTTTATTATTATTGAATTATTATTTATATTCATAATTTTCTACATTCTATTTATGAAATTCATTCCATTTAACTCAATCATTTTCATCAACTTCTTATTTTTTAATCCATATTTACTAGTGCACTATACTATAAAACATGACTAATCAATATTATATTCAATTTTACTCATTAAATGATGATAACAACTTCCATTTGGTAGATACTAGTAGAATATAGCTTTATCAACTCACAACTCATTCAAAGACTAGTATTTTTAATATTGACAAGTCATGAAATTTAAAAAATATGAAAGTACACCGAACTTGGATTCTTCTAATAATAAACTTAAAAGGAATATGTAATAAAATGGATGAAATTTACACTAAGATTCAATGTAAATGATTGTGAAAATCACATTTCTCTATAAATAGTAAGAACATCCATTTTCAACAAGGATCAATCTAACTATATCATGAGGATAATGATTATTTCTTTCAATCCTTGTATATATTATTTATATGTCATGAGGTAGGTGTATTTTTCCTTCTCAAGGGTTCTAATTAAATATCATAATGTATTTCAGTTAATGAAAGAAATAAATTTAGTCATGTTATGGATTTTCAACATAAAATTAGTTTATAATTCATAAAGAATTTAATTCTATGATTTCTTATGAATTATTAATGTAAAACTCATTTGAAATTCTACAATGTATTTAAGATTTAATGAAAAGGAATTATGTATTCCGTAGAGTAAAAAGAGTTTTTCAATTATTTAATGACCAAACCTAGGTTACCCTCAAACCCGACACCTGACCCAATCTATCACATACCAAAATGGCATTCCTGATCCCCACGGGTTGGTGACAAGCACCCAGACATCGAACTAAAAAATAGAGGAACAATTTATCCCAAACTGAACAAACACATGGAATTCATATATACAAAAAGAAAGAAATAGAGAAATAATAACAAATATATATTCCATAACTGTGAGAAAAAAGCAGAAACAGAAAAACCGTAATATTATATAAAAACTCCAAGAAGAGTCCAAAAATGAAGGACAAAGAACCAAACAACTACTTCAAATTATGGCTGGATAAACTCCCACCATATCACCACCAACTACCCAACCAGCTGATATAAACCTAACTGCATCACTGTAGTGCCATGAAATTCCCAACAATGGAAGACACACAATGGTCTACACACCATCGATGATGTGCATAAGGTGTGAGCTAACATGATTAGTAGTATCCCACCCAGGTGTTCCAAAACAAGTCTCTCTATAAAGAAATATTTTAAGACCATTTTTAAAATAATATAAGGCATGATATGAAGTAAAGAAGATTTATATAAAACATGGTAAACGTTTCCCTTTTCTATATTTCTATACAAAAGTAGGTATATCAGTTTCAAAGAACATTTTTCATATCAAATCCATAAGAATAAACATGCATATAAAGGCTAACTCAGAAATCCAAGCAGTACAAAACAGAAGCACAGGTATCACAACACCAATGAATAATATAGGTCTAGGCCGTATACTACTCATACCATAATAATCAAGTGCACAAAAACTGATCCTAGAATCAATGGGCCTAGGAAGCCTAGGAATACCCCATGAGTAAACCCCAAAAAATGTCAATATCATTCCCCTAGAACAATTGGCCTAGGAAATAGAGGAATGTCCTGAAAAAAATGTACTTGATAATAAAAAAACAATGGATAATGGATTCAATCTAATCCTTCAACATATGTACCAAAGTTAACCCATGTTATATTTTTCACAACTCATTTCAATTCTTTGAAAACCATTCAAAATAATTTCACAATCCATTTATCAAAATTTAGGGAAAATATTTCTCTTTCAAAACCATTTTGAACACACACAAACAATCATGCCAATTTCATAAATCAATTTATAAAGCAATAGAAATCAATCTCATTATTGTATTCTAGAGATGGAACCACCTATATCAATGTTCGGGTTACACATGCCCGCAACAAAATCCAATATCAATGAAACCCGACAACGACAATGAAGGCACTAGAATCAAATACCAACATCTTAGTATTGATCCACATTTAAATAGAAGAGGTCTACAGAAGAGATTAAACACACATACCTCAAAGAAGAACACCTCCCACACCATGACCAACAAAGTAAATGGACTTTGAAACAAGATCTCACAATCGATCTAGGACAAGACAACAAGGATCATCCAAAAAATATTATCAGATCCAATAACACAAGGTTAGGGTGTTATCATGATCAACCACAAGGAAGAACATGAAAGAACACATACCCGAAGAGACACCGTAGATGAAATATAGATCTAAAGCTGATCAGATCTATCTGATTGGAGATTCTCCAATGAAAATCAAATAGGAAGAGTCTAGGGTCAAGAGAAATGGAGTCAATAAATAAGTGACATAGCAAACCTTCCAAATGCATGACTTAAACCTAGTCACAGGTTGGGTCATGATGGGTAGATCAAGCACATGATGTGTAGAACACGGTGGATAAGTTATTCTAGAAAACCCATTGAATCGATTTAAAAATCAATCATTTAAACTATACTGGGTCTGTAGCCACCATACCTGATGTCTTCCAGTTTACAGTAGCTATTACAGGACGTGTACCTTAGGTACACAACGTTTACCTACTCTATAGCCTATAGAAATTTGATAAAACCACTCCTTTGGACATGAACCAAAAAGGAACTTTGAGAAAGGAAAAAACATAACCGATCAAGGTAACAAGATGTTACAAACTCCCCACCATAAAGACTTTCCATCCTCCAGAATCCATTTAGAAGTTGTAACTCCTGGAAAAATATGTGTCCATTGCTCCCTCCTCAATGATTCACTTCCTCATGTATCATGAGATCCTAATCCTTGTTTCTATAGAACTCTGACCAACAGAATTGAATACCCATGTAAGACATTCATCTAAAATTTAAATATCTCAACTGGTTCCTCCAAAACAAAAGATTATGGATCTAACTCAATTTATCCCCAACTCATATCATGAGCGGGATCAGTGTGATACATCATGAGTTGAGATATATATAAAACATCATGAATGTTTGTCAACTAATCTATCCGATAAGAAAGATTTCTGAGCCATTCAATGATCTCATATGGTCTAACATATCTCAAAGAAAACATTCCCTATTTTCCAAGTCGATGGTGACCCAAATGAGGAGAAAATTTCAAGAAAACCCAGTCACCTGTGGAATACTTCAAAGGTTGAAAATTCCGATCTTCATAAGATTTTTGTCGACTCTGGGTTCTAACCAAACGTCATCTTACATCCAGAATCATTATGGACATCACCTTTACTAGACTTGCTCCAACCAAATATAATTCTACCACCTCTTCCCAACAAAGAGGTGATCTGTACTGTTGACCATACAACACCTTGAAGGGATCCATTATTATCGATGACTAATACTTGTTGTTGAAAACAAACTCAACCACTTATAGATGGATATCCCATAATCCATTGAAATACAAGATGCATGTGTGATGCATATCCTCTATTATATGAATTGCATGCTCTATCTGACTGTCTATCTGTGGATGGTAAGTTGTGCTCAATGTGATCTGAGTTCCCATTACCACTTGACTCCTCCTCCAAAATCTTGATGTAAACCTAGGATCCTTATCTGAATCAATAGAAGAAGGAATCCCTTGTAACCTCACAATCTCTAGTGCATATAGCTTACCCAAATCATCAACCTTATTGGTGTATTTGATCAGAATTAAATGAGTAGAATTTGTTAACTGATCAACAACCATCTAGATAGCATTTTCCCCTCGGTTTGTCGGAAATGTTGAACTCAAACATCTAAAGGTATTCTATCCATCATCTCTATATGAGATTCAAGTCTTTATTAGAAAAGATATATCTCATAATCTTATGACTAGAGAAGACCATGATCCTCTCCTCAAAGAGATAATGCCTACAACATTTTAGTACATGTATAACCGCATCAAGATCTAAATCGTTAGTGGGGTAGTTCTTCTCATGTGTTCAAAGATGAAGAGAGCCATAAGCTACCACATGATTATCCTATATCATCACGCATCCCAAACCAGCACTATATGCATCACAAAACACCACTTACCCCTTTTTGGGATATAGTAAGACCAAAATAGGAGCTGATGTTAGAAGTAATTTCAGTTCATCAAAAGAAGGCTGAAAATTCACATCCCATGTGAATTTCACCTTCTTCTTAGTTATAGCAGTCATAGGTTTTGCCAACCTAGAGAGATCATAACGAACCGTTGGTAGTACCCAGTAAGACCAAGGAAGATTCGAATTTCAAATATGTTTTGCAGTTCCTCCCAAGACAAAACATCCTTTACCTTATATGGATAAATTGATAATCCATGCTCAGAAATTATGTTCCCCAGTAACATCACTTCTTGAATCTAGAAACTATATTACGAATGATTTCCACACAAACAGTGACTTCCTAGAATTTAAAAAACCATACTAAGATGGTGCTCATGCTCATGCTTGGATTTTGAATAAACCAGAGTATTATCCATGAGGACAACCAAAAAAGTGTCCAGATGTTGATGTAATATCAAATTCATAAAATTCATAAAAACTACCAGAGTGTTAGTCAGACCAAAGGACATATCATGATCTTCATAATGGACATACTTTCTCATGAAGGATATATTTAGTATTTTAGACTCTTAAATTATGAGCTCATGATAACTTGACCAAAGATAAATCTTTGAGAACCACTTTTCCCCCTTCATCTAATAAATCAAATCATACACATGTGACAAAGTATATTTTATCTTAACCGTTAATCGGTTAAACTTATGATAGTCCACACATAACCAAAGTGAACCATTCAATTTCACGGAAAAGAGGATGGGGGATTCCAAAGGCAAATCACTATGGGGGAAAAAAACTTTCTCTAATAGGCCATCTAACTAAATCACAAGTTCTTTCAAATCCACTGGTTCCTTGCGATAAGAAGGAATTGATACTGGCTGCGTACCTAGCACCAGGTCAATCGTAAACTCTACCAATCTCTATGGAGGAATACTAGAGAAATAATCTTGGAAAACATAAAGAGTGTCTCGAACAACACATGGAAAATCATAAATAGAAGAAACATCATCGATATCAATGAAACAACAACCCACAAAATCCTATGATCTGGGCGGGATGGCCCTACACGACCAGACCTCAGGTACCACTATCCCTAAAAAACACGATATCTCTCGTCGATAACAAGAAATGAAACACACCAATGATAAAAATAAACCTCAACTCGATGAGGGGAAAGAGAATCCATACCAATGAATACATCAAGAAAATCCAGATCAAAAAATGAGAAAATCCCAAACTGACTCTGCATCAGCTATCATTAATGAAGAAGGACAACAAAACCCCTGCTCTTTCTTGTTACCAAGAGGTGTCACTAACAATAATTAAAATGAATTAAGTTCCATTGGATGTTTAAGAACATAAAAAAACATGAATATATAAATGAGTGTGAGGCAGTAGTATCAAACAAAGAAACTACTACTAAATATTAAATAAGGACAGTACCTCTCACTATTGCTGGAACCACATCAACATCAATTGGACACTCATCTACTGAGTGTAAATTATTCACTCCTGCAGCCTGTGACTGGAGCCCTATAATCTTTGAAGCTTCTGATTAAACTGTAGTAGCCTGTGCAGTCGGAAAACTCTAACCATAGTGAGGTATATTCATAGCATGATAGAAACACTATAGATAAAAAACATGTCCACAACTATTCACATCTTCACAAGAATAAGAAAATAACATCTACTATGTTCTCCTTTTCCATACTGATAGAATGTCAGAGGCACATTACTAGCTGTAATGGATGGTGCAGAGGAGTCTTGCTACTGAGACCCACCTCCACCACTTCTGCAACAGTCCTACCACTTCCTCTACTTCCTATGCACGCCACTAAAGCTATCACTATTTGGAAGAGAAGAGGTGGTAACATCAAAATTTACTGCCATATTCATATCTTCCATAATTTATCTATCTACTTTCTCTGCATAGGTATAATGTTTTAGCATAAACACCAACGATATGATATTTAGTCAGAAACCCTAAAGTTATTTATAAGTTATCACCTGGTCATTCTTTACTATGTCCAGTGAAAAACAGACAATCTCAACAAATCATTTGGTGTAGGACGACACCAAACACTCTCCTGACTATAATTACAGGAACTCCAAAGACTTTTAGAACATCAGTGAATTTGAAAAAAACTACTTAAAGAAAAGGTTTTTTGAAACCGTTCCAACCCAAGCCCACATGTCTATTTTTCCAGACCATAGAATCCCACCAACACTTTTCAGAGCCCTCGAGTTTGAAAACTGTACACTTTACCTAGATATTCATAGGTGTCCCCAGGAATTCAAATATTTGATTGATCCTATCCATCCAATATTTTACTTCTTGAGGTTTAGTCATTTCTTTAAAGGATGGTGGCTTCTCACGTAAGAATCTAACAATCGATCTCTCTCTCCTCCAGCTCTTGGATGTACCTCAAACACTATTTTATGAACTCATTGTACATCTTGATCAATAGAATATACTAGGTGTACAATAGTAATGCTGATATTCATATCCATATATAGATTTTTTGAGGATTTTCAGCTACACCTTCATGAGGAAACTATAGAAGATGTCTTGGAGGCATACTTCTACACTATGAAACATCACAACGATCAGAAAATAGAACAAATCTCAATCCAAACTGGAAAACCCATTAGAAAAATGTGAGCTTTTTATAACAAAAACCAATACTAGGGACACATTCCAACATCCCATGGAAACTTGAGTCCTTTTATGAAAAGAGTTTCCCATGAACTTATCGCAACATACCTCTCAATTCTCAACAATCATATATTCAGTCTAACAGATGTCCATAGACATGGAATCTTGAGGAAAAACCTCCACTAATACCAAACTGTAACGAACTGACTCATGTTACCCTCAATCCTGGCACACAACCTGATATGTCAGATACCCGTAGGGCGTTCTCGATCCCCATGGGCTAGGGATAAAAACCTGGGCATTGAACTAAAAAACTATTGGAACAATTTCTCCCATCCTGAATAACCACGTGGGATACATATATACAGAAAGAAAGAAAAATTAGAATACTGACAAATATATATTCCATAACTGTGAGAAAACAAGGGAAATGGAACAACTGTAAAAGTATCTAGAAACTCCAAGACAAATCCAACAAAAAAAAGACTAACAACAAATAGCCACTCCATACAATTGAATGTATTAACTCCCACAATCTCAACAATAGCTACCCAAATAGTTGACAAGAACATCACCACCTGACTGTGGTGCCTTTCCTTTCCCTGCAGTAAAGAAAAAAAATGTCTACGCACCACCGAAGAGGTTCACATTGTGTGAGCTAACAGGATCACCAAGATCAAACTTAGGTTTTCCACAATAAATTTCTATATAAAAAATAATATATGCTCATTTTTAAAATAAATCATGGAATTATATGTAGTAAAGAAGTTTTTATAGAAAACTTTGTAAAAATTTCCCTTTTCCATAGTTCTATACAAAAGAAAGTATATGAGTTTCAAAGAAAAATTTCTATATCAATTTCCATAAGCATAAACATGCATATCAAAGAAAACTTAGAAAGAAAATAAATAAATAACAGAAGCACAGGTATCACAACACCAAGGAATACTATAAGTTTAGGCTGTAGACTACTCATACCATAATAATCAAGTGCACAAAAAATGATCCTAGAACAACGAGCCTAGGAAGCAGAGGAATTCCACATGAGTAAACCCCAAAGATTGTCCATATCTCCCATAGAATAATGAGCCTAGGAATGAGTGGAAATACCTGAGACAAAAATCCTTGATTATCACAAAATACTGGACGATGGACTCAAGATAGACCTTACATCAAATTACCCAAGGTAACATATGTTCTATTTTTAAAAAATCATTTCACTGCTTTGAAAACCATTCAAACCCATTTCACATTCCATTAATCAAAATACAGGGAAAAACGATTTCTCTTTCAAAACCATTTTCCAACACACCCAAAAAATCATTCCAATATCATAAATCAATTTATAATGAAATCGTAATCAATTTCATTATCAAAGGACTGAGACAGAACCAACTACCTAAATGTTCAGATCACACATGGACGCAGCAGAATATAAGATCAAAGAAACCCAAAAATACCAATGAAGTCCCTATAATAAAATCCCCACATGTTTGGATTGATCCAAATCTAAAAACAAGAGGTCATCAAAAGAGAGTAAACAGACATACCATGAAGATGAACGCTCAACGCACCACAACCAACAAAGGAAAAGGCCTCCAGAATGAGAGCTCACAACAAATCTATAAGAAGACAAAAAAGATCATCCAATAAAGATTATTGGATCTGATAATGCAAGGATAAGGAACTACCACAATAAACTACAAATAAGAACATAAAATAACACTTACCCGGAGAGATACACCACAAATGCAATAATGATACAAAGTTGATCACATCGATCTGGAAGGAGAGGTGCCTCTAGAAATTTCTTATGAAGAGTCTAGGGTCGAGAGAAAAGAATTCTGGAAATAAGGGACTGAGAAAAACTACAGAACACGTGACTTAAACTTGGACAAGGGCCGGGTCATGACGTCTAGATTAGGTAAATGACATGTAGTTGAAGTTGGATAAGTAAAACTATAAAACCCATAACCTTAGAATAAAAATCAATCATTTACACTATACACGATGTGTATCCACCATAAACGGTAGGTACTAGTTCACAAAACTAGTACACAATGTGTACATCAGGTACACAGAGTGTACCTGATCTATAGCCCTCAAAAAGTCTAGAAACCCACTCTTAAGGACTTGAACCAGAAGGGATCTTAGAGAAAGGGAGAAAATTTCTTGATCGAGGTAACATGATGTTATATATTAAATAATATTTATATTTTAAGATATAATTTATTTAAAAATTTAATGGTATGACATATTGCTGTGAACATATGATTATTATATGTTTAATAATCTATCCTTATTGTTAAATTGAAAGAATTGAGGAAAAAATATTTATAGCTAAATAGATTATAAATTATTGAGTTAATACATTAAAATTTTATTAGTTATGATTTAAATTTGATCATGAAATGTTTCATATGATCCATAGTTAAAAATTAATTCTTTATAATAGATTTTTGAAACTAGAATATGTTTAGTGGAAATTAAAATGGATTTTTACATGATGTTATTCTATTGTTTTGTGATGAATGTTACTTATTGGGTTGCTAGAAGTTACTAATAAATTCTTATATAAATGTTTTAATTATATATGGAATTAAATGGTTGAAAGTGGATTATTAGTGATTTATAAGAGATTATTTCTATTATGTATTTATTTGAGATCCCCTATTATAATATTTCTTGGAAAATGGGGATTTGAATCCAAAAATTTCCATATTTTATTATTTAAATCTCTTATAGGATATGAATGTCTTTTTTTAAATAAGTAATTATTTAAAACCATAAATTAGATTTTAATTGATAAAAAATGATAAAATATAAGTGTATAACTTTTGGCTAGAAATTTATTTAATAATTTTTAAATAGTAATCTCAAAGGGATAATTGGAAGAAACATTTTTTTCAATGTTGTGAGGAAAAATCTAATGCAGTGGTTGAGTATAAATATTTTCTTGGTAATTATTTAATTGAAATATTTGATACGTTTTGAGATGATATTTTTTTAATATATAAACATTAATGTATTTGTTTTAATTATGTAACTAAATGTTTCATGCTATATTTTTTTAAAGGGATTATTTTAGTTGAATGAATATTAAAGTAAATCTACATGAAAATTTCATGGCCTGAAGTATTAATAAATTTTATAAATATTATCTGTTATTGTAAATATATGTTAAAAAAATTTTATTTTGTTATATCATTGATTTTTAAAAGTAATATAAAACAATTCTTGTTTAGAAAATTGGAAAGAAAATTTCATTATTTAATTATTATAATGAATGCTACATATTTTATAGTTATATTCATAACAAATAAAGAATGAGTTTTTTAATTGATAATAATGTGCATTTCAAAATTAATTGAGTATTGGGCATGGATTAGTGTTCTAGTCAAACAATGATCGATCCTAAATAGGTATTAGGAATAATTTCATGGTTATGTTATATAATAAAGCGAATGAAATATGTTTTGAGGAAAATAAAATGGAATTTAATTGAGAATTTTTTGTTGGAAACATATGGAAATAATAAGAAATTGTTTTATTAAGGAAAAAATTGAGTTTTTTTACATTAAAATGGGTTACAGTAGTATTAAGTAATGTTGTACTCCTATGATCTGATATTGTGATGATGAATCTATTGATTTTTCCACAATTTATTATTCTATAATTAACATGATGAATATAATGTGATATGATATGATCATGTTTTTTATAATCACTTTTTTTTTTATTTTCCCTATATTTGATATCCCTATAATGAATTTCACATAAAAATTAGTTCAGTTATGATATTGGTTAGTCCATATATTAAGCTAATGTTTTGGTATTCATGGGTCTTTTTATACTATAAATTTTCTAATAAGGGGATTTTACATATTTATTATTAGGGGTATGATATATTATAATATAATTTTTTAAATTTTCTGAAAATTTCCTCAAAAAGGTATTTTTAATTAAAATTTGGTTATGTAAGAATTTAATACTATTATTATAAGTATATTTATTACTTTAAATTATGATATTAATTTTCTCAAACATCAATGAGTACATTTGGAATAAGTATATGTTTATTTTGTTTTGTGGTATCCTACTAAGATGTATTTCTCACATTATTTACCTTCACATATTATAGAAATGTAGTTATTCATATTTTGTGAATGTTTTAACATCAAATATGAGTATTTGAGAGTTAGAGTTTGGGATAGTTGTAGTGATTATAAAGGAGTTTGAGAAGTTGGTAGGGAGTTATTATCTCCTTTTATTTGAGTTATTCTAGGTGTATCATTTTATAGCTCATGTATTGGAAAAATACTATTAGTTTTTTTGATTATATGACATGAATGAATCTATATAAAAAATTTAGATATTTGATGATACCTTATTTTGTATGTTTTTGTTTAAACTTTTTTACTTTGGTCATGTATATTTTTGTGTTGACCCATTTAAAGGTGTATTTTTGTTCTCATTTCCATCTTATTATAATAAAAGGACACACTATAAGCCATAAGAAAAATTTAATTATTCATACCGTCATTCCTTGGTAAGAAATTATATCTAAAAGAGAGAATATTCTTTACATTACTCCTCTTTAAAATTATTTTTTTATTCTTATCCATGAAAAACTACTCTAGAATAATAGATAGAAAATATTCACATATACGAACCAATTGGTCACTTATTTTTTCCATTCATTCAATAACGTAATCTTATCTATGAATTCATGTTTTAGTATATTCAATATGTAATTATACATTTATATTCTTAAAATGATGAATCCTCATCCACTCATTCATTATATACTATTCCATTGAATTAAAATTACCATTTAATGTTAGAAATCTGTTAAACACTAATAATATTTATATAAAACTTTTTTAGAAGAACAAATTTTTTTACAAATAGTAAAAATTGTTATTATTCACACTTTTATGAAATATACGAACCATATTTTTATGAAAAAATATTATATATTCCAATATTCTTCTTCTATATAATATTAAATTCTATTGAATTTTTTGGATTCCATATTAATTAATATTTCTTTAAAAATATA
The DNA here is from genome assembly GCA_963277665.1 of Viscum album. Taxonomy (NCBI): domain Eukaryota; kingdom Viridiplantae; phylum Streptophyta; class Magnoliopsida; order Santalales; family Viscaceae; genus Viscum; species Viscum album. Next base: position 705,695,736 of record OY728167.1, on the reverse strand, counting down.
TTTATATCATACAATATAAATTTATACATTTTTTCCTTTAAGGTGATAGAATTCACTTCATTCTTCTATAGATGAGTAATATTAATCTTCAACAAATAAAATTACTTATATTCAATTTTTTGGACATTAAAAATGTGAAATAATTATAATTCCTATTTTTATCATGAATTTAAATATCATAATAGAATAATGGGTCCATATTTATTCAATTTTCAATGTTTTAAGTTATTTTGAAAATAATTATTGATTTGGAGATGTTTTATAGAATTTAAAGAACATAATTGAAAACCAGATAGTGTAATTATACATTAAATGTCATTGTTTTTAAAGGATCAAAAGACAAAATACCATTAAATAAGAAAAATAGATAATTCATAGATTTAGATAAGGAAAAATGATTGGAAAGATTCATTTTTAAATAACACCATGGTTTGGGGATGATGTTTTTATGATAATATCATTATAAATATTATTCAATAGTTAATATAACCCATTTTTAACATCATAATGGATTAAGGATATGATGGTGTAAAATAAAAATAATCCACGACTCAGAAACCATGTCTTTGTCCAACTCATGATAAATAATTTTTTAAACAGAAAAGATAAAGTCGTTTCTATCAGAGAATAAAGACGAAATTTCTATTTTATTAGGAGAAAATTGTCAGTATAATAATGTGGATACCTTTAGATCATAGTTTTTCTTCATCAATAAATAAATATATATTATTATAATTTTTACAAAATGAGTTGATAACTTTTTTCATTATTATTTTTTATTTAGGAGAATATTCTTTAATAATTTTTCCAAGTTATTCTAGTGAGATTTAATTTTATTTTCATTTTCATAATCAAATTAGTTTTAGAAATTATTTCTATTAATATATATGATTCCCTTAAGAATATTTATTAAATTTTATTTAAATATCATTCAATCCTGAGTGACTCAGTTACTTTAGAGGTTAAAGATAAATTGTAAAATGAAGTGTGTACGATTTCTTTCTAAAATTCAATTTTATTTCTTTATATTAATTATAATTTTATTTTGAATCAATGTTTAATCATATTCAATAAAAAATAATTTGACAATGAGGGTTTTTAAGAGATAATATCCAAGATAATATATTTTAATCAAATAATGAACGATTTATATTTATATTTTGTTAAAAATATTTACACTTCATTACACTTTAATTCATCTAGATCATAGTTAAAAATAATTGGACTAACTATAATAGTATTTGTGGATTTGACTATATTTAATATAGTTATATTTAAAAAAATTCAACTAATTTTTTTATATAATCCATGAGTGAATAAGATTGAATATTTTTAGAAAAAAATACATTAAAATAGATCTATTAATTACTTTATTGATAAATTTTTTTCAAAAAACATTTTAATATTATTTATGATATCAATATCAATATTAATCATAGGTTGTGAAAATTCTAAAAATAATTGAATTTTAATATTGGGATTTTAGGGGTTACCATGTGATTGTAATCAAACGAATATATTTATTATGATTTAGTATTTTATATGGTAACATGATTAAATAATAATTTTCTAAACATTGACCAATATCGATAATAATTAATAATTCTTGTTGAAATGATAGGTTTTTTATATTTCTATGGAATTATATGATATAATTTACGTTCCCAGATCATTTTATCACTTACTTTGTGTTTTTGGGTGTTGAAGGTTTCTAGAGAAGGATTCAGGATAAAGGAGTTGAGTAATGTAGAAATATCAAGTCGTATATTTCTTTGGCATAGATACTTAGGCTACACGATAGGGTAGGATAAAATATAGTGGAGATCTTAGTAGTAGTGTTAGGAGGATTTATGTAGGATTTAAGATCTATATCCAATTCCTTCTTTTTTTGTTGTTGTTGAGAAGGGCTAGGACGTAGGCCCCTAACTGGTGGCCGATTGATGTGGCATAGAGGAGACTGAATATGATGTAGGGTTTTAAGAGGTTCTTCCAAATTGGGAGGGTTAGTTTCATCACGGAGGTTCATTGGAGTGTCACATAACTTATTAGAATATGGGGTCAATAGAGTTTTGGTTTAGGTAGAACCATAGTCTATCCCCTTATAAATATGATCTGTGATGTTTTTGGCACTATGTCCTTTAGATGAGGATTGACCAAGAAGGATTCACTGTCGTCTAGAGGGACTGTGTCATGGTCTAGGTTGTCTACACTATGGTATATAAGGCTATGTAATAGTATTCTATGTTTCATTTTTTCTATAAATAATAAACCTCATTATGAACCCACTTTTATCCCACCCTCTCTTTAACTAGACATCCTAGAAATCCTTTCAAAGTCCTTGATTTCCTCTTTTGATAAGAATCAGCTCCCACCTTATAGGGATTGATTCATTGTTATCCCAGGTTTATTCTACCTATTTTTCCTATGTTTTATTATCTGTTTGATCTCCCATTTATTATCTTGATATGGGGAATAATATTTATCATTCTGATGGAGTTTCTGTTAATGTTGTTAGTGCAATTGTGGTTTCGAATCCTTAGAGGGATGTAGTTTCCTTATTAGAGAGTTTCTCGAAGATCATCTTATTTTTTATATTCTCATGTGAAGAGTGATGATGCCTTGTTGTAGGGGAATCATTGATTATGAATTTTTTATGTGAAATAATAAATTTACCATGATTTAGATTCATTGGGTGGCGGTGGAATTAACCTTAATAATGGAAAAAATGGATTAATAAAGAAGTAGTTTATGATTAGTGAAAATTTGTGTTTCCAATATGATAATGGATTTCCACTTGATTTTCTTTATACTTTACTATCTCTGTTATGTTTTGTTTAGAATTTTGGTTATTATTGGACTAGAATGTTGTTCAACAGAATTTGTAATAAACATAAATCAAATAAATATATTTTTTTGGCTAACAATCTAATGAAACATGTTATTATGGATTCTTTATAGTAAGTTGATGGAAATAAATTTGATACTGAATAAATGATTTAATTCAACTATGTTATACAATGTGATAATGGAATTAGATAAATAACATAATGGCGATAATGATTTTTTATTGATAAATAAATTAATGATATGTGTTTCTATTCCTTAATGTTTGATAAAAATGGATGTTATGTAATGAATAATGTTTTAATAAATGATTTTTAGAGTTAGATGATTCCTTAGGTCACCAACAAACATAACTTTCAATAAATGAATCTATTAATCTTAAATGAAATATAAGGTGGTTCTTTGATAATGATAAGGATTTTGGTCTATGGTTTCTCATTTTATTGTGATGTCTAAATTCCCTATGTTGGGGTCAGGAGATCCCATTTACATGGGAAGGATGGATTCCTTATTTTAGGGAAGGGATGCCCTATTGGCTACAATTTTTTATTATTTCCTTTTTGTGTTTCTCAATATTTTATCATTTCTATTAAATGTTATCTAACCCCAAGAGAGTTGTTCATTTATGAGATATGAGTGGGGAGTATTGGGTATGTTGCGGAAATTGACCACATTGGTGAGGGGATGCATGGTGATATTCATGAGTGTGTCAGTGAAGGAATAAGAGTTCATGGAATGAGTTGAAGATGAGAATTCCCATAGTTTTAATGAAATCCAGATTCTTTCTTGAGGATAATCTATTTAAATTATACATGGATAGGTTTCTTATTTTCTACATTCCTTTCACCAAATCATGAGGCATCTTGTTCTATCTGGTTATTCCTATCCTTTTTGTTACCTTAGGATGTTTCTGAGATTACTTTTAATTATGAAATGATAATAATATTTATCTAAATACTTTAACCCATTGGGTTGATTCTTGTCAGAACTAAAATGATGACATCCATGAGAAACTAAAGACTATGTTGGATTATTCATCGAGGGAATGGATTATTTCTTGAGGGTTAATATAGTGTAATAAAAATAATTTAAATTAATGGATAATGAATTGATTATAAAAAGTTTAAATGTTAAAATGGGAAAAGGTAATTTAATGTAATTCTCCTTAAATGTTTTTGTACTTATACGATATCTAGCTTTGTTGTGTAAGTCGGGTGTTTGAGTGATGATAACTATAATTGAACTTAAGAATAGGTTAATTCCTATAGTTTGGTTGGGAGTTATATAATATATTTTATGATTTGGGATTTAATACACTAACCCAACCATTTTAGTTGGGAAACTAAAAAACAATGGAAATTTAGGGTGTTTTTCTGAAAATCCATATTGGTGAGGATTAGATGTCTAACTACCCCCTCTAGCCCTATTATATTTTTCTGGTAGTACAATGTATTGGTATTCAAAATCTATAGTTTTCTCATATATGTGTAGAGGGATATAATAAATTTTGGTTGTCTCACATACCTATAACTTTGGATATAGTCTAGTATGTATTATTATTAGTATGATGTGTATGGGATGTGAAGTCATGAGGTACATACTCAGCTTATGGCTTGTGATGTCTTCAGTTATAATACCTGATGTATGATAAATATCATATAGACTGTGGTGGATCATAAAAAAACATTTTTAATATATGGAAAAGTGTCATGGGATTATGTGATGCATGAGATGCATGTTGTGACAATTTCTCCCAGGTGTCTTCGGGGTGGACAATTTTTGAGAGAGATGGCTCAAGACATACAATGATGAGGCAGAGCTATAAAAGTGTAGGGAAGTAGAGGTGGATTATCCTTGTATTATTAATATAATATATAATCTCTTCTATGTGTTTCGTGGTGAGGTATATCCTTGGTGATGCTGGAAACCTAGTATACCTATTAGGTGATGACTTAGATTAATTTAATATTCACTAGGCCACAACATGCTTTCTTTACCTTTTTCATGAGAAATTATAAGGAGTATCTTACTTTGTATACCTATATATTATGCTCACCCTAACTATATATATACTATTTTTATAGGTCAATAAGAGTTGGAAGGGGATCATGATGTATATTACTACCACATAATTTTTAGGATCTGTTTGGGATTTTTCACCATTCCAAATATTACATTGTTTTATGTACAGTTCATTTTCAGTTATACCAGTTTCTTATAGAATTACATACATGAAGATGGGATATTTCATTAATCTATCACTTAGTTGGAGTAAATTGGTGTACTTGTCTTATCTATCCCTTCCACATGTTCTATTAGAGTGTAATGCCTCTCATTTTGAATAATTATTATAACCTCAGTAATTTTTTATAACCCATTTCCTATTAGAGGAAGGATTTGACCTATCACCATCCCCCTTATCTCATTACCAGCCTTGGAGGGGAACCATTGGGGGGAGGGGGTCATGAAAAATTATTATCAAAGGTTCTTGTTGTAGGATATGATGAATTATGGAGTTAGGAACATGTGATACTACATCAGTTGGTAGGTTAAAGGGGTCTTCTTTATTTAGTAAGTGATATAAATAAGTGAATCTAGATGATAAATGGGTATTTAAGGCCCAATTTGATATGCTGAACGATCATTTATGTTTACCTATCATTCTAAGTGAAGTGGTACTGGTTGAGTGGTAGACACATATGAAAGTTTCATTCACCATTTTTCTTTGTGCATGAGTTTAATATGGATGTACATTAGGATAGGTTAAACCATGAAGAAAATTAATGTAATAAATTAATTAATGTCAAAAAATTTGTATTCTAGGTTTAGTTTTCATTAACCATTTTTTCTTTTGCATGTATTTCTCCAAGAAGACATCCCCACCTAGTGTGTGAATTGGTTATTCAACTGGATATTCCATAATATCCTTTTAGAGTAGTGGTTGATAATGATTACACATGGAGGATTACACTCTAAGAGTTATAGTTCTAGTGTATTCATATGTACGAAGGATAATTTTTATACACAATGAAAAATGATTGGATGGAGGATGTTGAGATATATTTTAGTACAATATCTTCTATAATGGAGCCTTGGGTTTCACATGATGTGACAATTATGCATGTAGAATCGATGTAGTGGTGAATCTTGTTCACAAGGGTTCACATGGAGTTGTATGTCTCATCAGAGATGTTCAAAGATTAGTTCCGAGTAGTGTTTATTTATTAGACTATTTTGGTGGTTAGTTTCTAGGAACTATATTCCCTTTAATAGGGGATTTCTATTTTGAGAGAGTTCAATATCCCTTGTATGATCATAATTTTATATAAATCAAACATTTTTCCAAATGGTGAGGCTAGGGTGTGGAATTTTTAGGATGATTTCCACTAAATATCATGTTCTAGGTCACTCAATTTATGTAACAAATAGATCTAGAGGTGTTAGAGAGAATAAATCTTGTTGATGAGATTTTTTCAAGAACCAAATCGACATGATAGGGGAATCATCAAGATTCATCACATAGTAGATATGTGGTTTGGGGTTCCTAGTTCCCTAAACAAATGATCTTTTGGACAAATCGGGGTAGGTCCCAACCGTTATCTTCCCATTTCATCAATGGTGGTAACTGTCAGACCATTTATGAGGGATCATACACATGTTTTTAATATAGAGGCCAAGCTCAACAACCAAAAGAGTTACTGAACATTATGATAATGTATCTTATACTTGGTGTTCCACTATAGGTTCCTTAATTAAGGATGTTAATGTAAATGCACAAGTAGCATCAAGATTCACTAGATTGGGATTAGTAGTCAAGATATAGTGAAGGAAGAGAACAACCCCAATATGCTCCTAATCCACAAATATTAGTTTGTGTACATGGTGTTGGTCATCATTATGGTCATATAGGTCTTGAATAATTCCATGATCAAATTCATGATCCACCTACACAAGAATCATATGATCCAGAATTTATTAGAGTATCCCTTTTCTTGTTTCCTATATGGGTCAATGCATTTTTTTGATTCAAGAGATATGAGTTCATTCATATCACTAATACTAATCCATGATTTGGGACATGATTTGGGGGATGAATCTAGTTCCCTTATCATTAACGACACCAATTAGAGAACATAAATATCTTTATAAGGTATTTATAGACTAAAATCTATTTTTGAGGAATCAAAAATCTTTAGAAGACTTCCTATGTGTATATATTCATCCATATGACATCATCCTTAGTATAGAATAGCTATAGTTGGTACAAACTATTGTGGATTATTGAGGAGGTAGGTTTTTCACTATGATGATGATGGGTAGTATGTCATTCGCGTTGGAGGGAAACACCCTTAGATGAGTTATAGGTGTGTTATATCCTTCTCTGATTTGATATCCGAGCTGAATTTGAGTTCATCAGAGGTATAGCCATCCATGTTTCAATGTGCTTTTGAAGAGAAACCTAATTTTTTTTCCTGAGGAGGTTATAGACTTACCCATTGAGTGGGATATCAATTTTTAATAGAGAAATAACCCAACAATTCTCTAATCTCGATGCCCCTATATTGGACTACAACTTCTGAGTTCTCGGGAAATGGGTACAACTTGATGATATATTGTAAAGATGTTTTTTTCTTGTTTCACATAGGGGTGCACCATTTTTTTCCATTACATAGGGATATTTAAGTAATAATGTATATATCTATTATAATTCCTTGATCCAGGTGACAGTGAAGAACCACTATCATATTTTGTGATGGTATGATTTATTCAATCAACTGAAAAGAGCTAGTTTTTCCTAGAAGATCAATCTAAAATTAGGGTATCATAATATTCAAGTGAAGGATGATTATATTTTTAATAAATCATTTTGATGAAATCATTGAAATTATAAGTTCATTTTAATGTCCTTGGCTATGAGGAACACTCTAGCTGTGTTGGTGGGTTTTATAAAAGTAATGTTTAGGGTGTATCTAGATTAGTTCGTGGTGGTTTTCATCGATGAAAACTTATATAAATCTCATTTTAGGAGGTTAATTAAGATAAAAATAATTTCATTTTTTGAGTTCTTCCTCATTATAGGTAATTAAAGAAGTTGTAAAAGAGTAATTTTTGGTCTTGTGAATTTCGTTTCTTAAGGCATGCCGTATAGAAACCCATTCTTTTCATATGTGTATATTACACATTTTTTATGTATATTAAATAAAATAAAAAAAATTCTAAAGGAATGTAATATTTTTATTTAATTGGAAACATAGAACTCAATCATATTAAATTATGAAAGATCATCCTTGTATCCCATAAAGATCTCCCCCTTTATTACTCTTCAAAAAAATACCCTAACTGAGGATTTCTTCATAACCTGGGAAAGGAAACATAATAAAGGATGAGATCATATGCTCAGTAAGGGTAAAAAAGTGTATAATTAAGTATAAAATGAGAAAAACGATATGAGAACATGAGAATAACATCTGAAAACTACACCCAAACTATCAAACACTACTGGAAATTCAGTTTTTCCCAATACTTCTTTACCAACGGTTTGCTTAAACCGTTGGTAAAGAAGACGTTTCCCAACGGTTTTAGGAAACCATTGGGAAATGGGTGTCCAAGGCACCCTTTCCCAATGGTTCTAATGAACCGTTAGTAAAGGGTTCCTTGGACACCCCTTTCCCAACGGTTTTTAAAAACTATGGGTAAATGTTTACCCCAAATACAGAATTGGCCGCTGCTCTCCCCCATTCACGACAGAACCCTAAATCTCTGTAGGGCTCAGCTCCTCTCATGACTTCCCCCATCCGAACCTTTGAAAATCCATCTGAATCATCTAAAATCAGGTATTCTCTTCTTCATACACATAAAATATTTAAATGATACCTTTTATTTATTGTTATTCATCTCATATTTTAGTTTTATGTTTTTATTTTGATGTGTATATCATTTTTTTTTGTGTTTTAATTTAATCTAGACTTTATCCATTCCAATCCATTTAATTAATTAAATATTTAACCCTCCATCAAAGAAGAAGCATCTCAAATTTATTGCGGTTGGATTATAGATTTTCTAAGTATGTGTTTTTATGGTTTTTTTCATCTTGTAATTAATTGTTACTTGGGAATTTATTTATATGTGTTTATTAATTTTTAGAAAATTTTTTATGAATGTTTTCCTTAAAATTCCTTGAGGAAAGTGTTTTATTAAAATGATTTTTTTAATAAGGCTTGTGTAATGTAATTTGTTATAGTACACTATGTGACTATGTTTGGTATTTAGTAACACATGAGATAACTGGTGTGTGAGAATGTGTTGTGAAAGAGATTCCATGGTTGGTTCAAGATTATATTTACATTTTGAGCCTATTAATGAGTTGTTTTAAAAATATTTTGAGATATTTACCTTATGTTTATTGGTGAAAACTGGGATCTGTAGAGGTGGTTCATGATTAAGACCTATAATTATTGCTAAAAACGTGGATAAACCATGCATAGTAGTGAATTCTTGAAATGTTTGATGTTTTTAGTCCTTTTTTATTTGGAGTTTCTTTTGATGCTGATTTTTATTATTGATACCTATGATGGGAATTTATTTTAGTTTCTAAATCGGCTGAGACTCCCCCACCGTGCATAGTGTATGCAACCTCTACCCTTATTTAATCATTCTGTTTACACAGCCTATGCAACCTCTACCCTCATTTAATCACTGAACTCAAGTCATTAATTAAAGCCTTCATTCTCACTATCATGTAAGAAATTGAATGATGTAAACCCATCCTCACACGATTTCTTACCTTAGATAGTGTCCAACATATGGAATACGCACTTTTGAATTCATTAGTTAACTAGGAACATATATTCCATTCCCCCCATGATGACTGTACTAATATAACTTTAGGGTTAATTAAATAGGGTTCTCATTGTACGTTGTATATTATGTGTCCTTCTTGGCCAATACTCACTTTTATGAGGGTGGGGTGCTTTTCACTACCCATGCTGGCATGTGTAGACATCCATACAAATGTTAGATAAGTCACAAGTTTAATTCAATAATGTTGTTATCATTGAAATACTTTATTAGTAATCTCAAATTTAAAAATAATTTTTTTTGTCTATACTTAATGAAATTAAATCTTTTTACAAGCCATGAACGACCTATTAGTGTAGAATCCTAAAATTTATTCACCCATGGGGTGCACTTGACTTGGGGAATTAATTGGGTAATGAAAGGTATGGCCATAGAGGTGCCAATAATGAGTTATTGAACATGAGTTAATGATTTGGAATGCCTATAACACATAATGGGACCTGAGGCATGTGTCTATTATAGACCTAATGAAAATTAATATAAATAAATTTTAATTTACTTTATGAGTACTTGTTCTTTACATTATTTTAATAGTTCACTACATCGACTAGAAACTTCTTTCTTTATCATTTACTTAAATGTATTTTCTATTAAAGTTTAATCCTATTGAATTGTTTATGACAAAATGACTTATATAAATTCTTTTTACAGAATGGAAAGAAGTTGGATGTATGAAACTGATCGGATCTCAAGCGATTTTCAAAACAATTTGGTGAGCTTTATATATTTTTCATTTCACAATGCTTCCGATAGTGGTCGCATACACTGCCCATGTTCCAATTGTGTTGGTAGACCTTGGTTGAGCCATGAAGAAGTCAGCTACCACATAACCAAAAATGGTTTTCAAGAAAACTACTTTGTGTGGTATCACAATGGGGAGAAAATGAAATCTCAAATTTGTGATGATCGAAATGAAAGGAATGGAATGGAGAATTTTTTAGATGATCGGTTTCCGTTTATTCATCATCATGAAAAAGAAAGGATTTCGACTCAAGAAGACTTCGATATGAGGACAACTGATGCATCTAGTGAAAATGATGATATTTATAGGGAGAAAAAATTGAATGATGCTGCCAAGACACCAGTATATCGACAATGCGATAAAATGAAAAAGCTGGAATTTTTAATCCGATTGTTTCATGGGAAAACTATGTATGAAATTTCTAATAAAAAAATAGATTACATTCTTATCCTCTTGAAGTATTTACTTCCAGATGATGCATATATTCCCTCAAACCACTATATGGCATGGAATTTAGTTGAGGAACTTGGATTTTCAAGAAACAAAATTCATGCTTGCCCGAAAGATTGCAGTTTATTCTGGGAGGAAACCATTGAATGAAATGATTGTATAAAATGTGGGACATCCCGATGGAAGTCAAAATATGATGGAACACTATCCCGCATTCCACAGAAAGTAATGTGGCACTTTCCATTGATCCTCAGACCCCAGAATCTTTTTATGTCTGATGAAATATCAATAAAAATGAGATGGAATGATACCGAGAGAAAGAAGATTAATAATGAGTTGGTTCATCCTGAAGATGGGTTTGCATGGAAGAGATTTGATACTTGACATCCTGATTTTGCAGCTGACGTGTGTAATGTGAGGCTGGTTCTTTCATACGACAGTTTTAATCCGTTTGGGCAGATTCTTACTTCGCACAACACATGGACAATTTTATACACATTTATAATCTTCCCCCATGGTTGTGTATGAAAAAACCTTTCACTTTCATGAGTATACTCATATCTGGTTCTTCTGATCCCGACATTGATATCGATGTATACATGTAACCTTTAATAAAAGAGTTGAAACTTCTTTGGGATGTGGGTGTGCGCACATACGATGCATGTTCAAAAGACATATTTCAGATGCATGCTGTGCTTATGTGGACGATCAATGATTTTCCAGCTTATGCAATGATGTCTGGATGGAGCATGAAGGGAAAACTGTCATGCCCATTTTGTATGAAGAATACATGATCCAGAAGACTGAAACATCACTTTAGTTTCAGTTTTATGGGACATCGATGATTCTTGCCAAATGATCATCCATATAGAATGAATCGTCTAAGATTTGATAATACCATAGAGACCAATGATCCACCTCAGCATATGTCTATAACTGATGTGCTTAATGAATTGAAAGATTTCAGTTTTTCGTTCGGGAAGGGTCAAATGAAATCTAGAAAGAGAAAGAATGTTTCCATTGAAACTTGTTACAATTGGAGGAAGAGGAGTATCTTTTTTGATTTTCCTTATTGGTCAACCAATTTTTTCGTCATTTCTTAGACGTAATGAACATTGAAAAGAGTATATGAAAAATGTTTCTTTCAGTTCTTCTAAATGTCAAGGGGAAGAAAAAAGATGATTTATGATCTCGGCATGACTTGGTGGATTTGGGAATCAGACCAGAATTGCATCCTGTGCGCATCAGTGAAAATAAATGGAAACTTCCATGTGCATCTTTTGTGATGAAACCTATGGAAAAAAACAATTTTTGTAAGTATTAGAGACTATTAGAGTTCCTGATGGCTATTTAAGAAACATATCTAAATGGGTCAACAGAAGAGAGTTGAAGCTAGAATCTTTGAGGACTTATGATTATCACGTTCTACTACACGAGTTGCTTCCAATAACAATCCGTCAACTTTTGTACAATAATGTAAGGGTGACTATTATTTGGTTGTTCCATTTGTTTAGATATCTTTGTGCTAAGAAGTTGTCCAAGTATTTCTTGAAAAAAATGTTGACAGATGCCCCATTAATTTTGTGTGAGTTAGAGAAAATACTTCCTCCATCATTTTTCACATGCATACTGCATCTGACTGTCCATATTCCCACTGAAATGCTTCTCAGAGGACCTATTTCTTTTCGTTGGATGTATCCAACTGAAAGAAATATGTTCACATTAAAGTATTATGTCTGAAACAGAAATCATTCCAAAGGTTCTATCGTGAACGGTTACTTGGCTCAAGAATGCATAGATTTCTTCTCAATGTATTTGTCTGATCTTACTATGAGAATGAACAGACCAATGAGAAATGAAGAAGAACAGTATGAGAAAATTGAACCCAGTTTTCCATCACTTCCTCAAACAGGAGGAATTCCTGGATCATATACATTGAAGACATTAAGCTATGAAGAGCGGGAGATGGCACATCACACAGTTTTGTTCAACTGTGATTTGTTCGATGACTATATTAGGTAACTAAATTGAATATGTATATCTTAAATAGATATTTGTTAAACTATTCATATTTTTTATCTATAGGGAACAGAAAACAATGATAAATAGGAAGCATCATTCATTATCTTTGAGAACAAGAGAGACTTTGCATTGCAAAGAGTTTTCTGCTTGGTTAAAATTGAAGGTAAAAATATTACTATTTAAAATAATTATATCAATCTTTAATTAATTTTAATAGTCATTTATATTGCAGGTATAGAGTTTGTCTGCTGACTCTGTCTCTGAGGAAATAATATCTTTAGATTTTGGTCCTAATACCATGGTTCGTGACTGTAAATAAATTGTTATCAATGGGTACAAATTTTTTGTCACTGAATGAGAAAAGAACATGAGAACACAACATGATGGTGTTATGGTTCCTGCCACAACAGATTGTTATGCCAGTGCATCAGATAGTAGACCGTTATTTGAAAATGTGGTTTATTATGGAGTCATTGAGAAAATAATAATATTGGGTTATTAATCTCATGGACAAGTCACAATGATGAAATGCCATTGGTTTGATTCGATGACGAGACAAGGCACATTTATTGATGATTGTGGATTTAGAGTAATTAATATGACTCACACTCTTGCTACCGAAGAACCATATGTGTTGGCATCAATGGATAAACAAGTTTTTTATGTCAAAGACCAACTTCAACCTGAATTTGGTGTCATAGTTGAAGTAATTCCAAGAAATATTTTTGATGATGGTGATGATAGAATTGATACTGTCCCTAGTGCCATTGGAACCAATACATTTATTTCTTTTGATGACTCCAATATCTCAATTGTCAGAGTTTATTGTGAACCTGATGTTGTGGTCGAAAATATATAGAATAATTCATCCATGTTCTCAATTATTTTGGTTTACCTCGTGTTGGGTTGTTAGGGTTGGTAATATTCAAATTGATTTAGTATTGATCAAAAATATGTTTTAGCTGACTTGACCATTATGTGAATTTTCAATGTTTATTGGTTGCAGTTTTATTTGAATTTCATTTTCTAATTTGTAATTAAACTGTATTCAAACCTAGTCAAACAATATTTCAAACTTGGTGAACATTACAACTTGTATGATTTATTAAATCCATTCAATATCTTCTAAAACAATTGATATCTAAATTACCAATGAATCCCCCTATTCCCTCATATATTTAGTTTTATGGTTTACACATTAGTTTCTTTTGTCTAATTAATTATATATTTGTTTTCAAAAGCAGGAAATGCATCCAATTGAAGTGAGACGAAGGAAAAAAAATGATGGAGAACAATCATCGAATGGCGGAGATAGGCGTTCCACCATTAGTTCCTACATTGAGTAATTTATTTCAAATATATATATTTAAAGAATATATAATGTCATGTGATTAATTTTTTTGTAAACATTTTTGTAGGATCCACCTATATGTCGACATTTATTCCACGAGGAGCCTAGTACTGGTCCTAGTACTCATGCCGGTGGTACAAGGAGGGTTCGTACCAAAGGTGGACGAGCAGCTGCGCGTACCCGACTAGACCCTGCCCCTCCCACTGACATGTCATCCTTCCAACATTTTGATCCCGATGTGTCGTTAGGGACAAACAAGATATTTAGGCCTCCCATTTTTTTTGCCACCATTTGCATCTTCTGGCCCATCATTTTCATATCCCATGATGATTCCCACTCCCCAGTCAGAATCCGGTCATACAGCTGTCCCATATTATTTTCCTTCTACTTCTGTCTCTACGAGCTTCTATATTCCATTGTCTTCGACTCCTGTTCCACCATAGGGTGTTCCATCAGTTTTTGTGGATCCAGTGGTGCTCATCAATCAGACTAGCGCATGAATATTTATAGAACCCTAATAAATTTTTATAGCAATATTTATTTTCATTATAACATGTTTTGATAAAATATTTGTTTTTCTTTCATGACAGATACATATACTGACTTGAGGAGGGGGTGGGGGCGTACACGCATGTGTTCGGTGTGGAACCACCACACATAGGTTATGGTGGATTATAATGAAGACAACCAAATGGTTGAGAAAATAGGGCAGCAATGTCGGAGTTTTTTGGCGACGCTTTTCAAATACTCCGACATCATTTTCTTCAGCCCGCTATCATGGAGACATTTTCCACATGAGGTCAAGGATAGAGCTTGGGTAGATATATGGGTAAAAAAATCTGTTGTATTTAATGACATGAATTATTTATGTATTTATATGAATTAATATTTTGATGTTAGCTTCGATTTAATTTTCCTGATGGTGAGGGTGCACGACCGGAATGTCTAAAGGATTTAGGAGAGATTTGGAGAGACTACAAGCATGAGTTGTATGTTGGATGATGTGATAGAGTTGGCACTGAGTTAGAGGCAGTACCAGTCGTGTATGATTGTCCTATAGAGCAGTATCGTCAGATGATTATTCTTTGGACGACTACCCAGTTTAAGGTATGAATTACATTTGAGGTATTTAAATAATAACTTTCCTGTTTTTCATTAATATTATCCTTTGAATTATCGAATTTTATTTAGGAATCATCTGGAAAAAATAAAAAAAACATTGATGCAAAAAAATTACCTCCATACACTAGGACGTACTATGATGCCGGGTCATGAGAGGAAGCAGGTATGGCAATTGTTTATAAGTTTTCATTACGAATTACATTTTCTTTTGTTTCCTCAATTATTTAATAGTTTTCTAAAGTTTTCATATAACTTTAGTTTTCAATGTCATTGTAGAGGCAAATACAGAATATTGAAGGATGTGTGCCTCGAGAAAAACTGTTTTTCTCGAGTAGACGGAAAAAGGATGGAAGTGCCGTCAACGAAGTGACTCAGCAGCAGATTGTAAGTTTTAATCTGTTGCTTTTATATTTTAATATCTATTTTGTAACTTAATAATATATTTATATTTGTAACAGGATGCTTTAGAGGCCCTCGATGCCCAAGAACCGGACAATTTTGGGCCAACTGATCACTTACATTAGGTGTTGGGAGAGGAGCATCCTGGTAGAGTACGTTGCCGACCTAGGATAGCCCCAATGAGGTATTGGACCTCCTCAGGTACGAGTTGTTGTGCCACCGAGATGAACCAAGTTAGGGAACAAGCAGAATAGGCTGAGAAAAGGGTCACAGAGACGGAAGAATAGTCTACTAGGGAAGACAGTGCATTTATGAAATTTATTGAAGTTCTACATCCAACACTTCCAGCAGAGGCCAGCCTAGCTTTTGATGAATATATGTCGTTGATAAGTTCTATATATGGTGCACCAGGTGGTAGTTCTAGTGATGGTCAGGACGATTTCCATCTTGACGATGATGATGGTGAGAAGTCTGATGCGGAAGAGGAGGGAGAGGAGGAGGGAGAGGTGGATGGAAAGGGTGGGGAGGAGGGTGAGGGTGAGGAGGAGGGTGCTGAGGAGGGCAAGGACGATGATGGGGACGAGGAAGAGGGTGGTGATGATGGTGATGATGGTGATGGTTATGTGGCACAAATTGATCCGTTACATTTTTGACTAATATTACTGAGATTTGATGTTTAATCTATTCTAGTTGTTGGTTTTATCTAGACCCGTAGTATAGTATTGGAGTTGAGTTATTTTTATATATTGTCTGTTTTTATGGTTGTTGTTTTCTTTTAGTGGTTGTGTGTTTGGGAACTCCCTGGACATACCCCCTCCTTCCTGGACCTTGGACAACCCCCCACCATCCTCCTTGGACCCGGGACAACCCCCCGGACAGCCCCCCACCATCCTCCTTGGTCCCCGGACAGCCCCCCGGACATCCCCCGGACAGCCCCCCGGACAGCCCCCTAGACAGCCCCCCCTCCTCCCTGGACCCCAGACAGCCCCCCCACCTGCCTCCTTAGACCCCGGACAACCCCCAAACACCCCCCCAGACAACCCCCCGCACAGCCCCCACACAACCCCCCACCTTCCTCCTTGGTCCCCAGACAGCCCCCTGAACACCCCCAGACAGCCCCCCGCACAGCCCCCCACCCTCCTCCTTGGTCACCGGACAACCCCCCGGACACCCACCGGACAACCCCCCGGTCATGATTATAAGTGAAAAGAAAAAATGACATACAAAAAACTGACCAAACACATTCATATTCTGTCGATAATTTATCACAATGATCCATGGGTGATATGTGACGAGTACAAGCCAACCCGAGCTGAATCCGAGTTACGGTGTGGCCGAGATCACTCTAAGTGTCTCTCTTTTGTTTAAAATGGACAACATTTTAATTACATATGGAAAACTGACCAAACGCATTCGGTTTCCATTAAAACTTTAGGAGAACTATCCATGGGTCATATGTGATGTGTAAAGTCAACCTCGCCTCCATCCGAGGTGCGGTGTGGCGGACACCACTCAAAGTGTCTCTCTTTTGTTTAAAATGGACTTCATTTTAAGTGAAAACAACAACTAGCATACGGAAAACTGAAAAAACGGATTATGATTGTGTCTATACTTTATGAAAACAATCCATGAGTAATATGTGACATGTACGAGTCAACCGCGCCTCAATCCGAGGTGCGGTGTGGCCGGCACCACTCTAAGTGTCTCTCTTCTTTTTTAAATGGACATCATTTTAAGTGAAAAAAACAACTGACATATGAAAAACTGACCAAATGCATTCAAAATGTGTTGATGCTTTAGGAAAAAGATCCATGGGTCATTTGTGACGTGTATGAGTCAACCTTGCCTCAATCCGAGGTGCAGTGTGACCGAGATCACTCTAAGTGTCTCTCTTTTGTTTAAAATGGACAACATTTTAAGTACTACGGAAAACCGACCAAACTCATTCGGTTTCCATTGAAACTTTAGGATAATGATACATGGGTCGTATGTGACGTGTACGAGTCAACCTAGCCTCTATCTGAGGTGCAGTGTGGCCGAAACCACTCAAAGTGTCTCTCTTTTGTTTAAAATGGACTTCATTTTAAGTGAAAACAACAACTAGCATACGGAAAACTGACCAAACAGATTCTGATTGTGTTGATACATTAGAACAACGATCCATGGGTCATATGTGATTTGTAAGATTCAAACCCTCCTCAATCCGAGGCATGGTGTGGCCGACACCATTCATAATGTCTCTCTTTTGTTTGAAATGGACATCATTTTAAGTGAAAACAACAACTGACATACGAAAAAAATGACCAAACACATTCAAAATGTGTTGATTCTTTAGGAAAACGATCCATGGGTCATATGTGATGTGTAAAAGTCAACTCCGCCTCAATCTGAGGTGTGGTGTGGCCAACACCACTCTAAGTGTCTCTCTTTTATTTCAAAATGATATCATTTTAAGTGAAAACATCAACTGGCATACAGAAAACCAACCAAACACATTCGGATTGTGTTTATACTTTAGAACAATGATCCATGAGTCATTTTAGATGTGTAAAAGTCAACCCCGTCTAAATCTAAGGCATGGTGTGGCCGGTACCACTCTAACTGTGTCCCTTTTGTTTGAAATGGACAGGATTATAAGTGAAAAGAACAACTGGCATACGGAAAACTGACCAAACACATTCAAATTCTATTGATAATTTATCACAACGATCCATGGGTCATATGTGATGTGTACGAGCAAACCCAGGATCAATTCAAGTCGTAGTGTGGCTGGGATCACTCTAAGTGTCTCTCTTTTGTTTAAAATGGACAACATTTTAAGTACATATGGAAAAACTGACCAAACGCATTCGGTTTCCATTGAAACTTTATTAGAACGATCCCAGGGTCATATGTAATGCGTACGAGTCAACCTCGCCTCAATCCGAGGCACGATGCGGCTGAAACCACTCAAACTGTCTCTCTTTTGTTTAAAATGGACATCATTTTAAGTGAAAACAACAACTAGCATACGAAAAATAGACCAAACTCATTCGAAATGTGTTGATGATTTAGGAAAAAAATAAATGGGTCATATGTGACGTGTACGAGTCAACACCGCCTCAATCCAAGGTGCGGTGTGGCCGAAACCACTCTAAGTGTCTCTCTTTTGTTTCAAAAGGATAACATTTTATGTGAAAAGAACAAATGGCATACAGAAAACTAACCAAACGCATTCGGATTCTATTGATAATTTATCAAAACGATCCATGGGTCATATGTGACATTTATGAGCCAACATGGGCTCAATCCAAGTCGCGGTGTGGTCGGTATCACTCTAAGTGTCTCTCTTTTGTTTAAAATGGACAACATTTTATGTACATATGGAAAACTGACCAAACGCATTAGGTTTCTATTGAAACTTTAGGAGAATGATCCATGGGTCATATGTGATGTGTACAAGTCAACCTCGCCTCAATATGAGCCGTGGTGTGGCTGACACCACTCAAAGTGTCTCTCTTTTGTTTAAAATGGACTTCATTTTAAGTGAAAACAACAGCTAGCATATGGAAAACTGACCAAACATATTCTAATTGTGTAGATGCATTAGAACAACGATCCAAGGGTCATATTTGACATGTACGAGTCAACCACTCCTCAATCTGAGGCATGGTGTGGCCGACACCATTCATAATGTCTCTCTTTTGTTTGAAATGGACATCATTTTAAGTGAAAACAACAACTGACATACGAAAAAAATGACCAAACACATTCAAAATGTGTTGATTCTTTAGGAAAACGATCCATGGGTCATATGTGACGTGTAAAAGTCAACTCCGCCTCAATCTGAGGTATGGTGTGGCTGACACCACTCTAAGTGTCTCTCTTTTGTTTCAAAATGATATCATTTTAAGTGAAAACATCAACTGGCATACAAAAAACCAACCAAACACATTCGGATTGTGTTGATACTTTAGAAAAATGATCCATGGGTCATTTTAGATGTGTACAAGTCAACCCCGTCTAAATCTAAGGCATGGTGTGGCCGGTACCACTCTAAATGTGTCTCTTTTGTTTAAAATGGACAAGATTATAAGTGAAAAGAACAACTGGCATACGGAAAACTGACCAAACACATTCAAATTCTATTGATAATTTATCACAACGATCCATGGGTCATATGTGATGTGTACGAGCAAACCCAGGATCAATTCGAGTCGTAGTGTGGCTGGGATCACTCTAAGTGTCTCTCTTTTGTTTAAAATGGACAACATTTTAAGTACATATGGAAAAACTGACCAAACGCATTCGGTTTCCATTGAAACTTTATTATAACGATCCCAGGGTCATATGTAATGCGTACGAGTAAACCTCGCCTCAATCCGAGGCACGATGCGGCTGAAACCACTCAAACTGTCTCTCTTTTGTTTAAAATGGACATCATTTTAAGTGAAAACAACAACTAGCATACGGAAAATAGACCAAACTCATTCGAAATGTGTTGATGATTTAGGAAAAAAATACATGGGTCATATGTGACGTGTACGAGTCAACACCGCCTCAATCCAAGGCGCGGTGTGGCCGGAACCACTCTAAGTGTCTCTCTTTTGTTTCAAAAGGATAACATTTTATGTGAAAAGAACAACTGACATACAGAAAACTGACCAAACGCATTCGGATTCTATTGATAATTTATCAAAACGATCCATGGGTCATATGTGACGTTTATGAGCCAACATGGGCTCAATCCGAGTCACGGTGTGGTCAAGATCACTCTAAGTGTCTCTCTTTTGTTTAAAATGGACAACATTTTATGTACATATGGAAAACTGACCAAACGCATTCGGTTTCTATTGAAACTTTAGGAGAACGATCCATGGGTCATATGTGATGTGTAAAAGTCAACCTCGCCTCAATATGAGCCATGGTGTGGCTGAAACCACTCAAAGTGTCTCTCTTTTGTTTAAAATGGACTTCATTTTAAGTGAAAACAACAGCTAGCATATGGAAAACTGACCAAACAGATTCTAATTATGTAGATGCTTTAGAAAAATGATCCATGGGTCATATTTGACATGTACAAGTCAACCCCACCTCAATCCGAGGTGCAGTGTGGCCGACACCATTCATAGTGTCTCTCTTTTGTTTAAAATTGACATCATTTTAAGTGAAAACAACAACTAACATACGAAAAAATGACCAAACACATTCTAAATGTGTTGATGATTTAGGAGAACGATCCATGGGTCATATGTGACGTGTAAGAGTCAACCCCGCCTCAATCCGAGTCATGGTGTGGCCGACAACGGTCTAAGTGTCTTTTTTTTGTTTCAAAAGGATATCATTTTAAGTGAAAACATCAATTGACATACGGAAAAGTGACCAAATGCATTCGTATTGTGTTGATACTTTAGAAAAATGATCCATGGGTCATTTGAGACATGTACGAGTCAAACCCATCTAAATCCGAGGCTCGGTGTGGCTGATACCACTCTAACTGTGTCTCTTTTGTTTAAAATGGACAAGATTATAAGTGAAAAGAACAACTGACATACGGAAAAATGACCAAACACATTAGGATTCTGTTGATAATTTTTCACAATGATCCATGGTTCATATGTGATGTGTATGGGCTAACCCAGGCTCAATCCGAGTCATGGTGTGGCCGGGATCACTCTAAGTGTCTCTCTTTGGCTTAAAATGGACAACATTTTAAGTACATATGGAAAACCAACCAAACACATTCGTTTTCTATTGAAACTTTAGGATAAATATCCATGGGTCATATGTGATGTGTATGAGTCAAACTCACCTCAATCTAAGGTGCGGTGTGGCCAAGACCACTCAAAGTCTCTCTCTTTTGTTTAAAATGGACTTCATTTTAAGTGAAAACAACAACTAGCATTCGGAAAACTGACCAAACGGATTCTGATCGTGTTGATACTTCAGAACAATGATCCATGGGTCATATTCGATGTGTACGAGTCAACCGCACCTCAATCCGAGGCGCGGTGTGGCCGACACCACTCTAAGTGTCTCTTTTTTTTAAATGAACATCATTTTAAGTGAAAACAACAACTAACATACGAAAAACTGACCAAACGCATTCGAAATGTGTTTATGCTTTAGGAAAACAATCCATGGGTCATATGTGACGTGTATGAGTCAACCCCGCCTCAATATGAGGCACGGTGTGGCCGGGATCACTCTAAGTGTCTCTCATATGTTTAAAATGGACAACATTTTAAGTACATACAGAAAACTAACTAAATGAATTCTGATTGTGTTGATACTTTAGAACAACGATCCATGGGTCATATGTGATGTGTACGAATCAATCCCACCTCAATCTGAGTCGCGGTGTGGCCGGAACCACTCAAAGTGTCTGTCTTTTGTTTTAAAAGGACATCATTTTAAGTGAAAACATAAACTGACATACAAAAAACTGACCAAATGCATTCGGATTGTGTTGATACTTTAGGACAATGATCCATGGGTCATTTGATATGTGTACGAGTCAACCCTATCTAAATCTGAGATGCAGTGTGGCCGGTACCACTCTAATTGTGTCTCTTTTCTTTAAAATGGGCAGGATTATAAGTGAAAAGAACTACTGGCATACGAAAAACTGACCAAATCAATTCAGAATCTGTTGAAACTTTAGGAAAACAATCCATGGGTCATATGTTACATGTACGAGTCAACCGCGCCTCAGTCTAAGTCACGGTGTGGCCAACACCACCCAAAGTCTCTCTCTTATGTTTAAAATGTACAACATTTTAAGTACATACAGATTACCGACCAAATGGATTCTGATTGTGTTGATATTTTAGAACAACGATCCATGGGTCATTTGTGATGTGTACGAGTCAACCCCGCCTCAATTAGAGGCGTGGTGTATCCGAAACCACTCAAAGTGTCTCTCTTTTATTTAAAAAGCACTTCATTTTAAGTGAAAACAACAACTGACATATGGAAAACTGACCAAAAGCTTTCAGAATATGTTGATACTTTAGGAAAACGGTCCATGGGCCATTTGTGACGTGTACGAGTTAACCTCCCCTCAATCCGAGGCATGGTGTGGCCGGTATCACTCCAGGTGTATGTATTTTGTTTAAAATGGACATCATTTCTAGTAAAATCATATGGTATACGAAAAACCGATCAAATTATGAATTGAATTTTGGATTCCACATATAATTGTCATCTAAATTTTTAATTTAATTTTAAATGAATTATGTATGTTTATAATTACGTTTTGAATTCTGATTTAATTCTGGATGTGTATAGTTATAGGATGAATTATATATGAAATGTGTATGAATTTGTTCTCTATATGTATGTGTTAGTTGGTTATTGAAGGTACAATAATTTTATATGTATGTGTTAGTTTATTGCAGGTACAATAATTGGAAATGATTGAAAATGAGGGGGGATGTGAAAATTGCAGGCTGACTGGAAATGAGGGGGGCTGTGAAAATTGCAGGCTGGCTGCTGTGCAGTTTGCATAGCATAGGCTATGCCAACGGTTTGAAACCATTGGCATAGAAATATGAGGTTTTTTACCAACAGTTCATAGAACCATTGGTAAAAATCCTTTCCCAATAGTTTAGAAACCGTTGGGAAAGAAGTAGGCTGCTTGGTTTTCCCAACAGTTCAATCCAAACCGTTGGAAAAAACTATCCCAACAGTTTGGCACAACCATTGGGATAGGTTAATTTTTCCAACCTGTCCCAATGGTTCCCTGTAAACCATTGGGAAAAGCTTCCCCAATGTCTTACTTCCCTACGGTTTGAAGAACCGTTGGTACAACATATACCAACGGTTCTACAGCCTTTCCCAACGGTTCAGAATCATTGGGAAAGCCTGTATTTCCTATAGTGAAAGATAATAATCTTCATTTATGAAATAAATATTGGTATCTCATACAATAATAAAGATACATACGCACATAACATTATGGACATGAAATAAATGTCCACACATAACATTGTGAACATGTAATAAGGTTCACAAGAAATATTTTAAAAATATAATAAGCTTAAATCATAACATTTTAAACATGTAATTAGGTTAATAGATAATATATTTAGTCATGGTTTATCCATATTTACAATATTTATTTCATGGAAATATAGGTCCCACTCTTCGGTTATAACATAACTTCAATCATTGGTTAAAACATATTCCCCATCACAAAATAAATATCATTATTATGTGTTCCATTAGATCATAAAGAATTCATCATATAATATCCCATTAAAAGATGTGGTATTTATAAAAATTTCATCATAACAAAACCTATTGAAAATAAATAGGATTCATAATTATTTCATTATTGAATCAAATCATAACCCTTAGAAAAATGAACAAGCTTCATAAGAATTTTATTATGTTATAAACTTTGGAAGAGAAAATAGTTTCATAAAAATATTTTCATCATAAACATAAATAATTCATAGAATGAATAAAAATGGAAGTCTTGGATCATATCCCCTATGTAGCATAATTAAAATTAGAGGATATCATCAATAAGGTGAAATTATTTTGAAAGGTTACTTGATACATTTCTTGAGGATGATAGCCTTTGCACACTGAAAACACATTTCAATAAATAAAACATATTGAAAATCATTTTCATTGAAATTGGGATTGTAAATATATAATGTATGCTTTAAAGAAAGTAATGGTCATGATGATGGGAAATTCTGTTCAAGTCGTATGAATTAAAATAATTATTCCTTTTACATTTTTGGTTAAATAAAAATGGACTTTGTTTTTAGGAAGAATCATAAAAAAACTAATCAAAAAAATTCAAAAATAGAAAAAAATTTCTTATTAAAATCATTAGACAACTGTAAAATGTTTTTGAAAATGTTTTTATAAAATATGGTTTAGAAAGAATATATATTTCTAACCTAATAGAGAAATAAAGTTATATGTTATTAATAACATTTTCTCAATTATTTTTAGTACCATATAGTGGAAATTTTTTAATATTACATGAATATATCATGAATAAACCATGACGATATTTTTTTTGAGTTTCTTGATAATTGGATCATATGATTTTATCATTGTAAATATAATCATAAATAATCTTAATAAAAAATGAGATTGTAATGTAAAACAATTACCAATTTGGTACCTTTGAATCATAAGTCCCATGAATTATTACTATTAAAAAAATTGAAAATTACAAAAGGATAAAAAAACTCATGATATTACATGTTATAGGGGATGTATTTACTGTAACACCCCAGGTAAATAAAGAATATGACATTTTCATATTTATCCATATTTGTGAATAAAATATTAATATGACTTTAAATGGGACGCTTTGCTCGATGGCGTACCCAACACGCAACAACGAGTTTCTTGGGAATCTTACGTTGCACTCTAATAATAAAATAATATTATTTTAAATGGTAGTTAACATGTAGCCGTTGTATTGGAAGAAATGGATAGAAATAACTAAAATATGATTATATATGTTTTTAGATGTTTTTACATTTATCCAATAAAATATAAAAGCTTAAAATATGGAAATAATTCAATTTTAGGCATATATGCCCTAGTTTTCACTAAAGGTTCACTTATCGCCTTTTGATGGAGAACCGTCATTAAATATAGTTTTGTTCACTCTTATAAATTCTATTGGACCAAATAAAACTCTTCTTAAGAATTGGGACATCAAAATTTACTTTGTGTAAATCTTTGGTATCTTTCCGATAAAGTTCATTTTTTTAATGAATAGTGTAAAATGTTGTATTTTAATTCAAAACCTCTTTTTAATCTAATTTATTTATATGATTAGATTATCTTTTTAATTGGTTGTAAAGTTAAATTAGAATATATTTTTACCATTAAATCCAATAGTGGTCGTTGGAATTAATTTAACTTTGAAATCAGACTTAAACTAGTATCAATCTTTTGATACTTATTGTTTCATAAAAACACGCTATTTGTCCTGACGGCGGGAATTAATTATTAAATTAATTAATGTGACTTATATGTTTTGAATTTTGTAAAATAGACTTCATTTTTGAATTCAGAATATCAAATATAGCTTAGGGTGAAGTTTTGGTAACTTTCTGAAAAACATCAATTTTTGATGAATAGTGAAACCACTAAGTGGTACTTATAAAAACTGATTCTCCGTTTAAATGAAATTTTGACACCTTTGTGTCTTGAATTTCAAAAATCCGACATACATGGTTGTAATTAAGAAGTAAAATGTGGTTCAATGGGATTAAAATATTTTTTTGGTGAATAGTAACTTATTAAGTTTTTAATCGCGATTAGAGGTAATTAGTGTAGTTTAAGGTAAAAATAATGTTTTAATAATATGAAATGAACTTGACACATGTCCTAACCTCATTGGATGTGTCATGGCCGACCAAGAAAAGCCATGGGTCAACTTGGGGACCCCATGGAGCCACTTTGGTTGGGAAATGACATAAATATCTTTTTATTTAATGTTAAAGTAAAAATGACACACACATTAGATGTTTTACTAAAACAATTTTTACATGGGGTTATAAAAGTCAGATTTTTGACTATAAATATTCATTGGAAATATAAAAATATTACCTAAATCATAGTATTTTTTTTTATAAATTTTAGACGTTAAATAAATTAAATTATTTATGACATCAAGATGATGTAGCGATGACATCATTATTTGACGATTTAAATAAAATGGAAAGATAATGTAATATATATGACCTACACATGTCCAAAACCTATTGTATGAGTGGATTTAGAACCCTTATCACCTTATCCTAGAAATAAATCAATGTGGGACCTCTTAAATCCGAATACCATTTTGAAATAAAGTGACTTTTCTTCACTTTCCAAGAGTGCCCCTCCTCTCCTCTTATAAAAGGACCCCACCTCTACCTCCTTACCCACACTCCCAAATCCTTTGGCTCGGCCAAACCTTGCCCATTTTGGCTCTCCACATCCCTCTATTACTCCTTGAAGCCTCACTTTGGGAAGAAGTCTTCCCAAGGAAGCCTTTGAGCTCAAAACAACGGGAGTTACCCGATTTTAAGGTAATGTCTTCACTTGAGTCCTTTTGTTTTATTTTTCCTCTCCAACCCCCTAAAATCTTTTTATTCATTTCTTTTTTAACCACTACAGTATCTTCAATATACTAGGATTTTTTTATAAGAAGGATTCGAGATAAACTTGCACACACCTACATCTAATGGTTAAAGAACATACTGTTTCCGTGGATGGCGAATTTCTGCCTCACGAAACGATGATTGTTCAACACACATATAACAACATCAAAGGTGGCCATTAAGATGTCACTATATTTATATATGATATTTAATATGTTTATGTTTTACTTAATCTTCTGTATTTTTCATTTATGGCATACCTTTATGGTTTCCATTATGGGTAAACGCGATATCTTCATTTAAGGAAGTGCGGACTACCGCCCCCTCAAAGTGATGTGATTCGTTAATGCCATATGTGGGACGTATAAAGGATGGATTTAAAGTTATTATATATGATGTTATACTGAAATTATAATATACCATTATATCATTATTATTTTCTTTCCATTAAAGTATGATATAGAAATGAAAGTAGCGTTCATGCGTACGTACGACTTACCGTCTCCATGAACGGTGCATTTCATTTCTTATCCCCAAATGTAATGTATTATTATGAGTACATATATATAATGGATATATATTATGTATGTTACATCTAAATTACTAATATAATTCTGTAATTAAAATATACATACCTCTCATATAGTTTTAATTCCATTAATATGACATAGAAATGAAAGTAGCGTTCATGCGTACGTACGGCTTACCGTCTCCATGAATGGTGCATTTCATTTCTTTCCTCTAAATTATTATGTGATATTATAAATACATGTATATTCTGGATATATATGATATATATGATATCCAAATCATGAATATCATTATGGATATAATGAACCATTGACCACACGAACAACATGTAATTGTAATAAGTCCACTTTTGACTTAAGAACCAAATATCGACAAAACAAACATTATTAACTTAAATGATTACATAATGTTTATAACATGGAAATAAGTGATATAAAAGGAATAATGAACTTGAAAAATGTTCTTAAGCAAATAGAAATTAACTCAAGTTTATTATTCAGGACGTTAAAGAATGATCGAGTCAAGTCGGACCCGAG
The DNA here is from genome assembly GCA_963277665.1 of Viscum album. Taxonomy (NCBI): domain Eukaryota; kingdom Viridiplantae; phylum Streptophyta; class Magnoliopsida; order Santalales; family Viscaceae; genus Viscum; species Viscum album. The sequence goes on along the minus strand of OY728167.1, from coordinate 705,667,773 downwards.
GTAAGGGATCTTACTCCTCTCTTTCTTTTTAAGTGCACTCTTTTATGTCATTCCTTCTAAAGCTCATATTTCTTGTTATTGGGATGTTATTTTATATTACTCTTACTGTAATTTTTATTTTCATATGATGAGAGACCCTATTATCTCTCATCAATCCATTTTGGATGTTTTGAGTGGCGCCGTTAGGCTGCCGAATTTTCGTAAGAGATCTAACCTCTCTCTTTCTTTTTAAGTATTCTCCTTTATGTCACTTATTTTAAGATCCTCTTTGTTATGATGGGGGATGTTCTTTTATATTCCTCTTGCTGTAAATTTTATTGTAATGTGATGAGATACCCTATTTTATCTCATCAATCCATTTTTGGATGTTTTAAGTGGCGCCGTTAGGTTGCCGAGTTTTCGTAAGGGATTTTTCATCTCACTTTTATTCCCATGAGATTTATGCTACATTTTCCACAATATCCTTTGAGTGGTGTATGTACTGATCATTATTTTACTCATTGTGTAATATTATTCATTTATGAGTATTTACATCAATGTTTTATTGTCCTTATTTCACGGGGCGTATGTTTCGAAAGATACCCATGTCGGTAAGGGAACCTTTCACCCTCCTCTTTTTAAAAGACTTCTTTTGTTGGGCCTTTTAATTTACATATTTTTATGTTGGGATACATTCTCATATATCCTTATTGATGTAAATTTTATGTCCAAGTGATGAGATACCCTTTTTTTTATTATCTCTCATCAACTCATTTTGATGTGACGCCGTTAGGCTGTCAAGGGAACTTCTTAACGCAATTTCTATTTCTTTGGGTTCAACATGTAGTTATTGAATATGTCATCCTTTGAATATGTGTGAATGACCTTTGATTATTTTACACTTAATATCCACTTATATTTGGTGTATTCGTTTGTCACACATAATTATATAATTGATTTATCCTTAGACCAGGGGTACCGTCTTTGTATGGGACTTCGTCTCAATCTCCTTTCGTTGAGCCATATTTTGTTTTATACACAACCTTCTTTTATACGGTGTATAAACCACTTTGACTTTTAAGTTTATTCAAAAGGAATATTTTTTATACGAAGCATTTACTAAACGACAAAAGGGAATGTTTTTGTCGTATGTATGCGGCGACAATGACTTCTCCACCGTCGTGACCATTATTTGAGTTTCGGCTTCCTCTACAAGCCATACCTTTTTTTTAAAAGAAAAATAAATACCATGTTTTACTTTTCTTTTATTTTGATATTGAAAATGGTTTTCATAATGTTTTTATATCAATGTTTTGTATTGATATCTTGTGATTGAAAGGTGGAAATGTTATGTTTCCTTTGTGCATGTTTTATGTGATACGATTATGTTGAGGTTCTTGGGCATTATTATGAATACGGGTGGTTCCGTGATAAACTAAGGGCGGGTGAGCCCGATATAGCTCTCCAATGCATTGGGTAACGCAAAGGAGTGAAACGTTAAGGTTTCTCTGAAGAGATTTAGGGAATATACTGTGATGGGTATTCCAAACGTAACCAAGAGGGTTACTCCCTATGTAATAATGTTATGAATGCCTCAAGTTACCTTTATGTCATATGATTTCTATGATTTTATGAGGTATGTTAAAGTGCTTATGTTTTATGGGTAAACTATGATTTCATTCTTATGTATACATGTACTCATGTTTCCTTTCCATATTTTTATATCCCTTACTGAGCTTTTTATGCTCATACCAAGTTTTTGAAATGTTTTTCACAGGTCAATGGAAGGGTACATGATGTGATGATAGTGTCAAGGATGTGTCAAGAAAGAATCCATGTTTTATTTTAAATATGTTTCCGTTGATGGGAAGAATGAATGCTGTCTTTTATGTAACCACTTTGTCTAAATGTGGAATGTAATGCAAGTTTCATGATCTAATTCTCTAAAAATATAAACCTGAAAAGATCCTCAATGTGTAATCTTGTAATAACTCAAGATTAAGTAAGGTTTAAGGCTGGGTCCTTATAGTTGGTATCAAAGGTCGGTTTAGATAACTTTAGAGGTTAGGGTATTCTCTAAGCACAAGTGACATTACCATAATGGTTATGATTTCAGAAAGAGTCCTAGTTTTAGATAAAGTGAATGAGTAAGTATATATTTGTGTTTATCTTCCTCATTAGTACATGATGGTTATGTTGATATACTCACACTGACCTTTTTGGTTTTAGTAAATGGCTGGATCTAGCAGGCACCAAAGTGACAATGGGTTTGAAGGAATCTGTGGTGGTTCTCTGATTAAGAGACTGGATGAGATGGGGGATTCAATGAGGAATCTCATGGTTGTTCTAAACCAACTATCAAGGAGTCATGATCAACCACTTAAACCTTGGTGAGTTCTCTAATGCATCATGTATGATATGGCCAACTCAATGTGGAAATTCAGGTAATAATTATTAAGGTAACCATTAGGGTTTATATGATCCTTACTTTTTAGGTAATTATGGGTTACTCTATGATATGATAGAAAATGAAAGGAATGAGATAATCTTGAGGTTAAAATATGTTATGATCATTTTTGAAGATTTTATCTCATTTTGGGGGATGTTTTAAGAATTATATAGTTTTGGAAAAAGGACAACACGCAGACCGTGTGACAACCCGTCGCGTCGGACAAAGCTGCGGGAATCGAACCCACAACCAAAGTGTGACTGGTATTTATCGCCTACCACTGGACTACGTGAAGTCCCTGGTTAGTTTGAATGATTATTTCTAGTTATATGATTTTATGAATTAAGAGTAATTTGATTTTGGGTTATTTATGAAAATGATTAACCTATCATGGAGGATATGTGATTAGGTTAATTACTTTTCAATACGAGACATTAGGAGCAACTGATGTTGTTTGGAGATAAATGTTACGATTTAACTTGGAATACTATGTGACTAAATCCTTCAAATATTTGGGTTTCAACCTTAGTTTGGTTACTTTGAAGAATTTTATGGAAAAATTGTTTATCTAATGGTCCTCGTTGAACTTTGGGTTTTGTTGGAAAAATTTTGGAGATTAAGCATAGATTTTCTTTTTATAAAGGGTTATCCTTTTCTGGATTATCTGATCTTGTACTAGCCTTTTTGGTTTTGGTTTTGGTTAAAGTCTAAAGACATGGGAAGTATATAGTTCTCTTTTGTGGATTAGGTGATTCTCTAGAAGTTGATTATAGTACTCTTAATGTGAACAAGTCTTCCTAAATACTCGTCTTTTTGAGAAAATATGATTTTGTGTAAGGAATCTAATAAAAGTTGAAAGTCAACATGATAAGTGATTATGTTTCCTTATGAATAAATTCCTCAATAAAAAGTAACTTAAAAAATAATGTTGTCTATTAACTTTTCCTACTGGGGAATCGAATACCGTTTAACCCATCACAAGTTTGTGATTTTCTTGTGGTTAACTTTCTCCTAAACATGTTTTCTATCACTCTCAATCAGAACATGACCCTTTGTTTTTTCCTCCATGTCCATATTTTCATACTTGGAATCCTAGTATGGGTTAACTCGGGTGACCTTTGTACTTATCTTTCTTTATTTTAAAGTGATTGTTTTACCGACTCTTGTTCCGATGTGGGACTTTCAAGGATGTTTCCAAGCTCAATTTTAAAAATTGTGAGGACGCAATTCCCAAAAGGGGGGAAGGATGTAACACCCCAGGTAAATAAAGAATATGACATTTTCATATTTATCCATATTTTTGAATAAAATATTAATATGACTTTAAAGGGGACGCTATGCTCGATGGCGTACCCAACACGCAACAATGAGTTTCTTGGGAATCTTACGTTGCACTCTAATAATAAAATAATATTATTTTAAATGGTAGTTAACATGTAGCCGTTTTATTGGCAGGAATGGATATAAATAACTAAAATATGATTATATATGTTTTTTAATGTTTTTACATTTATCCAATAAAATATAAAGGCTTAAAATACGGAAAGAATTCAATTTTAGGCATATATGCCCTAGTTTTCACTAAAGGTTCACTTATCGCCTTTTGATGGAAAACCGTCATTAAATATAGTTTTGTTCACTATTATACATTCTATTGGACCAAATAAAACTCTTCTTAAGAATTGGGACATCAAAATTTACTTTTTGTAAATCTTTGGTATCTTTCCGATAAAGTTCATTTTTTTAATGAATAGTGTAAAATGTTGTATTTTAATTCAAAACCTCTTTTTAATCTAATTTATTTATATGATTAGATTATCTTTTTAATTGGTTTTAAAGTGAAATTAGAATATATTTTTACCATTAAATCCAATAGTGGTCATTGGAATTAATTTCACTTTGAAATCGGACATAAACTAGTATCAATCTTTTGATACTTATTGTTTCATAAAAACACGCTATTTGTCATGACAACGGGAATTAATTATTAAATTAATTAATGTGACTTATATGTTTTGAATTTTGTAAAATAGACTTCATTTTTTAATTCGGAATATCAAATATATCTTATGGTGAATTTTTGGTAATTTTCTGAAAAACTTCAATTTTTGATGAATAGTGAAACCACTAAGTGGTACTTATAAAAACTGATTTTCCGTTTAAATGAAATTTTTCCACCTTTGTGTTTTGAATTTAAAAAATCCTACATACATGGTTGTCATTAAGAAGTAAAATGTGGTTCAATGGGATTAAAATAATTTTTTGGTGAATAGTAACTTATTTAGTTTTTAATCGCGATTAGAGGTAATTAGTGTAGTTTAAGGTAAAAATAATGTTTTAATAATATGAAATGAACTTGACACATGTCATAACCTCATTGGATGTGTCATGGCCGACCAATACAAGCCATGGGTCAACTTGGGGACCCCATGGAGCCACTTTGGTTGGTAAATGACATAAATATCTTTTTATTTAATGTTAAAGTAAAAATGACACACACATGAGATGTTTTACTAAAAAAATTTTTACATGGGGTTATACAAGTCCGATTTTTGACTATAAATATTCATTGGAAACCTAAAACGATTTCCTAAATCATAGTATTTTTTTAATAATTTTTATACGTTAAATAAATTAAATTATTTATGACATCATGATGATGCAGCGATGACCTCATTATTTAACGATTTAAATAAAATGGAAAGATAATGTAATATCTAAGACCTACACATGTCCAAAACCTATTGGATGAGTGTATTTCGAACCCTTATCACCTTATCCTAGAAATAAATCAATGTGGGACCTCTTAAACCCAAATACCATTTTGAAATAAAGTGACTTTTCTTTACTTTCCAAGAGTGACCCTCCTCTCCTCTTATAAAAGGCCCCCACCTCTACCTCCTTACCCACACTCCCAAAGCCTTTGGCTCAGCCAAACCCTGACCATTTTGGCTCTCCACACCCCTCTATTACTCCTTGAAGCCTCAATTTGGGCAGAAGTCTTCCCAAGGAATCCTTTGATCTCAAACCAAGGGGAGTTACCTGATTTTAAGGTAATGTCTTCACTTGAGTCCGTTTGGTTTATTTTACCTCTCCAACCCCCTAAAATCTTTTTATTCATTTCTTTTGTAACAAATACCGTATCTTAAATATACTAGGATGTTTTTATATGAAGTATTAGAGCTACACTTACACACACCTACATCTAATGGTTAAATAACATACTGTTTCCGTGGATGGCGAATTTCTGCCTCACGAAACGATGATTGTTCAACACTCATATAACACCTTCAAAGGTGGCCATTAAGATGTCACTATATTTATATATGATATTTAATATGTTTATGTTTTACTTAATCTTATTTATTTTTCATTTATGTCATACCTTTATGGTTTCCATTATGGGTAAACACGATATCTTCATTTAAGGAAGTGCGGACTACCACCCCCTCAAAGTGATGTGATTCGTTAATGCCATATGTGGGACGTATAAAGGATGGATTTAAAGTTATTATATATTATGTTATACTGGAATTATAATATACCTTTATATCATTATTATTTTCTTTCCATTAAAGTATGAGATATAAATGAAAGTAGCGTTCATGCGTACGTATGGCTTATCGTCTCCATGAACGGTGCATTTCATTTCTTATCCCCAAATGTAATGTATTATTATGAGTACATATATATAATGGATATATATGATGTATGTTACATCTAAATGACTAATATAATTCTGTAATTAAAATATACATACCTCTCATATAGTTTTAATTCCATTAATATGACATAGAAATGAAAGTAGCGTTCATGCGTACGTACGACTTACCGTCTCCATGAACGGTGCATTTCATTTCTTTCCTCTAAATGATTATGTGATATTATAAATACATGTATATGCTGGATATATATGATATATATGATATCCAAATCATGAATATCATTCTGGATATAATGAGCCATTGACCACCCGGACAACATTTAATTGTAAGAAGTCCACTTTTGACTTAAGAACCAAATATCGACAAAACAAACATTATTAACTTAAATGATTACATAATGTTTATAACATGGAAATAAGTGATATAAAAGGAATAATGAACTTGAAAAATGTTCTTAAGAAAATATAAATTAACTCAAGTTTATTATTTAGGACGTTAAAGAATGATCGAGTCAAGTCGGACCCGAGGTAAGGGATCTTACTCCTCTCTTTCTTTTTAAGTGCACTCTTTTATGTCATTCCTTTTAAAGCTCATCTTTCTTGTTATTGGGATGTTCTTTTATATTAATATTACTGTAATTTTTATTTTCATATGATGAGAGACCCTATTTTCTCTCATCAATCCATTTTAGAAGTTTTGAGTGGCGCTGTTAGGCTGCCGAATTTTCGTAAGAGATCTAACCTCTCTCTTTCTTTTTAAGTACTCTCCTTTATGTCACTTATTTTAAGCTCCTATTTGTTATGATGGGGGATGTTCTTTTATATTCCTCTTGCTGTACATTTTATTGTAATGTGATGAGATACCCTATTTGATCTCATCAATCCATTTTTGGATGTTTTAAGTGGCGCCGTTAGGTTGCCGAGTTTTCGTAAGGGATTTTTCATCTCACTTTTATTCCCATGAGATTTATGCTATATTTGCCACAATTTCCTTTGAGTGGTGTATGTACTGACCATTATTTTACTCATTGTGTAATATTCTTTCATTTATGAGTATTTACATCAATGTTGTATTGTCCTTCTTTCACGGGGCGTATGTTTTGAAAGATACCCATGTCGGTAAGGGAACCTTTCACCCTCCTCTTTTTAAAAGACTTATTTTGTTGGGTATTTTAATTTAAATATTGTTATGTTGGGATACGTTCTCATATATCCTTATTGTTGTAAATTTTATGTCCAAGTGATGAGATACCCTGTTTTTATTATCTCTCATCAACTCATTTTGATGTGACGCCGTTAGGCTGTCAAGGGAACTTCTTAACCCAATTTCGATTTCTTTGGGTTCAACATGTAGTTATTGAATATGTCATCCTTTGAATATGTGTGAATGACCTTTGATTATTTTACACTTAATATCCACTTATATTTGGTGTATTCGTTTGTCACACATAATTATGTAATTGATTTATCCTTAAACTAAGGGTACCGTCTTTGTATGGGACTTCGTCTCAATATTATTTCGTTGAGCCATATTTTGTTTTATACACAACCTTCTTTTATACAGTGTATAAACCCCTTTGAATTTTAAGTTTATTCAAAAGTAATATTTTTTATATGAAGCATTTACTAAATGACAAAAGGGAATGTTTTTGTCGTATGTATGCGGCGACAATGACTTCTCTGCCGTCGTGACCATTATTTGAGTTTCAGCTTCCTCTACAAGCCATACCTTTTTTTAAAAGAAAAATAAATACCATGTTTTACTTTTCTTTTATTTTGATATTGAAAATGGTTTTCATAATGTTTTTATATCAATGTGTTGTATTGATATCTTGTGATTGAAAGGTGGAAATGTTATGTTTCCTTTATGCATGTTTTATGTGATACGATTATGTTGAGGTTCTTGGGAATTATTATGAATACCGGTGGTTTCGTGATAAACTAAGGGTGGGTGAGCCCGATATAGCTCTCCAATGCATTGGGTAACGCGAAGGAGTGAAACGTTTAGGTTTCTCCGAAGAGATTTAGGGAATATACTGTGATGGGTATTCCAAACGTAACCAAGAGGGTTACTCCCTACGTAAGAATGTTATGAATACCTCAAGTTACCTTTATGTCATATGATTTCTATGATTTTATGAGGTATGTTAAAGTGCTTATGTTTTATGGGTAAACTATGATTTCATTCTTATGTGTACATGTATTCATGTTTCCTTTATCCCTTACTGAGATTTTTATGCTCATCCCAAGTTTTTGAAATGTTTTTCACAGGTCAATGGAAGGGTACATGATGTGATGATAGTGTCAAGGATGTTTCAAGAAAGAATCCATTTTTTATTTTAAATATGTTTCCATTGATGGGAAGAATGAATGCTGTCTTTTATGTAACCACTTTGTCTAAATGTGGAATGTAATGCAAGTTTCATGATCTAATTCTCTAAAACTCTAAACCTGAAAAGATCCTCAATGCGTAATCTTGTAATAACTCAAGATTAAGTAAGGTTGAAGGCTGGGGACTTATATTTACACCTCATAAAAAAATATTGGTGCATAACATAACATACGTCTCAAAGAAGGTAAATTGAGAAAAAATTTCCCCCACTGCATTTTTTGGGTTTTAATCATAAACGACATGAAATAGATATCCTAAAATGGATTTTAAATCCCAATAATTATATTTATAAGAGTCATAAAATAAATTCATGGTCATTATACATTCCACATAAATGATATAGCTAGTGATTATGGAATGTTTCTAATAAAAGTAAAAAGTGATGCAGAAATCCCAAACCTTAAGTCTTCACTTCCGTTATACTCATTAGAACGTCTAGTATAGTAAATATATGTTTATTATTAACCTATAAAATAAAAATAATTATATATATGATACCATATATTATTTTCTTATCACCTTTTATTACCAATTTATTATGAATTTCACGTTAATGTCACATTTTGGGTAATAATCGCTTTGTTTTTAATATATGTTTTGATTTATTATTTTTGGTCATCTTGATCATTGTTACATTATATATAGAATAATAATAATTAAATAATTATCATATTTATACATAAATTATAGTATTAATACCAATATGTAATGATGGTTTTGGTAAATGAAGTATCTTATGATCATGGAGATTTTGCATTGTACGTATAGATGAGTAACATTTCCATTATCATAATGAAGATTATATAATAAATGTAATTAATATTTTATAATTAAAAATTGATAATAATATCTTAAATAACATATTATATTCTTAAATATACTTGTTCATATCATCTATTTGGTGTGATGATGAAAATAGAGATCCACATCACTTAATGAAGATGATAGTCCAGACGTACTCGAACAATGTTTTCATTTTTCAGTGAGACCAAATATATGAAGGAAAATGATATATTATCAACTAATAATGATAAATATTTAATTATTTTATTAATTATTTAATATATATGACATATATTTATACTTATTAAATTCTATGTAATGCGTTAATGAAAACGAATCACATTGCTTCGCGAGGCAGTTATCAACCTTACACACAAACAATGTTATCATATCCCATATGGAATGGAAATAAAAACATTCATATATGATTTAATGAATAAAATGAATAATAATTTCTTAAATTTCATATATACACTTTATACATACCATCATACCCACCTGTGTGAGGTTGTAATGGAAAAAGAAATAACACCAGTTCTCGAGGTGGTAGTCCACCGTACAAACGAATGATGATTTCATAGCACATTTGGTTGAATTTGGGATGGAATGAGGTAATTAGATTTTCAAAAAAAAAACATCTAATTATATTTAAGATACTTTTTAATGATATATTCATGTTATAATAATAATTTAATTAGGTGGAGGAAGAAATAAATAAAAAATTCTCTTTGATGATCATTACATTTTTCCTTAAGTATCCTCCTTAGGATTTGAAACAAATCCTTCCTTCATTAACTTTTGAAAAAATAACTGTTCTATAATTATATTAGTGAATTTTGTAACTGATTTTGGTAGTATTTGGAAAATCCAAAAGGGTTTTGTGGTGTAAATAATAGAGGATATGAGATGACCTATTTTATTGGAGGTGAGTGGAAGACTTCTAACTATTTTTGAAAGGATTTAATCATACCCATGTTTTTATCATGAAAAAACATCACAATATACCCTTATCGATCCTTTAAGATATAAAGTCAATATATTCCATAAAATGGGCGTTGGAGGGGTTGAGATGTCATTTTAACCCGCATATTCTTAGCTTAACGCCCATGCAGATCATTTTTTACCTTGACCACGGTAAATATTTATTACAATTTCTACTATTTATTTTGGGAAAAACAATTCTGAAATATTTTAAATTATAAATTTTTATTCTTAAAAATTATTAATCTATTTTTAAAATTTTAATTTAAAATTAATCTCAAAGACGCGATGAGAATGTGTGTTTTTAATGATAAAATGTTCAAAAGTTAATATAATTTTTTTAATACAATTTCAATAAAAAGTTATCAAAATGACCTAAATTAGATTAATTGATATAAAATTGAACTATTTTAAATTTTAAACCAATTTAAAATGTAATTTGAAATTATAAATAATTTAAACAAAAAGATATTTTTTCAATTAAATATCAGTAATTTTCAATACTATTGAAAAAATTATTCTTTTCTGAATATTCTAAAGTATTCATCCTTAGATAATTTTGATATGAATATTTTAAAAATTATTTTTAATTTTAAAATTTATTTTCTAAATGTTTTAAAAAATAATTTTAAATAATGTCCAAAAAACACAAGAAACCCATTTTTTAGAAAAACATTATTTTAGTGAATAAAATTGTATTTAATCTTATTTATTTTCTAGAAAAAAAAATGATTCATGTTATTAATTTGATAGAATATATTTATTTTATGTATTTAAATAAATTTTTTTAATTTATTGAAGTGAAACTTGTTTTTTCATATACAAATAGTTTTTTAGAAAAAGAATTTCATTATTTTCAAATGGTTCTTATTTTATTTTATAATTATTTGTTCTCCAAATAATTTATCTTATATACATGTGTAATCCATATTTATATAATTTAGTTAATCTTATTCATACAAATCATTAAAATTGATAAGTGATAACTATCATACTAAATAATAATATTTTAATAATAATTCAAATTTAGTTTAAACTCAGTGTTGCATGTAATACAAGATAAACTCGGTGTTTCTTGTAATGCAATGTATCATAAAATTTCAGTTAATTTTTAAAAAAATATTTCAAAATATCTCATGATGTTACATTTTACCCCACATAAAATAAATTTCTCCCTTAAAAATTTTCAATTTGGAACTATCAAAGGAGGATACTTCTGCCTCATTACATCTTTAGGCTCCCACATAGATTCCTCAAGATGATGGCTTTTAAAAAAACGTGGACTCGTTGAGGGGTCTTATTTCATAGAAAATTCTATGTTCAATCCATAATATCTACTATTGGTTCCTCATATGAATTATCATTATCTAGTGGTACAAACATTGAGTTTAGTAAATGTGATGGATCATATATGTACTTACTTTAGAGAGATACATGGAACACTTCATGAACTAGAGAGATGTTCAGTGGAAGAACCAAATGATAATCTATAGTCTTGATATGACCAAGAATTTCAAATGGATGTATATACCAAGGGAATAGTTTTTGATTCATTTTTCCATGGATGAATTCATAGAAACAACCACCCAAGAACATAAAATTCTAGATCATGTCTACGATTATTTGCAGAAAGATTCTATATAATTTTTGTTTCCCTTAGATTTTTTTGAATGGATATAACCATCCCTTCTAACTCATCATTTTCTCATGTCCCAATATGTTTCTTTATACAATTTCATTACATTATGTAAGATTTATACACTTCCTTAAGCAAAGTGCTTCATTAGGAGAAGTCTGAATGGTTGAGTGAAAGCTATTGTCATAAGAAAACTCAACATAGAGGAAGGTGTTGATCCCAAATACATTTGAAATCCATATAAGAATATATTATATTTTACTCTATGATATAAATTTTTCTCTAATATTACCATCTATATAAGGATGATATGAAGTGATGAAACTCAACTATATATCATGATACTGAAAAATATATTTCCAAAACATTGAGGTAAACTTTATATTATGATCAAATACTATTGAATAAGGAACTCCATGTAACCTTGCCAGTTCATTAATATATATTCTAGAAACTGGATCTAGAGAGAAATATTTTATTATAGTGATGAAACATGTTTTATGATAAATAGATTGACTAAAACCCATATTTATCTGAACATCAAGGATAAGATAAACCCTAATGATTACCTATACCTTTAATCAGATTTTCAAAAAGTGTACTAAATTTTCAATTAAAACTTATAAAAAACCAAAGGGATGTATTACCATAAATTTCTCCTAAAATATCCTTAATATTGATAAACTCCCATCACATGGCACCTAAAATGGGTGTTCAATGAGTTTTTAACTTATGATCATCCTTAGACTCATAATCTGTTATGGTATCCACAAGTATTAAGCTAATCTTTCATGGACATGTATACACTACCAAAAGTTTATTCAAATTTTATCCATTATATAATATCTGATATTATACCAAAAAATTCATTGGATACTTGAGTTCATCATTATATAGATAGAATATAAAATTTGTTTTAATTATTCCAAATTCCACGATGAGAGAGAAAATGACATGGAATTTCCGAATAATGTTTTCATAACACTTAATCATAGAATGTAGAAAAAGAAATTACTATCTAAGGAGGGGTGGATAAGTGTGAAATTAATTATAATTATTCACTTCATCCATTATGATTTTATAATCATTCCCATTTTCCTTCTTCGTTAGAGGATGTTTTGGATTATCCTCCATATTATCCCCTGGATTGGGTCATTGATTCACATACTTCCCAAACTCCTTGCACTTGAAACGTAGGAGTGTGGGAGGTGCATTATGTTGATATATCTCTCTAATCATTTCATTTAATGTACTATTCATATAATTTCTACGTTCTTGCTATCTATGGATAAGCTTCCCACACTTGAATCACCATATTTTTCCTTTCAGAAACCCGCCTATGTTCTCTTTCCCACATTTTTGGAAATTATGAGTTTGAAACATTTTCTTCCCTCAATGTGACATATAATTGTAATTTTTAGGGAACCACATATTTCTCTTCTTATCACTAGATCCAAGAGGGTTTCAAGATTAGATCTACTATTTTATTTCACATTTAATGAGTTATTAATAGAATCAAAAGTACCTTTTTGATTACTCCTATTGGAGAATTGGTTTTAAGCCACTGAATAATCAGTCAACCATAATTTTTGGATGAATGATAATACCTAAAGTGTACCTTTCATGTATTATAAAATTTGATTCATATGTAGAAATAAATTCATCATCCATTTTCTTAAGATCAATAAATTCCTTCTCCATTTTTGAATGAATAATATAAATAATGTACTTATTTAAAAATTAGATTTTAAACTCATCCCACTTCATAGAGTAAATTTATTCTCATTTCCTCATATTCTTAATTATTTTACACTATTGATCTAACTTTGCTTCCATAAAATAGATAACCAAAATGTTTTTTCATTATCCATAAATAGGAGAATGTAAAATATATTTTCAATGGTACTAATATATTTCTCAACAACTAGTGGATCAACCGAAAAATAGACCGATGCTGGGTATTAGGTTATGTAGTACTCAACATAATTTTGTTCCCTCCTATCATCCATTGTAATTTCTACAAGATTCATAGTGTGAGGAATTTTTGTGAGTAAAGAACTTAATATTTTCAATTCATCTCTAATAAAATTAATCTTCCCATGAGGTCAATCATTACATTTTACATTTTATTTAATATTAAAAATGTTTATTAAACTTCCACACATTGATTAAAACAAAAAATCATGGTTTAAGAAATAATAATCATAGTGGGGAACCACATAATCATGAAAACTAACTTATAGGTTTTCAAAATATAGAAAAATTAGTTTTTATCTATGAAACATTAACTTTATTCTATGTTATTTATAGTCATCATCTATTTAAATCATACCTAATGGTTCTAAAAGAGTTCAAGAATTTTCAAATAATATCCAAAGATATTTTCAAACTAGGGGTGCAACAAGTCCAGTTTTCATGAACTATGTGATGATGAAGTCAAGATCAATATGCTCTTTTTGGGGTTATTACACATAGTGACCTCTATTCAAGATTCACATCCACTTGAAGTGTCCATAATGGTTTGTAATTTATTGGTAACTAGTCACTATGTCCTTTACCAAAATTCAAATGCATTTTCCTATATATTGAATGATCAATATACTTATCCTTAGTAATATCCCTATAAAAATCGATAGAAATATCCATAGAGATATCACTAATGTTTTCTCATCATAGTTTCCATAGGGTTAAATAAAAATTTCCTGTAATAGAAACTATAAAAATAGAGGCTTTACATACTAGGGTATTATATATTTTTAATGAAATATTCAACACGTTACAAAAATACACTCCTAAGGACCTTCATTATAATATCCCAGAACCCGTACTCCTATATCATATTCTAAAATCCATAACAATACGTTTTTGGATTTTATGCCGATAATTGTGACCCAAATTTTCCATCTAAACCTTACAACATCAAAATGAAAACATGGATCATGTAAAAAATCAAGTAAATTTTATTTATAGAGTTATAGAGAATTAGGAAAAACTCTTATATAAAAACTCATATCAACTAGGACTCATAAGTCATTAAAAGAAAATTTCTCTTATTTAACCCATATTTTTTTATTTCACTATAGTTCATAAACAAAATCCTTGTGAAATCCATTATATAACTAAATCATTCAACATATTTCATTAAAAACTTGAGAAAGGAAATATAATATGGTTAATATCAAATGATCAGTAATGTTAAACATATTCATTAATAATTAAATGTCATCAATGAGCATAAGAGTGCATAAGTGAATGATGAAATAATCAATGTACATAATCAAATGATAAAATAACTCATACCCATCTATATCTGGAATAAAAATTTTGAAAATAAGGAAAATTAAAGTCATTAGAATCAAGAATCATGAGCTGTGTGATGTCAATATCAATCATTAGAAACATTATAATCCTATATAAATCATAAAAAAACAAATTAATGTTTCTTGGGAAATCATTATACTTTTCAATATTATGAATTGAATAACCATTTTCTTGACTTCCATACATGTAACTCTTGAAAATGGAACGTCCATATGGATGACTTCCATACCCAATTCATTGGAGGGCTATCACAATCCCACCCATCCTTGGTATATCATAGAACCACTCATCATTGGTTTATCACGTAACCAACTGTCAAATTTCTAAGTACCTATACAGTATCATCACACATGAAACAATTTTTAAAATAAATAGAGAATCCATTAACCCTTTACAAAACATAATTAACTTATGGAAAATAAATAACTTCTACGAGAAACATTGTGAAGCATGATTAACCCATATAAAGGAAAAGGGTTCTATAACAATATCTTTAAAACATGAATAACCCATGGAAAGGAAATGAGTTCCATAATAATCTCTTTGAATAATTAATAACCTATCAAAATTAATGGGTTATGTAACAATATATTTGAAATATGAATAAACTATAGAATGAAAATGGGTTCCATAACATTCTTTTTTAATGGAAAGTAAATGTGTTCCTTAATAATAACTTTGAAAAATAAATAACCCGTTAGAAGTAAATGGTTTCCATAAAAATCTATTTGAACCTTGAATAACCCATGGAACATAAATGGGTTCCATAAAAATTCATTCAAAACATGATTAACCCGGGTAAATAAAATGGGTCTCATAAGATATGGGTTCCATAACAATCTATTTGAAACATTATTAAACAATAGAAAATAAATTGGTTCAATAACAATCTCTTTGAATAATGATTAACCCACAGAAATGAAATGTTTTCAATAATAATATTAACATATCTATAAAATAGTAAGGATTTTATCAATAAAAAATTCCCCATATGAGGGTAAGTAACAACAAGGTGTTTTAGTTCCATGAATGTTAATACCATTAAAATATCATTAGAATATTCTTGTGGAAAAATAATCGTTAAACATTCCAAAGTGTCCCATACCTCCTTGAAATTTTTTTATCATAATTTAAATGAAGGAATAAAAATAAATGAATCCTATAATATCATGGGAATAATATGATTCATGATATATCATTTAAAAGGATAATTATATGGACCTCATAAAGTAAAATAGGTGTATAACATAATAAACCTCACAAGGAAGGATAATTGTGACAAAAGTCCATTACCGCTTTGGTAACTTTGAGACCATAAAACCCATGGAAGAGAGATTATAAAATGGATATGTAAATCCATATAAATTCATTTAAAATAATAATTAAATACATTCATGAGAATTATATACACCACACAACAAAAATAAGTGCTGAATATGGAATAAGTCTCACAAAAATAAAATTAAGACAATAAATCCTCTTAAAAATGTGGTAACATCTGAATTGGAAACAAAAAAGTAATAATAATCAAATAAAACATTTAATAAAATTAATATAAAAATATTTCATGATATTATATGTCAAAAGGGTCACTATATACACCACACAAAACAAATAATATTTGAGTATGGTGTATGCCTCATGAAAGTAAAAGTGTGCCAAGAATATCTTACCTTGAGTGTAATTTTTTATGATTTTACACAATTTTAATTAGTGATAAGATTGTGTTAATTATTGAATTTTTTCATAAACCATTAAAATTTATTATTACATTTATTTCACATAAAAAATTATATACAATTACAAAATCAATATTGTTTAATTCCGCTATTTTTCCATATTTGAAATATGTGTCAAAACTAACTATGATGGGTTGACTAAGGTAAAATATTTCATTATCAAAAGAAATAAAGAATAATAACCATGACATAATTAAAAAATTTTAACATAAATTATACTTTTCATATAATACATGAAGTATGGTTATGAAAAATGAACCAACATTACAAACATGGAGATGGTAGGCCGTATATACACTTGAGTGACATTACAATTTTTTCAAGGATCATTATGGAAAGAAATTAAGTAAAATTTATCTTTAGATAATGAAAAGTACATCATAAATACTATATTATTTAATTATATATACTAATATATATATATAATTATTTTTATGCAACGATGAAAATGAAGTAATCTCATCACTTCAAGGAGGCGGTAGTCCACATGTCTACAAACGACGTTATCACATTATTAACATGTGAAATAGAAAGAATAAAATGAAATTTTATATTTACATATATATAATTATGTAATTAATATAATAAATATGTATTTATATCATATATTTTTATTTATAAAATCCTTAATACATTCCATGTAAAGGGTGAATGTTTCTCATTACTTTGAGGAGACGGTTGTCCACGCGTCAAAAAATGATGTCATCCTATTCCCACAATAAAAGCATGAATTTATGTGTTATATAATAATTAAAAAAGTTTAAATACATTATAAATATAATATATATAATTTAAAAATATTATTTCCACAATAATACCCAACCATAATAGGTGGAAAAGGGAAAAATTAATGACATCATTTTGTGACGGGATAGTTCCCCGTACAAATAAAGAATGATTTTGTTACCCATTTTATATAATTGTGTGTAAGTAAATATATAAACAATAAAATAACAACATAATGGTATATTTGGGATAATATGGTTATTGTATAAGCATGTAATAGGAATAATTTAATACGTGTATAATGAAATAAAATAAAAGTGATCGGTGAAGAATATTACCTCTTTTTCTAGAAACTCCTTTTGGTTTGCACAAAAGAACATACTTGGTTGAATTTATGCCCAAATTGAGGAATATATGATGCGATTATCGGTTTTTTTAGCTTATTTTTGAAGTTTTTGGATGATATAAAAAGCATGAGTGGTGTGAAGAACTGGGGAGGGTGAGTACATTTTTATAGTGGATATGGAGTTTCATTCATGTAAGTATAAAATGTTAAACACTCTTGGGAGCCACCCCATACGTCATCAGCTTCAAAAATGAAAAATAATATTGAAAAGGGTATTTATGTACTTGAAAAACTTACACCACACAATAATAAAATAATTTTTATCATTTTTTTCTTAGTATTTAAGTTTCCTTATTTTATTCATTTTGGTTTTTCATTTATGTAGCTAGTTTTCTATCCTATGTAATTAATACATTAAGAATAAAATAACATAAGAATTATTTTTAAATTTATACCCATGGATTATAAAATATTAAATAAAATTTATAAAATAAAAAACCCATTTGTGTTGGAAATTATATTTATCATAAACACATATAACGCGTAAAACACTACTTTAACCCTAACTACGTTAATAATGTGTTTACTATTTGTTGGTCCATTTTTTCAATATAAAAGTTCCATTTCCACATTATATGAATATATTTTATATTTATTAACACATTAAAATCACTTTTAATAATATAATAATTTTATTAATTTTAAACCATTTAATAAAATATCATTTATTTTAATTAATTATTTAATAAATCATCTCTGTGTTGGCGTTCTTAAAAAATTTAATGTAATTAAACCATCTCTAAAACATAAATTTAAATTATTATGATAAAAATAACTCATTTATATTAAAAAATAATATTTTTAATCAATCATATTTATCTACTACGATACTCCAATGAAATATAAGATTTAAAGGAAAAGAAGGTACCTCTTTGTATTTTTCTTTACTTAACTTTTTATGTATGTCAATATCAAATAATTTTATCCTGATAACTCATATAAAATGAGAAAAAGTTTTTGAGGATCTATATATTTCCATAAAATGGGTGTTGGACAAGTTTTGTGTCATTTATACACCTTCTATTCTATGTTTAATCATTAAATAAACTTGTTCTTACGTTAAACACTATAATAAATTTTAACTAATATCACTAATAAGTTCATTAAAAAAATTAAATTTATATTATTACAAAAAAATTATACTTCTAATTTCATATACATAAATATAATTTTCCAAATTCAATTCATAGAAGTTCCTAAAATTAAATTAAAATTAATCCAATTGACTCTACGAGACAATGAGTTTTTTAAGGAGAAAGTTCAAATTTTTTAAATGTTTTTATATCCAATTTCAATGTGAAATTTAATTAATTTACCTAAATTAGATTTATTTATTTATAAATTAAATAATTATACGTAAAAAAAATTAATATATAAATTAACTATATTAATAAATTAGGTGAAAAGCATTTTTCAATTAAAATGTATTGTTTTTCACTATTAATCAAAATATGAAAGTTTTCATAAAAATAAAAAATAACCAAATTAGGTTTTGACATAAACATATAAAAAATTAATTTTATTCAAATAAAACTTATACAAGTGTCAAAAATTAGATTTAAAATAGGCTTTCCAATAAAAGGCAGTAAAACTGCCTTTTAAAAATGGTCAACTTTTCATGCTTAAAATTTTAATTTTTATTATATTAAGCCTATAAAAAATATTAGGTTAATTTAAGGACATTTTATAAAATTAATAGAATATAAATTTTATTAATATATTTCAATAATATTTATTAATTTAATATTTTAAAATAAAACACCATCTAGTCACAGAAATAGTTTCCATAAAAAGCATCCTTTTTATTCAAATTTTCTTTATATTCATTTCTAATTAATTGGTAACCAATGATTTAATTTTTTAATCATGTGTAATATATTATTTCATAATTTAGATAATCATATTTATTATTAGCATTGCAATATATAGGTGTTAACAATAATTATAACATTAATTTAATATTATTGTTTAGTAAGTCTCATGCATGTGTGTAACATAAGTCATCAAAGGAACTAGATGTTGGGCTCAACAAAATATATGATTGGAGTTAGGTGTCAAGAAATATAAAATATATGTTGTCTGTAACACAACTCATTAAAGAATTTAAATTAGTTTGAAATAATATATTTTATTAAATATTGGGGTGTTACATCATACCCCCTTAAAATATATTTATCCGTCAAAATCCACCTCATTTATCAAAGTATTAACATTTTACAATTTTTTTACTAAAACCAACATCATAAAAGGTGTTAATAAAAAATCATCTTAAAAATGGAATGTGGGAAAGTTAAATTTAACCATAAGTTACGTATAAATATTATGGCATGTAGGGGGAACATATGTGCGAATGGAGGAAAAGAGTAAATAATTATTGAGAGCGATTTAGGTCATTGATCATAAATAAGTGAATGATCATTGGAAGGTTAAAGGCCTGAATAAAAATATCTCATATGATTTAAAAGACATTTAGTTCCTCAGAATTGAAGGTATTAGAATAATACTTTTTTTATGATCCTTTTTATAAAGTAAAATAACTCTCTTACCATGTAGACCACATAAAAAGAAGATTTATATATACTTACATTATGAGTATAATTTCATCATTTATTCAATTTATAGAAAAATATCTTCTTTTTATCCAAACAATGAGTATCCTATATGTTTTTTATTATTGAGGCAATAAAATAAACTTTTAAATACCACATAACCATAAAAGGGTTAGTTATACTATTCAGACTATCTATACACATTAACCAAAAACAAAATTTTTAGCACATTGTAAGATAATTTTGAAAATGAGTAAATAGTAAAATGATAATCTATTCTTAAAAAATTTGATAGTAATACCCAACGTTCAAACTAAATTATTCCCTAAATTACTATCATTAAAATCATTCATTCATTTACTCACTAAGATTGGAACTCAAAGATCAGAAGTATTTTAGTGAATATAATGCCAATATAAATACACCGTTATTCTAAAAATAAAACACCATATTGTTGTGAAATAAAATTAATATTTACTTGTAATAATTTTCATACTAACCAGAACATCACCAAGGAAAGTGGTATGCGCTACACCCTTATCATCCATCGGTTTTCGGTTTAGGCCCTACGACCTTCCCATATGTGATGGGATATCACCCAACCATTGGGGTGTCCCATTTTTAAAATATTCATAAATAAATACTCCCTAAAAATTATTCATGTTGATCCTAGGGGTTAAAAATACCTCATCACAAAAAATTATCCAGAAAATAACGGATAACATCAAAATTTGTACTACATAAAAACATCAAATGGTGTGTCTATGAATTTAAACACATGACCAACCTTAATCTTATAAACCTATGATGGTATCATTATCTCTTATGATAACCACATAGGATTACATTATAATCAGAAAATTTATCTAAGATGACCTTTGATACTAACAATAATAGCACACAACCCACACACCCTGGTCCTATGCTGAAATCCATAACATTACATTTCATGATTTGATTCTAATAATTGTGCCCCAGATTTTTCATATAAACCTTACAACATCAAAAATAAAAATTGGAACATATAGAACCTAAAGGACCTTTTTGTGTTATATATTTAGAGAATTAGGATAAACACATACATAAACAAATCATATCAAATGGGACTCAAAATTTTCAAAATTACATTTTTCTCATTTATCCCAACTTTTGTTATTTCAAAACAAATCATTAACATCATCCTAGTGAAATACATTATAGAAATAAATTTTTCAACATAATTATTTTCAACCAAGTTAAAAGGAAACCTAAATTTTTTGAGATGAAACACTAATTAAGGGTAACAATAAGAATTATCAATTAAATTTGATCATTGATCATAATAGTTCATAAGGGTAGGATGAAAAAATAAAAGTACATGAGTAGATCATAAAACTACTAATACCCATCAATAAATAGAAAATCAATTTTTAAAACATTGAAAAGTAATGATTAATCAAAATCAATAATCATTATCCATGTGATGTCAATCTCAATCATTGGAAACATTTTAAACCTACAAAAATCACAAAGAAACATATAATTGTATCTTGGTACATTATTATATATTTCACTCTTATAAATTGAATAACCATTATATCAAATTAATAAAATTTCATTCTGAAAAATGGAATATCTATATAACTAAATTCTATCCCTAATGAATTGTAGGGATATCATGAACCCATATATACTTGATCTATCATGAAACCACCCATAATTTGTTTATGACATAACCACCATCAAATTTACATGTACTATTGAATAATAATCCCATATAAAAGCTTGAATAAACTCACTAGAGAAACCAATAACCCCATAAATATATTAATTATATAGTGGAAAATAAATGGGTCTTATAATAATCATTTTGAGTCATTATTAACCCAAGGAAAGTAAATGGTTTCCGTATCAATTTCTTTGAAACATGAATTACATGTGGAAAGCAAATGGTTTCCATAAAAATTTCATTGAAACATGAATAAACCATATAAAGGAAATGGGTTCCATAAAAATATCATTGAAACATTAAAAACCCATTTAAAGTCAATGGGATTCATAAAAATCTATATGAAACATGAATAAACCATGGAAAGGAAATGGGTGTTGTAACAATATCTTTGAAAAATGAATAACCCATGTAAAATAAATGGGTTCAACAATAACCAATTTGTAAAAAATGAATAATACATAGTAATGAAATGGTTTCTATAAAAATATCTTTCAAACATGATTAACTGTTGGAATTTAAATGGTTCCATAAAAATCTTTTTGAAACATGATTAACCCATGGAAAAGGAATGAGTTCAATTACAATCTCTTTGATGGATGATTAACCCATGGAAATGAAATGGGTTCAATTTCAATGTTAATAAACCAATAAAATAATGAAGATTGTATCAACAAAAAATATCCCCACTAGAGGGTAAGTAACAACAAGGGTTTTTAACATTGTTGAATGGTTACACCATTAAAATATCATTAAATCATTATTGATGAATATAATCTTTAAAAATTTGAAAGGGTCATATACCACCTTGAAAAATTTGAATAATAATTACCATGAAAGAATAAAATTATTTATATGATATTATCATGGGAATAATCAAATTCATGACATGTTATGTAAAATGATAAGTATATACACATCATAAATGAAAATAAGTTTATAACATAACAAACATCTCATGGAAGGAAAATTGTGCAAAAAACTATTACTTCTTTAGTAACACTGAAACCATAAACCCCATGAAAGAGAGATTATCAAATGGAAATGTAAATCCCCATAAATTAAATTAAAATAATCATACAATACATTAATGGTCAGTATATACAAAACAAAGAAAATTAAATGGTGAATATATAATAAGTCTCACATAAATAAAAGTGAGACTAAAAATCCTCTTACAACTATGGTTACATCTGAATTGGAAACCCCAAAAGTAGTAATCATAAAAGTATACATGTAAATAACATGAATATTAAATAATTTAGGATATAATATATCAAATGTTTATGTATATAAATCACAAAAAAAAAGTGGCGAATATGGTGTATGCATACCAGAAGTAAAAAAGTGAGACAAGAATCCCTTACCTTGATTTTAATTTTTCATGCTTGTGATCTATCTTTCTGAATAATAAAAATATTTTAATCATCTAATTTCTTAATAAAATTTTCTAAGTTTATTATTAATTTTAATTTACTTATCTACATATTATATACAATTACATAATCAATAATGTTTAAGTATGATGTTTTGACCATATTCGGATTATGTATTGAAACTGACCCTGATAGGTCGACAATGGTAAATGGGATCAATATTTAAATATATAAATAATATTAAACTTGAAATAATTATAATATTTTTACATAAATTATACATTAAAAATTATATAATAAATATGGTTATTTAAAATGAACCAATGTTACGATCATGGAGACGGTAGGTCATACATACGCATGATTAGTGTTCCAATTTTTCAATGATCATTATATTAATAATTTTAGTAACATTTATCTTTCCAAATTTATCATTATATTATAAATACAATATTATTTAACTTTATATAATTATATATATCTACAATTATTATGATGTAGTGATGAAAAATGAATAATCACATCGCGTTTTGGAGATAGTAGTCCACACGTCCACAAACGATGTTATGAAATTTTCAGTGGGAAATGGAATGAATAAAATGATATGTTATATTTATAAATAGATAATTATTCCATTAATTTAATAAATATTTCTTTTATATTGTATTTTTTTAAACCATCCTTAATACATTCCATGTAATGGGTGAACGCATCACATCACTTTGAGGAGGCGGTAGTCCACACGTTACCAAACGATGTTATCGTATTCCTACAAAATGTAAATAATGAAGGTATGTGTAACATAATAATTACATAATCTTAAAGTAATTATAAATATCATATATATTATAGAAAAAGAGTATTTCTATCATGATTCTTATCCATAAGATGCTGTAATGGAAAAAATAAATGTCATAATTTCGGGAGGCAACATTTCATTGAACACATGAAATGTGATTTCATTACCCATTTGATTGAAGTGTCTTTAGGGGTAGGTATAAAACATAAAATAACATCATATTAGTGTATTTGATATACTATAGTTATTATATAATCATGGAATTAGAATAATCTAATTAGTGGAGAAAGAAATCAAATAAAAGTGGTCATTGAAGATTGTTACCTCTTTTTTAGGTAACTCATTTTGGTTTTCACAAAAGGACTTCCTTGAATGGAATTTATCCAAAATAGAGCCTTATAATTTGAGACTAGATGTTTTGGGAGCTTATTTGGTCAGGGTTTTTATGAACCAAATATCTTGAGAGGAGCGATGAAGCAGGCATGATGAGTACCTTTTATAGTGGAGGGGGATTAGCGTTCTTGTAAATATAAAAGGATAAACACTATTGGGTGGTTTCCCATATATAATATTCCTAAAAATATAAAATAACGAAGTATTTTGGATTTATGTTCAATCCAAAATCTCACCACATAATAATAATATAATTTTTATCATTATTTCCTTAGTAAATTAGTTTCCTCATTTTTTTATTTTGGTTTTTCATTTATGTAGCTAGTTTTATAAACAATGAAATTCATCAAATAAGACTACATTAAAGTGATAATTTTTAAAAATTTGAGACCCAATGATTCTAAAATATTATTTCTTATTTATTAAATAAGAAAACCGTGTGAGATGGAAATTATTTTTAACCTAAATTCATGTAATGCACACAAACACTTGTTTAACCATGAATAAAAAACATGGTTTTTACTATTTATTGGTCAATAGGATAATTATAAAAGATTAATTTTCCCATTAATATAACATATATTTTATTTATTAACACTTAAAAATCACTTTTAAGAAGATAATATATTTTTTAATTTTATATCATTTCATAAAATATCATTTATTTTATTTAATTATTTACAAAAATAATTCATGTGTTGGTGTTCCATGAGAATTTAATTCAATTATAGAATATATAAAAAGTAAATTTAAATTATTTTTATAAAAAAAAACATTTATCTTCCAAAATAATATTTATAAAAAAACCTATGTATCTTATTACACACTCAAATGAATTACAAATGTTAAAGGGAAAAAGGTTCCTTTTTGTTGTTTTTCTTATTATATTGGTCATATTCAAGGAATAGTATACCAATACCTCATAAATTTTTTTATACTCTCGATAATGGTCTGAATATTTATATCCAATGTGTTTTGGACAAGTTTTGGGTCATTTATACACCTTATGTTCTACGTTGATCATTAATTAATCTTGTTCTTACCCTAATCACTGTAATTAATTTTAGTTGTTTTAAGTAATAATTTCAATCGATAAATTTAGATTATCTTATTAGATAAAAAATTTCTAACTGATTCCTAATATTTATTTCAATTTTTTCAATTTCAAGTCACAAAACTTCCTAAAATTAAATTAAAATTAATCCTACAGGCATTGCCAGACCTTAGGGTTTTTAAGGATAAAAGTTAAAAATATTAAAAAAAAATTATATCCATTTTCATTATTAAATTGAATCCATTGACATAAATTAGATTTATTAATGAATAATTGAACTAATTATGCATTAAATAAAATTTAAAATATAAATTAACAATAGAAATAATTTAGATGAAAAAGTAGTTTTTAATGAAATTGCATTGTTTTCCCTATTAATCAAAATATGAAACTTCACAGAAAAATATCAAAACATCACCCAAAGTCAATTTTTATATTTAATTTTTTAAAATAAAGTTTATTTTTTCAATAAAAAATTATAAATTTTTTAAAAATTAGATTATGAATAGGTGGCCATTAAATGGAGGTAACACTATCTTCTAAAAATTTAATTTTTATGTTTAAAATTGGATTTATTATTATATTAACCCTATAAAAATATTGGATGAATTTAAAAAAATATTATTATATATATAGAACATAAATTTCTTTAATACCTTTCAATAATATTGAATAATTTAATTTATTATTATATAATTCTATTTTGGATATAAAAAATAGTTTTAATGAAAACACATATTTTATATTAAATTGGTCTTTATTTTCATTTATAATTAACTGGAAACTAATGAGTTCATATTATAATCATGTTTAAACTATGATTTCAAAAATATAGTTAATCATATTCATTTCTATTATTCTAATGGAAAGATGATAACAATAATAATAATATAAGTTGTATTTTTTTTCTTGATTATACACGGGAATATTCATAACATAAGTCATTAAAGAAACTTGGTGTTTCATTTGACATAAGATAATCTATGTATTTCGTGTAAAAAAATATATTAAATATTTTAAATTTATTTGAAATAATATATTTCCTAAAATATTAGGATATTACAATAATTGTTTAGTTCCTTTGGAAATTTGGAATAAAATATTCCTATCTCATGAAATATATTTAATATCTCCCATAAATATCTTCCTCGTTAGTAGTTTTAACAAACATTACCTACATACAACTTTAATCATATCTTATCGAAAGGAAGCATAAGATATAGTAATATCAGATGATCAGTAAGGGTAAACACAGGTGATACATACACATAACATGAGAATACGTGTATGAGAACATGATCATAACATTGGAAAACCATACCCTACATATCAAAGATAATAATCCAAAATTCTGGTATAATTATTGGTTGTTCATGATACATGAATCAAAAGTGAATCAATGAACATGATCCCTGAGATGATAACATTGTAATAAGATATAGATTTGTAGAGTACACATCATCTTATAATATTAGGAATATGTATAAATAGAAACAGGTTCACTCATTAAGTTAATGAAAAGAAATAAGGCCCTGACATAAACTTATGGACATGAAACCAGGTCCATTCATAACATTATTGACATGAAATATAAGTCCACCCAAAAAACTCTGAACATGTAATTTGGTTCACTCATAACATTTTGAATGTGTAATCTTGTTCTCACATAACATTGTGAACATGTAATCAAGTATACACAGAACATATTTACTTACAAGTTATCCATATATACCCTATCCATTGGAGGGTGATATTGGTCTCACCCTTCATTGGTTATAACGTAACTATGGTCCATGGTTATAACAAAACCACTGTCACATAATAGAAATCATACATATGTGCACCATAAAGTCATTAAAATATCCTCTTATAAGAACACATAAAAGTAAATGGTTTTCATAAACAATTCATCATAACATAACTAGTGGAAACGAAATAGGTTTCATAAACAATTCATCATATCATGAAAGCATAAACCATGGAAGAAGATGTGGTTTTCATATAAATTTTATCATGGTACAAACCATGGAATAGAAACTGGTTTCATAAAAGTCTTATTATCATTAAAATAAACCATTCAGGGAAGGAATATTATTTTTATCCTTGGATAATATCCCCAATGAATCATAGGTGACATCAAATGATGACATCTTGGATGAAAACTGATTTTGAAAGTTACATTGGGAATTTCATTAGGAAGATAGTCATTCCTCTTTGAAAAACACTTTTAAAAACATAACTCATTTAAAAAAGTATTTTCATCATAAACCCTTCAAAACATATAAAGGAATCTTCAAAGAAAATAATGGTCCTGATTACAAGAAATTATGTTCATTCAAAACACATTAAAAGAAAGATTCCTTTAAATTTTTTTAGTAAAAGACAAATAGGTAATTTTTTTAAAATTACTATACGATTCCATTAAAAATATTTTGTAAAATAAATCAAACATGGGTGAAAATTTAATTTGAAAATTGTTGGATAATAATAATTTTTTTTAAACATTAATGGGAAACATGGTATTGAAAGAATCCGAATTTCCGACTGAAGAGGGAAACATATTTAGATTTTCATAAAAAAATATCAAATATTTCATTTACCAAATCATGGTAAAATGGAACTATTATTTGAAAATAAAATTAATGAACATCGGAGAAGTAAATTCAGGAGTTTCTTAATAGATGGATCATAAGATTTTATCATTAGAAACATAATGATGAATATTCTTCATAAAATATTCGATTGTAATATAAAACCATTACCACTTTGGAAACAATGAATAAAATATACCATGAAGTAATAACATTAATTGAAACATAAAATATAATGAGGATAAATAAATTCATGGTATTACATATGAAATGGGTTATAAATACACCATAAAATTAAAGATAGGTGAAAAAAATAACATAAGTCTCAAAGAAATAAAAAATGAGAAACAAATCCCTTAATTATATGGTAAAAGTTTAACCCTAAACACCACGAAAGAGAGATCATAAAATAAATATTTAAATCCCCATAACCAGTAGTACAAGAATCATAACATACATTCATGGTAATTATACACACCATATAAAATAAATAGGCTATGATTAATGATTTTGTCTAACATAAGAAAAAAGTGAGATGTAAATCCATTACCTTAACTCTTGAATTCCTTCAAACACATTCAAAACACTTTTAAAATAAATTAATGTTTGTTATAAATATATTTCAAAACCATAATTATATATATCATACTATATATGATTTACCTTTTCACTTTTATTATGTGTTTATTAAAAATTTCAAATTAAAGTCTTTTTTAGGTCATAAGTGCTTTGTTTTTCATATATGATTTTATTTGTTATTTTAGGTCCTCATGATCATGGATCCATTATCTAAATATTAATAATCATGACATGATTATAATATTTACAGATTAATTATAATCTTATAACCAATCATGAAAAAGGGATTTTAGAAATGAAGTATGTTTCCATCATAAATATGGTAGGTCATACATATATACATATAAAATTTCCATTTCACACTGATCATTATGGAAATAATATAAGTAATATTTTTTCTTTATAGTATTATAATAATATAATAAATAGAATATTATTTATTTAAATATTCTTATACATATCAACCATGTGGCATGGTGGGTAAAAGAGTGATCCACATTGCTTCGTAAAGGTGGTAGTGCACACATTCACAAAAGATGTTATCATCATTCAGTGAGTGAAAAAGTAAGAAAAAAATGATATATTATACTTTTCCAATAATAAATATTCCATTAATATAATTATTATTTCATGTATATCTTGTATATTTATCCTCATTATCATCCATGTAAATCATTAATGAAAATGAATCACACTGCTTCACGAGGAGGTACTCTAGTGTACACACAAAAGACGTTATCGTATCCCCTAAGGAATATATAGTAATTTTTTTATATTTTATAAAGAATAAATATTTATAATAATGTTTTATATTTCATATATATACTTTAGATACATATTTATACCTAACCATGAGAGAGGGTAATGGGAAAGCATATGGCATCAGTTTGTATGGTGGTATTCCGCCGTAAACACGAATGATGATTTTGTAAACAATTTTAGGGAAGTGGAGTTTATTTAAAGTCATTAAATTAACAAAAAAACATCTCAATATATGATTGATAGATATAATATTTTCCACCTTTTTATATTTATTTCAATAATTTAAAACATCCAAATTAATCAATATGTGATGGTTTTTGTTATTTTAATCTTTTTTGCATGTTTTGGGGTAAAATTTGAAAATTGATTAATTCTAGAAATTTGACAGATTTTAATGAAATATGTAATTTAAGCATAAATTTTAAAAATTAGAAAAAATTAATGAGATTATTCTATTTTTAAGATCCTTTGTTGTGTGTTGTACAACTTTTTCTTATGGAATAAAATATTATTCGGCCATCTAAGGGCCCAAAAAATAAATCAATTTGGAAGAAAATTATGGGTGACCGCATGGACCTAAAATCACTAAATTATTCATAAATCCATCTACACACCTCCAACTTGGGTGATTTTATATATATTTGAAAGAAATTTCAAAAGGTCGGCTTCGTGTTGATGATCATGGATATTGGACGTCATTATAGTGTCCCTTGGTTGCTCAATTTTTGGTGAATATTTAGGAAACATTCTCCATGAATAAATATTCATAATTAGTGGGATATATGTTTTTCTACAGAAGTTAGAAGAAGCTTAAAATTCGTGGACAAAGATATGATTAATTCTAGAAAAGAATTCAAGAATACACGATTCAAAAATTCATTAATTATATTTTCCAACCATGATAAATATTTCAGTGGATTAAATTTGGAGGAGATCTTAAAGGGAGATTTAGGAAATCTTCAATTTGAAAACTAAAGGAAGGAGAAAGAATCGGAGCTACAAAACTGGAGAAACATGGTTAGACAACATGAAATAAAATTACACGATGTGTCAAAAGGAATTAGTGACTGTTGGCCCAAAAAATTTTTGAATAGGAAAAATATGCTAAGAGCATGCCAATTCCATATGGGGATGCTTCGCAAAGCAGCTACACAAAGCCCATCAACACCATGGTCGGTGCAAAGTAGAGGCCCCCTCTGTGATCGCCATAGAGGAAAGAGGTGAAAGAATGTGCTGTTAAAACGAAATTGACGGAAGGATTTTTTCCGTTGAGGGAAGACTATCGCCTCTATGATTCCTTGAAAATTGACGGAAGTATATGAGAGTGACGTGGAGTGAATGAAGGAGGAATCTGCATTTTTTAGGGGATGATAGTCGACTTCATAGTTATAAAGAACTGGACGCAATCTACCTCCGATGGAAAAGTTCAAGGGCATTGTAGCACTCTACCAGAGCTTTGCACTACCACTCACCTATAAATACCAGGCTTCCCCAGGACCTAAAGGATATATTCCTTGACGTTTTTACTTCTGATCTCTCAAATATTGAAACACCTTCTTATCTGCAAAACATTGAGAAAATGAGCTCTTTAAGGTATTTGAGCATTGTGAAATACCTTTCGCTTGGCTCATATGTGACCACTTTTCAAGTAGGGGTTCCCTTTACAAATCCCATGATCCATTGCAAAGGAAGAAGATCCCTATGGTAACTCAGGCCTTCTCAAATCACTCATGATTTATTAATTACCTTCCATGAACATGTGAATGCCATGCTAAGGCAGGATCACTATGCTTCGTGAAGTACATTTATTTGCAATACCTTGATTTTCAAGAAACACCAGATTTGTGTTGTCCTACTTCGCGAAAACACTTTCACTTCATGAAGCACCATTTATACACATGTATACTATATTCCTGGTCTAAATCACTCCACTTCGAGAAGCATACCCCTTCACAGAGTCTCTATACTTTGTGGAGCATCTGATCATTATAAGGAATCTTTCTATGAACCCCTTTGCTTCACACACCCTTCTTCCATATAGAACTCTAGGACTGTATGACGTGATTTCAAAGACCCTTGGGTGGTGCTTCATATTTCATTTTTTAACCTCATGCTTCTTCACATAGACATGATAATGGATATTGATTCTTCAAATATCCACACAAACATGAGTTCCTCGATGGATCACTCCACAACCCCATCTCCTCATAAAATTATTGGTGCCTTACCTTCACCAAGGGTTAAAGCACACCGATTATTTATTCCCTAGGCGTGGGGAGTGAATCCTCAACATCTAAGATGTAGGAAATTAAACTGCTAAGAATTATTATCCCCATTACATGATGTTAAACTGTGGCCTCGAATCATGTAATATATATAGGGTGACCTGCCCCAGACATTTTCCACGCCCACTGGTCTCCATGAGAGTGGGATCTTCCTCAAATGGATTGAGATCCTCCTTGCATGGAGTGAAATCTATCCTTGGGGGAGGGAAACCATCCTGGTGTAAGCCCCTATCCTTTCTTGCATGAGGTAGAATCCTTACTCCTCCTCTCTTATTCCATGAACAAAATACCAAAGGAGATATGGAAACATGGGGATCAATACCAAGTCCCTCTCCTTTTGTAAATTATCACAATCGGGCCTCCATCCTAGAGTAAATCCCAATCTTCATCTCCCTAGGCCTCTACCCATGTGTAAGCCCCATTCTATTCCTCGCAGACTCACCTTTCACTACGTGTTCTTCTGGTCTTTGTAACATCTTGTTTCTCACACTGAGCATGACTCACGTGGTCATAGAGTAATCATCGACCATGAAATCCTCTCTGGGGAACCTTAATACATAATCCCCATAACATACCACCAAACTACATGGACTTTGACCCTTTTCCAATTCAAGGAAAGGTACATAGGATGCCCCCATGAGGTTCAATCCCATCATCCATCGGTCCCAACCTCATTATGTCGAATCACCCTCATCCCGCATGACGTTAAACTGTATGCCCATTTTCATCCTACATGACACTAAACTGTTTGATTTTTAACTACTTGTGTTTTGATCCTTCTCTTCTAGGGAGGGTACGTAGGAATCCTACCCAAGTTTCAACCCCAAACAAGGGTAATCCTATTCTAAATACATGGGTTTTGATCCTTGTATCCTATGAAGGGTACGTAAGAAGCATCCCTATGGTTCAACCCCAAAAAACAGTAAACCCATTCAAACTACATGGGTTTAGATCCTTCTCTCCTAGGCAGGGTACATAGGAAGCCTCCCCGACGTTCAAGCCCAAACACTAGTAACCTTATTCGAACTACATGGGTTTTGATCCTTGTCTCCTATGTAGGGTATATAGGAATACTCCCTAAGGTTCAACCCCAAACAATGGTAAACCTATTTGAACTACGTGGGTTTTTATCCTTGTCTCCTAGGCAGGGTACATAGGAAGCCTCCCAGAGGTTCAACCCCAAACAATTGTAATCCTATTCAAACTATGTGGGTTTTGATCCATTCCTCCTAGACAGGGTACGTAAGAAGCCTCCCTAAGGTTCAACCCTAAACACTTGCAAACATAGATATACCCTTTGTTGGGACCCACATCCTTGGTCCGTCCTTTAGTGGCATTAGACCAACTCTCGGGCTACTTACCACGCGTAACCCCCAACATGTCGTTGGGTCGCTGTCCTTTACATACACCCCAATCCCAAGCCCCATATTGAACTACAAGGACTTTGATTCCCTACCATGGGGATACATAGGAAGCCTCCATGAGGTTCAAGCCCATCACTCATGTCTCATCCTGTTCTCTCCCTTGAGCCTTTGTGTTTTGGTAAGGTCATGCCGAGACTTAGAGGTTCTACTTCCTCCGGGCCCATCCACACGTCCATTCTCATAGGCCACCTCCTTTGGTGTCCCATCACGCCACGAAACTACATAGACTTTGATTCTACACCATAGGGATACGTTGGAAGATTCTATGAGGTTTAATCCAAACACCACCACCATCTTCACATCGGTTCCATCCCATTCCTCTCACCCCCTTCGTTCCACCATCCATCATCCATTCAGATTACAACACAGGCCACCACATCCCAATGATATCACACCATTACCTTGGATGTACAACCTTGTATAAACCCTACACAATCCATAAATATCCAACCAAGAGTTTCCCTCTTGAAATGGGATGCTAACCATGCGTAAGCCCTAACAAGTCACCAGGTTTCTGTCGTTTGTGTACACCCTGATTCATCAACCATTCGAACTACATGTATTTTGATCCCTGTATTCTAAACAGGGTGCATAGGAGGCCTCCGCAAGCCACAATCCCAATCATTGGCAAACCTTGGTGTCCCCCTCACTAGGACCCAAGAATCCTCGAATTCATCTGTATTATAAGTTTTGATCCTCCTATCATGTAAAACCCTCAGGTAATCTCTCCTATGGATGTAACCATATGATCCACTCCCATTAGTGTTCTGATCAGTCTGATCAGTCTCCTATAGACGTTAAAATCACAACATACCCTATGCTAACATGGGAAGCTGAGGAAAACCTCAGGGACATGCCTGTGGCATAAAATTCCCGACACATGATGTGGGATTCCTCGGGCTTCCTCACCCTCAATAAGACCTATTATAATGGGAAGAATCCTTGATGCATCAGTGTTTCATTGTCCAGACATGCCGGTGATTTCCAAAGTGACTATTACATGGATCTAAGGTTACTGACCTGACTTGACCCCTTGAAATGTACTGACAGAAGCATTGTAATAAACCGACAACCATGAATATATGACATCAGGGAAGAGTTTCACGAACAACGTCTTAAATCTTTATGGGATACCCAAGCCAGGTGATGTGATCTGAGGAGGGATCCATGAAAGGAGGAACCAACATCCCATCATCCCATTTTGATCAAAGAGAAAATATCCTAGAATAAGTGACAGATGCATCCTGCCTTTAGAAAGCGGGAATGCATGGTAATAGCAAGAGTGTCCCAATGGATGGATTCACACCCTGATGAAAGAATTTTCAATAGAAATGGTGAACAAGATAGGAAAATTATCCTCCATGTGGATATTAGTAGTATTTGAGACATCAGAAGATAAGCGTGTCACTATATCTAGTTATCCAGAGCGAGGTCCCACTAAGAAAATAGTGGTACTATTTTGAAACTCACTAGAGATTGAGGAAGTTAAATGTTGGGATTCCTGGTCTACAACGTTGTCAGCGTGGATCCTTCTTAGCAATCATGGGAGACAAAATAGTGATAGGGCACTAGACGTAGCTTTCCTCCTTTCAGCACTAATGGTTGAATCTTCCTGCTTTTCAGGACCCAAACTTCTATCTTAATAAACTAATCACCACCCACCCACCAAATTAGGGGTCAGGAAAAAACCAACATGACAATCCCACGCGGCTCCATATCTTCTAAAGTGGCCCCCACATCCACGATTGTTGGGCGCCCACACACTTTTTCACCATCTGAACTCATTTAGAGGAAGTTGATTGATAGATAAAATATTTTCAATCAATTTAAATTTAATTTAATTGCTTTAAATCCCACTAAATTATTATTTTATGATAAATTTCTGCATTTTATGATATTGGTGATATTTTTAGCTTAAGAGTAAAAATGGCCAATTTCAGATTTTTTAGCAATTTTAAATTATTTCTGTATTTTGGCCATACAATTTTCTAGACAAGTCCAAATTGAAAAACTAATTATTTTTAAAATTCTAAAAATCCAGGGATTCATTCCATCCTTCTTGACCGAAAGCTGAATCGACCATATGGAATCTCAAATGAAGCTCACAATATGGACCATGAAAACTGTTTACAGATCCATTGATTTTTGGTGTGGGGTCCATAACTCATTCTATGTGGGCCCAATTGCTGTGAAATATGGTGGGTGGATGTGTAAAACATTTTGGAACATCTTGTATGAAGACGAGAACATGTGAATTGGCCTTTTTATTGGTCATTAAAAAATTCTAATCTGAATGTTTTTGATTTGGAGAACCTGACTGGACATAATAAATTGTCATAGTAAAAAGGGGATACCTCTAGGAATAATTATCCAAATATGCAGAAATTTTGAGGAGATATGGAAAAGATAATTATGAACTACGTTAAAGAAGGGTGGTATGTGTGAATAGGTCATTTAATGGGGATAAAATGCTTCAAATTTAGGGGGGAAGATTATGGATATAAAAGGAGGGGAGCTCCTCCCTCTCAAAGAATCTCATTCAATCACATTCCTACGAGGACACCAAGGTGAAGAACTTTTTGGCTTTCTCTCTTTTATTTATTTTATTTTCCATATATTTTTAATTCCTTCTTCTTCCCCCTTCATCTCTATTACCCTTACCATGGTGGGGTAAAAATTTTGAGTGATTGGGGAAGGTTTGGTTTTCTATTTTGTAATGCTTGAGTTCCTAGATATAATTGAATGGAATTTATTTGTTCATAAAAGTTGTTTTAAAATTTATATAGTATATTTTATTATCATGTGATATCATTCTTGAATTTTAATTCTGTTATTGTTTTTTTCCTTGATAAAATAATCATTATCTTCCTCCACTTATTTTTGGTTTATATACGATGGAATAGACAATGGAATAGTGGTTAAGTACTCAACGATTGTTAGTACATGTAAAAGAGGAAGCAATTGTTCTTGATTGTTTAGGATAAACAAGACCCGATTAGGTATTTACCATGTCAAATGAGAATATTCAATACAACTCTTTTTCAAATGGAAGGAGAGTTTACCAAACTAAGATCTTTGTATGGTTCTCTCTTTCCAACTTAATTTTACCAAAGATGTGAGAGGAAACGATTATGGAAACTCACTTTAATCAACTCAAAATAAGAGGTTTGAATTGAATTGAATAAGTATAGAATTATAATTAGGAAACCGACCCCGACCTAATCACCCTTTTAATATCATTGTTTTTCAAACATTTGAATTTCAATTTTCCATTCAATCATTATATTATTGATTTATTCTAAAACACCCTATTTTTACCCTAGTGTAAAAGTGAAAAACTATTTTTGTGCACTCCTCTTCAGGAGACTTCCTAGGGTTAATCACTAGACTGCACTTAGGAAATTTTAAAAATATTGTTTTTCCATGCCCTATTTTGTAATGCTTGTGTTCCTGAACATAATTGATTGAATTTTTTTTCTTCTTAAAAGTTGTTTTCAATTTCATATAGCAGATTTTACTATAAGTGCGATATTTATTGAATTGTAATTCTATTATTTATTTTTTCTTGGTAAAATAGTCATTATCTCCCTCCATTGTTTTCTAGTTTATATACTATGGAATGGACCCATGATTAGTAGTGAAGTAATCAATGATCATCAGTACGTGTAAAAGGGGTAGTGAATATTCTTGATTGTTTGGGATAAACAAGACCCGATCGGGTATTTCTCATGTAAACTGAAGATATTCAATACAAATCTTTTTCACATGGAAGGAGAGTTGAAAAAACTGATATCTTGGTAATGTTTTCTCTCACCATCTTCATTTCACCAAGGAAGTGAGAGGAAATGATTGTGGAAACTCAATTTAATCAACTCACAAGAAGAGGTTTGAATTTAATTGGAAAAGAATAAAATTACAATTGGGAAATCGAACCTAAAATAATAACCCTTTTAATATTATAGTTTTTCCATCATTGTAATTTAAATTTTCCTTTAAATCATTATCTTATTGATTTTTTCTAAAACACCCCATTTTTACTCTTGTTTAAAAGTGAAAAACTATTTTGTGTCAACTCCTCTTAAGGAGACTTACTAGGGTTAATAACTAGACTACACTTAGGGAATTTAAAAAAATAGTTTTTCCACACCATATGACAGGTGTGCATCAAACTTGGAACTATTTCTGGGGAGTCAGTGCCACAATATAAATATAACTTTATAATTCTTCTTTTTTTTAGAAAAATAATTTTAAAAAATCTTTTTCTATGATGTATCTCTGCTGCTATTATTATTTATAGAATGAATACTCATAAGTGCATCAACAATAATAAAAAGCTATTTTAGTTTATAAAAAATCTCAAGTGAAGGAACTCAAAGAGGCTATATAAGGACAAAAGGGTCAAGTCTCCCGTTGTTTAATTTTTCAGATTCATCTAACTTATTATTTCCATGGAGGATGATTATGAAAATGAAGATGAACTTAAAGAGGAAAAACTGTAGATCCCTAAGCATTTTGATCATTTATTAGAGAGATCTCAAGAGGAGATCAAGGTGGATTTTCATGAGGAAATAGAGACATAAGATTCATACTTTTAAAGGGAAGAATTTCTATACATTGATAATGTAGTAGTGAATGAATAAGAAATTGGGAAAATGGAAACCAAGAAAGAGGAGGACACATTCATTATCCTAACTCCAACATTCAAGTTTTATCTCATGATCATGGAGGTGAATTTGGAATATTATATCCATGTATTCCTCATCAAAAAAGATGTAGTACATGATGGAAAGATGAATTTTTATTGGTTTATGAACAATAAACCTCACCCACCATCAGATTGGGGATAATCGATTAAAACTACCCATCTAGATGCAATCAAAACCCAGGGCCCACTTAGGGGATTAAACCACGATTTATCATTCATTTCTCATTAAAATTATATTTTAATTTCATTTAATAAATTTCTTATGATATATTTTTACTTTATTTATCTTTTCAAAGAGAAACACTTAGGAGCCTAACTCAACATTGCATTGCCAATAAGTCTGGTCATACCTCTCCTTTATATTTTTTTTCTTGCTGTGATTCATTTTCAAATCTTATTACTTGTTAAATCCATTTTAATGCACTGAGGAAACTGCATCAATTATGTATGCGGGAGGGAACCTTTTTAGATTATGATTTTCATTTGATGTTCGGTTTACTGTTTTCATAATTTTTTTTAGATATTTTTTTTTGTTAATTTTTAAAATTTATTGTGTTGTCAAAACATTTGAACTGAAATGATTATCATTTCAATTTCCTAATTCAATTGAGGATATTCAATACAACTCATTTCCACATGGAAGGAGAGTTGACCAAACTGAGATCTTGGTATGGTTTTCTCTCACTATCTTAATTTCACCAAGGATGTGAGAGGAAACTATTGTGCAAACTTACTTTAATCAACTCATAAGAAGAGGTCTGAATTGAATTAAACAAGGATAGAATTATAATTGGTAAACCAACCCCTACCTAATCATGATTTTAATATTATAGTTATTCAATCATTTGAATTTTAATTTTCCATTCAATAATTATCTTATTGATTTATTCTAAAACACCCCATTTTACCCATATTTAAAAGTGACAAACTATTTTGTGTGCACTTTTCTTAATGAGACTTCATAGGGTTAATCACTAAATTACACTTAGGGATTTTTTTTAATTTTTTTCCATGCCCTATGATAGGCGTGCATTAATGATTAATGACCTCATCTGATGGTATAAGGAAGAATGGATTATCCCGACTCAGGATATGGCCTATCAGAACCTAGAGGCTTCGGTGCCTCGCCGTCATCTCTGCCCGTAAGGGCCGTGTAGGGAGCTACTACTCCCCACTCCAACCTACAACCATTTCAGGAGTCTCTCCCCAAATCTCTTTGACGACTCGCTCCCCTATGCCAATTACATAAGGGATGTTTGGGCCATCCCAACTGTGATCTTGTCCTAGGGGCTGTGAAAGAGGGATCCCACCAGGCCATGCCAGAACCGCCACCTGGTCCCACATACTGAGGAGCAGGTGAAATACACACCTACACCACTGGCCCCGGTTTGCTTAACCCTACACCAACATCGGGTGCAATCTGATGGGGAATCCCTCCATGGAGCGTCATTATCAATGGCTATAGTGACCCATGTCACTACCGACACATAATATCAATGTCCCATTTATAATAAACAAAGGCACTTATACGCCCAACCTGGATCGAGGCCCCAACAGTTGCATGGGTAGGTCTGGATGACTCTCTTGGTCACCAACATAGGTATTACCCATCGTGGGCCAATCCGCGATGATGAAATCCATCTTCTAGGTCCTCTCCATGCCACTATAAATGAGAGAGAAGGCCTTACCCACTCACAAGTTTGACATGGTGGTCTTCCCCAAGCCACCATCAGTTTGGGTGAAGTCTCTTCCCGCCACACTAACATCCATAACGAAGGGTTCTTTCACACTTGTGATCAGAGGTATAGAGTTTTTCCTCCTATTGCAGGCCATCTATGTGAAGATCCTTCTTTCCCAGTCAACCATAAGCGTGGGGGTCATCCAAATTTTATTAACGCAACTGATGAATGTCTTCCTTGTACCAACAATTAGACAAGCAGAGGTCTTCCCCACTTCATTGGAATCCAGTTTAGAGGTATTCCCCATTTTCAGTATGACCACTACGAAGGCCTTCCCCATATCATCACCACCAAGGGAAGAAAACATGGAAGCATTTCTCATGCTCCCATCAGCTCCATAAGAGGTCCTACCCATTCTAACACTTCCTGCGGAGGTTCCCCCCACATTCTAGCTAGAAGAAATGGAGGCCCTCCCCAAGTTCCATTTGACATTTTTGCAGGAGCTCCTCGCACCCCAACTCAACTAGGTGGAAGTCCTCTCCACCCCAATACTAGTTCAGATGAAGGTCATCCTTGTGTCAAAATCCTACAATGTCCTGAAGAGCCTTCCCGGGGTAGGAAGGTGGGTCACCGATACCAAAAGAAGAATACTGGTAAGTGTCAGACCACGATTAA
The DNA here is from genome assembly GCA_963277665.1 of Viscum album. NCBI lineage: Eukaryota > Viridiplantae > Streptophyta > Magnoliopsida > Santalales > Viscaceae > Viscum > Viscum album. The sequence continues at coordinate 705,627,118 of OY728167.1, read as the reverse complement.
ACCCATCCACTTCTGAGATCCTGATGCGGAGTTAAATTTGGTAATGGAACTGTAACCCCAATCTTTTGTGTCAGGGAATGTGGCAGGAACAAGGCTTATAAGCCTCATCCTTTCATAATGTAAGATCCACCAGATCCCTTCCTCCATCCGAAGATACATCTAGGTGGAGGAAGATTTGCCTCTTTCTTGTTCATGGACGTGAAATCCTCCCTATCATCGACAAGAACATTCTATACCTCAACTAGAGATCACAAAGAATTTTTCTAGGGACTGGTAGAGGACAAGAAACTACATGACCCACCATTAGTAACCATAGCCCATGTGTGGGAATCTATGGCTGATATTCTGAATTAATATGATGTGTTGGATCAGTTGTTGCATTCTTCTTAAGACAACCCAAGATATGACATATTGGAAAATCTCTCTCTGTACACTCCACATGCTAGTCTACCATCACAATAGTTCTCTTCTATGTTGTTACCAGTCCTTCAGTCTCCCCTATTTGATGAATGGGAAAACCAAAGGAAGTATCTCGAGTCTGAGCCAAGGAGCTTGTGGGGCATCCTAGCAGTGGACCATTTCCTAGAGATGTTCTGGCCAGTTGTAACCACGAAATTCAATACTCTAGAGAATCTTACCCAAGAGGAGTTCAAGTGCTTCCACCAAACTCTTTGTGCGACACACTACTATATCCATCATCGATGGATGGCTTACCCCAAGATCTAGGAACAATTTTAAGACATTGTCTAAGAATGTCTCATAGTCGACTTGGCTATGCTTCCCATGGCACATCAGCTTGAGTCGCCTGGTCTCCATCAAACCCTCCAGTAACGATGTATCCAAATCATTATAGTGCTTCGTAGAATTATTAAGTAGGCTTCCCCCACCCCACATTTAGATCCATGGTCAGGGGCAGTATGTTTCACTTAATTTCAGTTCTATCTCCCACCAACATGACTTGCCAATTGATATTGAGGACATGCCTCCAGGTACAGTTGAAAATAACATGGCCGAACTATTTGAGGAAGAGACCGAGCTAGGATCCTTGAAGAGAACTTACCCCCATGGTTGTGCTACAACCATTGGATCCTTTGGGAAGGGTTACTCACCAGCAAAGAAATTTTTTGGGTCTTCTCATACCTTATGAATAATTATCACTTGGTCGGAACCCCAATAAGGGTAAAGAGCACGCTGGGGTCATCAAAACCTCTAACCCGTCTAGAGAAGTTCAAAATATGAAAGATAACCCTGAAAAAGGTTGTGTTGCCTCAATAGCTTGCAGAACATATAAATATGGTTGATGACATTCTCTTTGAATGTGCTATGGAACAACAACCAGACTACAATAATCCTTGACCGGGGCTTCCAGGGGAAAGTAAACCCTCCCCCTGATGAGTTGCTTCCTGGTGATCCTGACCATCCTACCCATATAGACAGGGTATAGGTCGACGTTTACAACAAGAGGGACTGATATGAATCACCAAATCAACCTGAGTTGCGTGATAAACCTCCTCAGGTCCTAGCTAAAGTCCCTCCTAGCCGCTCCACAGGTCGTTCCCCTGGAAGTTCCGCAGGTCATCCCACTAGTCGCTCCATGAGCCGTTGGGCCCATTTATAATGTTGAAGTACCTTCCAATGCACTGGTGGTCACATATTATGGTCAGTATAGGAAACCCCACCAAGATGATTCAATGGCCTCTCTCATTTCCCACCTTGAGGTCCTAGAAACTCTATTGGTGGAAATACCACCTGATGGAAAGCCATATTTGGCATGGGTGGATGATATGCCAGCACCCCATGGTTTCAAAAATCCTACCTTCTCCCCCATTAATGGAGAGGGTGACCCACTATATCATCTTTCCCACTTTATTTCATGGTGTGGACCCTTGGTTGGAACTCTAGCACAATAGGAGGCCTCCAAGATCCGATGTCTCCTACAGACACTGGAAGGGCATGAATTTGTTTGTTATAGCCATATACCCCTTAGTTCAGTAGATAGTGGGTAGGATCTTTGTATGTATTTTATTTACCAACTTAGTTCTACCACCCTGAATACGAGCATTGAAGACCTCTTCAAGTTCAAGAAGAGGCTGGACGAGTGCATCACAGACTTTATCGCCAGGTGGAAGGGCCTCACATACTCCCTTGATATTCCACTAACCTATGAGTAGCTGCTGAAAATGTGTGTCGGTAATGTCAAGACCAAACTGGTCCCCTCTCTCATCGCCAAGAACTACCTAGGGGAATTTTGAGATTTCTCTGACAAAGCCCAATGGATAGAGGAATCCATGTAGCAGGAAAAGCAGGCATGTCTATTGCCTCATGTAGTTCCCATGAGAAGAGATACTATGGATGATCCCACTGAATTAGACCAAATAGAGGCCCCCAAGAATCTAGAGTTATTACTGGTGGGGCCACCTCCACAGAATCACTGAGGCCCACCACCCCAGGAACAACCTCCGACCCAGCAGCGCCCAACTCAGAATCAGAAGGCTCCCCTCTGTAATGAACCTATGCCACCTAGGCAAGATAATCATGTTCCACTTCTTCGAAAGGATCCTATAGCCCCACATCAGGGCTAGGATCCTAAAAACACCTTCCCATATAGAAGGATCTAGGATTACTCATTTAATGATTCTATGGTCCCTAGTTATTTATGAAGAACCTTTGACAAGTGAATCCTATGGTTTCTGGAATGCATGAGGCTCCAAGAGGTGTATCTCACTGATCACCCTCATTTACTGCCCCTATCACTAGATCCGTGGGCACACCCTCAAGAAGTGCAATGTTCTTAAAGACAGGCTCAAAGATATGGTCGATAACAACATAGTCAGGTTAGGTCCGGCCCCATCAAATGTGGAATGTGTTTTTATAAATACAAAAAATGACAGTGACAGAAAATGTGAGTGGCAGAAGGTTCCTAATCGCTGGTCCCAAAAATACGACAACCAAATGACCTAAAAGACAGTTACTCATTCCCTTGGTATTATCTGTACATGTTTTAGCCAACTGGAGCCTTCATAGGTCGCCACATTCACTACAACCAGTACCTCTGATTCAACATCTTAGTCTTCTGCTTCCTGTAAGGGAGAGTATCATCAATACAAGGGAATGAAAAGTCCCCCACCGATGCCATATGTGTCCCATAACCTAAGCAATTTAATTCCCTCAGAGATGGAGATTACACCTAGAATCCCCACAATGATGGAGGATTCTTCAAGTGATAATTCAGGGTACTCTTCGGTTAACACTGTGAAGCTGGTAAACCTCTTCAAGGTTCCCGACGACGAAGAGCACCAGATGGATCCTCCTAACGTCCCCAACCGATGCTAGAGTTGACACAACCATGGTTATGTGGGTCATCAGAATGTCTTGGGCAGTGATTCCATCCAAGTTATGCATGCCACAGAGACCAGGAAGCATGGCCATCATAGATATCAACACATGCATACTTCTCATTTTGTTTCATCAGATCCGCATCCACCACCGTTTGTGCTACATGATCAGGCAGAGCCACCATGATCATGCTACAATATTCCGCGTTCTATTTTGGATTGGCCTCAATAATCTAGCCCTCATTTGGAAGATTCTCTATGAGGATTGACTAGTAATCTGTGGGACATTACCCACACCTTCCAGAAACTGCTCGTTCAACCAGTAGCACTGGTCAAACCTCATCCCACATAACAACATTATGCCAGCAGAGGCCTACGCCTGGCACAAAAGTATTATATTTTCAAGAATCATTCCAGCATTCATGTAAATATCTCTAACATAAAATATCTTCTCTTATCAACGGATATACACGAAGCCCTTAGAGAGGCTTTAAGAAGACCCCTCTAATTTGTGGTAGATGTAGCAGCCACATAAGCCTTAAATTCTGTGGAAGTCGAGCATGCAGAATTTAAGACCATTATCTCTTTTTTCTAGGGAAGATGAAGGCTCCCCTATATAGGGGAAAATCGACCCCCTGTACATCATTAGACCTTTCAATAGTGTGGAGGTTCACCATTGTCTTTTTGACACAGGCTCTGGGTTCATCCTTATACCGACCCGAAAACACCGAAAGATAGGGTTGTCCAAGGTTGATATGAGTTCCTCTGACATGAAAATTAAAGGTTATGATAGGACGGAACAAACACCAGCTCACAAAAATCGCATGAAGACCCTTTTTGGTGGCCTAATTTCCAACACAGAATTCATGCTTGTCTCACAAGACACTGCTTACAATGCGTTTATGGGTAGGCCATGGTCCCACCTCTACATGGCAGTCCCTTATTCATATCACCAATGCCTGAAGTACTCCCTCAGCGGTCAAGTAGGTGTACTATAAGGTGATGTGTATCCATTTTCCTCTTGTGAAGTCTTTTAACTGGATGCCGACTATTATAAGTGCAAGGAAAAGTAGATTCATGATAATGAGGTTGAACATGCTACGACTATGACTGACCGGTGGATAGACCTGGATGACACCTACATTTTCACGATCAACTGATTAGAGGCCACAACCTAGGATTTTTGGAAATGATTTTTTGTCTCTGGAATGAGGGGGAAGTACATTCCCAAATTTATGGAGTGTTGGGAGATCAACTCATATTCCTACACAAATCAGGCTCGAGTGATCCCAAAGCCCCTACTCCATTAAGGTATCAGGATTTTCACCCCATGGAAACAAAAATACGTCATACTTCCTTATTTTTTAGGCTGTGTTAAGCCTGCTCAAGATGATGTGCCACTATTTCATTGATTCCAAAAAAACATGGTCCCTTTAGTCGAAGGCTAGATGGGATCAGGTTGACATCTTTCTTCACCATGGTATCAATAGTGCAAGAATCCCCCGATGAGGTGTCCACCACCACCCAGGCTGGTGCCAGTGTCCCGTCAAGGTCTATCAACTCGAAAGAATTTCCTTTTACCAATGATCCATCCCTCGTGGATGAAGAAGAGGATTTGGAGGATGATCCTCCTGCGTTTGAAGAGGGTATCTCCACTACAATCTATGAGTTGTTATAGGTGAACCTCAATGATGATATGGATCTGAAACCAATGTTGATCAGTACTGCTATTCTTGTCGAAGGGAAACAACAATATGTAGATATCCTGAAATGGAATCAAGATGTATTCCCATGGAGTTACAACAAGATTCTAGGGATATATCCTCAGGACGCTGTCCACCATCTCAGTCTTCCAACAAATAATTGTGGGTTCATACAACCTCCTCGAAAGATTCACCATTCTCAAAGTGACATGGTCGAGGCCGATAATGATAAGATTATCAAATACAACTTTATCATAGAATTCCAGTGCCCTAGATGGTTATCTAGAATTATGCCCGTTTTGAAGAAGAATGGATAGATTAGAGTCTGCATTGTCTTTCGGGATCTCAACCGTCACTGTTAGAAGGATGATATTCCCCTTCCAGCGATAGAACTATTGAATGATGCTACAACGGGGATCCTGGATCTCTCCTTCATGGATGGTTATTTCAGATATAATAAAATCTAAATGACCCCTAAGTATGAAGAGTCCACTGCCTTCAAGGAACCACAAGGAACCTTATGATACCAAGTAATGCCCTTTATTTTAAATAATGAAGGTTCCTTATATTAGCATGCAATACATCACATATTAAATCTAATCCTCTAAGCATTTTTGGAATGCTATGTAGAATATCTGGTGGTGCAATCTCACCAGCGTCAGAAACATCTCAATGATCCTTAGAAAGTGTTCAAATTCCTCTGTTCCCATGATTTTTAGATGAACCCCTTGAATTGTGCCTTCGAGGTCACATCTAGAATTTTTCTTGGATTCATTGTCAAATACAGAGGCATTGGGATTGACCTGGAGAAGATCAAAACCATCAATCAGATGTCTCCATCGAGAAAAATCTGGGAGCTCCTAAGATTTCAAGGCCACATAGCCTAAATGCCCTGATCCATTGAAAATTTGGCTAAAAATTGTAATCCATTTTCCCAAATCATGTAGAAAGGTTCCAATTATCAGCGGGATGAGGAATGTCAGACCTCTTTTGAGGAAATAAAGAAGCACTTTATACAGCCTCCAGTTCTCATGCCACCTGTTCCTGGAAAGCCACTAGTCCATTATGTGACTCTCAGCGCCCTTCTCACATAGAATAATAATGAGAGAATATAGAATAGTTTATACTATATCAACCAAATTCTCCTCAATATGGAGACCGGATAATCCTCTATCAAGAAGAGTTTCCTGGTGCTAGTATCCGCAGTGAAAAAATTGCAACATTGCTTACAACACCATGAGATATTGTTGGTGTCCTTAGTGGATCTGTTGAAGTACATTTTGAACCGTCCATGTTGGCATGCCATCTAGATCGGTGGGCAGTGATCCTTTAATAGTTTATCATAATTTTTCCCCCACAAGGCTATCAAGGGAAAAATATTGGCAGACTTCCTGGCCTCCCATCCAGCTCCCACAGAGTAGTCTCGGGATCTTGATTTTCCTGATGAGGAAATCCTCTTAGTAGATCAATCATTTATGTGTTGGAAAATTAACTTTGATAGAACTTCCCAGAGACCTACCAGCAGAAGAATCAATGATCCCAGATTCCATAGAGTGGGCCTAGGTATCGTCTTCACCAAATCAGCACAACCTGTCCTACCATATTCATTCCTATTGTCAAAAGGATGTACCAACAACGATGTAGAGTACTAGGCTCTCGTCACTGGTCTCGAGATGGCCCTCAAGGTTGATGTTCCCCACCAGCATGTGAATGGAGACTCAGAACTAGTCATCAAGAAAGTCAATAGTGACTACTTCATCAAAAGACATAGCTCATACCACTATTAGACCATACCTTCCAGTTGATGGACCAATTTCTTTCTTAGCCAGAAGTTACTCATGTCACTCGATCGCAGAATGGCTGAGACAATACCTTCGATAGCCTATGTATATCTCTTGTTGAGCCTGACTAGGATGATTTTATTATACATGTGGCACATCGAAGAATAATTTATCCCGTCACTCCGGACAATAATGATAGCCTTCATGTTATCCACCTTACAGCCGATGCCTCCACATTGGGACCTCAATCCCCCTTGCTACGGTATTATAAGTGACTCCTAACTGGAGGACCACCATTATTGAGTATCTCTAGAATGGTAATCTCTTGAAATATCAAGACGACTGTGAGCGAATCTGACAACGCGTAGTGCAATTCACCCTCTAGAGTGGTCTCAATCTTGAGAAGATACTTTATAGATGCAGGTTTTATGGGATTCTCCTTTGTTTCATTTAGGGAGGAGAGATTGCTCAGGTTATGCAAGAGGTTAATGAAAATTCTTATGGGGATCATCAGACATGTCCCAAACTCACTCTTCAGATCCAAAGATTGGGGTATTTTTGGCCAACAATGACTCGTGACTGTATAGAGTTCTCGAAGAGGTGTCATGCATTCCAAATCTATGCTAATTTCATGCATCTTCCACCAGAACCTCTCCACACTACCAAGTACTCTTGGACCTTTTTAGTGGGGGTACCTGATGTTGTGGGACCATATCCACTAGTAACGGCCCGCCAGTGAAGGTTTATCCTGGCCACTATGGATTTTTTCCAAGTGGGAAGAGGTATTTCCACTCAAGGAAGTCAAGGCTCATTCTATCATTGAGTTTGTGAGATCAAATATCATCTACCGATACAAAGTCCTTTATGCCATCCTCCCTGATAATGACAAAATTTTTCGAGAAGCTGATCTGAAGAATTTTTACACCAAGTACAATATATGTTCTAATCATACCCATCACTATCATGCGCAAACAAATGGGTCGATTGAGGAATTCAAAAAACCACCTCTAACATTTTGTAGAAGATGGTTTGTCATAACAAGAAGGGTTGGTCGGGAAAACTCCCTAACGCTCTCTAGGAATATTAGAAAACAACTTGGAATTATACTAGGTGACTCCATATTCCCTGTTGTACGGAATAGAGCTGGTCCTGCCCATTTAGATTTAGTTTCCTTCATTGCACACAACCATCTACGATGAGCATGAACCATTAAAAGTAGCCAAAATCTATCTGAATGAACAAGAAGTTCCTGATGAGAATATTATTTGTGCCCTGCAAGATCTGGAAATACATCAAAATAAGATATCCAAATATTTAAATAAGAAGGTTTTCCTCCGCTCCTTACAAGGTAACATGGTGTTGTCCATGAGAACGCCAATGATACCAGGAAGGAAGCCACCAAAGATGGAGACCAAATGGGAGGGACCTTACATCATTCACAAGGTTTACCCAAATGGTGCATGCTCCTTGGTCACCATGGATGGTGAGTATATTACTCCTCCCACCAATGCTAAATTTCTCATGAAGTATTTATCTTAGTAGTCCCACATGACTCCAAACTATTTCATCCTCACTGCATGAATTTAAAATATGTGATCCTTCTAGGATGATGTGTAACACCCCGAGCTTCCACGGTACACTTCTCTTTGAATAATACAGTAACGTGTGTTGTACGCAACTTCGAGTTCTAACACACACCATGACTAATCAAAGTAGCCATTATGAATAGTAATACCTACTTTTTAAAATTTTAGAAATTTTATCTCTAAAAATGGAATTCATTTTGGGATTCGGAGTATCGAATTTAGCATAAGGTGAAATTTTGGTACTTTTCGGATAACTTTAATATTTTGATGAATAGTGAAAATTACTAAATTTTAATTAAAAACAAATTTTTTAACCAAAATAATTAATAGTGATAAATTTTGAATTTGAGTGGTTTTAAAGTATAATTAGAATATATTTTTACCATTTTATCCAATGGTGTTCATTAGAATTAATTTCACTTTGAAATTGGATATAAACAATTGTCAATCTTTTGATATATATTGTTTTTTAAAAACACGCTATTTATTGTGACAGCGGGAATTAATTATAAAATTAATTAATGCAACTTATAAGTTTGGAATTTTGAAAATAGGCATAATTTTTGAATTCAGAATATCAATTATATCTTAGGGTGAAATTTTGGCATTGTTCTGAAAATCTTCAATTTTTGATGAATAGTGAAACTAATAAGTGGTAGTTAAAAAAACTGAATTTTTCATAAAACTCAATTTTACCATTTCTGTGATTGGAATTTCAAAAATCCGAGAGACACGGTTAATATCAAGGAGTAAAATGTGGTTCAATGAGATGAAAATAAGTTTTGGTGAATAGTAACTTTTTACTTTTATTTACCACGGTTAAAAGTAAATAGGGTAATTATGGGTAAAAATGATATTAATATTACCCTAACACATGTCCTAATTCTATTGGACAAGTGTATCTCGACCAAAAACAACTTTAGGAATAAAATATTATCATTTAGGTCCACTTGGATTAGATTTGGACATTTACTATTATTTAATTCAAAGAAGAGTTAAAAGAGTTAAAATCAAAGTTTATTTACTAATTTTTTTTAATATAGGGTTATACATAAGAAAAATTTTATTGTAAATATTCATTAGAAAGATAAAATGATTTCCTACATAATTATATTTTATTCATAATTTTTAGACATTAAATAATTTAATTTATTTATGACACAATGATGATGCAGTAATTACCATAATAGTGAAAAAATTAAAATAATTGATATTACAAATACAAAAATAAATATAATTTGAGACTTTTTAGGAATTAAACTAATTTTATAGGTTAATAGGACATTTTAGGATTGACCTAATTAACCTTTTTAGAAGTAATCATTCTGTTATGATTTTTACAAAAATCAATTATTGAATAATGTCAAAATTGACATAAAAGAGTTTTTAAAAAAAATATTATATTATTAATTTATATTAAATTCTTAAAAATATAAGGTTCGGCCAAGAGACTTATATCACGATAAGTGTATCATTAATGGACCACTTTGGGGTCACTTGGATGTATATAGTAAGTTTATTAACTATATAATATAAAAATACAAAGAGACATTGTAAAAGTGAAACTAATTAACTAAGAGTTAATACTTAAAGATAAGGTTAATATAATGACCCAAACCTGTCTAAATTCTATTTTTTGAGTGGTTTTCGACCCATCCCCACCTTAAACTTTAAATAATCCACTTTGGAGCCATTATAAACCGAATATGAATTTATTATAAAATAATATTTCTAGCTTTTCCAAAGGTGCCCCTCACCCCTCTTATAAAAGAGCACTCTCCCATCTCATTAACTCACACCTTCAAAGCCTTTTTGTTCATCCAAACTCTGACCACATAATCTCTAAACTTCCCTCAATTCATCCTAGAGGCCTTACTTTAGTCAGAAAGCCAACTTAACGATCCCTTTTGATCAAATCAAAAGGAAGAACCCGAAGAAGAGGTATTGATTTCACCACCCTTTTTCATGTTCCTTTCTTCTTCCACTTATTATTTATTTGTTATTACCATTCTAAAATAATGAATCCAGTATCTCCTATATACTGTAATATTATTATAAATATGGTACAACCATATTCAGTATTCTATACATCCTTTGAATGACATGTCACCATACGTGCGTACGTACGGCTTACCGTCTCCACGTCGCGGTGTAATTGTTATTCAATATATTATTATTTGGATGGGAATAATAATGATTTGTAATTCATGTAAATAATAAATATAACATGATGATGATTCTGTATATATGATATACCATCCAATTATATATTATTTTAATATCAAAAGAATGATATTTTCACTCGTGCGTACGTACGGATTACCGTCTCCACGACGTGATGAGATTCATTTCCAAGTTCACCATTCATCGACGATTATAAAAATATATATTACTAATAAGTATGTAATATATTAAATAATAATGCTACTGGATATATATATATATATAAGGATTTATGTACTTACATATATCTTATTCATTTACTTCCGTTCAATACTATATGAAAACAGAAACAACGTTTATGCGTAAGTACGAACTACCATCTCCATAAACGGTGTTTTCCATTTCATATATATGTCTATTATACATATTTATATTCTAAATATATATTATATATTTATCATGTTTTATATTCTGGAAGTATTTAAATCATGATCTAAGTGATACAACCAAGAGTGACAAGTTAAAACACGTACGATAAAGAAAGTGATTATTACCCAAAATGTTAACTTAACATGGAAATTATTATTAAATGGGTAATATAAAGTCATAAATGAATCTGGTATGATATCATAAATATTAATATGGTTCTGGTATAATTTAATAACATACTAAGATCTTCATACAGGAGGTTAAACGTACCTTCAACTAAAGGAAAGTGCAAGGTAAGGGGTTTTCATCTCACTCTTTATTCCCGTGAGATTCATGCCATATTGCCACTATTAACTTTTGTGTGGTGCATGTACTGCCCATAATTGTATTCTTTGTGTAATACACTTTAATTTATGTGTATTTACATATTCATTGTATGATACCTCTTTCATGGGTTGTATGTTTCGTAAGTTACCAAATTGGTAAGGGTTATTTCACAATCTCTTCATTATCCGAGGTTGTTTATACGTAATAATCTACTGGGATATCTTTATCATCCACATCGATTTTTCTTAAAAATGTATTTCAAAACATTTTTACTATTTAAAAGAATATGGGTTAAAGTCATTTACACCATTGTTTGACTTTTTATAAGAGTTTTATAAAGGAATCTTTCCGTCGTTTTCCAAACAAGGTGCTTTTTAACCTTTTCGACAGAATTAAGGTAAGAATGTTTTTTTAACTTATACGGCGGGTACAGCTATTTTCCACCATTATAAAATCGTCAAAGCTTCCCTTACAATCTTATAATAATATTTTCATAGAATTTTTTTTTATTTTATAAACATATGACTCTTAAATTATTTCAAAATAGAAAGAGATATTTCTCTAAAAAGAGTTTTTATTTCATCTATGTCAACATCCTTTGATGGATTTTACGCTTATTTGAAGTTGATTTATTATGATACAAAACTTCTATATTGTATTGAAGGTTTTGTGATATGTTTGATTGTGGATGTGTTATTTTTATACCATTAATGGTTTATGGTGAAAGTATTGACATTTCGTATGCTAGTTTTAATACGAATGTTTATGTTATGTTTAAACCTTTTCATATGGGAATGCATTGGACTTAATATGTGATGGGTGGAGCCCGCTATAGCTCCTCGATGCATCAGTAGGTCTAATGAGACAAACTAGTGTCTTGTCACAAGGCCTTGGAAAAATCTTATTTTTAGTCTTGGCACGAGGCCTTGGCTATGTGGTTATGATAGTCTGGCATTATGAATTCCATCATTATGAAAGTGGTTATTGATATTGAATGTGATTATTCGATTAGTAGAATATCCATGTGAATAATTAAATGGCATTATTTCATTTTATTTTTGCCATACTATGTTGAAGTTAAAGTTTAAAAGGCTTTTGTTTTAGTTATACAGTGCCTTAAATGTTTATTCTTATTTATGAAAGTTTCTGCTATATTGTTATCCTTACTGGGCAATTGAGCTCACCCCTTTTCTATGTTTTATTTTTCCCAAGATGTGAAGAAGTAAATTATGAATGACCTGCATGGATATTATGAGGGGATAATAGTATGGACTATGGAGACAATATGTTGTTGTAATAGTTTATCAGTTTATGATGTAATGTAAAACTTTATGAATATATAAAGTGTTTCCAAGGCTACTAAACCAATCGGTCTTTCGAGATTTGATCTTTCTTGTGATCATGCCAATGTTATGTAATAATGCACCGACTCTAGGTAACTAGGGTCGGGGAGTTACAGTTGGTATCAGAGGAAGTTTAGCAATAACCTTGGAAACTAGATTTTTATAAACTCTGATTAGATCACATAGCCCTAAGATAGACTTTGAGGATTGGTATAGAAGAACTTCCTAGAATTTTGGTATTGTAGATATTTTGTGAGTTTTCTGAGAAATACATCCATGTCTAGATTCGAGCAGGTAGAGGCGGCTCTGGAACAGATGTACCTAGTGGTAAAACCCGAAAACACCGCTTTGAGCTAGACTCGAACGGGAACTGGTGCACGACAACGGGCCTTGCTGCACTCTTGGTTACGACACTCCCGAGGGATATGCTTAGGATAATTCTCATTTTCATTACAAACCATTATGAAGGGCTCATGAGTATATACTTACTCAAAGAGAACATTTTTATGATTACAGATTATATCCATAAACTGTTCAATTTATGTTAGGTATTTTACAAATTTGGAATTATTCATTGCAATTCATAAACTGACCTAGTTTGTGCTATTGTATAGAAATGGCACCCAGTAGAAGGAATTTGAATTCCAGTAATGCGTATGATCCAAAGAGTAAGAAGGATCGTATCTTTCATGGTATTAAGCCATCATTTAGAAGGGAAATAGTCTCCCAAATATTATCATCATATGAAGAAATAGTATCATGTGTGGATAAGATAACTAAAGAGTTTACTGAGTCCTATGGCTTTGAAGGCAAGCAAGAGAAGAAAAGGATAGAAGAGAGAAAGATGGATAAAGGGAAGAGGGAAAAGAAGAATTTCCCCATATGTGATAACTATGGGAAGAAACACCCTAGAACTTGCCTGAAAGGAATGGGAGTTTGTTATAAGTGTGTAGGAAAAGGACACAAAGTACATGACTGTAGGGGTAAGAAAATGGTTTCAAATGTACAATGCTTCATTTGAAAGGAGTTTGGACACTACGCGAACCAATGTCCTAGTCATCAGACTATGCCGAAAATGATGCTATTGGATAATAATCAAGTTATGATACTACCACAGATGAAGAGGAATGACTAGTGTTCCTATGTTGTTATTTTAGAATTATTTCATTTAAGTGTTGTATCAATGATGTTCTGGAAATAAATAAGGATTGTAATGCAGTACTATTTAATTAAAGATTTGAGATTTTATGGTACTAAGAAAAGTGACTCTACAGTGAGATAATTTTTTTTTGGAAATTACATGGTTGAAGGAAAGATAAACCTTAATATGGTCCTAATATTGAGGTAGTGATTTTGGAATAAGATATGGTTGATTTTGGTAATTCAGGATGTTTCGGTGTTGTAAAAGAATATATGAGGAAGGCGTTCACATGTTATTACCTGAAAAAAAGGATCCTCATTATGTTTAACTTCCTTGTAAATTTCAGACTGTGAGTTTGGATAATAGTATTTTGGATAAGTCTAATGGTTGGAATAGATTAAGTTTGAAAGGTTATTTTTTTTGGATTTTTATAAAAGGACAACACACAGACCGGGTGAAGGCCCGTAGTGTCGGACAAAGGTGCGGGAATCGAACCCACAACCATAGTGCAATTGGGATTTATCACCTACCATTGTGCTACATGAAGTTCCTGGATGGTATAATGTAGTTTCTTTACATAAAGGGTCTGATATGTGAATTATAAATTCTTTATATTTGGAACCCTATACGATTAGGATAAATAGAGTATTTTTGAGTTATATTATGTTTTGGGGTGATAGATGAGTTTGTGGTAGAAATTTATTAATGGATAAAACTCTAATTATAAAGTAAGTATATCTCCTTAGGATCTTATCCAATCTCATAAATAAATTCCTCAACATTAAGAAAAGGAACTTAGAACAAAAATATTGTCCTAGATGGTACCTTAGATCATCAATAATTTATGGCTTTGGGATTGTTGGCCTTTTCATAGCCATTTTCTCTACCACTCTCTATCAGATAATTGATGGTTATATTTCTCTTCCATATCCATATTTTCCTACATGGAACCCTAGTATGTGTTATTTTAGGTAATCTTCAAACTTTCCACTCTTTATTTTAAATAGAGGCCTCATTAATTCATTTTTCGATGTGGGATTTCAACTAATATATTTTGAAATGTCAAAAATGTGTAATCCTAATACCTTATGTTTTGTTGAACCGATGGTATTTTAAATCATCATAGATTGATGAATTTAAGGACCTCAATTTTAAACTTGTTTGTGATTGATGACCTCAATCACTACCTATAAATATTTACGTTTTTCCTCCAATTATATGTCTATAATTTCCACCAATGACCTCCTAATAGAGATCATAATTTTGTGGTGACCCTTTCATTTCTCTTTTCATCTTGTTAAGACTAAATTTTATTAACCAAATTTCCGATGTGGGTTTTTCCACAAAGATATTTTCTATTTTCAACCTTTATTTTCAAAGAACAATATCAAATTGCGAGGACGCAATTTATTGAAGTAGGGGAGAATGTAACACCCCGATCTTCCATGGTACGCTTCTCTTTGTATAATACAGTAGCGTGTGTTGTACGCAACTTTGAGTTCTAACACACACCACGACCAATCAAAGTAGCTGTTATGAATAGTAATACGTACTTTTTAAAATTATAGAAATTTTATCTCTCAAAATGGACTTCATTTTTGGATTCGGAGTATCAAATTTAGCCTAAGGTGAAATTTTGGTACTTTTCGGATAACTTTAATATTTTGATGAATAGTGAAAATTACTAAATTTTAATTAAAAACAAATTTTTTAATCAAAATAATTAATAGTGATAAATTATAAATTTTAGTGGTTTTAATGTATAATTAGAATATATTTTTACCATTTTATCCAATAGTGTTCATTAGAATTAATTTCACTTTGAAATTGGACATAAACAATTGTCAATCTTTTGATATATATTGTTTCTTAAAAAGACGCTATTTGTTGTGACGGCGTGAATTAATTATAAAATCAATTAATGCAAGTTATAAGTTTGGAATTTTTTAAAATATACATCATTTTTGAATTCGGAATATCAATTATAGCTTAGCGTGAAATTTTGACATTGTTATGAAAATCTTCAATTTTTGATGAATAGTGAAACTACTAAGTGGTAGTTAAAAAACTGAATTTTTCATAAAACATAATTTTACCACTTCTGTGATTGGAATTTCAAAAATCTGAGAGACACTGTTAATATCAAGGAGTAAAATGTGGTTCAATGAGATGAAAATAATTTTTGGTGAATAGTAACTTTTTACTTTTACTTACCACGGTTAAAAGTAAATAGGGTAATTAAGGGTAAAAATGATATTATTATTACCCTAATACATGTCCTAATTCTATTGGAAAAGTGTATCTCGACCTAAAACAAACTTAGGAATAAACTATTATCATTTAGGTCCATGTGGATTGGATTATGACATTTATTATTATTTAATTCAAAGAAGAGTTAAAAGAGTTAAAATCAAAGTTTATTTACTAAAACATTTTTAATATAGAGTTATACATAAGATAAATTCGATTGTAAATATTCATTAGAAAGATAAAATGATTTCATACATAATGATATTTTATTTATAATTTTTAGACATTAAATAATTTAATTTATTTTTGACACAATGATGATGCAGTAATTACCATAATAGTGAAAAAATTAAAATAATTGATATTATAAATACACAAATAAATATAATTTGAGACTTTTTATTAATTAAAATAATTTTCTCGGTTAACATGATATTTTAGGATTGACCTAATTAACGTTTTTCGAAGTAATCATTCTGTTATGGTTTTTACAAAAATCAATTATTGAATAGTGTCAAAATTGACATAAAAGAATTTTTAAAACAAATATTATATTATTATTTTATATTAAATTCCTAAAAATCTATGGTTCGGCCAAGAGACTTATATCATGATAGGTGTATCATTAATGTACCACTTGGGGGTCGTTTGGATGTATATAGTATGTTTATTAACCATATAATATAAAAATACAAAGAGACATTGTAAAAGTGAAACTAATTAACTAAGAGTTAATACTTAAAGATAAGGTTAATATAATGAACCAAACCTGTCTAAATTCTATTTGTTGAGTGGTTTTAGACCCATCCCCACCTTAACCTTTAAATAATCCTCTTTGGAGCCATTATAAACCGAATATGAATTTATTATAAAATAATATTTCTAGCTTTTCCAAAGGTGCCCCTCACCCCTCTTATAAATGGGCACTCTCCCTTCTAAATAACTCACACCTTAAAAGCCTTTTGGTTTAACCAAAATCTGCCCAAATACTCTCTCAACTTCTCTAACTTCATCCTAGAGGCCTTCCTTTAGTCAGAAAGACAACTTAAGGAGCCCTTTTGATCAAATCAAAAGGAAGAACCCGAAGAAGAGGTAATGATTTCACCACCCTTTTTCAAGTTCCTTTCTTCTTCCACTTATTCTTTATTTGTTATTACCATTCTAAAATAATGAATCCAGTATCTTCTATATAATGTAATATTATTATAAATATGGTACAACTATATTCAGTATTCTATCCATCCTTTGAATGACATGTCACCATACGTGCGTACGTACGACTTACCGTCTCCACGTCATGGTGTAATTGTTATTCAATATATTATTATTTGGATGGGTATAATAATGATTTGTAATTCATGTAAATAATAAATATAACATGATAATGATTCTGTATATATGATATACCATCCAATTATATATTATTTTAATATCAAAAGAATGATATTTTCGCTCGTGCGTACGTACGGATTACCATCTCCACGACGTGATGAGATTCATTTCCAAGTTCACCATTCATCGACGATTATAAAAATATATATTACTAATAAGTATGTAATATATGACATAATAATGCTACTGAAGATATATATATATATATATATATATAAGGATTTATATACTTACATATATCTTATTCATTTACTTCCATTCAATACTATATGAAAACAGAAACAACGTTTATGCGTACGTACGGACTACCGTCTCTATAAACGGTTTTTTCCATTTCATATATATGTCTATTATACATATTTATATTATAAATATATATGATATATTTATCATGTTTTATAATCTGGAAGTATTTAAATCATGATCTATGTGATACAACCAAGAGTGACAAGTTAAAACACGTACGATAAAGAAAGTGATTATTACCTAAAATGTTAACTTAAAATAGAAATTATTATTAAATGGGTATTATAAAGTCATAAATGAATCTGGTATGATATCATAAATATTAATATGGTTCTAGTATAATTTAATAACATACTACGATCTTCATACAAGAGGTTAAACGTACCCTCAACTAAAGGAAAGTGCAAGGTAAGGGGTTTTCATCTCACTCCTTATTCCCGTGAGATTCATGCCATATTGCCACCATTAACTTTTGTGTGGTGTATGTACTGCCCATAATTGTATTATTTGTGTAATGCACTTTAATTTATGTGTATTTACATATTCATTGTATGATACCTCTTTCATGGGTTGTATGTTTCATAAGTTACCAAATTGGTAAGGGTTATTTCACAATCTCTTCATTATCTGAGGTTGTTTATACGTAATAATCTACTGGGATCTCTTTATCATCCACATCCATGTTTCTTAAAAATATATTTCAAAACATTTTTACTTTTTAAAATAATATTGGTTAAAGTCATTTATAACCTTTTTTGACTTTTTATAAGAGTTTTATAAAGGAATGTTTCCGTCGTTTTCCAAACAAGGTGCTTTTTAACTTTTTCGACAGAATTAAGGTAAGAATGTTTTTTAAATTATACAGCGGGTGCAGCTATTTTCCGTCGTTATAAAATCTTCAAAGCTTCCCTTACAAGATTATAAGAATATTTTCAAAATAAAATGTTTTATTTTATAAATATATGACTCTTAAATGATTTCAAAATAGAAAGAGATATTTCTCTAAAAAGAGTTTTGATTTCATCTATGTCAACATCCTTTGATAGATTTTACAATTATATGATGTTGATTTATTATGATACAAAACTTCTATATTGTATTGAAGATTTTTTGATATGTTTGATTGTGTATGTGCTATTTTTATACAATTCATGGTTTATGGTGAAAGTATTGACATTTCGTATGATAGTTTTAATACGAATGTTTATGTTATGTTTAAACCTTTTCATATGGGAATGCATTGGACTTAATATGTGACGGGTGGAGCCCACTATAGCTCCTCGATGCATTGGTAGGTATCATGAGACAAACTAGTTTCTTGGTACAAGGCCTTCTAAAAATCTTATTTGTAGTCTTGGCACGAGGCCTTGGCTATGTGGTTATGATAGTCTGGAATTATACATTCCATCATTATGAAAGTGGTTATTGATATTGCATGTGATTATTCGATTAGTGGAATATCCATGTGAATAAGTAAATGGAATTATTTCATTTTATTTTTTCCATACTATGTTGAAGTTCAAGTTTAAAAGGCTTTTGTTTTAGTTATAAACTGCCTTAAATGTTTATTCTTATTTATGAAAGTTTCCGCTATATTGTTATCCTTATTGGGAATTTGAGTTCACCCCTTTTCTATGTTTTATTTTTCCCAGGATGCGAAGAAGTAAATTATGAATGACCGGCAAGGATATTATGAGGGGATAATAGTGTGGACTATGGAGAAAATATTTTGTTGTAGTAGTTTTTCACTTTATGATGTAATGTAAAACTTTATGAATATATCTAGTGTTTCCAAGGATACTAAACCAATCGGTCTTTTGAGATTTGATCTTTCTTGTGATCATGCCAATGTTATGTAATAATGCATTGACTCTAGGTAACTGGGGTCGGGGCGTTACATGATGGACATAAAACTACTTGGTACTTGTCTCATAGAAAAATAAACTACAAGATGGTATGATAACTATGACCTTAATCTATGATCTTTTTCCTTGTCACGTGATGTAAAAATGACCGAAAATTTCAATAACTATGTTCGGCATGATTCCCATCCTTATGGGATATGTAAAAACACCATGAATTTTCATACATGGGCCATCCTTAGGTCCCTCGAACTTTCCGGACCCCTATCCCAAGTTCTCACTTAGGATTGTGTAGTGTGGTATGGCCTCTATTTCTTCGTTCATGTCAGGCTATTTTTTCCATGCCACACACATCCCCTTGAGACACCCCTCCTTCATCCATCGTCCATGCCACATGACGTTAAACTACACGAGTTCCACCATGCTTCACGTGTCCCGTCATTTGGATTTCCATCATATTTTACATTCTAATGGACCCTTGAGTGACATGAATTCTAGGCCCTAGTGCTCTCCATTTCTCTTGGGCCAACATTCTTGAGGATCTTGAATGACAATTTGAGACAAGTCCCACATTGTGAATATGGTCAGCTGTCGATGCTTAATTTATTGTTCCCATTCCAGGACACATGATAGGGATACTGTGTTGTGAACAAGGTAAGAAGTTAACCTTAATCGTTATTTCCATCCCATGGTCTCCCATATGATGGGCATAGTGATTAACCTTTTTTCCCTACTGTCCCACGCACATGGAATTAAAATGAGCATCTATGGTCTGAGCTCTATAAACATAAACTAAGATATTTTTCCCTGTCGCACATCATTAAAATACGTGAAAATCTCGAGAACTACGTATGGATTGATTCCCATTATCATGGGATACATAGGAACACCCAATCATTTCATCTTCGGGCCCTGCCCAGGTTCATCCATTCTTTCTCTCGACCACTCGACCAGAGTTCTCTCATGTAAATAGGAATGGTGTTGTGCATGTGGGATCATGTCCTCATTCACATCGGGTTATTGTCCATTCCATATGAATTCCCCTTCGATATACCCCTCCCCTCATCCTTAGCGCACAAAGATAAAATGCACAGAATTTTCAGAACAACGTATTGCTTGATTCCCATTCTCATGGGATATGTAGGAATTCCTAAACATTATGCCTTCGGGATCAGCCCTGTTTCTTAGAAACTGCATCATCCTTCTAGACCCTGGGCCTATCTTCCCTGGGAGGGGGTATATGGTGTTGTATGGGATTATGTTCTCATTCACATTGGGTTTGAAGAAACCATTATACATACCCCTCTCTTGAGAGATCTCCATTCCCATTTCCTCCACTAATCTTCTTGAGTAATCTACTCTCAAATTGGGGAACTCGACCCTCTTTATAAATTCATCAACGTGCCTAGATACACTATGGTTTAGGACCTAGAGTTATGGGATCTACAAGGACACATTTTCCTTTGTTTCAACGCTTCATGTTTCCCTTTATTTGGGTTTTCATCATCTTTTTCATCCAATATGACCCCTAAAATGCATGGATTCTAGGCCTTAGTTCTCTCCTACCATCATGGGCCAATGTCCATGAGGATTTTTAATGACAATTTAACACAATTCTCACATTGTGAATATGGTCAGAGTTCAATGCTCGGTTTTTCGTTCCCATTTCAGGTCACATGATATGGATACTGTGTCTCAAATATAGTCAATAGTTGTCCTCCATAGTTACACCACCCTCGTTAATCCTTGAATATTGGTTGCATAATTCACATCCCTTTACACTCTATCATGTTCAATTGTAATTTCAACACTCTTGGTGTATCCCTTAGTCTACGTTTTCACGTTAAGAGGAAGAATCAATGACATGGTTTCATTTGACGCTCTGATCCATTTCCACTTTCTCTGTACTCAATGTGTTGCATAGATATTTTCCACCCTTGATTCCCACATCGAGCACATCTCACGGGGGTTTAGGGATTTGGTCAAGGATTACACCCACATGGAAGAATATCACTTCTTAAATTCTATGATATACAATAATAAACAAAGATATGCACTTGTCCTAATCGCATGACGTTAAACTATATGAATTTCGAGAACTATGTGAAGCTTGATTTCCATCCTTATGGGATACATAGGAATGCCCAGTCATTTCATCTTCAGGTCTAGCTCAGGATCCAATAATTATCTCTTCTATTCATCCTTTTGGCCCGGACTCTTATAGGAATGCGTGGTGTGGAATATGTGGGATTATGTCGTCATTCACACCAGGTTTACAGTAGTTGCACCATGTACTCTCTCCCTTTATGGGCCCTTCCCTCCTATCTCTTTCCTACCGT
Source organism: Viscum album (assembly GCA_963277665.1). NCBI lineage: Eukaryota > Viridiplantae > Streptophyta > Magnoliopsida > Santalales > Viscaceae > Viscum > Viscum album. The sequence continues at coordinate 705,605,221 of OY728167.1, read as the reverse complement.
ATGATGTTAAACTACACAGATCTTTGAGAACTATGTATGGCTTGATCCCTATTATAACTACCCAAGCTTAACATATATGGAAATTACATTACTTTTTTGGAATACTTAATACATAACAAAAACACATGCCAAAAGACCGTATTAGTTTAGTGTATTTGGAAACTCTGAACATAATCTTCTAATAATAGTGAAAGATCTACAATATCTCCCATAAAGATCTTATCCTTTTTTTCTTCCCTAAAACATTTCATTATATCCTAGGGAAAAGAAAACATAAAAAGGGTGATCTAAAATGCTCTGTAAGGGTAAACATGGAGAACATAAAACAATCCATAAACATTTTAATGTAAAAACATGAACATAAAACATCAAAATCTTGAGAAATGACATAAATATTAGTAGTATATAAGGAATAGATCATAAAGGAACATTAATCATGAGAAGATATCATGGGAATAAAACATGGAATTGTAGAAAACCATAAATCATATGATATGATTTCCATAGTAGACAAGTCATTGCTGCCAAGACCATCATAGTGGACAAAGTCCATTACTGAACCGGGTTTACTTTATGTTCCAGCCCTGTATTACTGAATCAGACTTACTTAATGTTCCAACCATGTATATGTCATGAGATATAAATATTTACCCAATGCATTGGAGGGGGATATAGGTCCCACCCATCTCATAATAAAATCATTTTTATGTGTGCCACAAAATAAATATAAATCATTCCTCATAACCCAACGAATAAAATGGGTTTCATAAAAATCATCCCATCATAACACAATAAATATAAAATAAATGTATATAATTTCATTATAAACATGATCAAAACATGTAAATAATAGGTACATTACACTTGAAACATACCCATATTAAAGAATGTCATCTTAGATGGAAAATAGTTTTGATAAAACACTTGAAATGAATTCTTGAGGAAAATATCCTTTCTTCTTCAAAACCATCTTCTTTTCTCAAAATGTCATGCAGTCTTAAAAAAAAAGAAGTTAATTTAAAATAAACTTGAAAACTTGTAAATAATTATTCATGGAAATAATTTTCTATGAAAGTTTAAACATTCGTTTATTCTGTATAAGAAAAAAAAAATATTCTCTTCGTACTTTTGTCGGAAAAGTCAAAAAGTACCTCGTATGGTAAACAAAAGAAAGATTCATTCCATACCATGTGGTAAAAGTCAACAAAGGGTAAAAATGATTTAACATAAATGGATAAATGAAAATTTTTTAGAAAACATGGACATGGATGATAAATATAACCCCAGTAAATACTTAGGTATAAACAATCTGGGATAAAAATGAGATTGAAATAATTTACCTTACCTTAGGTATGATATGCTTTGTACGTATCTCAGACTCCTCAATAATGATTTAAATAATTTAATTGACTTATTCCAGAATCATATTCATTTTTATGACATCATATATGGTCATATTCTTATCTATTTATTAGTAACATTTCACTGTTACTTGTTATTCGGGTGTTAACTGATTTATGTTCTTATGCATGCTTTGTCGAATAAATTCTTATTACTCATTTTAGGTTACAGTTTTATCATTTAAAAAATGGTATTAGTATAATATATATCATATTTATTCATTCAATTCATTTATATAATCATTCTTCAATGAAGATCATGTAGAACAAATCACATCACATCGTGGAGATGGTAGGCCGTACGTAAGCACGAGCGACGATATCATTCCCATGACTCTGGAATTTTATTGAAGTGTATGGTGTATAATATTTCATAATCAATATCACATTAAAATAATCATTTATAGTTATTTATTCCATCATTATACCCATCCAAGTATGTTGGTGATAAAAAACAGATTACACCACGACGTGGAGATGGTAAGCCGTACGTACGCACACATTGTGATTTCATTTTTCATATGATGGATAGAATTTAACACCTCAATATTTCATAGCATGTAATCTTTTAAAAGTAATTCAATAATTTGTGCTACACGAAACACTGAGTTCGAGCACACCACAACTTACTAAACTAGCCATTCAAAAAGAGGTTATGAATAGTGTTAACTTTATTTTAAAATTTATATACACCATATAACTTTAACATCCATATTATGTGTTTTTAGACACAATATAAGAACAAATTCAATTTTTCAGATAAAGGAAGTATTTTTTAGAAAATGCAATTTTACCACCTTTTAATGGATAACCCTTATTAAATACAATATTTAACACTTTTATATATTCAATTTGACAAAATAAACTTATTATTTATAATCGGGACATAAAAATTTAGTTTTGATAAAATTTCGGTGTTTTTCGGGTAACTTTCATATTTTGGTGAATAGTGAAAAATACTAAATTTTAAATGAAAAAAACTTTTTTAATAAAAATAATTTATAGTGTTCAATTATACATTTGAATGTTTTGGAAGTATAATTAGATTATATTTTTATCATTTAATACATTTTAGGTCATTATAAGTAATTTTATATTTAAATTTGACATAAACACATGTCAATCTTTTGATAGTTTTTACGTTCTTAAAAACCCGCCTTTTGGTTTTAACAATGAGAATTAATTTTAAATTAATTAATGTAACTTATATGTTTTTAATTTGGTAAAATATAATTCATTTTTGAATTCGTAATATCGAAGTTATTTTAGGGTGAATTTTTGGTATTTTTCTAAAAACTTTCAATTTTTGATGAATAGTGAAAACACTGCGTTATTGTTTAAAACCGACTTTTTATTTAAATAAATAATTATTTTATTTAAAATTATTTTAGGTAAAAATAGATACATAATACCTATATATTTTTAATTTAATTCATTGGAGTCATTTTATAATAATATTAGATATATAAAATTTTATTGAACTTTTTACCGTCTTTTACCAACCTTCTAAGAGCATTTGCAAATTTGCATAAAACATAATTTTAACACTTCTATGAATTGAATTTCAAAAATCTGAGAGACATGGTTTATATCATTTAGTGTAATGTGGTTCAATAAGATGAAAATAATTTTTTGTGAATAGTAACTTTTGACTTTTATTTACCACTGTTAAAAGTAAATAGGGTAATTAAGGGTAAAAATGATATTATAATTACCTGAACACATATCCTAATTCTATTTGATAAGTGTAATTCGATCAAAAAAAACCTTAGGAATAAAATATTATCCTTTAGGTCCACTTGGATTAGATCAGGACATTTATTATTATTTAATTTAAAGAAGAGTTAAAAGTGTTAAATTCAAGTTTTCATAAATAAACATTTTAATATAGGGTTATACATAAGATAAATTCGACTATAAATATTCATTATAAATATAAAAATACTTAATACATAACGGTATTTTATTTATAATTTTTAGACATTAAATAATTAAATCTATTTATGACACAATGATGACATAATAAATACCTTTTTAATGAAAGGTTAAAATAATTGATATTATAAATACCCAAATAAATGTAACTTTATACTTTTAATGAATTCCACTAATTTTATAGGTTAATATGACATGTTAGGGTTTATTCACTCAATTGTTTTCTAAGTAATCAATCTTTTATGATTTTAACAAAAAAATACCAAATAGTGTCAAAATTGACATAAAATTGTTTTTAAAACAAATACAATATTATTTGTTGATATAATATTCCTAAAAATATAAGGTTAGGAAAAAGGGATTAAATAATATTATATATTCCATTAATGAACCACTTGAGGTTCTCTTAGAAGTTTAGAGAATGTTTATTAACCATATAGTGTAAGAATACAAGAAGACACGGTAAAAGTTAAACTATTTAACTAAGAGTTAAATCTAAATGATAAGGTTAAAATGGTAACCTAAACTTGTCTAAAACCTATTGGTTGATATTATTTAGATCTATAACCACCTAAGGCACTAAATAAATTCATTTGGAGCCATTATAAACCGAATATGATTGTATAATAAATTAATACTTTAATCTTTTCCTAAAGTGACCCTCACCCCTCTTATAAAAGGGAACCTGCCCTTCTCTCAAATTCACACCTCCAAAGTCATTTGGCTTAGCCAAACCCTACCCAATTATCCTCCCAACTTCCCTAAATTCAACCTAGAGTCATTCCCTTGATCATAAAGCCAACCTAAGGAGCCCTTTTGTTCAAATCAAAAGGAAGAACCTGAAAAATAGGTAAATATTTCATCGCCTCTTTCATGTTCTTTTCTTCTTCAACTTCTTATTTCTTTGTTGTTTCTATTCTAAAATAACAAATCTAGTATATTATATATAATTTAATGTTATTATAAATATGGAACAACCATATTTATTAATCTATCCATCCTATGAATGATAATTTCACCATGTGTGCATACGTACACTGCTAGAATTCTGGGCAGTTGAGCGCGTCAGTATTAGCGGCCACCATTTGGCGGTCTCTAAAAGGGGTATTAACGGCCGCCAAATGGCGGCCGCTAATATTGAAATAAAATTCAGCGGGATTTTTCCCGCCTTTTGGTTGCATGTATTAGCGGCCGCCATTTGGAAGCCGCTAAAGGGTGTATTGGCGTCCGCCAAATGGCAGCCGCTAATACTGAAGTAAAAAAATCAGCGGGATTTTTCCCTCGTCTTCTTCAACAAGACCTGCCACTCCTCCACTTCGCCGCCCGCCGCCGCGCCGCCCCCTGCTGCCCCACCCACGCCTCACCTGCAGCCATCCCGAACACATCAGTGCACCTCAAGTGACCCTATGGTCTCCCCCCGACATCACCCCACCACAAAACGACTCCCCCTAACCAACCCGAACCCTCCCCAGCCACGGTGCATCCGCCATGGCTGGTGAGCCAAGCTTGTGGACGACTTCCGTGTTTCCTACTGCATCACGGACCGAAAATATCTTTTTTTTGGGGTTGATCTTTAGTGACAGGCCAAAAACATCCGCCATTTGGCGGATGCTAGGCGGACGCTAAAGGGATTTAGCGGCCGCCAAATGGCGACCGCTAAAGCACTTATTTCTAGTAGTGGTACGACTTACCGTCTCCACTCCATGGTGTAATTTGTTATTCGACACAATGTTATTTGGATGGATATAATGATATGTAATATATATATATATATATATATATAAATATTTAAAATAACATGATAATGTCTCTTTTAAATTAATATACCATCCAATTCCACACCTTTTAATCATTAAAGAAATGATGTTGTTGCTCGTGCGTACGTACAGAAAACCGTCTCCACAACGCGATGAGATTCATTTCCACATTCACCATTCATCGATGATTATAAAAATATATATTATTAATAAGTATGTAATATATGAAATAATAATGCTACTAGAGATATATATATTTTTATGTATGTACTTTCATATATCTTATTCACTTACTTCCATTCAATACGATATGAAAACAGAAACAACGTTTATGCTTACGTACGGCCTACCGTATCCATAAATGGTGTTTTCCATTTCATATATCTATCTACTATACCTATTTGTATTCTAAATATATATAATATATAAATAAATGTTTATATTCTGGAAGTATTTAAATCATGATCTAAATGATACGATCAAGAATAACAAGTTAAAACATGTACGATAAAGAAAGCAATTATTACCTGAAATGTTAATTTAACATGGAAATAATTATTAAATGGGTAGTATAAAGACATAAATGAATCATTTATGATATAATAAATATGAATATGGTTCTAGTTTAATTTAATAACATACTATGGTCATTATACAGGAGGTTATACGTACCCTCGAACAAAGGAAGTGCAAGGTAAGGGTTAATTTCACAATCTCTTTATTATCCGAGGTTGTTTTTACGTAAGTATCTACTGGGACCTGTTTATCATTCGCATCCGTGTTTAAAAAAATTGTATTTCAAAACATTTTTACTATTTACTAGACAATGGTTTAAATTCATTTATACCCTTTATTGTATTTTTATAAAATGTTTTGAAAGGAATGTTTCCGTCGTTTTCCAAACAAGGTACTTTATGACCTTTTTGACAAAATTAAGGCAACAATGTATTTTTTGACTTATACAGTGGGTGCGGCTATTTTACGCCATTATAAAATCGTCTAATCTTCCCTTAAAATCTTATAATAATATTTCCAAAAAAAAATGTTTTATTTTAAATGGTTTCAAAATAGAAAGATGTATTTCTTTCAAATAGTTTTCATTTCATCTATGTCAACGTCCTTTGATGGATTTTAAACTTGTTTGAAGATGATTTATTATGATACAAATATTCCATATTGTATTGGATGTTTTGTGATATGTTTGACTATGGATGTGTTATTTTTATACCATTCATGGTTTATGGGTAAAGTATTGACATTTTATATGATAGTTTTAATACGATTGTTTATGTTATGTCTAAACCTTTTCATATGAGGAATGCATTGGACTTAGTAAGTGATGGGTGGAGCCCAAAATAGCTCCTTGATGCATCAGTAGGTCTCATGGGACAAACTAGCATCTTGGAACAAGGCTTTGACAAAATCTTATTTGTAGTCTTGGCACAAGGCCTTGACTATGTGGTTATCAAGTCTGGCATTATGCATTCCATCATTATGAAATTGGCTACTGATATTGCACGTGATTATTCGACTAGTAGAATATCCATGTGAGTAAGTAAATGGAATTATTTCGATTTATATTTTCCATATTATGATGAAGTTTAAGTTTAAAAGGCTTTTGTTTTAGTTTTAAACATTTTCTTAAATGTTTATTCTTATTTGTGAAAGTTTCCGCTATATTGTTATCCTTACTGAGAGTATGAGTTCACCCATTTCTTATGTTTTATTTTCTCAGGATCCCAAGTAGTGTTTTATGATTGTGATGCAGGGTTAAGATAAGGGAACAATGGTGTTCTCAAAGGATTATTTATGCTGTGGTGTATGTTAGAAAGTGTAATGTAATGTTCATGTATGTAATCTATTTTCCAAGACTGCTAAATTGATCGGCCTTTCGGGACTTTATTCCTTGTAATCTTTCCAATGCATTAAAATAATGCACCGAATTTGGGATTCTGGGGTCGGGGTGTTACAATTGGTATCATAGGAAGTTTAGCAACAATCTTAGAAATAGATTTAGATAAACTCTGATTAGATAACATTAACCTAATCTAGACTTTGAGGATTAGTATAAAAGAACATTCTAGAATTTTGGTATGTTAGAGATTTTGTGTATTTTCCAAGAAATACATCCCTGTCTGGATATGAGAAAGTAGAGGCGGCTCTGGCATAGATGTAACTAGGGGTAAAACCCAAAAACACCGCTTTGAGCTAGACTTGAATGGGAACTGGTGCACGGCAACGGGCCTTGCTGCACTCTTGGTTAAGAAACTCCCAGGGGATATGCTTAAAATAATTCAAATTTTCATTACAAACCATTATGAAGAATTTATGTGTAAATATGTCAGCAACGAAACCATTTTTATGGTTATGAGACTAGATGTGTGAAAATATTCATTTAATGTTGTGGATTTTTCTAGTTTTTGGATTATACAATCCTAGTGTATTTCGTTATTTAACAGTGGCACTCAGTAGATGGAATGAGAACTCCAACAATACGTATGATCCAAAGAGTAAGAAGGATCATATCTTTCATGCTATTAACCCAACATTTAGAAGGGAAATAATCTCCCACATATTACCAACATATGAAGAAATAGTATCATGTGTTAATAAGATAAGTAAATAATTCTTTGAGTCCTATGGCTTTGAAGGGAAGCAAGAGAAGAAAAGGATGGAAGAGAGAAAGATGGATAAAGGGAAGAGGGGAAAGAAGGATTTTCCTATATGTGATAACTATGGAAAGAATCACCTAAGTAAATTATTGAAGGGAATGAGATTTTTGTATAGGTGTGGAGAAAAAGGACACCAAGTACGTGATTGCAAGGGTATGAAAAAGGTTTCAAAGGTGCAATACTTCTTCTGCAAGGAGTTGGGACACTATGCAAATCAATGTCCTAGTCGTCAGAATATACCGAAAATGATGCTATTGGATAATAATCAAGTTATGATACTACTGGAGATGAAAATGAATGATTAGATTTCTTATGTTGTTATTAATGTATTGTGTCATTTGAGTATTGTATTAATGATGTACATGTTATAATAATTATAGAGTATATAAGGATTGTATTTTAGTACTATTTCATTAAGGACTTGAGATTGTGTGGAACCAAAAAAAGTGACTCAATAGGAGGTTAATATTTTTGGAAAATATATTTTTGAGAAAAAGATAAACCATAATATGGTTCTGATACCGAGGTAGTGATTTTCGACTAATATATTATTGATTTGCATAAATTATATTGGATATTCTCGACTACCTTAAAACTGATTAATGATTTGTATCTTCCATCATTGTTGGAGTATTCAAAATTTTTGGATATAAGGAATATATCTTGTATTCTATAAGTAATAAGGGAGAATAAATGTAATAAATAAGGTTTTATGTCAATTTAGGGTGTTACAGTGTCTTAAAAGAATACATGATTAAGGTATTCACATGTTATTACATAGAAAAAAGAGATCTTCATTATGTTTACCTTCCTTATAAATTTTGGACTGTGAGTTTGGAAAGAAGTGTTTTGGATAATTATAAAGGTTGGAATGGATTATATTTGACATTGGATACTATTTTTAAGGTTAAAACATTTATAAATATTATTTTTGGATTGTTATAAAAAGGACAACCCAAAGGTCGGGTGATAACCCGTCGTGTTCGGCAAGGCCGCGAGACTTGAACCCGCAACCGAAGGCCGGCAAGGGTGGATCACCTACCACTGGCATACGTGATGTATTGGTTTGTATAATGCAGTTTTTTTAAATAGTCTGAAAAATGAATTATAAATTCATTATTTTTGGAACCCTATATGATTAGGATAAATAGAATATTTTTGAATTCTATTATATTTTGGAGTGAAAGATGAGTTTGTGGTAGGAATTAGTTGATGGATGAAACTATACTTGTCAAGTATATATTTTTTCTCTTATTCTATGAATAAATTAATTATTAAACTTTAGGGAAGGGATCATAAAATCAAAAAAGATTTATCCTAATATCTTATGTTTAACTGATGATATTTTAAATCATCATAGATTGATGGCTTTGAGGCCCTTTATTTTACACTTGTTTGTGATTGATGATCTCAATCACTCCCTATAAATATTTACGTTTTTCCTCCAAATATATATCTAAAACTGCCACCAATGTTCTCCTATTCGAAAACACTAATTTGGTGGTGACGTTTTCATTTCCCTTTCCCTCTTATTAAGACTAAATTTTATTAACCGAATTTCCGTTGTGGGATTTCCACAAAGGCATTTTTCTATTTTAACCTTTTATTTTCAAAGATCAATTTAAAATTGCAAGGAAGAAATTTATTGAATGAGGGGATAATGTAACACCCGATGATTTCATAGCACGTTATCTCTTAAAATTAATTCAATAACTTGTGCTACACGAAACACTGAGTTCGAGCGCACCACAACTTACCAAACTAGCTGTTCAAAATGTGGTTATGAATAGTGTTAACTGTATTTTGAAATTTATATACACCATATAATTTTGACATCCATATTATGTGTTTTTAGACATAATATAAGAACAAATTCAATTTTTCAGATAAAGGAAGTTTTTTTAGAAAATGTAATTTTACCTCCTTTTAAGGGAGAACCCTTTTTTAAATCCAATATTTAACACTTTTATATATTGAGTTTGACAAAATAAATTTCTTCTTTAGAATCGGGACATAAAAATTTATTTTTGATAAAATTTTGGTGTTTTTCTGGTAACTTTCATATTTTGGTGAATAGTGAAAAATACTATATTTTAACTGAAAACAACTTTTTTAATAAAAATAATTTATAGTGTTAAATTATACATTTGAATGGTTTGGAAGTATAATTAGATTATATTTTTATCATTTAATACAATTTAGGTCATTATAAGTAATTTCACATTTAAATTTGACTTAAACACATGTCAATCTTTTGATAGTTTTTACTTTCTTAAAAAACTGCTTTTTGGTTTTAACAACGAGAATTAATTTTAAATTAATTAATGTAACTTCTAAATTTTTAATTTGGTAAAATATACTTCATTTTTGAATTCGGAATATCAAAATTGTCTTAGAAAGAATTTTTGGTATTTTTCTGAAAACTTTCAATTTTTGATGAATTGTGAAAACACAGCGTTATTGTTTAAAACTTACTTTTTATTTAAATAATTAATTATTTTATTTAAATTTATTTTAGGTCAAAATAGATACATAATACCTATATATGTTCAATTCAATTAATTGGAGTCATTTTATAATAATATTAGATATATAAAATTTTATTGACCTTCTTACGATCTTTTACCAACCTTCTAGGAGCATTTGCAAATTTGAATAAAACTTAATTTTACCGCTTCTATGAATTTAATTTTAAAAATCTGAGAGACACAGGTGATATCATCATGTAAAATGTGGTTCAATAATATGAAAATATTTTTTTGGTGAATAGTACCTTTTGACTTTTATTTACCACGGTTAAAAGTAAATTGGGTAATTAAGGGTAAAAATGATATTATAATTACCTTAACACATGTCCTAACTCTATTTGATAAGTTTAATTCGATCAAAAAAAACCTTAGGAATAAAATATGATCCTTTAGGCCCACCTGGATTAGATTATGACATTTATTATTATTTAATTTAAAGAAGAGTTAAAAGTACGTTAAATTCAAGTTATCATAACTAAAACATTTTTAATATAAGGTTACACATAAGATAAATTAAACTATAAATATTCATTATAAATATAATAATATTTCCTACATAATTGTATTTTATTTATAATTTTTAGACATTCAATAATTAAATTTATTTATGACACAATGATGACGCAATAAATACCTTTTTTAAAAAAGGTTAAAATAATTGATATTATAAATACCCAAATAAATGTAATTTGAGACTTTTGATGAATTAAACTAATTTTATAGGTCAATGGGACATGTTAGTATTGATTCAATCTATTTCTTTTCGAATTAATCATTCTATTATGATTTTAACAAAAAACAAATACCAAATAGTGTCAAAATTGACATAAATGAGTTTTTAAAACAAACACTATATTATTGGTTGATATAATATTCTTAAAAATATAAGTTTTTTCCAAAGGGCTTAAATAATAATATATATTCCATTAATGAACCACTTGATGTTTTCTTAGAAGTTTAGAGTATGTTTATTAACCATATAGTGTAAGAATACAATAAGACACGACAAAAGTTAAACTATTTAACTAAGAGTTAAATCTAAAAGATAAGGTTAAAATGGTAACCTAAACTTGTCTAAAACCTATTGGTTTAGATTATTTAGACACATAACCACCTGAGGCTCTAAATAAATTCATTTGGGGCCATTATGAACCGAATATGATTGTATAATAAATTAATACTTTAATCTTTTCCTAAAGTGACCCTCACCCCTCTTATAAAAGGGAACTTCCCCTTGTCTCAAATTCAAACCTCCAAAGACATTTTGGATCGGAAAAACCCTACCCAAATCTCCTCCCAAATTCCCTAACTTAAAACTAGAGGCCTTCACTTGATCAGAAATCCAACCTAAGGATCCATTTAGTTCAAATCAAAAGGAAGAACCCCAAGAAGAGGTAAATATTTCATTACCTCTTCCACGGTCTTTTCTTCTTCCACTTCCACTTTCTTTGTTGTTTATATTCTAAAATAATAACTCCAGTATATTATATATAATATGATGTTATTATAAATATGGAAGAACCATATTCATTATTATATCCATCCTATGAATGATAATGTCACCATGCGTGCATACGTACGACTTACCGTCTCCACACTGTGGTGTAATTTGTTATTCGACACAATGTTATTTGGATAAATATAATGATGAGTAATATGTATATAAATAATTAAAATAACAAGATAATTTATCTGTAAAATTAATATACTATCCAATTCCACACCTTTTAATCATTAAGGAAATGATATTATTGCTTGTGCGTACGTACAGATTACCGTCTCCACGACGCGATGAGATTCATTTACACATTCACCATTCATCGATGATTATAAAAATATATATTATTAATAAGTATGTAATATATGAAATAATAATTCTACTGAAGATATATATATTTTTATGTATGTACTTACATATATCTTATTCACTTACATCCATTCAATACGATATGAAAATGGAAACAACGCTTATGCATACGTACGGACTACCGTCTCCATAAACAGTGTTTTCCATTTAATATATTTATCTACTATACATATTTATATTCTAAATATATATGATATATAAATCATGGTTTATATTCTTGAAGTATTTAAATCATGATCTAAATGATACGATCAAGAATAACAAGTTAAAACATGTACGATAAAGAAAGCGATTACTACCCGAAATGTTAATTTAACATGGAAATAAATATTAAATGGGTAGTATAAAGACAAAAATGAATCATGTATGATATAATAAATATGAATATGGTTCTGGTTTAATTTAATAACATACTATGGTCATTATACAGGAGGTTAAACATACCCTCGACCAAAGGAAAGTGAAAGGTATGGGTTAATTTCACAATCTCTTTATTATCCGAGGTTGTTTTTACGTATGTTCTACAGGGACCTCTTTATCATACACATCCGTGTTTCTTAAAAATGTATTTCAATTTTTTTTTAATATTTACTAGATGATGGGTTAAATTCATTTATACCCTTGTTTGGATTTTTAAAAAATGTTTTGAAAGGAATCTTTCCGTCATTTTCCAAATAAGGTACTTTATAACCTTTTCTACAAACTTAAGGTAAGAATGTATTTTTTATCTTATACGGTCAGTGCGGCTATTTTCTGCCGTTATATCATCGTCGAAGCTTCCCTTACAATGTTATAAGAATATTTACAAAACAAATGTTTTTTAAATGGTTTCAAAATAGAAATAGGTATTTCTTTCAAATAATTTTCATTTCATCTATGTCAACGTCGTTTGATGGATTTTAAAGTTATTTGAAGTTGATTTATTATGATACAAATCTTCCATATTGTATTGGAGGTTTTGTGATATGTTTGACTATGGATGTGTAATTTTTAAACCATTCATGGTTTATGGATAAAGTATTGAAATTTATTATGCTAGTTTTAATATGAATGTTTATGTTATGTTTAAACCTTTTCATATGAGGAATGAATTGGACTTAGTAAGTGATGGGTGGAGCCCACTATATCTACTCGATGCATCGGTAGGTCTCATGAGACAAATTATTGTCTTGGCATAAGGCCTTGACAAAATATTATTTGTATTCTTGGAACAAGTCCTTGACTATGTGGTTAGGAAGTCTGGCATTTTGTATTCCATCATTATGAAATTGGCTATTGATATTGCATGTGATTATTTGACTAGTAGAATATCCATGTGAGTAAGTAAATGAAATTATTTTGATTTCTATTTTCCATATTATGATTAAGTTTAAGTTTAAAAGGCTTTTGTTTTAGTTTTATATATTTCCTTAAATGTTTATGAATATTTGTGAAAGTTTCTGCTATATTGTTATCCTTACTGAGCGTTTGAGCTCACCCCTTTCTTATTTTTATTTTCCAAGGATCCCAAGAAGTGTTTTCTGATTGAGATGCTGGGTTAAGCTAAGAAAAAATGGCGTTCTAAAAGGATTATTTATGTTTTGTTTTATGTTAGAAAGTGTAATGTAACATTCATGTATGTAATCTATCTTCCACGACTGCTAAACTGATCTGTCTTTTGGGACTTGATTCCTTGTAATCATGCCAATGTATTAAAATAATGCACTGACTCTGGGATTCTGGGGTCAGGGCGTTACATAGAAGATGGAATATGTTTGTTTAATATTCATAATAACATATCATTATACAAGTGATCATGGAGTTATTACCTAACAATGAAACAACTGATATAGAGGAAGTATACGAAGAAAGAAGTTTGCAGAATCGGTAAAGGATATTACCTCGTCTTCAACGGGCCTCTTCTAAACCTCATTTTAGGGCACTAAAGTTGGTATTTTAAGAAGACCAGGACCTCTAGAATGTTTCTAGGGAAGTTCAAAAGGGGAATGGGCAGGTTTTGGCTGAGTTTGAAAGCTAAAAATGTAGTGAAGAGAAGAGGGAGTAGGTGCCCTTTTATAAGAAAGGAAAGGGGCACTTTTGGAAACCTCCAAAATATTATTTTATAAAAAACTCAAACCACACTTAAAAACCACGAAAAATGAATCATATTCGAAGGTGAGATAAGATAGGGTTGAAATATCTGCAACCAAAAAATTTTAGACATGTTTTTATTTTATTTTAAACCTTATCATTTTGATTTATCCTTATTTAATCTATTTAATTTTATTTGTGGTAATAATATTCTATATTTTAAATGGTTATAAATACTTACTTATGTGTTGTTAATTGTCCATAATTGGATACGTTATGACATTGTTGACCATATAAATTTCAATTTTTAATTTTCAAATATTTTTGTGATTTTTAAATAATTTAATAATATGTTATGTTTATATAATATCAATAGTGTCAATTTTGACACTATTCATTTATTTGAATTTAAATAACATCCACACAGATTGCAGAGTCGAACCAAAATATGTAATAGATTCCTAATATGTCATATTAATCTAGAAAACTCATGTATCACATTAATTAGTTCATGTAATATTTGTTCTAATATTTTTAAAACCATTTATTTTATATTTCTATTAAGAAAGTAATTACTACAACATTTTTGTATAATTATTTAATATACTTATTTGTTGCATAAAAATGAAAAATAAAATATGATGATGAAGATAAATATAATATATTTCATAATAATACTTTTAGTCGAATTTATCTTCTAAAACACCTAGATTTTAAAATGTTATCTTTATTAAATTATGAAGGCGACGACTTTGACATCATTAAAATAATATAAATGTCATAATATGTTTTATAAGGATCGAAATGGTCCACATGTCGACCCTTGGATTCTTATGGTTTAGATATACTCTACCAATAAGGTTTGGTCAAGTGTTTGGTATTTTTGATGAGTATTATTATTTTAATAAAAACTATATTATTGGTTTTTCACTAAATAAGTAATTTCTGCATCATTAATGTATAAGATATTAAGGTAATTATATATTTCTTAAAAATTAAAAATAAATTACCATGATAAAGAAAGAAAATTAGATTTAAAATTATAATTTATAATCAAATTTATTTTCTGTATAACCTTATATTAAAAACAATTTAATTATTAAAGTTTCAGTGAGACATATTTTACTTTTCTTTAAATAAAATAAATTAAATGTCTTAATATAATCTAAGTGGGTTCCAATAGATTCCATTTCGACCCAAGTGTGTTTTAGGGAGAAATATAATCATTTGATTATATTAAGAAAAGTGTTAGGGTAATTTTATAAAATTATTTTTACCCATAATTACCTGATTTACTTTTAACCATGGTAAATAAAATTTAACGTAGTTACTATTAATAATGTCTAAAAAAAAGTTACATATTTACAAAATTTATACCTCCTAATTCCAAATATGGAATCCATTTTTCAAATTCAAAACACAGAAGATGCAGTAATTAATTTAAAATTAACCCCATTGTCGAAAAAACGGGTTTTTGTTTAAAACATTGCGAAAGATTAAAATGTTTTTACCTATGAATTCAATGTAAAATTAATGATAATGACATAAATTATATTAAATGGTAAAAATATGTTATATTAATACTTTTTAACCATTAAATATTACAATTTGACCATATAAATTATCTTGATGAAAAAGTTGTTTTTAATTAAAATTTAGCGGATTTTTACTATTCATCAAAATATTGAAGTTATCAGAAAAATATCAAAAAATTATCCAAAGAAAATTTTTATATTATTATTGCAATGAATAAGTTTATTTTTTCAAATTGAACTTATAAAATTGTCATAAAATAGATTTAATGTGGGTGCGCCATCAAAAGGCGGCAAAACTGCTTTTTTTGAAAAATACTTATTTTATCCGAAAAATTTATTTTGTTCTCATACCATGTTTTAGAAAATGTGTATGATGAATGATAATGTTATAAAATTCAAAATGCGGTTAATACTATTCATAACGGCTAGTTTATATAATATTTTAAAAATATATCATTGTTTAGTGAAACTCGGTATTGCGTACCACACAAGCTATCGAGGAAGGTCGCTCTTGCGTGCAACGCAAGCCAAGTCAGTGTTGCATGTAGTGAGTGATTCCTTTGGTGTTGCATATAACATAATCAAAACTTATTTCATTTATACATTTAAAAAAACTCTACTCAATGTTGTGTAGAATAATTTCTACCAAACCAACTTGAAATTGTGTGTAACACGAGCCAGGAATAGTGTTGCATATACTACAAGCTAATACGGTGTTGCATATAGCGCAAGATAATCTTGGTGTAGCATACAACAGAAGATATATAAGAAATTAAAAATAATATATCTCATAAAATCTTGGGGTGTTTCATTCTACACCCCTTAAAATGAATTTCGCCCTCGAAATTCGTTGGGGTTATAATTGGTTTACTACTTGAAAGTTTCTTTCATAGAAACCCACATCATCAAAAGGAATACTAAAACAAAATTTTCAAAATGTAAAGTATGAAATGTAACGGTTACCCAAATCAACTCATCCCTGGGATTCCTAATTGGAGAACATAGGTGAAAACATCGATATGGAAGAGAAATATAACCATCAAGTTCTGATGGAGAGTGGTAGAGAACATGGCTAAGAAAAAGAAAACAATCACATATCCATAAATTTGTGATGATCTAAGGTACCATCTGTTTCATCGGATATGAGGGTACTAGGAAATTTTTTTGGTTTTCAATATCATTTCCCTAAAGTTAAATAATTTGTTGTAGAATTAGAAGAAATACTTACTAGATTTTGGTACAATCTCAACGGTGTTCATGCCGTGAACAATTTACACTTCACTTCTTAAAGAAATGCAGTTGAATTTGTCATTCGTGAAGTGTTATCAGGTCATGTGATAGAATGATAGGTCATTCCATCTTTCTAAACAAAAAGTTTAGAACATATTATTAAATATGAATAATTCAACCTATAGTGAGATAATACATTAATCTAACAAAATTCAACCATAATATAAATTATACTATCCATAAATGGATAACATTAAAATCCTTCCAAAAATGAAAATATAAAACATTAGGAGGAGGTGAACTAAATATACTTAACCTTTGTCTCCCATATCTCTTTTGGCAGTTCTTGGTTGTCACATTCCAAACATTTGAATACCTTAATCATTTATTCCCTTGAAACATAAATTACCATAGAACCTTAGTGACAACATGAATTCTATCAAAATTAATGCTTTCCATACACTAAATATACCAAAAAAAATTCTATATACTCAAACCATGATATCACTTGGTCCTTTTATCAGTCATGATCTCATTAATACTATCAAACATATTATTTTCTCCTTATCCCTTCATTATGCGCATATCATCTGCTTTCCAAAAATATTTCAATCACTTTTAATGGTTACCGGTACCATATTATTATGGAAAACCACAATGGACCAATACATAGATATTCCAATATACCATAAAAGTACCTCAACAACATTATTCTTGAATTCAAATACATAAACCCTTCAATCCAACCTCTTCAATTATTGACAAGGAATAGGTCCGTCCTCAATTTAGAAGTAACCTCTTAGGTAGGGGCATTGAGTTGGGTAATGCTCGTGTTCTCCACATATAAGACATTGAACTCCATAACAGTCTGTCACTCTATGACCCTTTTCCACACATAGATAACATCTTACCCTCCATTTGAGGTATTCCTCAAGGTTCTTCTTCCCTTCTTCTTGATATGTAGAAAGCTTAATCTTCCTTCCTCTATGTTCCTTACCATGGGAACACGCATAAAAGTCCATCTTCCTCTTATTTGATGACTTAGGAATAGCACTAAAGTTCACCGTATTAATCATATGTCGCGATGACTGATTCATCATAATCACAATATATTTCTCTATAGGCATTATGCAATTTCGTTGCACATAGTCACCAATTTTTCCATCAGATTCAATGTTAACCCAATTATTTCTGGTTCCCTCCATTGAATAAAACCAAAAAAGAATAGTGTGAAAGGCAAAATCATACTTGGAAAACAACATAATCAAGGGGTATTACTTTCAATATCTAACATATTAGGTTTAATCCTAGGTTATTCACGATCTTTATCATAATTATAGTATTGTAACCTATACTTACACTTAACCTTAGGGGAATCCCTAGACATACCTTAGAAATATCTCTAGGGATCTCACTAAAGTTTTCACATCCTAGTTTCCAAAGGTTAACTAAACCTTCACTCTGATACCAATTATAACGACCCAATATTTAAGTACATGGATATTACATTAATTTTGAGGAATGCTTAGTACATAAAAAAAACTGCTGCCCAAAGACCGTATTAGTTTAGTGTCTTTGGAAACTCGGAACATAATCTTCTAATCATGGTGAAAAATCTACAACATCTCCCATAAGGATCTTCCCCTTTTTTTCTTACCTAAAACCATTCATTATATCTTGGGGAAAAGAAAACATAAAAAGGGTGAGCTAAAATTCTCAGTAAGGGTAAACATGGATAACATAAAACAATCCATAAACATTTGAACGTAAAAACAAGAACATAAAACATCAAAATATTGAGCAATGACATAAATATTATCCGTACATAAGGTATAGATCATAAAGGAACATTAATGATGATAAAATATCATGGGAATAAAACATGGAATTGTGGAAAACCATAATTCACATGATATGATTTCCGCAGTAGCCAAGGCATTGCTGCCAAGACCATCATAGTGGACAATGTCCATTACTGAACTAGGTTTACTTGTCGTTCCAACCCTGTATTACTGAACCAGATTTACTTACCATTCCAGCCATGTATATCTCATGAGATATAAATCATTACCCAATATATTGGAGGGAGATATAGGTCCCACCCCTCTCATAATGAAATCATTCGTACGAGTGCCAGAAAATAAAGATAAATCATTCATCATAACCCGACGAATAAATTGGGTTTCCTAAACATCATCTCATCATATAATAATCCATATAAAATAATTGGATATCATTTCACCATAAAAAAAATCAAAACATGTAAATAATAGGTACATTACACTTGAAACATACCCATATTAAATAATTTCATCTTAATTGGAAAACCGTTTTGATAAAACACTTGAAATGAATTCATGAGGAAAATATCATTTCTTCTTCAAAATCATCTTATTTTCTCAAAATGTCGTGTAATATTAAAATAAAATAAGTTAATTGAAAATAAAATTGAAAATTTTTAAAGTAATCTTTATAAAAATAATGCTATATGAAAGTGTAAATATCCGTTCATTCCGTATAAGTTAAAAAAATATTCTCCTCGTACTTTTGTCAAAAAAGTCAAAAATGACCTTGTATGGTAAACAAACGAATGATTCATTCCATACCATGTGGTAAAAGTCAAAAAAGGGTAAAAATGACTTTAAAAATACATGGAAGAATTAATTTTTTTAGAAAACATGGACCTGGATGATAAATATAACCCCAGTAAATAGTTAAGTATAAAAAATCTCAGATAAAAATGAGATTGAATGAATTTACCTTACCTTAGGTTCGATATGATTTGTACATATATTAACCTCCTTTATAATGATTTAAATAATTTCATTGACTTATTATAGAATCATATTCATGTTTATGATATAATATATTCTCATATTCTTATATGTTTATTAGTAACATTTCGTTGTTACTCGTTATTCAGATGTTAACTGCTTTATGTTCTTATTAATATTTTGTCAAATAAATTCTTGTTACTCTTTTTAGGATATAGTTATATCATTTAAATAATGGTATTCATTTAATATATATCATTTTTATTCATTTAATTCATTTATATAATCATTATTCATTGTAGATCATGTAGAACGAATCACATCACATCGTGGAAACAGTAGGCCGTACGTACACACAAGCGACGATATCATTCCCATGAATGTGGAATTGTATTGAAGTGTACGGTGTATAAAATTTCAGAATAAATATCACTTTAAAATAATTATATATAGTTATTTATTCCATCATTATACCCA
The DNA here is from genome assembly GCA_963277665.1 of Viscum album. NCBI lineage: Eukaryota > Viridiplantae > Streptophyta > Magnoliopsida > Santalales > Viscaceae > Viscum > Viscum album. The sequence continues at coordinate 705,584,976 of OY728167.1, read as the reverse complement.
CCCAGGTATGTTGGTGATAAAAAACAGATTACACCACGGTGTGGAGACGGTAAGCCGTACGTACACACGCTTGGTGATTTCATTTTTCATAGGATTGATAGGAGATGGAATATGGTTGTTTCATATTCAAAACAAAATATCAGTATAAAATTGATACTGGAGTTATTACTTAATAATTAATCAAATCATATAGAGGAAGTATAATAATAAAGAAGTTTGAAAGAATCAGTAAAGGATATTACCTCTTCTTCAACGCACCTCTTCTAAACCTCCTATTAGGGCAATAAAGTTGGTCTTTGAAGAATACTGGGACATCTATTATGTTTCTAGGTATGTTAAGAAGGGAAATGGTCAGGTTTTGGCCGAGTTTTAAATCTCAAAACGTAGTAAAGAAAAGAGGGAGTTGGTGCCCTTTTATAAGAGAGGAAAGAGGCACTTTTGGAAACCTCCAAAATATTAATTTATAAAAATCTCAAACCACACTTAAAAACCTCCTAAAATGACTCATATTATAAGCTGAGATGAGATAGGGTTGTAATATCATCAACCAATAAAATTTATACATGTTTTGATTTTACTTTAAACCTTATAATTTTGATTTGTCTTTATTTAATCTATTTAATTTTATTTATGGTAATAATATTCTAAATTTTAAATGGTTATAAATACTTACTTATGTGTTGTTAATTTTCCATAATTGGATACTTTATGAAATTTTTGACCATATAAATTTCAATTTTTAATTTTTTGATATTTTAGTGATTTTTAAACAATTTAATAATATGTTATTTTTATAAAATATCAATAGTGTTAATTTTGACACTATTCATTTATTTGAATTTAAATAACATCCAAACATATGATAGAGTCGAACCAAAACATTAAATAGATTCATAACATGTCATGTCATAGAGAAAATTTGTGGATCACATTAAATAGTTCATATAATATTTAATTTAATATTTTTAAAACCATTTATTTTATATTTCTATTAATAAAATAAATACTACAACATTTTTGTATAATTATTTAATATACTTATTTTTTGCATAAAAATTAAAAATAAAATACTATGAATAAGATAAATCTAATATATTTTATAATAATACTTTTAGTCTAATTTATATTCTAAAACACCCAGCTTTTAAAATGTTATCTTTATTAAATTATGAAGGTGACAAATTTGACATAATTTAAAATAAAATAATATAAATGTCATAATCTGTTTTATAAGGCTCCAAATGGTCCACAAGACGACCCTTGGATGACTAAGGTTTATATATACTCGACAAATAAGTTTTGGTCAAGTGTTTGGTCCTTATGATGGGTATTATTATTTTAATAAAAACTATATTATTGAATTTTCACTAAATAAGTAATTTCTGCATCATTAATGTATAAGATACTAAGGTAATTATATATTTCTTAAAAATTAAACATAAATTACCATGATAAGGAAAAAAAATTTATATTTAAAATGAGTATTTATAATTGAATTTATATTCTGTATTACCTTATATTAAATATAATTTAATTATTAAAGTTTGAGTGAGACATATTTCACTTTGCTTTAGATAAAATAAATTAAATGTCTTAGTCTCATCCAAGTGGGTTCCAATAGATTCCATTTCTACCCAAATGTGTTTTAGGGAGAAATATAATCATCCAATTATATTAATACAAGTGTTAGGATAATTTTATAATATTATTTTTACCCTTAATTACCTGATTTACCTTTAATTGTGGTAAATATAATTTACTGTAGTTACTATTCATAATGTCTAAAAATAAAAGTTGCATATTGACACAGTTTGGAACTCTCTATTCCAAATATGGAATCCATTTTTCCAAATTCAAAATATATAATATGCAGTAATTAATTTAAAATTAATCCTGTTGTCGAAAAAACGTGTTTTTGTTTAAAACATTGCAAAAGATTGAAATGTTTTCACCTATGAATTCATTGTAAAATTAATTATAATGAAATATATTATATTAAATGGTAATAATATATTATAGTTATATGTTATAAACATTCAATATTATAATTTAACCATATAAATTATCTTGATGAAAAAAGTTGTTTTTAATTAAAGTTTGGCGTATTTTTACTATTCATCAAAATATGAAAGTTATCAGAAAAATATCAAAAAATTATCCAAAGTAAATTTTTATATTGTGATTGAAATGAATCATATTATTTTATCAAATTGCACTTATAAACGTGTCAAAAACTAGATTTAATGTGGGTGTGCCATCAAAAGGCGGCAAAACGTCTTTTTTGAAAAATAATTATTTTATATGAAAAATTTAATTTATTCTCATACCATGTTCTAGAAAATGTGTAAGATGAATTATAATGTTATAAAATTCAAAATGTGGTTAATACTATTCATAAAGGCAATTTTATATAATATTTTAAAAATATATCATTATTTAGTGAAACTCAGTATTGCGTACGACACAAGCTATCGAGGAAGGTCGCTCTTACGTGTAACGCCAGCCAAGTCAGTGTTGCTTCTAGTGAAAGATTACTTTGGGGTTGCATATAACATAATAAAAATTTATTTCAATTATACATTGAACAAAATCTATACTCAATGTTGCGTAGAATAATTTCTACCAATTGAACTTGAAATTGTGTGTAACACGAGCCAAGAATAGTGTTGCGTATACTGCTAGCTAATACGGTGTTGCATATAGAGAAATATAATCTTGGTGTAGTGTACAAAAGAAGATATCAAAAAATCAAAAACAATATATCTCATAAAATCTTGGGGTGTTACACCCATCCTCATGGGATACATATGACCACCCATACAATTCTTCTTGGACCGAGCATAAATTCCACCTTTGGTCCCTCGACCTAAGGTTTCCTCTGCGAGAATGTGGTATATTATGGAATTCTTCTGTCCTTATTCACATTGGGTTTTCAACAACAACACCATTTGTCTCCATTGCCTCATCCCAACCTTGTCCGATTTCTATGACCATAAACAAAGGTCTTCCCACGAGAACAACGTATGGATTGATTCACATCCTCATGGGATACGTAAGAACACGCGAACACTTTCTCTCAGGCCCATAAAAAATATCGACATCTTTGGTCTCTTTACCTAAGATTTCCACTAGGATTAAGTGGTGTGGTATAGACTTCATTGTTCTTCATTCACGTCAAGTCTATAATGGATTCACTGTGTACTTACCCCCTTTTAGGGATCTCCCCTTACACTCTTCATCCTATCGTAGGACAATAAACTACATGGGTCCTCCAGAACTACATATGGATTGATTCCAAACCTCACGGGATAAATAGGAATGCCCAATAACTTTCCCTTGGGCCCAACCCCAAATTGGGATGCCTCTGGTCTATGGTCTAAAGAATCCCACTAGGAACACATGGTGTGGTGTGGACTCTTAAGGTCCTCATTCATGTCAGTATATGGATTGTACCAAGTGTTTATTTTATGGATGACAACATCCCCAATGTGTGACTTTAATCTAGGATTATACCCTAGATAAGTTTAGGATACCCCATAATAATTATGGGATGCTTTAGCTTCCCCACCAGAGAGGTTTTCTGTCCCCATTCTTGGTCTCTCACCATAATGAACTTAGAAAAATACTACTAGCTTGGTTCCCATCTTTGTGGGACATGTAGGAACCCCCAGACATTCCATCTCTAGGCCCAGACCAGGTACCTCAAATCCTGCCTACTTTCCAGCACCTTGGCCTGAGGTCCCTATTGGAGGAGTGTGATGTGGTGAAAACTTCCTTCTATACTCATGCATGTAGTGATTACAGTTACTGCATCACATACCCATTTAGAGATCCCTTGTCACTCTCCATGCTACCGTATGACGCTAAAATGCATGGGTCCTTCAGAACTACATATGGCTTGATTCCCTCCCTAGCAGGATACGTAGTGACATCTGGATGTCTAGTTCTTGGATCGAGCCGTGCATTTTTAAAACCTATAATACGGACGTCCTAGCCTCGTCTCCCCACTCGGGACCTTTCATTGCTTCCATCCTAACCATACGACGTTAAAATACATGTCTATCATCCTTATTATCATGACATAAAACTATAGGCCACTCTTGGTTCTCCCCAGATATATTATTTCAGGAAATGAGTAAGATCCTTGACCAGACCGATGTGCTCACCTAATGGTTTTTCATTAGAGTGGCGTAATTTCAAGAGTGTTGGTCTCAATTTTAACAACCCAACACTCCACCCTCAATGCTTTGCATGCACTTTTATTTGGATCCTCATCTTATTTAACATATAAAGGAACCCCTAATATTATGGATGGATAGCCTATGGCTCAATTATTACCATGGGTCAATGTTCTGAAATACCATGGATGAAATTTCGAGTCAGGCCCTGCGTTTCGAACATAGTCATCAGTCATCCCTCATTTTTCCCCATTTCTAGCTATTGAAATAGGGATACTATGTTTCAAACACGGTCAATAGTTATACTTAATTTTCATTTCATCAATACAATGTCCCAAATTTTGGGTATCGTGATTCACACTTTCCACTCCCCTCTGTTTGGATTAATTTTAATGACCCTAGTGTTACCCTGCTCATGCACAAGAGCAAATTGGTAAAGTGGCAATTCGACTGTTCTAAGAACATTATTCTCCAGCCAAGCTTACCTTTTTCTTCCTAGAAACACAGAGTGGTTATTCAAGCCCTAGATTCCCAATGATTGGTTGGAACTCCCATATTCAAATGGGATAACTATGAGGTCATCCCTTATTTCTCACGTCAGGTGCATCCCACATGAGCGTAGGGATAAATTGTCAGATATTTCATGGATATGATGAAAATGAAACAATCAAAATAGATAATGAAACTCATGAACGCAACAAAAATAAGAAATAGAAGTATGAAAGTACATTTATGAGTTCACACAAATTTCAATTCCTAGGGATTGGCCCCTCACATAGATGGGTTGACCTCTTAAATGGAGTGTCCCAGCCCCGCTACTCTCTGGCTCATAGCATCCAGGATCTACTATCTCCTATTAAGCTCATGGTCCTCCTCGATGGAAATGGGGCATAGTTCATCGACCTTGATCTGGACCTGATCCTCGTCGGCTTGGATAATATCCATCTTTTCATAAGCTCACCTCATTTGTTCCTCAACCTATGACAATTGGGCCTTCATTCATGATATGAGTCCCGATTGTGCGTCAAGGAAAGAAGACTATTCATTCACCCAATCCCTTAAGCATTTGATCTAATGATCAACATCATGGTTTCTCTTATTGTTGAACGTCTTCCTCTACTACTAGCTCACACCAAGGCTACAATAGTTTTCCCATATTTTCTCTTCCATATAGTCTCGGATGAGCATATGAGGGTGTTGGGCATCCACTCGTCCAACACATAGTTTGCGGAGCTGGGAATGAAGCCTCCCCATTTGTCTTATCTATTTTTTATGGGGTCTCCCTAATGAATAACATAATCTGCTTCCATGAACAATGAATGATGACCTTTCTATCTTATTCATCGAAATCTATCTCATCCCAATCCTCAGGGTCACCGGGATCATATGCGGGGGATGCCTCTAGGAATTAATTATCAGGATCTTCCTCAAGTTTCTGGTCATATAGGACAGGTCCCATGTAATCCGATTGCTCGCCATCATCAGAATCAACCTTGATGATCTCAGGTTATTCCCTGGTGATGGTCACACTTATATTTGGGAGTGCTGTGATTTGGTTAGTATGGGCATACGCTTCCCCGACCGTCTGTGTTCCTCTGATAAAGGTAGCATCAGGGGCCCCAAACATCCTCACCAATGCGGACCACACTATTTGAAGAATTGTGCATGTGACAATACACAGACATCAGTTGTCCTGGTTCAATGGGAAATAGTTAAACATTCCATGAAGACGACTTACAGATATCAAATAGAAGGTCTCCCCCTTGAGTTGCTGCCACCAAAACCATGAGGTGTGGCCCCCATATATGGTTTGGAAATATGAAGACTCTGAGAAAACCACCATGGAAGTTTTAGCCCTCTTAGATGTGGTAATATACATCATCACAGGTCCAGACCCCGAAGATACATCTACTATTGTGCGGCAGTGGGTTTTGCATATGAGGCTCTCATGTACCAGAAAATTGTCAACTGAGAAGGCCTAGCTGAATGAATATGGACAACAGAGAAATGGTTTAGGGTTTAACTCAAGTGAATCCGCAAACTCTTCCACCTCATTTTTTTCTACCTCACCTTCCTCCATAGGGCTTCCTCTGCTAGCCTCTTCCCCCAAGGAGGACTCTTATGATTCTTCTGGTAGGGGGAATCGCTCCCTCAATTCAGCAGATGAAAAATACAGAGGGAATTTTTGATTTAGCATCACTTTCACCCGATCTATCATTGGACACAGATTACCCCAAGAGTGCATGAAGTCCTCTAACTGACTGATGTATTACTCCCCTTCATCTTGATATACTGAAAAGTTGGTCCTGACAAGACTGATCCCCAACAGATCTATCCCAAGATAGTTCAGATGGTTCCACATATGGAAAGGATTGAGGAATTGTCTGTTAACATCCTATATGTCCCATTCCATGAGGAAAGTAGTGGACTCAAGTACATATATATGGTGTAGCCGTTTCAATAGATCCTGAGTGGGTATCCTATGAAACCCCCTGGGTGGCCTCCCTTCTTGCTGATTTTTCTCCTCTAGGACCGCAGGTCTATCATGGTCACCTTCCAGTCAATCGGTGTAGGTCTCACCACTACTATTTCCCTTCCACCATATGATGTTCTTACTAACTTCTGACCTCAACCTCGAGGTTGAGGAGGTACCCCGTAACTAGCACAGATAGTCCACCACTTCAATATCACCCCTGGGTAAGCTGCCTCCGAACTATTGGAATACTCTTTTACTATCCCATAGATATTTTTGGGTGGAGGAATCTCATTATATATCTCCCATATTCCCTTGTGAAAATGAGAAACATATACCTCATTACACATGGATGGTCCTCATGTCGTACTCCCAAGTAGACCTGCATGGTCATCCTCTGTATGCATCAAAACTACCTCTCAAAATGGTGCGGGGTGTACGGCTCACAGATTCGCTCACGATCAAGCCATGCCACCAAAACTCCATCCTAAAAGTCCAAGTGATATGAAAGATGATCCACAGTTACATGGATTTCATCAGTGAATACACATATTGGAAATGAAAATGTATGGAAGTTGAATCCATCTGCCCTACAGACTCTGTTCAGCACCAACTGTGGGGTCAGCTTGGCCTGGAAACTCCTCACCGCATTTCGAATAGTTGGTTGGATGTCCAATCTGGGAGGGTAAATGGGGTTCCTATACTCATAAGCACCCATATGCACCACTATCCACCTATATAATGTTGGAACTGGGTGTGCAGTGGAAGCCCCAAATAGGTGGAGTTTTATTCTTAAAAAAACCACTGAAGTTCGACGTGAACATGTCGAAGTCAGTGAAGAGCAGCCCATTCAAAGATGAGGACCACATGTGAAGGGTTTTAATCTCAAAATAAACTGTAAAAATACCTTATTTAATTCTGAAGCTGTGCACGATGTATTCTATTTGTTGGCGATCGCTTCTCAATGAATCCAAAGCCAAATTCTTCTAGATCATCCACACACGCATCAAGGAATTTGTAGGAGCACCGTTTTTCATAATCCATGTGCTAGCTTAGAATACCGACGATGCATTCAATGCTCCAACGATCACCACATCGCTTCTCTAGATATTCCTAAGAGAGAGCTCCATCTGAGCTCCTTGGATCTAGAGAACCTCTCTCTAGATCATGGGAGAGAGGAAAGGAGAGAGAATCGCCATGAATAGTACTTGTAAAAATCCCATCCTCTTCTATTTATAGTGGTTAATTAAAATACCTAGTATCGCCTCACCGACCCTGAATAATTAACGCACTATCAACGAAATTTTATGACTACTAAACTGAGCCATAAATATTATTATCATTCTCCTATAATATATGAAAATATATTACATGATAATAATTAAGTCATTAACTTGACTCGTCATTCCCATAAATATTAATTGAACCTTGAATAATTTAATATTCATCAATTAATATTTTTTCATGTATTTACTTAAAACTAGTAAATAAATTTAATAAATAAATTCAATACTCATTATTCTAAACTCGAATAATATGAATTCATTTATTGCATTGGTGATCACCTTTTATTGGACAAATCCCAGACCCATGTGATGAGGCCCACCATGTCCAAAACTCCTATTCAACTGAATATGGCAGATTATTGAATATGCTACTGTGTGTGACCCTCTAGGCCTTTATCCTGACAGTAGTGAATAATATTCACAGAATCAGAGCTTGATCTAGCAACCCATCATTTCCCCTGAAGAGATATGGATTTTCACAGCAGCGACAACCAACCTACTTACACGCACCGTGTAATATAATCTATTTGTCTATAATATATCATAAAGCAGGACGCACACATGTGTCATCGCCCTTTTTCTTGCTTTATTGTTTGTTGATTTAACTGGATGGATTTACCATTGAATTCCATGTAAATGGTCTTATAAAGATACTACCATCCATATCAACATGGTCTGAGATATATTACTTCCATGACCTGGAAGCGACAAATCCTTTCTTGACCATTCAGCCAATGCCATGCCACCAATAACGCACCCAACATAAACTACCACACCATGACTTCATTTCCATTATTTTAATCATTCATAAAAGTGAGAAATCAAATGAAATACATTGTTAATGATCTCAAGTTAGAAGACCACTACACATGATCGTAGACAGGAACATCCAATGACACCCGAAACATGTGGTGTTCCTATTGGCGGGTCAGTTCTCATGATCTCACTACTAGAGATCACCAAGTGTGAACTTCATGAGAAGATGTCTCAATGCTTATGAGCCCCCAGCACCTGGTAGTCAAACATATAGTATGTCCAATCAGTAATATGTATCTAGACCATAGAACTTATATTTAAGATTAATGTCATAGTATCTAGAGGTTCTCATTAGTCATGGAAACTGCTATAACCTTTCGATATGACAACTAGCCTTTGGACATTACCATTTCAATAGTGGATGCAGAAAAGTCTACACTATAATGGTAATATGACATCATACATAGATAACTATATACACGATATGGTAATTAAAATCACTGAATAGTTGGGTCTAGGGCACCCTCTATTTTAACATATAGAAGATGAAGTGGCCCACACACTCTATGCAGATTCTTCCCCTCTCTAATATGCCATAATACATTGTACAACTTTCCCAACACCACAATTTCCCTAATGAAACGTTCCCCTATCTCCAACATGGATTCCATGATGAATGTACTCAGTCAGACGCCCATATTTTTATCTCTCATTTGTAGCAACCAGCCACATATGAGCACTGAGATGAATGTAGCCAAACTAACCACAGGTTGCTACTCAGTAATGGCATTGAACCCCCTTGTCTACCAATGGTTATCCTCCAAGATTCTTTAGTTTTAGTTCTCTTTGTTGTTTTGGTCCCCATTTGGGAAAGTGGGAGGCCTCACTGGAAACTTCCAATCTAAAGTGAAATTTAGAAACCACTTGAACCAGAGCTTGAAATGAGTGTCCCTTACCGATTACTCATCCTCACCCATCACTAGGTCCATCAATGCCTCTTTTAGTCTTTTCATCCACTCTGATTCCTACCATGTATTCTCAATAGGTAGGAAATGTTCATTCATCACCACCAATATCGGAATCCTTGAGATATTGTGAAGGTTATAGAGGCTAATGCTGACCTCCCATGGTGAAGATAAAAGGCGTTAGTACTCAACGACTACATTCTAAAAAACTATGGAATCAGGTGAGTCGGCTGGTAAATATGGAACTTGGAGGCCCATGCCACCTCATACAGGCCCACCCGACTCAGATCCACCCTAAACTTCTTTCAGGAGGCACAGACCTAGTAATACCATGACCAATATTCCTTGAAATTGCCGCCATGGAGAAAGTACCAATAATCAGTCCACCCCTTCTCCAGGTTCCCCAAAGATGCCTTGAGGATGGTGTGGTACTGTGGTGGAGACTCCTCTAGCTGAAACACCTTACCAAAAATGTTGTTAACATGATTATACAAGAATTTAGCACTGACAGGTGTGTGATCCTCCAATATATGATCATTGTCTGCCCTGAAGCACTGCCGCTGGCATGGTGTACTCCTGAACCAATAGGCCTACCCATCCCGACATACATAAGCAATGAGAACATCATACCTCATACTAAAGACATATAGAGGAAATATTTTTCACAGAGGGTAATTCGTCTAGATTTTTGACAACATCCCCACCAGGGTTTCGTGGTCTGAATGACACTACACACATTCCCCAATACCTAGGTTATCTGTCATTTTTATCTCTAGGAAGAATCAGCAAAGACCCACCTTAGGAGATTCTTGATGATCCATTCTGTCCCAAGACGTTATAATTTTTTTTATCCTGGATCACATAGCTCGATCGCCGAGATAGATGACAGAGCTCGACCGCCGAGCTCTGATGAAAACCTCACTGACAAAACTCACATAGCGTGCGATCACAGAGTCAGAGGAATAGATTTTTGGCATAGAGAAAAGACCAACCAATTCACGAAGATCAGTCATTGAGCATGCATAGCTTCACAAATATAGAGCTCAAGCTCAATGATGGGGAGATAGATAAGAAAAAAAGAGGGGTCATCCTCACCTATTTATAGGCGACAACCTCTAAGCTTCGTGGCATGCCAGGCCGCAGTGAGCTTTGCAGTGTTCTCCACCAGTGCATCGCCTACCCGCATTGCAACCCCTCATCACAATCTTGCTTCACTATTTTCATAATCTTTTGGCGATCTACCCTCATAATTTGACACTTTTCCATCAGATATAGGTCTGAGGGGGGGGGGGGGATTTTGGTGCTAAAAATGTGTGAATGGGAAAAATATGCAAGGATAATTACAATATCAAGAGGGGATACTTCATGAATCATCTTTTCAAAGACCTTCATCTCCATAGTCGACGTAAAGCAGAGCCCCCCTCTACGATTGTCATAGAGGAAAGAGGTGGAAGACTCTGCGATTACGATGAAATTGATGAAAGGATTCGCACCTCAAGGGAAAATGATCACCTCTATGAGTCCTTGGAAATTTACAGAAGTCTCTACAAGCGTTTCAGAAGGAATGGAGGAGGCCTCTTCACCATGGAGATGATGACCGTCGACTCCATGGTTACTCAGAACTTGATGCAATCCACCTTTGATGGAAAAGTTAAAACGGCTTCATAGCATGCTGTCAGAGCTTCACGCCACCTCTCGCCTATACATACCAGGCTTTCCTAATACACAAATTATGGATACCCTGAGATTTCTCCTTCTCAGCTCTCAAATCGTGACAATCCATATTCTCTATGAAACATTGAGAAACTGAGCTCTTCAGGGTATGTGAGCATTACGAAATACCTTTCCCTTGGATCATATGCAACCCCTCTTCAAGAAGGGATTCGCTTCATGAAGCCCATGGGATATTGCAATGGAAGGAGATCCCTATGGGAACTGAGGTCTTCTCAAAGAACTCGCGCTTTGAGAAATACCTTCCATGCACATGTGGAACCCATGCTAAGGCAGGATCACTGTGCTTCGCGAAGTACATTGCTTCACAATACCACACATTGCAAGGCACACATGCTCTATGAAGTTCTACTTCGTGAAAGCACTTGCGAATTGGAAGGCACCCTTTATATGAATGTATACTCTATACCTGGGATCTTACACTCCACTTCACAAAGCATACCCCTCCACGGAGTCTCTCCACTGTGTAGAGCATTAGAGCTTCTCAAGGTCTCTTCCTATTAACCCATTTTCTTCACAAACCCTTCTTCCGTATGACCCTATATGTTTGTACAAAGTCATTTCAAAGACCCTTGGGTGGTGATTCATATTACATTTCTTAGCCTCATGATTCTTCGTATAGGCATGTTAATAGCTATTGCTTCTTTGCATAGTCATGCTAACGTGATCCCCTCAACGGATCACTCCACAACCCCATATCCACACGGCCTTGCCAGTGCCTTCCCTTAACCAAGGTTTAAAGTGCACTAGTTATGTAATTACTAGGGTTGGGGATTGAATCCTAGTCATCCAAGATGCAGGATGTTAAGCAGCCAAGCATCATCATCCCCAAAAAATGACGTTATATTGTGGCCTCACCTCGTGCAATATACACAGGTTACCTAGCCTCAGACATTTTCCATACCCACTGGTCTCCCTAGGAGTGAGATCTTCTTCACATGGAATAAGATCTTCCTGGAATTGAATGAAATCAATTCACAGGTGAGGGAAACCATCTGGTTGTAAGACCCTATCTTTTCTTGCGAGATGTAGCATCTTTACTCCACCTCTCTTATTCAGTGCACAAAGACCAGAAGAGATATGGGTATAGGGGGCTCGATACCCCATTCATATCCTTTTTGTATTTATCTCTATAGGGCCTCCATCCTGGAGTATGTACCAATCTCCATATCATTTGGGTTCTACCCATGGGTATGCTACATTCCATTCCACATAGGCACACCTTTCATGACATGATCGTCAGGTCCTTTTTACCTCTTTTTTCTCATACCGAGCATGACTCATGTGGTCTTAGAGCAAGGATAGACCATGGAATAATCTTTGAGCCACCTTAGTGTGTAATCCCCATCCCTTACCTCCGAACTACGTGGAATTTGACCCTTTACCCATTCAAGGAAAGGTTCATAGGAGGCCTCCCAAAAGTTCAAGACCGTCATCCATCTATCTCGACCACCTTACATTGGATCACCCTCATCCCGCATGATGTTAAACTGTATGCTCCTTTTCTTCCAACATGATTCTAAACTGTATTCTTTTGAACTACGTGGGTTTTAATCCTTGTCTCCTAGGTAGGGTACATAGGAAGACACCCTATGGTTCAAACCCAAATGATGGTAAACCTATTCTAACTACGTGGGTTTTGATCCTTGTATCCTAGGAAGGGTACATAGGAATCCTCCCTGAGGTTCAACCCTAAACAATAGTAAACCTATTTGAACTATGTGGGGTTTTATCCTTGTCTCCAAGGCAGGGTATATAAGAAGCCTCCCTAAGGTTCAACCCTAAACATTGGTAAACCTATTCAAAATACATGGGTTTTGGTCCTTGTATCATATTCAAGGTAGGTAGGACGCCTCCCTAAGGTTCATCACGAAATAATGGTAAACCTATTCAAACACTAGAGGTTTTGATCTTTCTCTCCTATGTAGGGTACATAGGATGACTCCTTTAGGTTTAGCCACAAAAATGGTAAACCTATTCGAACAATGTGGGTTTTGATCATTTCCTCCTAGGTAGGGTACGTAGGAAGCCTCCCTAGGGTTCAAACCCGAACAATAATAAAATTTGGTGTCCAATTTTCTAGGACCCATATCCTTGGTCTATACTTTAGTGACATGAGACCAACTCTCTGGCATCCAACCACGCGTAACCCTCATCATGTCATCAGGTCACTGTAATTTGTGTACAACTGGATCCCATTCCACAACCTGAAATATGTGGAATTTTATTACCTATAATAGGGATACGTATGAAGCCTCCCTGAGGTTCAATCCCATCACTCATGTCTCATCCTGGTCTCTCCCTTGAGCCTTTTTGTTTTGGGAAGGTCATGCCTCGACCTAGAGGTTCTACTTCCTCCTAGTCCCATCCACGTGTCCATCATTATGAGATGTCTCCTTAAGTGTCCCATCATCCCACCAAACTATGTGGACATTGATTCCCCTCCACATGAATATGTAGGAATCCTCTCTGAGGTTCAATACCAACACCAATGCCATCTTCACATTGGTTCCATCCCATTACTCTCATCCACTTCATTCCACCATCCATAATCCATCCAGATTTCTACCCGGGATTCCACATCCTGATGAGATAACTCCATTACCTTAGGTAGATAACCATGTATAAGCCCCAAAACGTCCATAAACATCCAACCAAGTGTGTCCCTATTGTGATGGGACACTAACCATGCTTATGTCCCAACATGTCTTCAGGTTATTATCCTTTGTGTACACCCCGATTCATCACCTATTTGAACTACATGGGTTTTGATCCCTATCTTATAAACATGGTACATAGGAGGCCTCCATGAGGCTCAATCCAAATCAATGGTAAACCTTGGTGTCCCCCTCATCAGGACCCAAGCATCCTCGAATTCGTCCCCATTGGACGATTTGATCCACCCCTCCAATAAACCCCTCAAGTGATCCCACCAAGGGATGTAACCATCTGATACACTCCCATCAGTGTTATGATCAGTCTGATCTATCTACACTAGATGCTAAACTCGGGGTATTCCCTGAGATGACATGGGTATATGATGAAATCCTCAGGGACATGCCCATGGAAAACAATTCCCCGCACTCAACGTTGGATGCCTCGGGCTTCCACACCTTTAAGAAGCCCTATTATAATGGGAAGAAACCCGTACACATCAGTGTTTTGGCATCCAAACACGTTGGTGATGTCCAACGTGAACACTCCCCCAATCAAATGTTTCTTTCCCTGACTTGACCCCGTGAAATGTACTGATAGATGAAGTGTAGTCAACCGCCTCACATGAAGATATGACACCAGAGAGGAGTTTCCCGAATAACATATTTAATCATTAACAGAGACCCAGACTAGGTGACGAGTTCCGAGGAGGGATCCATGGAAGGAGGAACCAAGATCCCATCACCCCATTTCGATCAAGAAGAAAATTTCCTTGAATAAGCGACAGATGTCACCCGCCTTTGGAAAGTGGGAGTGCGGGGCAACAACCCACACGTCCCAATGGATGGATGCGCGCCCTGACGAAAGCATCAGAAATAGAGACCAAAACAAGTCATGAAGTTAATACACACTATTAAATGTAATTAAATATCATGAGTCCCAATTACACATCATTAATTGAGTCAATGGTTCAAATCTACGAACAAGATTCGCTCAGATTCAAAAAACACAAAGGCATCCTCAAATCGGGATTACATGTTGTGTAAACACATTCCTCATCCTTAATCTTGTGGGGGAAGATCCCAATTAAAGTCCATAAATTTATGATATGATTTCTACTGGTGAGGAGGAGTCTGGATGAGAAGGAAGCTGTGGACGTCACCTACTTCTTTAGTATTTATATTTATTTTATTTTTTATTTTAGTTTTCTTTTCCCATGTTGCACAAATGATTATTTTTAATTAATGTTTTTCATTTTATTCTTCCACACCTCTTAATATTTCAACCCTAATATCATTCATTATTAATTCCATCTTCTGTAAAGATCTATTTCCAATTTACAATGGAAAGTGGCTAACCCAGGGATTATCCTTGGGGGAGGTTTTGAAACATTATTTATTATTGTTCTTAAATTATACATGTTTTAACCTATTAATGGTGGATGAGAGAAATATTGCATGGGTGTGGATATCATCAATAATGAAACTATTTTCAATTCCAGTGCTTATGTTTTATTAATTTTATCCATCCATTATGTTAGGAAAATTATTCATACAATGGAGTTGGGGTTTCCTTAAGTAATGAAAAGACATACTGTGGAGCCGAGATTTTTAGGAATAACATTCTTAGTTGAGGTGTTATCCTATTTTAATACTGGAAGAGGTGTGGTTTGGTGTGACTAAGTGATTCTAAAATCACACACTAAATAAATCAAACAATAGTAATTCATTATCTATGTTTCATAAAATGAATTATCAAATCGAATTTATAAAAAAAATAAATAATGAATTAATCTACGTTATCCAACTCTAGGATCAAGTTCATTATTCCCTAATTCCATTCTATTTGATTCTACATTTTCACTTAGATTTAATGATTTCATTTCATTATATTAATTTCATGTTTTCTTAAAAAAACCATGTTTTCAATAAATAATAATAAAACCAAAAAGATATAGATTAGGTGAATTAGAAATTAGTGATTGAATAGTCTATGATGATCCTTAAGTGAGATGACCCGGACCGACCTCTGTGATGAGTTTTGAAAATACATTTTCTTTTTATGTGTCCCATGAAAAATTTTAATCAAAATTGGTTCTGTTTCTGGGGAGCTAGACATTTATTATGATCACTGATGTGGCCTTAAAAACACATGTTTTGCAACATATTTTTCATTAATTATTAATGATTTAATTTTTTATTCTTGTACTTTATACTAAATAATAACACTTTATTATTATTATTATTATTAAATCTATTATTTAATCAGTTTTTATAATTAATAGTGTATTTTAAGCTTTAAATTAGTTAATTTATGTGTTACTTTAAATTTATAGTCTAATAACTTTTTATTTAATTAGATGATTTTGTTTGCATATTTAATAATTTAACATTTATTAGTTATTTAATTAATATTTTTGTTGCACTTAAATAATGATGTTTTTATTTGACATCTCACGTGTTAAATATTAATTAATTGAAATAATTTAATCTAATTGTTAGATGTTTTTTTACAATTAATTTATTATAATTTTAGTTTTATAAATTTACTATTTTTTTTAATTATCTTTAATATATTTTCTTTAATTAAATAAATTATATAATAAAAAATTAAATAACTTGTTCCTTTAAATTATTTAGTTTGTTTTTAGTAGTTATTTATAGTTTAACTTTGTTTTATAATTGAATAATTTAATTCAATTTTATTTTAGAAGATGATAATAATTTAACTTATGTTTAATAGGTTTCATAAATTTATTAAAGTATATGTTGTATTTAAATTTTAAAATGTTTTAAATTAAGATTTAGTTTTTATTAATTATTTTGTGCATATGTTATTTAAGTTTTAATTTATTCTATCCCTTATTTTGCAGGTTCACAGGTCGTCCCGGTCATGGTGCCACACACCGTTCCCATACGGTCTCACCATAACCTTTGCCACAGTCTCCTTCATTCACTGTGGCACCCTAACTTATCTTACTGTCTCACCGTATTCCTCTTACGATGTCTCCTACTACCGGTTCTTTTCCTCACGGTCTCACTGTGTCTTTTCCACTATTTCTTCACGCGTCGTTTCGTGTTGTTTTTTCCCTGCTACCGTATCCCTTTCACGGTTTCACTAAAGACCCTAGCACCGTTTCCATCACACACCACAAATTTTTCCACCATTCTCATCCCTCCAACCACCATTACAACTCTATTCATCTCACCAGTGCCTCTTCATCATCATCCAGATTCAGATTCAATCAGAAACTTAGCATCGAAAAAAAAGTATTTCGAAAAAAGATTAGATTTGAGAAACCCTTATTTGAGCTTGAAGATGAATAACATCTTCACCTATTACAAACCAATTTTTCACCACTATAGATCTGGAGACTCAACTTCTACAGACTGAAAATTGCGACTGGAATGAGGGCTACTATCATGAACAAGAGTCATTATGACGCCACGAGTAGCGCTGCACCGGAGTCGAACCAGAAGAAGAGTTTCCACCTTGTTTCACCCTTCCCCTACCGTCGATTTTTCTCACTACCTTGAATGCCCCTGCAATTCAGAGTTTCCTCTACCGTGCCTGAACTAGGACCGTAGAACAGAGGAGAAGTTCCCTATTGGACCACGCCGCCATCGTAGTGTTGTTCAGAAACCATTGTTTGAAACCCGCGGTCATGGAGACAAGGAGAAAGAGGTTCCTTGAGGAGTTCCATCCGAGCCGTGATGGAGCTACGAGCTGAATGAGGAGGAAGATATGGAACTGAGTCATGTTGTCTGCCATTGATGCATCGCGATGAAGAATGAATCTACCTTGAGGAGTTCCGCTGGAGGATGTTGACGCCGTCGAACCCCATCTCGCCGTCGCTGTTTTGTTGGATGGGCAGGATGCCACTGGTCCGCTGAAGGGGATTCGATCCTCTTGATCTCGCCATGTAGCTAGAGGATTAGCAGGCCACCGGTACTATGCGAGGAGGCTTCCTCTAGAAGCCGTCAAAACTCTCCCCCATGTGCGCCGGTATTAGGGGGGAGAAGATAAAAAAACTAATTAATCTAATCTAAAAAGAAAACTTAAAAGATAATAATAAAGTTACTAATAAAAATTAATTAAATCAAGTTTATAAAATTAGAATTAATTAACCTATAATTATTATTATTAATTAATAAAAACATTAATAATTAAATTAAATACATTACTATAGGTTATTTTTTTATCTAAATAGTTCTAAAATTTTTTATTTGTAAATATTTATCAGTAATAACTTAAATGTTGTTTAATTAATTTTATAAAATATTTATAACAAAATAAATAAATTTAGGTAACTAAATAAATAATCTAATCATTGTTCTTAATAGAATAAAATAAATACATTTTAACAGATAACTATTAATATAAATCAAATAACATTCAATCTTAAATTAGTTAAGTAAATAATTAATTATTTGTAATAATTAACTTTTTTTATTCTCTATTCTCAATTATGAAGGTTCATTCAAAGGATGTTTATACATCCAGATTCACACAACTAACTCAATGGGAGTTAGTTACGGGAGGAAAATTAGTGCGACGTGCCTGTCGTGAAAAAACCACACTTGTGCGGTACACAACTAAGGGACTTCTGAAGTCGGTGGAAGCATGAAGTGATGTGCAGTAGATTATAGCAAGGTATTAAAATAGAGATGCAACATGATTTGAAGTGGGATTCTCATTCCCATTCCACGATCACATCCATTCGAGTTCATAGGAAAGCCTCTCATTTATTTCATGCCATACTTTTCGAGAGCGGAGACTCCCAGGAGATGATAGAGCAGACATGGATGCGAAGGAGCCCGAGGCAGACCATCACTGAGGGAGTTCTTTTTCCTACTTGTACTTAGATTCACAGTACTCTATAATCCATTATTTTTCATTTCTTTAATCAAGATGATCAAAGGATGAATTGTCTTAGCTCGAGAATTCAACTCTATTTGTTAATCTTTAAGACTTCTTCATTCACTATACATTTTTCAAAATCGTATTCAATTGGAAAGATTGATTAATGATTATCTGTTTAGTTGCTTCACACCTCAATTGTTTTCTTAATTCATTTATTCAAGATCAAATGTAAAGTTAGTTCTTGAAAACATTTTCGAAGCATTAATGTCTTTACATCTAGAAATTTACGGCGAGTTTATTTCCGAATGTTATCATTTTATAATTTTCAAAAAGTTTAACTCAAGTTGTAGTGGAGAACTCTTAAAATAAGGTTTACTATGTGTTTAGTTTCCCAGAGAGGGAGATTTTCACCTTTTTTTCTTGAGGTATGATTCAATAAAGTGTATTGGGGAATATATCCTTTAAGCCAGTAGTTTGTAATTCTCGAGTGATACATTTGATCTGCTCCTTCGACCTTGCTGCTTTATTCTAGTATTTTGTTTACTTATGTAATCTTAACTATATTTCTTAGTTCATCATTATTCTGGTAACTAATTTAGTCTATTTTCTTAAAGAAAAGTACAAAAAAAAATTGAAAAGAAAAAAAAATCGAAAGATGTTTACCTCATTGCTGAAAACAGCAAGGTTTTTAGTTTTAAAACCTTAGAATTCACTCACCTGCCTTCTCTATGGATTGACCTTTCACCACCGTGACAGTGTAGGTTTTTAAATGTAATTTTGAGGGTCGTGATGACCTCCGACCTCATCAATCACATTTTATAATTTCACATTTTTGTAAATATTTTCCATTTCTTATTTATTTTAAAAATACATAAAAAACCATTTCTCATGATGTATTCAAATTAAAATTATTATTCATGGGATGATTACTTAGAGGGGTATGGACAAAAAAATAGATTATATAGAGGAAGAAATCCAATTATGTGGTGATTATCTTATTATAATTTTCAAACAATTGAAAATATTCCAAGATATATGGATCTCACCATAATGTTTGATGATCATGATTAATGAACATCGAACTTACTTGCAACGATTCAAGGAAATGTAAGAAGTGATAGTGGTATTCCCCAATTTCACTAAAGACGTCCAAGAATTTGAGGTCAGACTGGAGGTGGAGGATCCTGAATACCTAAATTCAACTTCCACCATCCAACTCCATGATGCACATTCAATTAAAGACGAGATTAAATACAAACCGAATTAGGGAGATGAAAAATTATTGAACTCAAATTCATTTGTATGATTGAATATACATTTATTATTACTCCCAGGTGTTTTGAATTTTCAGAATTGGATTAACATTATTTTTCCATAGAGGATGAAGTGGAAAAAGAAATTTCAACTATTGAGGAACACCTGACGCTCTTTAAAGAAATTGAATATTTATGAGAGGGAGTAAAATAGTATATCTCAGTGGGTCTTCATTAATAAAAAAATATAGAAGCTAAAAACATTAAATGGGGGTATTTTAAAACACATGTATAGAAACCACAAGATTGGGAAGAAGGTGTTGCACAAGTAGCAATAAAGGAGGAGGGGGTTCCATACTTTATCATACCCCCTCCATGCAAGCTATACCACATTGTGAAGGGAGCGGATCTAGTGTACTATATACATGGAATTATCCACAATAAGAAATAATAAATTCATGCTGGGAATAACAACATGTGGTGGTTCACGTCAATGAAACTCCACCCACAAACTAAATTTGGATAATAGCACATACTTCCCTTTGCAGGTAGTAAAAATTCAGGAGCCACTTATGAGATCATATCAAGATTTATCTTTACATGATTTCTAGAAATTTAGATTTCAATTTCAATTTTTGGTGTAGTTTAGCATGTATCCTCACTCTCTATTATATTTTTTAGCATAAATGAAATGATCCTTGCGATTAATTGTGTAATTATATTTTCAAGGTTCATACTCGTAGAAGGTAGCCTCAAATATTGGAATATAAGGACTATGCTTCATGGAAAAGGGAGATTATTTTCATTTTCTCTCTTTTTTAACTCCTTAATTTTTATGTGAAAAACCTGTTCTGAGTTTTGAAAGTTATAATTTCATACCAATTAATAGATTCATTATTTAATTGACTTATCTACGAGACATGAGTTTCTTATTAATCTAGTGATGCCATGTTTTAGATTTTAATGTTAATGAAAATTAATGAGTAAAATGAAGAATTGGATTATTAGAATGAAGCATGAATATCAAAATATGGACTTGTGATATGATAAGATTATTTGATTCATATAAATGAAATTTACCTAACAGTTTTCATTCATTGAATTTATGAAATTCTTGTGAATTGATATGATATTATTATCAATTCCATAAGATATTGTCACAAATCATATTCCCATACCTAAGAGGATTTATTGACTAATTACTTATTATTTTTATTGATCATATTTCTTAAGAGCTCTTGGGACATGCCACCTAGAAGAAGATATATTTGAACTTGTCAAAATACTGACTGGAAAATCCATATTTAAAATGATTGAGGTATCTTGTGAAAAGTATTTATCATTAAATACAACCATTATATTAATCCTTATTTAGTCTATAAATATCTGGAATGACCATTATAGGAATAATCCATGTTTTAAGATATTTTATCCATTCTTACCCTACTCTTGATATTTTCTCGATATTTTAATGTTCATGTGTGGGGGTGAAGGGTGTCGATGTTGAAGGAATGACTAAATTATTAGGAAAAAGTATGGGGTGATTATTATTGGAATAAATTATTGTTTTTTATTCATCCACAATACTGCATTTTTTTCCACTCTTAAATTAAAAAAATTAAAAAATGACACAAATAACCAAAAAAATGAGAAAAATTGCTTCTGGATTGGGAAAACAAAAATAATTACTAGAACTATGATTTTTATCATATGTGCTTAGGTGGTGGATTTGAGGTTTTTTATAATCATAAATTACATAAAAAAGAGGAATGGTTCTTTGAAAAATAAAAAAAGAACAAAAGTAATAAAAATATTCAAGAGGGTGCACAAATCTTTCATTATTCTTTTTTTATCACTTCTATTTATTTATGATTTACGGGAAGTGGGTGATGTTAAATTAAAGGGTATAACTTCATTACATTTATATTTTTTATACCATTAATTGTATTTAAGAGATAAACCTCCTCCTTGAACATTAATTTTTAAAGCATCAAATCTTATCTACCTTAAGGATTAGAGTAATTTATACCTTTATTACAAGTCCTAATGATTTTATGTGCCTTTTTAAATTAAAAAGTGGAGAATTTATTTCCTTTAAAAGTCTAATAATAAGGATAATTTTCTCTTGATATGATAATAAATCCACTTTAATTGAATTATAAGATATGAGAGGGAATATTCATGTGAGTAAATCATGACGTGGAATGTTAAATAATAATGAATTGAAGAGAACAAATGAATTAAAGAAAATGTACATAAGTTTTCCATTGGGAAAAGTAATATAAATTAGGTAATTTGTTCTTTGAAAAATGGAAAATAAAATTGATATTTTATGTGAAATTTTACTATTTTATTGGAAATTAAGAAAGGTTTGTGTTTATTTTTTTTTAAATTTGAATATTTGTAACATTTTTGCCCTCTGATTTTCAATGTTTAGACTTTATTTTTGAAGAAAAGCTTCATTTAAGTGTATGTTAATTAATATAGCTAAAAATTTCCTCATTTTTAAAAGAATTTCAATTATTTAAACCCTAAAAATTAATCAATTTTAGATGGTTTTCATTATTTTAATATTTTGGGATGTTTTGGGCTAAAATTGTAAAATTTATGAATACTGGAAATTTGACATATTTTAATCACTTTGGTAATTTTAGCATAAATTTTAAAACATAGATCAAATTAATGTTATTAATGTTTTAGAGAGAAGTTTTCTTATGATGGGGAGGAGGATTTTGGATGAGAAGGATGTTCTGGACGTTAGCTACTACTTTTGTATTTATCTTTATATTCTTTTTTATTTTAGTTTTCTTTTCCCATGTAATGAAAATTATTATTTTTAATTAAAGTGTTTCATTTTATTCTTCCATACCACTAACAATACCATCCCTAATATCATTATTTTTCTCTTCCATCTGCCAACATGATATATGTTCATTTTGAAATAGAAATTAACTAACCCGAGGTTTGGCTGTGAGAGAGGTTTTGAAGCGTTCATTAATATTGATCTTCTATTAAACATGTTTTTAATATAATTTTGGTGGATGTGAGAATATTACATGGGTGTGGTGGTTATCCACCATGAAACTATTTTCAAATCCATTAATTTTATTTGATTAATTATTTTTCCCCACTTTTTCTTGGGAAAAGCCTTCATATAGTGGAGTTGGGGTTGCCTTATGGGATGAAACAACTTATGGTGAAGCCAGGGTTTTAAGGAATAACATTCTCAAGTTAGGTCTTATCCTATTTGAATATTGGAGGAGGTGGGATTTGGTGTGTCGAATGCATAATATTATCACACACTCAATAAATCAAATGAAATTAATTCATTAATCAGGTTTAGTAAATTTAATTATCATATTTTATTTAAGAAGTAAATAAATAATGAATGGACCAGAATTATCCAACTCTTGGACCAAGTTCTTTATTACCTAATTTTATTCTACCTGCATCTACATTGGAATTAGTATTGAAAATTTTCATTTCATTATTTTAATTTCAATTTTTCCAAAACCAAATCCATCTTTTCAATAAATAATAAAAAACTAAAAAGATTTAGAATAGGTGAATTATAAATTAGTGATTTAATCGACTGCGATTATCCTCAAGTGAGACGACCATGGTTCACCACTATTCTTTATTAGGAAAATAAATTTTATTTTTCCATAACCAATGATAGTCGTGCCTCAATTATGGATACTTATATTATCATATCTACATCTTATAAAAATAATTTATGGATCTTTAGAAAGAAAAAACCAAAAATTCTCATTGATGAACATTTACGCTTCTTCAGGTATCCTACTTATACTTGATTTTTTCCTTTGATATATTTATGTACAAACTAAGTCTTCTTGGATAAGACTAGGGAATTATGGAAGTTATTTGGGAATGTCATGGATGAAAAAAAAATTTGTGTGTGAATAGGATAAGAGAGGGGCTGGCCTTTTATAAGTAAGGTGAATGACACACTAGTAATGTTTTGAATATATTTAATCATACCCACTTCATTATTATTCCAAAATCCTCCTCAATTATTCATTATATAAAATATAGTATATATGGTAGAAATTTGGACAAAATATAGGTATTGTAAAATTTTGTAGGTCATTGTTTACACTTATCTTCTTAGTTTAACTCCTCTGTTAATCAGTTTTTCCTTAACTGTGGAAATTAATAATTACTGATTTCACTATTAATTATGTTAAAAAATTATTTTAACCTAATCAGACATTATAAATTATTCAGATTCAAAATAATGAAACCATATTTCCAAATTCCATTCACATAATTTAAAAAATTTACCTTCAAATTATTCCAACATGCATAACAAGAATTTTGGTTTTTAAGTACAAAATTTTCAAAAGTTTATAATTTTTTGATGAAATTTAAAGAGAAAAATTATTCAACTGAACTAAATTGAATTAATTGATATAAAATTGAAATATTTTTAATTTAAAACTAATTATAAATAATTTAACATTATATATAATTTAATTGGAAATTTAGTTTTCAATTAATATTTAGTAATTTTCAAAATTAATTAAAAAATTATTCTTTTCTGAAAATTTTCCAACATTCACCGCAAGATAAAATTAATATTAGGATTTATAAAATATTATTTAATTTATAAAATTACTTTTTAAAAATTTTAAAAAATTACTTTTAATATAAGTGTGAAAAATGCAACGAAACTTCTTTTTAAAAAAATATTGTTTTTAAGGTTAAATTTGAATTTATTATTATTTATTGTCTAGAAGGTACATAATATGACTGTTTGGAATTTTATTGAGTATATAATATATAAATTTCATTAAAATCATTCAGAAAAAGTTGTTTTTATAATTTATTGAGGCATGCATGTTTTTTCACAGAATAATAGTTTTCCCGAAAAATAATTTTCTTCATTTTCAAATGGTTCTTAATTTCACTCTTAATTAAATTTTCATCATAGAATTTATCTAACATACATGTGTAAACAATCAATTAATAATTTATTTAATATTTTCCAAACCTGAGTTTTCAATGAATATATGATAACTACCATATTATATTTTTAATATTTAAATAATATGTCACATTTCATTTTAAATCTAGTATTACATGTAACACAAGATAAACTTAGTGTTTCATGTAATGAAAGCTATCCAAAAATTTAAATAAATTTGAAAGAAACATTTCATAAAATCATGGGATTTTACTTTTCATGTTCCAAAAAGGAGTAGTTGTGCATCAATTAAAGGTGGATGTAAGTTTTTCATGGGCATCCCCAAGACTATTATTGATGTTTGAAGGTTCATTGGTCATATAGGATATTATATGAGATTTTTAGCTGAAATATATCAGGATGAAGGCCCTCGATCATCCTCGACTAGAAATGATCAGGTGTTCCTGTGGAATGACCAGTGTCAGGATGATTTCAAGTACCAAAAGTTGAAATTTACATGTTCTCAAGTTCTTTATTTTACAGAAGAAGGTGTTCATTTCGAGGTTTTTGGTGACCCATCATGTCATGGTTTTGGAAATTTTTTTATGATCCACATATTATTTCATTTGTATGGATCACAATATTTACATACATATTAGAGTAACTATACAACACATGATATTGAGTTGGTAGAAGTCTTCTTTTCCATGATATTGTGGTGACGTTACTTCATCTATGAGAATTTGGTGGTCATTACTGATTAAAATATAATGATGTATGTATTCTCAAAGAATGAATTGAACTTACAACAATTATGGTGGATGGATTTATTATATATGTATGTCTTATATATTATATATACATTACGAAAGGGTAGTGTTGTAGATAATTTACAGGACAAGAAGTCATGAAGTGATACTATGTGTCAATCTGAAGATTCTTGGAGGGTAATGGGATATCTACCAGGGATACATCTCAATATGGGATAGGTTTTAGGCTGAGGTTGTTTTTTCATATGGCGGTGTAATTATATTTACATTAGTAGGTGGTTGAATATTAGCTGAGGGATTCATTGGTGGAGTATTGGGGAGATATACTTGTTTTCAGTGATACCAATGATGTTTGGTTTGAAGATGAAAAACATTGGGCATCCTTCAAAGGGAATCATTTCATCCCCTTTTTGATGAAATATATAGTTCTCCATTAGTACCACAGATCACTATTGGTGGTATATCCTAGTTTAAAAAAGATGTATCAATATCTGAGTGGGTAGATTTTCTATCCTGGTTCAAATCATCCAATTATAGATAATGTGTCTAGAGTTTTGATTGATAGAATATGATGGATGAGCACCATTTTCCTTGTGGGTTGCTCCGGTCCTTAGATGATCATCAATGGATGTTTGAAGAAATATCAACAGAATTATTTATCTATTTACATAGATATTAGGGTGGGGTTTAATCTATATGGATGATAGTGGATTGTTTGATGAAATAACCCCACTATATAATGGATAAGAATTTAATCTCAGTGGTGGATTTTATTAGGCGGTATCAGGATGATGTCCTAACACTCTATGAAGTCCCATGGATGATCATCTATGACCATGATTATTGTTTTACCTCTAGGTTTTAGAGAGGTCTGTAGGAAGAACTTAGTTCTAAGTTATTCCATATCACTACTTATGATCCATATATTAATAGACAGATAGAGGGGCCACCTAAACTCTCAAGGACATATTGTATTCATGTGTTTTGAAATATGGAGGTTTTTGGATAAAGAAATACCCATGGTTAAGAATTATTAACAAAATATTTTTCACTCCAACACTGGTATGGAACATTTAATTATTTTTATGGTTAATCTTTCCATTCAAAATTTTACTGGATAAGGTTAGAGAGTAAGTAATTATGGTTTTGAAATAGTGCACAACATGATAGAGATTTTTCTTGTAATTAAAAGATGTATGAATGAAACACATGATCGTCAAAAATCCTATATCAATCATAAGTGATCAACTCTCTAGTTCATCATTGTATATCATGTGTTTCTAAAGGCGAATCCTTATCATGTATAGAAATGTTTTGGTCATGGTACTAGTATTTTTCCCTTGTTTTTTGTGACTTTTGAAGTGTTGGATCGAGTTGGAGCCATTACATATCAAATAAGACTTCCACTAAATATGGTTCAGATGAATGATTTATTACACATTCCCCATCTCATCCATTACCATCATTATAATTACCACATAATTGATCTTGGAGAGATCAAAATTGATGTTGATTTAACCATCATGGAGTAACCTATGGATATCCTAGACCAACAAGATATGGTGTTTCATAAAAATGTTACCCCATCTGTTCATGTCATGTGTTGGAATAGTGGAATGGTGGAGAGCATGTAGGAATATTAGTCACATATACATGATCAATATCCAATGATATTTTTATCTTGATATTCTCTTATAGAATTTATCTTTTGTTAATATTTCCTCAATCTGGTTAATGACATGGTTTCCACTTGTTGCTTTATTGGTAACCATTCTCTTGTTTGATAGGTATATTCCTTAGGAGAGAGTTTAGGTTATAGTTTTTGATTTTTTGTGGTTTTGTGATTTTTTATTCTAATCGAGACAGTGAAGATAATTTCATTATGATATTATTGAGAGGAATCAAATGGGGTGGTTGTTCAAAAAGTCATTTTTCCTTGTTACCTTTCTCGATTTGGTTTTTTATTCCAAAGGAAAATAATTGTTTCATTGGTATCTAATTTAATGGATTGGATCCTAGTATCACTTAATTTGTGACTTTTGGTTGTTGGATGTTCCTAATAGAGGATTGTAGATGAATCATTAGAGGTATTGTGAAATATCATCTAGAATGTTTCTATGGTGTGGATCCTTGGGTTGTTCCATAGGGTAGACTGATGTGATGTGTAGAGCTCAGTAGAGGCACAAGGAGGTTAGAGGGTGGATTTTATTAGCACTTTAATTTCTTATAATGATACTCCATTGATCTGGGATTTGGAGTAGGCCCTTCTCTAGTTCTCTACCACTGTGAGATGGAGAATCCTATATATGGTATAGTTTTATTAGTTAGTTTTTTTCAATTCACAAGGTCGATTCTTCGCACAAGAGGAAGGGGGTGAAAAGTCCCTAATTAGAGAATGAGGTTTATGGTATGGTGGTTTAGGCTGTGCCAAACTACCTCTCATGGTAAATAAGACCCACAACATGTTTGAAACAATGTTATTTGGATGATTCTTGACAATATAGGTTATTACTTGGTCTATACACACTATCATGTGGTTTCTGTGGTTTGGGATGTTGTCTAGAGGGTTGTTCCACATTCCTCTAATTTTATTTTGTCCTATAAATACATGAAACCCCTATAGATAACTCTTCTCCCATCTTTCACTCACAAACCCTTTGTGCCCCATAGACCGTATCAAAGGCCTTGAAGCCCCAATTTTATCAGAATCAACCCCCCCACCTTCTGTGGATATATTTTTTTGTGATCCAAAGTGATTTTTACCCAATAATATTATTTTTTATTCACTGTTAAATCTAGTTATCCACCATTATAATTTAAAAGATATGGTGGATGATATAAATAATTATAATGTATATTCCTTTTATGTTTTAGGTAAATATGTGGTGAAGAATCCTTCGAGGGTTACAATTTACTTATGGGATATTTTATAAGGGATCTGCTAGTTATTTCCATTTCAATTTGAAGAATGATGTTGTATTTAGGTAGGGGATTAGTTTCATATCATTTGTTTTACATGAAAAAATTAATTTACCACTCTTTATCTTTTGTGGGTGGTAGTTTATTTAACTATAATAAATAATAAACAAGATAAATAAAAAATTCGTTTATGGATAGAGATCATTTGTGTTTCCAACATGATAATGGTTTGCCTCTTGATTTTCAAGATAATGTTATATATTTATTATTATTGGTTTACCATGTCAATTATTTTTTGGATAATATTGTTTTATAACATAAATTCTAAATATCATAAAGCCGGTAAATTGATTTTATGGATAATAATCTAAAGATACATGTTTAATAAATATTTTCAAGTAATTTTATAGAAATAAATCTGATTATTAATGAATATTTTAATTAAATTATGGTCTTATATGCGTTAATGGAATTGGATATAGAACATGAAACCATTAATTATAATTATTAATGATTAATAATTTCATAATTTTCATTATTCATCCCTAATTTTTGATGAAACTGGATGTTATGCTAGGAATCATGTTTTAATAAATTATAGTACGTGATATATGATTCCTTAGGATGACCATCAATATAACTCATAAAAAATGAAGTTGTTATATCAAAATGGAAGAAGAATATTTTTTTTGATAAATATAAATTTTTTGTGGGAAATGATTCTCATATTCTTGTAAAGGATAAATGACTTGTATTGGGGTAGTGAGAGCATGTCTTCATGTAATGATTGGATGCCTTTTTTATGGTCTCATTTGTAACACCCAAAGATTTTATGAGATATATTCATTTTAATTTATTTGATATCTTATGTTGTATTCTATACCAAGGTTAGCTTGTTCTATACCCAACTTCATATTATCCTGCAGTATACACAACAATATAATTGGATTGTGTTACACACAAGAGCGTCCTTCCTTGATAGCTTGTGTTGTACGCATTACCGAGTTTCAATAAAACACTAATATATTATTATAATATTATTATGAACTAGCCATTACAAATAGTATTTTTTTTTAATTTTATAACATTATCATACATCTTACACATTTTCATGACATGTTACGAGAACAAAATAAATTTTTCGGATAAAAGAAGTATTTTTCAAAAAATGATGTTTTCTTCCTTTTGATGGCGCACCCATTTTAAATCTAATTTTTGACAAAATATTAAGTTAAATTTTAAAAAATAAACTAATTATTTTTAATAAGGATATAAAAATTTACTTTGGATAAATTTTTCATATTTTTCTGATAACATTCAAATTTTGATGAATAGTAAAAATACGCTAAATTTTACTTAAAAAAAACTATTTTCATCAAGATAATTATATGGTTAAATTATAATAGTGAATGGTTTTAAAGTATAAATATAATATATTGTTAAAATTGAATATAATTTATGTCATTATCATTAATTTTACATTTAATTCATAGGTAAAAACATTTCAATCTTTTGCAATGTTTTAAATAAAAACCCGTTTTTTTGATAAGGGGATTAATTTTAAATTAATTATTGAAACTTCTGTGTATTGAATTTAGAAAAAATAGATTCCATATTTGGAATCATTAGGTTCAAATTATGTTAATAGGCTACTTTTATTTTTAGCATCGTGAATAGTAACTACAGTTAATTTTATTTACCATAGTTGAAGGTAAATTTGGTAATTAAGGGTAAACATAATATTATAAAATTACCCTAAGTCCTGTATTAATATAATTGGATGATTATATTTCTCCCTATAATATAATTGGGTAGAAATATAATCTATTGGAACACACTTGGATGAGATTAATACATTTAATTTATTTTATTTAATGGAAAGTGAAATATGTCTCACTCAAACTTTATTAATTAAATTATTTTTTATACAATTTAATGCAGAATATAAATTCGATTATAAATACTCATTTTAAAGATAAAATGATTTTCTTCATCAAGGTAATTTATTTTTAATTTTTAAGAAATATGTAATTACCTTAATAGCTTATACATTAATAATGCAGAAATTATTTATTTAGTGAAAAACCAATAATATAGTTTTTATTAAAATAATAATACCCATCAAAAGGAACAAAAACTTGAACAAAACTTATTTTTCGAGTATATCTAGACCATAAGAATCCAAGGGTAGACTTGTGGACCATTTGGAGCCTTATAAAATAGATTATGACATTTATATAATTTTATTTTAAATGATGTCAAAGTTGTCACCTTCATAATTTAATAAAGATAACATTTTAAAAGTTGTGTGTTTTAGAAGATAAATTCTAATAAAAGTATTATTATGAAAGATATTAGATTTATCTTCATCATATTATTTTAGTTTTAATTTTTATGCAACATATAAGTATATTAAATAATTATATAATAATGTTGTAGTTATTATTTTATTAAGAGAAATATCAAATAAATGGTATTAAAAATATTAAAATAAATATTATATGAACTATTTAATGTGATAATATAATTTTATAGATGCATATGAAATGTTATTAATATATTAAATACGTGTTTTTGACTCTATAATCTGTGTGTATTTTATTTAAATTCAAATAAATGAATAGTTTCAAAATTGTCACTATTGATATTTTATAAAAACAACATATTATTAAATTGTTTAAAAATCCCAAAAATATTTAAAAATTAAAAATTGAAATTTATATTGTCCTAAATGTCATAATTTATCTAATTATGGACAATTAATAACACATAAGTAAGTATTTATGACCATTTAAAATTTAGAATCTTATTACCGCAAATAAAATTAAATAGATTAAATAAGGATAAATCAAAATGATAAGGTTTAAAACAAAATAAAATCATGTATAAATTTTATTGGTTGATGATATCACAACCCTATATCATATCATCTTCAAATATGAGTCATTTTTGGAGGTTTTTAAGAGGGGTTTGATTTTTTTATAAATTAATATTTTGGAGGTTTCCAAAAGTGCCCCTTTCCTCTCTTATAAAAGGGCTCCTACTCCCTCTTATCTTCACTCCATTTTGAGACTTCAAACTCGGAAAAACCATGTATATTTATGTTATAAACTTACCTAGAAACATACTATAGGTAATTTTATTCTTCAAATACCAAATTTAGTTCCCTAAGATGAGTTTTAGAAGAAGCACATCGAGGAAGAGGTAATATCCTTTACTGATTCTTTAAAACTTATTTCTTCTTCTACTTACTCTATATGAGTTATTTCATTATTAAGTAATAACTCCAGTATCACTTATATACTTATATGTTATTATGAATATGAAACAATAATATTCCATCTTCTATCCATCCTATGAAAAATAAAATCACCACGCGTGCGTACGTACAACCTACCATCTCCACGCTGTGGTGTAATCTGTTTTTCATCACCAACATACTTGGATGGGTATAATTATGGAAAAAATAACTATATAAGATTATTTTAAAATGAGATTTATTCTGAAATATTATACACCATACACTTCATTATAGTTCCACAATCATGGGAATGATATTGTCACTCGTGCGTATGTACGGCCGACCGTCACCACGATGTGATGTGATTCGTTCTACATGATATTTATTGAAGAATGATTATATAAATGAATTAAATGAATAAATTTGATATATATTATAAAAATACCATTATAAAAATTATATAACTATAACATAAAAATATAAATAAGAATTTATTTGACAAAACATGCATAAGAACATAAAGCTCTTAACACCCGAATAACGAGTAACAATGAAATTTTACTAATAAACATGTATGAATATGACCATATATGATATCATAAAAATTAATATGATTATTGAATAAGTAAATGAAATTATTTAAATCACTATATAGAAGTTTTGGATATGTATAAATCTTCTCATACCTATGTTAATGGAAAATCTGGTAATCTTATTTTTTTTTATAAGATTGATTATACTTATGTATTTACTGGGGAATATTTATCATCCACGTCCATGTTTCCTAAATATCTAATATTATTTCTATCCTACTAAAAAAATTTTAAATCCAATTTTACCCATTTATTAATTTTTATTAAAATACATGAAAGGAATCTTTTTTTTCATTTTTAGTATGAGATACTTTTTGACTTTTCTAGAAAAACAATGAGAAGAATGTTTTTTTAACTTATACGGAATGAATGTATTTTTACAGTGTCATAACACCTCATTTACATGAATCTTACTATAAAATAGTTCATGATTATTGTTAAAAAAATTCTTTTATTTTAAAATTTCACGGCATTTTGAGAAATGAAAATAATTTTTAAAAAGAAAGGATATTTTCTTCTGGAATTCATTTCAAGTGTTTTATCAAAACTATTTTCCATATAATATTACATTATTTAATATGGTTATGTTGCAAGTATAATGTCTCTATTATTTACATGATTTGATTTTTTTTATGATGAAATAATATCCATTTGTTTTATATGGATTATGTGATGTTGGGATGATGTTTATGAAACCCATTTTATTCATTGGGTTATGATTAATGATTTATGTTTATTTTGTGGAACAAGTAAGAATGATTTCATTATGAGATTGGTGGGACCTATATCTCCCTACAATGCATTGGGTAAAGACTTATATCTCACGAGATAGTCATGTCTAGAAAGAAAAGTAAATCTGGTTTAGTAATACTGGGCTAGAACGACAAGTAAACCTAGTTCAGTAATGGACTTCGTCCACTATGATGGTCTTGACAGAAATGCCTTGGATACTATAGAAATCATAATATGTGATTATTATTTTTCCATAATTACATGTTTTTTTACAATGCTATTCTTTCATGGTTAATGTTCCTTCATGATCCATGCCTTACGAACTTCAAATATTTATGTCATTGCTCAAGATTTTGATGTTTAAATTTTATGTTCATATTTTTACGTTCAAATGTTTATGGTTTGTTTTATGTTCTCCATGTTTAACCTTGCTGAGAATTTGAGCTCACCCTTTCTATGTTTTCTTTTCCCCCAGATATAAAGAAAGGTTTTAGGTAAGAAAAAAATGGGAAGATCATTATGGGAGATGTTTAAGATCTTTCACTTATGTTACGAGTTTCCAAAGACACTAAACTAATACGGTATTTGGGCATCTATTTTTGTCATGTATTATGTATTCCACAAAAATAATGTAATTTCCATGTACGTCAAGCTTGGGTCATTGTAGTTGGTATCATAGTGAAGGTTTAGTTAACCTTTTGAAACTAGTATGAGAAAACTTTATTGGGATCCCTAGAGATATTTCTAAGGTATGTTTAGGGATGTCCCTAATGCTAAGTATAAGTATAGACTATAATCCTAGAATTATTGTAATGATCATTAATAACCTAGGATTAAACCTAATATGTTAGAGATTGAATGAAATCCCCCTTTATTATGCTATTTTCCTAGTATGATTTTTCCTCTCACACTATTATTTTTTTTAGTCAGTGGAGGGAACCAGAATGAATTGGGTTAAAATTGAATCCGATGAAAAAATTGGTGACTATGAGAAATGAAATTTTGTAATGCCAATAGAGAAAGGTATTGTGATTATGCCAAATCATTCATTGTGACATATTATAAATAAGGTAAACTTTAGTGTTATTACTAAGTCATCAAATAAGAGGAAGATGGACTTTTATGCATGTTCCCATGGTAAGGAACATATAGGAAGGAAGATTAATCTTTATACATATCAAGAATAAGGGAAGAAGAACCTTGAGGAATACCTCAAATGGAGGAGAAGATGTTATCTGTGTGGGGAAAATGTTAATAGAGTGACAGATTGTTATGGAGTTCAATGTCTAATCTGTGGAGAACATTGGAATTACCCAACTCAATGCCCCTACCTAAGAGGTTACTTATAAATCAAGGATGGGCCTATTCCTAGACAATCATTGAAGATATTTTATTGAAGGGTTTATGTATTGGAATTCACGAATAATTTTGTTGAGGTACTTTTATGGTATATTGTAATATCTATGTATTGGTCCATTGTGGTTTTCCATAAGAATATGGTACCAGTAACCATGAAAAGTGATTGAAATATTTTTGGACAGAAGATGATATTCTCATAATGATGGGATATGGATAAAATATTTTTTTTATAGTATTAATGAGATCATGACTGATAAATGAACCAAGTGATATCATTGTTTAAGTATATAGAATTTTTTGGTATTTTTGGTATTTGGAAAGTGTTAACTTTTTATAGAATTTATGTTTTCATTAAGATTCTATGGTAATTCAAGTTTCAAGAGAATACATGATTAAGGTATTCACATGTTTGGAATGTGACCAACATGATATATCTTATGATATGTGGGGGATAAATGATGGTATTCATGTGCTTGTTATATAAACTTTCTTGTAATTATTTTCATTGTAATATGAGATTGGACATAAGTATTTTGGATAAGACTAAGGATTGTAATGGATTTATTTGGACATCATGTTTTATTGTTTAAGGATAAAACTTTTTTTTTATTTCTGTAATGTTATAATAGTATAGTTTTAGAAAAAAGGACAACCCATAGGACAGACGACAACCCATCACGTCAGACAAGGATGTGTGAATTGAACCCACAACTGAAGTGTGACAGGCCTTTATCACATACCACTGGCCTACAGGATGTCCCGATTAGTAGAAATTAGTTTTATTTTATTAAACAGTATGATAAATGAATTATAAGTCCATTTTTGGAACCATATACGATTAATCTCACCATAGATAGACTTATGTATATTTAATATCTTGTGCTAACCTTTTTGTGATAGAGACAAATAGAATGACCTATAATTCTATCGCATGATCGGCTAATACTTCAAGAATGAAAAATTCAACTTTATTTCTTTAAAAAATAGATGAAGTGGAAATTGTTCATGGAATGACCAATGATGATATTACACTGAAATCAAGTAATTATTTATCCTTATGCTAAAATTCCTCAACTTTAGGTAAATGATCTTGAAAACAGAAAATGTTTTCCTATTACCCTCATATCTGATGAATCAAATGGTACCTTAAATCATCACAAATTTATGGCTTTGTGATTGTTGGATTTTTCATAGCCATGTTATCTACCACTCTTTATTAGAACTTGATGATTAGATTTCTCTTCCATATCCTTGTTTTCACCTATGTTCTCCTATATGGAAACCATGTGATGAGTTAATTTGGGTAACCATTATGTTTCTTACTTTTATTTTTAAAATTAAGTTTTAGTATTCCTTTTTACGATTTGGGTTTCTATGAAGGAAACTTTTTTAGGTTCTGGGCACAGCGGAAGCGCGTTGGTTGGTGTACCCAACTTTAATTTTAGCATTAACAACGCTCAATCTGATATCCATCACGATAATAAAATGTCGGATATTCAGAATAGAATGAATAATGAAAAATAAATAAGAGAGTCCTGGAACCTTTGAGAGGATCATCATATGTTGGTTATAATTAATTTAATTAATTGACAAGAATCACCAAGATGGAATTCATTCTTCGTTGATGTTTCCGGTCATGATCTGATGTGATCCATCGTTGCGTCATATAATCCAAGTGTAGGATTTCTCTAGCGGTGATCCACATGTGCTCCACATATCTCTGGATATCACTGAAGGGATCTCCGGGTGCTAGCGTAGAAGAACCTTCGCTTGCGATGTCTTCCTTTGACCGCCTTGATCTGGTGGAGGAGGATCTCTCTCGTAGCTTGAGAGCATTTTTGGTGGAAAAATAATTCTCTCTTGGGTTGAAAGATTTTAAAAATCCATTGTGCAAAAGCACCAAAAAATGGCAAGGATAATGAGAAATATATAATTTGGGATTTTTAATTACATAAAATAATAAAATGAATTAATTACTTGAAATAATTTATTCATTTCATTTAATTCTTAGTAATACCCCATGTCTAATAATAATAGTTAACTATTATTATTACCTGACATGCACTAAGAGAATTACAACTAATATTATTTAATTCAATAAATAATATTATTTCGCAAAAATTCCCAGAAAAAATACACGGAGTTTATATTTAATATACACAACGTGTACTTTTATTTTTCTATTTTTCTTAATTTCCTCCACCACATTTATTAGACCTTGAATAATGGATATTTATTTTTAAAATAAATATCACTGCATTACTCACTAATAAATATATTACTTCTACCACAATATATTCTCTCGAATAACTAGTGTCAAAATAAATGGGATCATGCATCCTTAAATAATTATTAAACCACAATCAGGAATAGTCTTTATTTAACTTGTTAAATTAATATTTAACTAAGATACTTGGACACACTTAGTGTGTGACGCTCTAGGACTCTTTGTCAGTGGCATTAGGTGGAGCCTACCTAAAGTCCAAGGTTAGTGTCTAGAAACACGCCAAGGCACCCATAGAGAAAGAAGTTAACACCGTAATGATGTGTCACCTCCTACGAATGCTTACCGTGTAATATAATCCCTTTGTATTGATATCTCTAATCAAGCGGGTTTCATTCTAGTTCCATCAACCCATGTGCTCGATTATTATTTCTTTTAATTCCTAGAATTGAACTCTTCCATACCTTACCATGACCATGGATTGATTTAGGCTATATAAATTCCATCAAAGGGCCTGAGATACCTACTTCTGTTATGGAACAGAAGGGAAAAATCATTTCTTGAATTATCTATTAATGCAGTATTACTCGTGACTCACCCAACATATCCTACCTCGTTGTGAATAGTGTGTCATCACAGTTTCCATCAATACATCTATGTGCGAGAGTTGTAATACCCATTATTAATAATCTTAAATCCTAAGGACCAATACACACATCCACAGAAAGAAACATCCAATTACACTATGAAATGTGGATTTCCTACTAGCGGGTCTCGTTCTCATAATATCCGCCTGGATATTTACAATGGAGCACACCATGAGAAGGTGCCTCAAAGTTTTATGAATCCTCACCCATAATGGGATGTATTATTTATGTCCCTCAAATAACATCACCCGAATATAGAACATATATTCAAGAACAGTATTATGGAAATTTCGAGTTCACATCATAGCAAGGATCCGCTATGAGCCTTTAATGCAACAACTATCCTTAGGACATTATCACATGAATTATCATACAGAAGAAAAATCAATATGTGATAAGGTATTTATTAATGAATAAAGTAAAAAGTAGTTGGTTTTAGGCCACCAACTCTAACAGACTCCCACTTATTTTAGATCCAACTGCTAACAACCATTAACCCGCTAGCTCTCACATGATATTCATGATTCTTCTGAGATAGGCCTTTAGTCATGGGGTCTGCCACGTTCACTTCCGTGGACACTCTGCTCACTGAAACTTCACCCCTTTGATAGAAATCCTTCAAGAGGTGGTACGTCTAGATTATGTGCTCTGTCCAATGATGTGACCTTGGTTCTTTTACAAGATCCACCACTATAGTATTATCACAATACAATGTGATAGGATCTTTACTTCTAGGAACCATATCAGGCCTTGGACAAAGTTCTGAATCCAGAAGGATTCCTTGGCTGCATCAGAAGCTGCTATATATTCAGAATCTGCTTTAGAATCGGCAAAAACTGGCAGCTTTGAACTCTTCTAGCTCACAACTCCTCCATTGAGACAGAAAACGTATCCAGATTGTGACTTTTTATCGTTATGATATCTCTAAAAACTAGCATCAACATACCCTTTGATGGCAAGCTCCTCGTCTCCTCCATACACAAGGAAGATATCCTTAGTTCTTCTCGGATACTTAAGGATGGTCTTAACAACAGTCTAATGTTGTTCTCCTAGATCTGCTTGATATCTTCATACCATGATCAGTGCATAGGAAACATCAAGCCTGGTTCATAACATGACATACATGATGGATCCTATAGCCGAAGAGTATGGGATCTTACTCATTCTATCTTTCTCTTGTTGTGTCTAAGGATGCATTTTCTAAGAAATATGTAGGACATGTGACACTGGAACCAATCCCCTCTTAGATTGTTCCATAGTAAATCTCTTTTGTATCTGGTCAATGTATGTACCCTGACATAGTCCAAGCAGCCTCTTGGATCTATGACGAATGATCTCGATCCCTAGATTGCAGGTTGCTTCACCCAAGTCCTTCATGGAGAAACACTTGTTCAACAAGTCCTTAACTAATTGTAATACTGGTACATCGTTTCCAATAATAAATATGTCATCAACATATACTACTAGGACAATGATCGTATTCCCATTAAACTGCTTATAAACACATGTATCACATTCATTCTTAATGAAACAAAATTCCTTTATGGATTCATCAAATCAAATTTTCCATTACCTAAATGCTTTCTTTAATCCATAAATGGATTTTTGAAACTTTCAAACCCGTTTGGATTCACCTGGTATCACAAACCCTTCTGGTTGGATAATATATACATCTTTTTAAAGGTTCCCATTATGTAATGCTGTTTTGACATCCATTTTCCAAATCTCGTAGTCATGGTAAGCTGCTATGGAAAGTATGATTCTTAGGGATTTAAACATGGAAACTGGTGAGAAGGTTTCATCATAGTCAATTCCTTGATGTTGTATGAATCCTTTATCCAATAGCCTTGCTTTATAGGTGCTAAAATCACCTTCCTTGTCCATTTTTCTATTGAATACCCATTTGCATCCAATAGGCTTTACATCAACGGGCTCATCGACCGGAACCCAGACATGGTTATGATACATGGAATCCATCTTAGAATTCGTAGCTTCTATCCATCTTGCAGCTTATGAGCTTTGTACTTCTTCCTTGTATGGGAGATGTTCATCATTGTCCAAAGATAATGATTCACCATTCTCGATGACTAGGAAACCAAATCTCTCGGGTTCCCTTACCTCTCTTGAGCTCCTACTCAGTACTTGTGTTTCTGGAACTTCTTCTATGAGGACCTATGGAACTTGTTATTGTACCAACTCCTGAGTATCTTGAGCATCAACTTTGTCAAAGTCAATCTTGTTCCAACTATCCTTTTTGAGGATGTGCTCCCTCTTAAGAAAGATGGCTTGTCTGGCGATAATCACTTTCTTATCTGAAGGGTTATATAGGTAATATCCTTTCGTTTCCTTAGGATATCCTATAAAGATACACCTCATGCCCTAGGGTGCTAGTTTTTTTCATGGGAAGGCCTTAACAAATACCTCTCATCCCCATACACATGTATGAGACAAAATAGGTTTCTTTCCATTCCATAACTCAGAGGGAATTCCATTTTCCGCCTTATTTGGTACTCATTTTAATGTGTATGCTAAAGTTTGTAATACATATCCCCAAAAGGATAATGGAAGATCAGCATGACTCGTCATCGACCTCACCATGTCAAAAAAGGTGTGGTTCCTCCTTTCACTAACACTATTCCACTATGGTGTATAAGGAGGAGTGAGCTTAGATAGAATCCCAGACTCTCATAAAAGATTGATGAACTCTTGGTTCAGATATTCTCCACCTCGATCTGATCTAAGTTTCATTATCTTCTTACCCAAATGATTCTCTACTTCATTCTTGAATTCCTTAAATTTCTCTAAGGCTTCTGACTTATACCTCATTAAGTAGACATAGCCATATCTACTAAAATTATCTGTAAAAGTAATGAAGTAAGAATATCCACCTCTAGCTTCTACTGGAAATGGTCTACATACATCCATGTGCACCAATCCTAGAAGATCTGTGGGCCTTTCACCATGTCCAACGAAAGGTAGCTTGGTCATTTTACCTTGTAAACAAGTGTGACATCTATCAAGTGGTTTTAGCTTAGTAGAGTCTAAATAGCCATATTGATAGAGCTTTGTCAAGCACTTCTCATTTATATGACCAAGATGGTGATTCCACAACTAGGTGATGTATGAGTCATGTGAGTTTGTTTCATTATCGATTGCCAACACTTGGGTTTTTTTAATTTAATACATACAAACCATTATTTAAATGCATCATACCAAAACATACATTGTTATTATTAAAGAGACAACCCTTATTTACAGACTTGAAAGTAAATCCATCCATATCCAAACAAGATAGAAAAAATATGTTCTTGGTAACACTAGGCACAGAATAACAGTTATATAAAACCAAAATCATCCCAGTCGGCAATGAGAGGTGGTATCGCCAATGGATAATGTAGCCAGCCTCGCACCATTGGAAGCTCGAAGATGCACCTATACTCTGGAAATCATTCTAAATCTACTTGGTTCCTGTATTTGAATACAGATGTGATCCCCACAAGCTTTATCTAATACCCAATGTGTAGAAATGGAAAGATTACACTCGATAACAAACACACCTTTAGCATCCCCACACTTTTGGGTGAAATTCCTCTTCTAGTGGACTTTCTTGCACCATGAAAAACATACCACCTTCTATTCCTTTCCTTTCCATTGGATCTTCTACTTCTTGGAGGGACGACGCTCGGGGGATTCGGACCGTTTATATGTCTTTGGCCCCTTTTCATTGTCCTTCCTTTTCTTATCCACCATAAGGAATGAGTGTTTGTCACGCCCCATGTCCTTATCTACCTGGTGAATTAAGGTTAGAAGTTCCAATAGACTCTTCTCATTGTTGCTCATGTTATTGACAATAAAGCTAGAGAAGATCTTGGATAGTGATGATAGGATGAGATCTGTACGCAACTCATCTAGGAATTTAATCCCTAAGATGTCTAGGAGTTCAATGTAGCCAATAATCTTCACAACATGAGGCCCATCTGGCGCAGACTCTCCAAGATTAGTTGTATATAAAGCATTGGAGATCTCGTATCTCTCTTGTAGTGCCTTCTCTTGGTAAGGATCCTTAAGGTGAGACATCATGCTATACACATCCATGTTTTCATGTTGCTTCAAGAGGTCATTAGACATGGCTGATAGCAAGAAACATTGGACATCTGTGGGATCATCCATATGTTTTGCATAGAGAGATAGTTCCTAATCACTGGACTCTTTTTCAGGTGCAACTAGAACAAGATCTTCCAACACATACAACGTCCTCTCGTGGAGAAGGATGACACGTAAACGCCTATGCCACTCTTGGAAATTTGTTCTTGTGAGAAGGTTTTCTTTTTTACAGTATGGTTCACAATGATATGTTGGAAGTAATTTTTCTTTACCTTTCTACAAATTAAGATGAGAAATGGTTTAGTACTTTATTTTAAAACTAATACAAATATATAAATTTATACTTATTAGTCTCCCACTATTTTATCAAAATTCAATAGCCTTCACCATTGACTTTGGAATATTCTGTTGCCTAAATATTCAAGTGGCAAGGATCCATATTTCCCTTTCCATTACTCCAACCAGGGTTTGTCAAGAAACTTGAAGGGTTTTAGGTAGGAATTCCAAATTCCAACTGCATTAACTCGCAGCTCCTTGATCCACTGAGTGGACTAACCAATCCTGAAATCCTTTTATTATGGATTTCCTCAATCTTTTCCTCTTGGTCACACCAAGTCCTACTGTGGAAGTCAACACTTGAAGTGAACCAAGTTAAGTCATCCCAAAACCTTGAACTATAATTCCCTGATAATTGAAAGCACCCCAACTAGGGTTGGTCAAGCACTTTCAACTATGGTTCGATTCTAACCAAGATTATGGAAGGCTATACTAACTTAATATTTATTTGAGGGATTTTATCCTTATTCATAATTTCCATTTTATTATCTTTGATTACATGATTTTTAATATTAAGTGGGATATACTTATGTGATTAACTATGTATAAGATAATATTTACGCATAAGCTGGTCTTATTTTAGTTCTATCTTACATGCTTGTTTAATTCATTAATTGTGTGATCATGAAAAAACACCCATAATAAATAAAATATTCAACTGAAATAAATAAAATAAATGGTATGATCATGAGATTTTTCCATTGGTTAGTTTGTCTTGCGGTTGATAAACTAACCCAAGACCTAGGGGAGAAACACCTTGAACCTTTTGGGTTCGTGTTTACAGCTTTCCACCTATCTACCTTTGTATCTCCTTGGATTGGTTTCACCATGGATTCTAACTTGAGATGCCTGCACTAGCTTGGGATCTCCATCCGTTATATATGCATTTATCTCACATGAAGGTGAGGGGTAACAGGGGTTTTTTACGTAAAATAAACCTTGTGTGTGCATGACCTACATATTAATGAGGAGAAGCCTCAAAGGCTAACAAAATAAAATTAAAATAAACCATTCACATACAAATGTCTTGGTCTATATCATGATCATCCATGCATGAAATGATATTTACGCATAAATAAAACTAGCATTAAATTATTTAATCATTCTTGTTTAAGATAAATCACGATCGAATCAATTACTTATCTTTAATTAATCAATCCTTATATCTTAAACCCTTTTTTTGAATTTACTTGAGATTCTCATCCATCATAATTTTAAATGAATAAATTCATTTAAAATTATCTTTGTATGTAACTTGTACCATGGAGGCAACCCGGTGAATTCCTATTCATAACTACCAAATGAGTAGAAATGACCATTATGAAGATTCTTAAATTAAACGAATATATATAAAACAACTATCAAGTGTTGTGCCTCAGATTTACTACTGCACTATGGTACATGTCTCAAGAGTTTGTATAATTTAATAATAACTTTTAATAAATCTGTGTAATTTGGATGAGTACACTACGTGTAGTTTCGACTACATGGCGTGTATATTGTTTTCACCGTCCATCCGAAGTACATGACTGGGGACATGGTGTGTTGATAAACTTCAGAAATTTTCAGAGTACACGACATGTTTAGTGGGACACACACCCTGTAGTATCTGCATTACACAGTTTCCAGCCGGTCAAGCCATGTACAAGGTACGTGGTCCAACTCTAACCCAAAGGGACTACCTGCAGTGTGCAGTGGACCACACGATGTTTAATCCGAAAACCGTGTGCCACCTGTTCCTGGTCAACACACGGAGTCTTAAAGACTTAGATATGATCCATTCACACAGCCTGATTTGGTAGACTAGTCCAATGCATTGAACCTAGACTACACGGTGTGTACTACTGAATACACACCATGTATTCTGGTGTTGTACGTCCAGGAACGTTTGGAACCTTTGGATGAGATCCTCTATTTTATTTTAATCCAAATTAATTTTTTTTTGTTTATGTAAGGTGAGCATGAAATGAGAGAGGAGGAACATATCCTGAGATTCAGACTTAAAGAATGATTAACATGAATTGAAACAACAAAATTATGAAATTATTAAATCATAAAAAAAACTAAATAATTATAATCAACAATATGACCCCTCTAATACCACTTGTAGGTTCCAATCACAGCAGAAGCTCATTAGTGGGTGTACCCAACTTTAATTTTAGAGTTAACAAAGTTCAATCTGTGATCTGTCACGATAATAAGACATTGGATCTTTGGAATAGAATGAAGAAAGAAAAAGAAATATGAGAGTCCCAAAACCATTGGTAGGATCATCATATGTTGGTTATAAATAATTTAATTAATTGACCAGAATTACCTTGATGGAATTCTTTCTCTGTTGATGTTTCCGGTCACGATCCAATGTGATCTGTCATTGCGTCGTAGAATCCAAGTGTAGGATTCCTCTATTAGTGATCCACACGTGCTCCACATATCTCTGGATGTCCCCTAAGGGATCCCTGGGTGCTAGCACAGAAGAGCCTTTGCTTA
The DNA here is from genome assembly GCA_963277665.1 of Viscum album. Classification (NCBI taxonomy): domain Eukaryota; kingdom Viridiplantae; phylum Streptophyta; class Magnoliopsida; order Santalales; family Viscaceae; genus Viscum; species Viscum album. Next base: position 705,540,474 of record OY728167.1, on the reverse strand, counting down.
CGATGCCCACCTTAGATCACCTTGATCCGGTGTAGAAGGATCTCTCTCTCATAGCTTGAGATCATTCTTTGTGGAAAAATAAGTCTATCTTGGCTTGAGAGCTTTTCCAAATCCGTTATTCACAACCACCAAAAAAATGGATAGACTAATGAGAAATATAAAATTTGGGATTTTTAATTACATAGAATAATAAAATTAATTAATTACCTGAAATCATTTATTCATTTCATTTAAATCTTAGTAATACCCCATGTCTAATAATAATAGTTGACTATTATTATTACCTGACATGCACCTAGCGAATTACACCTAATATTATTTAATTAAATAAATAATAATATTTCTCATAAATTCCCCAAAAAATACACGGCGTGTATATTTAATATACACGGTGTGTACTTTTATTTTTCCATTTTCTTTATTTCCTCCACCACATTTATTAGACCCTGAAGAATAGATATTTATTTCTAAAATAAATATCACTACATTACTCATAAATAAATATATTATTTCACCCAAAATATATTCTCTCGAATAACTAGTGCTGAAATAAATTCAATCAGGCATCATTAAATAATTATTAAACCACAATTGGGAATAATATTTATTTAACTTTTTAAATTAATATTTAACTGAGATACTTGGACACACTTAGTGTGTGGCCCTCTAGGCCTCTTTCTCAGTGGCATTAGGCGAAGCCTGCCTAAATTCCAAGGTTAGCATCTATCAACATGCCAAGGAACACATAGAGAAAGAAGTTAACACTGCAATGATGTATCACCTCATACGAATGCTTACCGTGTAATATAATTCATTTGTCTTGATATATCTAATCAAGCGAGTTGCATGCTAGTGCCATCAACACATGTGCTCGATTATTATTTCTTTGACTTCCTGGAATTGAACTCACCCATACTTTACCATGGACATGGATTTATTTAGGCTATATCAATTCCATCAAAGGGCTTCAGATACATACTTCTGCTATGGAAGAGAAGGGACAAATCCTTTCTCACATTATCTATTAATGTAGTATTACTCGTGACACACCCAACATATCCTACCTTGCTACGAATAGTGTGTCATCATAGTTTTTTTTCATTAAATATACGTAAGGGAGGTGTAATACCCATTAATAATAATATTAAAGTCTAAGTACCAATACGCACGTCCACAGATAGGAACATCCAATGACCCTACGAAATTTGGATTTCATACTAGCGGGTCTCGTTCTCCTAATATCTTCCTGGATATTACCAAGGGCGCACACCATGAGAAGGTGCCTCAATGTTTTATGAGTCCTCACCCCTAATAGACTGTATTATTTGTGTCCCTCAAATAAAATCATCTGAACATAGAACTTACATTCAAGAACAATGTTATGGCACTTCTAGGTTCTCATCATAATAGGGACCCACAATGACCATTTAATGAAACAACTATCCTTAAGACATTATCACATGCACTGTCATGCAGAAGAACAATAAAGATGTGATAAGGTATTTATTAATGAATAAAGTACAATGTATTTGGTTCTAGGACACTAACTCCATCAACTTTCAAGTAGTAAACCACTTATAACCCCGACGAATTTCAAGGGCGAAATTCATTTTAAGGGGGGTAAAATGTAACACCCCTAGATTTATGAGATATATTATTTTTAATTTCTTTAATATCTTCTGTTGTACACTACACCAAGGTTATATTTTTCTATAAACAACACCTTACTATCTTGCAGTATACACAATAATATACTTGGCTTGTGTTACACACAAGAGCGACCTTCCTTGATAGCTTGTGTTGTATGCATTACCAAGTTTCAATAAAACAATGCTATATTATTATAATATTATTATGAACTAGAAGTTATGAATAGTATTAAACAAAATTTTAATTTTATAACATTATCATTAATATTACACATTTCTAGGACATATTATGAGAATAAAATAAATTTTTTCAATAAAAGAAGTATTTTTAAAAAAATGCAGTTTTCCACCTTTTGATGGTGTACCCATTTTAAATATACTTTTTGACAAATTTATAATTTAAAATTGAAAAAAATAAACTAATTATTTTTAATCATGAAATAAATATTTACTTCGGTTGAATTTTTCATATTTGTTTGATAACTTTAATATTTTGATGAATAGTAAAAATACGCTAAATTTTACTTAAAAACAACTTTTTTCATCGAGATAATTTATATGGTTAAATTTTAATAGTTAATGGTTTAAAATTATAAATAGAATATATTTTTAACATTTAATATAATTTATGTCATTATCATTAATTTTACATTGAATTCATAGGTAAAAACATTTCAATCGTTTGCTATGTTTTAAACAAAAACCCGTTTTTTTCGACAATGGGATTAATTTTAAATTAATTACTGAAAATTATGTGTATTGAATTTGGAAAAATATATTCCATGTTTGGAATCAGTAGGTAAAAATTATGTTAATAGACTACTTTTATTTTTGGGCATTATGAATAGTAACTACGGTTAATTTTATTAACCATAGTTAAATGTAAATCAAGTTATTAAGGATAAAAATAATATTATAAAATTACCCTAACAGTTTTATTAATATAATTGGATGATTTTATTTCGCCCTAAAACAAACTAGGGTCGAAATGGAATCTATTGGAACCCACTTGAATGAGACTAATACATTTAATTTATTTTATTTAAAGGAAAGTGAAATATCTCACTCAAACTTTATTAATTAAATTATTTTTAATATAAGGTTATAAACAATATAAATTCTATTATAAAAACTCATTTGAAAGATAAAATGTTTTTCTTCATCATGGTAATTTATTGTTAATTTTTAAGAAATATATAATTATCTTAATAACTTATACATTAATGATGCAGAAATTATTTATTTAGTGGAAAATCAATAATATAGTTTTTATTAAAATAATAATACCCATCAAAAGAACCAAACACTTGACCAAAAATTATTTGTAGAGTATATATAAACCATAAGAATCCAAGGGTTTAATTCGTGACCATTTGGAGCCTTATAAAATAGATTATGACATTTATATTATTTTATTTTAAATGATGTCGAAGTTTTCACCTTCATAATTTAATAAAGATAACATTTTAAAGGTTGGGTCTTTTAGATGATAAATTATACTAAAAGTATTATTATGAAATATAATAGATTTATATTCATCATAGTATTTTATTTTTAATTTTTATAAAAAAAATAAGTATATTAAATAATTATACAAATTTGTTTTAGTAAATATTTTATTAAGAGAAATATCAAATAAATGGTTTTAAAAATATTAAAATAAATTTTATATGAACTAATTAATGTTCCCCACGAATTTTCTATATGAATATTAAATTTTATGAATCTATTAAATATTTTTGTTCGACTCTATCATATTTTTGGATTTTATTTAAATTCAAATAAATTAATAGTGTCAAAATTGACACTATTGATATTTTATAAAAATAACATATTATTAAATTTTTTATAAATCAAAAAAATATTTTAAAATTAAAAATTGATATTTATATGGTCTAAAATCTCATATAGTATCCAATTATGGACAATTAACAATGCATAAATAAGTATTTATAACCATTTAAAATTTATAATATTATTACCACAAATAAAATTAAATAGATTAAATAAGGATAAATCAAAATGATAAGGTTTAAAATAAAATCAAAACATGTCTAGATTTTTCTAGTTGATGAGATTAAAACCCTATATCATCTCATGTCCTAATCTGAGTCATTTTTGGAGGTTTTTAAGTGGGTTTTGAGTTTTTTATAAATTAATATTTTGGAGGTTTTCAAAAGTTCCCCTTTCCTCTCTTATAAAAGGCAACCTACTCTCTCTTCTCTTCACTCAATTTTGGGACTTAAAACTCGGCCAAACCCTGTAAATTTACATTCTCAACTTACCTAGAAACATACTAGAGGTCATGGAAGTCTTCAAAGACCAACTTTAGTGCCCTTAGAGGAGGTTTAGAGGAGGCACATCGAAGAAGAGGTAATATCCTTTATTGATTCATTCAAACATCTATTTCCTCTATATGAGTTGTTTCATTTTTAATTAATAACTACAGTATCACTTGTAAACTAATATTTTATTATGAATATGAGACAGTCATATTCCATCTTCTATCCATCCTATGAAAAATGAAATCACCACATGTGCGTTCGTACGACCTACCGTCTCCACACCGTGGTGTAATCTGTTTTTCATCACCTACTTACTTGGATGGGTATAATGATGGAAGAAATTAATATATATAATTATTGTAAAATTATATTTATTCTTAAATATTATAAACAATACACTTCAATACAATTCCACAATCATGGGAATGATATCGTCGCTCGTACGTACGTACGACCTACCATCTCCACGATGTGATTCGATTCATTCTACATGATCTTTATTGAAGAAAGATTATATAAATGAATTAAATGAATATATATGATATATATTATAATAAAACCATTATGAAAATTATATAACTATAACATAAAAAAATGAATACTAATTTATTCGACAAAACATGCATAAGAACATAAAGCAGTTAACACCCGAATAACGAGTAACAATGAAATGTTACTAATAAACATATATGAATATGACCATATATGATATCATAAAAATGACTATGATTATTTAATAAGTAAATGACATTATTTAAATCATTATACATGAGGTTTTGATATGTATAAAACATATCAGACCTAAGGTAAGGGAAAATCTCGTAATCTCATTTTTTTTATCCGAGATTGATTATATTTATGTATTTACTGGGGAATATTTATCATCCACGTACATGTTTCCTAAATATGTAATATTATTTCTATCCTACTAAAATTTTTCAAATCCAATTTTACCCGTTGATGAATTTTTATTAAAATATATGAAATGTGTCTTTTGTCAATTTTAGTACGCGATACTTTTTTGACTTTTCTAGCAAAAGTATGAGAAGATTGTTTTTTGAACTTATAGGGCATGAACAGATTTTAATGGGGTCATAACACCTTATTTCCATGAATATTACGCTACAATATTTCATGATTATTTTACACAAAATTCTTTTATTTTAAAATTTCATGGAATTTTTAGAAATGAAAATGATTTTGAATAAGAAAGGATATTTTCCTCAAGAATTCATTTCATGTGTTTTATCAAAACTATTTTCCATTTAAGATGAAATTATTTAATATGGTTATGTTTCAAGTATAACGACTCTATTATTTGCATGGATTTATTTTGTTTATTATGAAATGATATCAATTTGTTTTATATGGATTATGTTATGATGGGATGATTTTTATGAAACCCATTTTATTCGTTGGGTTATGATGAATGATTTATGTTTATTTTGTGGAAAACGTAAGAATGATTTAATTATGAGATGGGTGGGACCTATATCTCCCTCCAATTCATTGGGTAAAGATTTATATCTCATGATATAGACATGGATGTAATGGAAAGTAAATCTAGTTCAGTAATACAGGGCAACAACGAAAAGTAAACCCGGTTCAGTATTGGACTTCATCCACTATGATGGTCTTAGAAAAAATACATTGGATACTATGGAAATCATAATACGTGCTTATTAGTTTTCGACAATTACATGTTTTATTCCAATTATATTCTTTAATGGTTAATTTTACTTTATGATCCATGCCTTAGGCACTTACAAGATTTATGTCATTGCTCAAGATTTTGATGTTTAAAGTTTATATTCATGTTTTTTACATTCAAATGTTTATGGTTTATTTTATGTTATCTATATTTACCCTTGATGATAATTTGATCTCACCCTTTCTATGTTTTCTTTTCCACAGGATATAAAGAAAGGTTTTATGTAAGAAAAAAAGGGGATGATCTTTATGGGAGATGTTGAAGATCTTTCACTTGTGTTCCGAGTTTCCAAAGACACTAAACTAATACGGTCTTTGGGTGTCTATTTTTGTTATGTATTATTTATTTCCCAAAATTAATGCAATGTCCATGCACGCCAAGATTGGGTCGTTATATCGATTCCCTATCAATAATGATTTTGCCTTCTTCATTTTTATATTTCTATGGATATGAGACCTTATATGTTATGTTATATAAACATGGGATGACTTTTGGTCGAAGAGATATGGGAGGGGAGGCCAAGGTCTGGGGCATCAATGGAACCTTTGAGGGATAAAATCATGATGATATACATTATTTTCTTTGAAATGGAATTGCATTGGATTGAATTGTATGAATATGGGATTATCCATTATGTTAATGACAATCATATGATTTCTTAAGGTTAAAATGTTTAAAATATTGATGGTCAAGTTTATTGTTTTTTCATTCCTTTCCCCACTACCTGGGGATAATGGTGTAGAAGATTATGCACCACCTTTTCGGTAGCATAGGATGTTTCATAGAGTAATTGAAATCATGGAATGATAATAATTATTAAATAAATGTTTTAATCCATTGTTTTTATGCTTGTGGAATGAAAAATATAACAATCTTGAGAAATTATGGAATCAGTTGTATTATGCCAAGAGGGTGTCGAAATATCTTCATAGATAATGTAATGTAATTGGAATATTATTAATTACTAGATAATGAAGTAATTAATGAATGTTTAACTGTGAATAATATAAAGGGTTATATAATTTATCTTCTATAATTTGTATGTTCTTATAGGATATATAATTCTAAATAGTGGCGTTCTGGTGCTCGAGTGGTGATAACTATAGTTGATCCTATGACTAGGTTAATTCCCATTGTTTGGTTTTGATTTATATTGTATCCTATAAGGTTTATGATTTAATATTATATTCCACACATATTGGTATGGAGAAAAATTATTGGTTCACTCTGGTAGGGTGCATTCCTCAATAACCATGTTGGTGAGGAATGGATGTCTAACTACCCCCTCTGGCCCCACTATGTTCTCTAGGAATTACTATGTTATAGTATGCATAGTGGTTAGTTTCCCCATATATCTGTGTTGAGGCATTTAATGGAATTTAGTTATTTTAACCACATTTATATTTGGATATAATACCCTATGTATTATTATAAGTATGATGTATGAGGACCATGATGGATGGAGGGACATTACTCAATGTATGGGATTTTATGGTATGAGGTATAATACACAACAAATGATACACAATATATGGTATATAGTGGCTCCAAAAAAACTAATTTGGTACTACATGTAGTTATGGAAGTGGATGATTTGATGAATGATATGTGTGTTGTGATACATTATCTTAGGTTTCTTTGGCTGGATTCTTTTGGAGAGAGATGGATGAGGCGATATGATGTTGGGTGAGAGAAGAAAACCTATGGGGAAGCTATAGTGTTGTTCCCCTATTTTATTACTATAATGTATGATATCTTGTATATGAAACATGATGAGTAATATCCTTGGTGAGGCTATGAACTTATTATACATGTTAGGTGATAAGTTATTTTTACTTGTTGTTCACTGGGTTTTATTATGCTTTCTTGATCTTTTTCATAATAGGATATTTTGAGGATCCTGCAGAGTATACCTATTATTATCACCCTATGAATTTATAAACTATTTTTTATAATACAATGAGTATTTTATAGATCGGTATATAAAATAATAGCTCATGTTTTTAGTAGATATTTGGGCTTCAGGGTCAATATAGAGTTTACATTTTTGGTACTTATTGTCCATTTCCAGTTATATTAGTTTCACATTTCATTACAAGCATGTACCGATTATATTATTATTATCTATGTATGATTAGGAGTTAATTATTATTCTTATTTTATCTCTAAATTTTGTATATTCTCTTATAGGGTAATGCCTACCATTTTGTATCTTCAATATACCCTCAGTGCTTGTCACTAATTTATGTCCTGTTGGAGGCGGGTTTCAGGATATCACAATCTCTCTTATCTCATTTCCGACCCAAATGGGATACCTTTAGGGGGGGGGGGGTTTGTGACATATAAAATTTTAAAATCCACTAGTTTGTTATATTTTCCACACTCTTTTCATTTTTTTTTATTTTTAACCATTTTTACTATCGATGTGATTTTGTCATTGTCATTGTAGGTCATAGGTACATAAGAATGACATATATTACTTAATGATGGAAATTGGAAATGAATAAACCTATATATGACTACCTTGGGATCAAAATATACCTTTTATAAAACTATATATCCAAAAAATGAAGATTAAAAAACCTATGGGTAGAAATAATTGATGGGGTAGTACCCTGAACAAATTCTACAACATGTAAAACACATCCATCATAGGGAGTTGATTGGTGTTCTAATCTAATCTCTATCCCAATATGTTTTCTTCGATGGTAATTCCTCTCATTTTTTATGTTTATTATACCCTTTATGCATGAATCTAACTTTTGGCCTATTGGAGGTGGACCTTGGGCCTTCACAATTCCCTTCGCTCACAGCCATCACATAAAGGGCACCTTTGGTGGGAGGGTTTGAGAAATATAATGTTTTTAAACCTACTTCTATATTATATTTATGCTAATAATATATTTTAATTATTATGATGTTAAAAAGGTTTACTCTCAATGTGGTTTTTTATTTTTCCATATTGGTCATGGGTACATAACAATAACAACAATTACATAATAATGTAAATTGGAAATGAATAAACCCTTATTTGAATATTTGTAGGGGTCAAAATAAAAAATATATGTAACTTTGAATTTTTAGAAAATGATGATGAACATAAATGTTGGTATACATTTTTGATGTGGTAGTACCCTGATCAAATTCTATAATGTGTTGAATAACCCAAACATTGGTAGAGGACCACTATATGTTTTGGATTTTGATCTTTTTATATTTATTACCCGAATCTTTTCTAAAAATAAATTTCCCATAATGATTATCATGATATATATGATCTAACAGATGGGGAAATTTTTTATCATGAAACATGAATATACTCTTGTAAAAGAGATTTTTTTCCAGAAATATAATTGTTTTGATCAAAATTCTGTTTCCAATGCATTTCTATTATTTAGAGAATATATATTTATTACTTAGAGATAGATATCCAGGTTTACTAGTTTCAACCAACCAAATTCATCACTATATGGGATATTATTTCCATGAAATTTTGTGACAAGTACTTCTTAATATCAATGTTTTGTTATGATGAAAATTGGATTTGAAAACATTATTGAACTAGATATTGACTTATTTTTTATATATGGGAGAAATTTAATGACGTTTAATGATGACTTCTACATCATGGATTGGATTTTTTATCTAAAATAAGGAATTCTATTATGTATCGTGTTTATCCTAAAAAGTCATAGTTTATTATATTGTGGGTTGATGATTATTTATCCAAACAAATTTTGTAGATATATATCCTCATAATGATATCTCACAAAATATAATCTTATGGAAAATTTAACATGGTCTACCATAGAGATATATTAATCTAGTTGAAGAGTCATTCTATATGGCATCCCAAGTGGAAGTACATTCATTGAATTTAAATTTATTTTTTGTAACGAATCTATTTCATTCAAAACCTACTATAATCGATTTTTTTGTTATATTTAGAGGGATTAATTCTTTCTAAGAATATTGAACTATATGAAGAGTTTGAAACCCCATCCCTTATTTCCCTAACAACGTCCTGGATGGTGATACAACATTACCTCAAGCCTGTCTCTCTATAGAATATAGGCTTCCAACTGGAAATAATAGTCTATAACAAACATACAAAGACTTTTATATCATTATCATTACATATAATAATATAAAAAAATTGAGTAAACATAAAACATAATAGTCAAAATAAATAATTTTTTCTATGAGATTACCATAAATACCATAAATAAAATCATAATGTATTAAAATATAACTTGTGTTGAAGAAAATACCCATATAAATCCATACTACTCACTAATAGAACTAAATGAAATTAAGGAGGTAAAAAACATTGATAAAAACATAAATATGAAACCACAATTCCTTCCTCGACCTATTCTTTAAACTATCTATCTAGAAACTCTATCCAGATTTATTTATACACATTGTGACTTCATTTTCAAACAAATGGTATACAACCAAATTTTGGTACCCATGCAATGTGTGAGTACTAAAACTATTTGGAGACCACAAACAGTTCCCCATTTATATTCATTAAAATCATTGTATTAATGGAAAATAAATTAAAAAGTAACAGAATGCATTTAAGAAATCATGTTAATTTTTAATGTGTTAACCAGACTTCCAAAACACTTGACCCCACCTTCTATGGCTAATTACAATATAAAATATATATTACTCGTAAATAATCGGAAACCTACCATGTATTGGTGAATCATATCAATCACTAAGGGAATGGGAAAACCTATCCAGGCCTAGGAATACAATGAAACATTGGATTATCTCACTCATTTCTTCCTACCACTTGAGATGATTAACACTTGGGTGGTAAGACCACGCACCCATATCCCTATGTTCCATTCCACCCCTTTTAAATACCTAGTAATTTATGGAAATTTAGATTGGTGAGAATTTAAATTTTTTATTTTTTGATGTGTATAAGGATAAAATTCGTAATTTTCCATCCATTATGATTTTGATAATATTTTTAAGTGTTTCATTGGTTTTGGGATGGTGTGTTTACCCTAGGGATATAACTTGATGAAATTTTTATATGGTTTAATTTTTCCAAATATATTAATATTTTTTAAAAACTATTAAATATTCTATATACCTATATAGTGATATAATTTGAACCATTTTTTAGAATGAAATTCAGACTCAGTGGTTGAGTTCAGAATGGGGTTTTCTTCATAGGCGAGGTGCAAGCTTACTTCGGGTTCAAGGACATGTGGTGATTTTTTAAATGGTTTTTTAATCAAAGTTAATTTAACTTAAATTAAACTCCCACATTTTTTTCTATTTTTGATAGATGGTGTGAGGGTACCTCCCTGACATAATGGACAGACCAAGATAGAAGTGTAGAGGATGCATCATTAGACTTCATATATATCAGTGATCAAGACTGGATAAGGATGTAGTGGATACGAGGCACAAACTTATACCCAATGGTTTAGGTATTCTCCATTATATAGTGAATTTATTTTTATTGATCTCCCTATTTAGTATATGATTTAATTTTTTAAATCCTTATATGGACTACATTAACAAACCTAGAGGCCAAGATGTGATGATTTGAGGTAAAGAATGGGTTTCAGGAGACTTATAGGGGATTTCCATTATAGAAACCCATATACACAATGTTTAGCTAAAACAAATTCTATTAATTATAACTTTTTAGTGAGAAGAAATATATTATATTGCATGACACATATTCCTTATGAAAACACTGTGTAGGATGACCTAGTGTGTGGTTGAGGACTCATCTAAACACCCCATGTGGGGGCACACATGCATGTATGGTGCACAACCAGACACCAAGTAAGGGAAAAAAACCAAATTTCATGTACAATACTCAATTAGATATCATGTGATGAATTTTCTTAGGTACCCTGAGTGGGTGAGACACTGTTTAGGGGTATTGCATACCATGTATTTGGAAATAAATATAAATTATTCCTAAGGTACACGGCCAGATTGGGGAATTGAGGATAAACACTATGTATCCTAGGGGGGAACATCATGTACTATTCTCATTGTGGGTGTTTAGGGACTTTGGGACTTGGAGGAAGAAATAGATATAGGATGATTAAATTCTATCAATTTTTTCTATATAGAATGTGATGGTGGACTACATTTAGTGGTTTGAGGACATTGAAGAAATGATTCTGGGAAAGCGAGTTATCATAAAGAGGTAATTAATTTATTGATTTTATCAAGAGGCCTCTTGTGGGAGACATAATTATTGGAGGAGATAAAATTGGATCTTCAAGGTATGGATTGGGTTATAATGGAGTTGTTCCTGGTTATCATGTAACAACCAAAGATTTCACTATACATTTTCCTTTAATATAAAACGGGTTTCATTTATTTATCCACACGCAACACTAAACTAAAACAATACCATGATTTTTTAATCGCTATAACCAATATGTTGACTTTTTAATTTTTAATACAAGAAACCAAATTATGAAATATATTAACATTTTTATTTATAATGGTTATTTTATAAAAATATACTTAATTCATTATTGTGTTTATGAATAAATTTTTTTAGTGATGTACTTATTATTAAATAAATCTTGATATTTTTTTGTTAGTTTATTATTTTAATAAAACACAACACTTATTAATTATTACTTGTATTATTATTGATAATAGAAATTAATAATAAGAACAAATAGTCTTCAAAAAATTTGTTTCCCTACAAAAACGTTTTTCATTTTATTTCATGTTTTTATTTAAAATTTAACAAAAATAATATTCCAGTAACAGAATTTTATATAATAAACATTATTTTTTTGATTTATAATTTCAATATTATTTTAATTCCAATTTGTGGTATTTTTTATAAAAAAATATTTTTAGGTGAATAATTTCAAATATAATTTTTATAAACAAGACGATTCAATGACATAATATTAATATAAGTCTAATTTTGAAGTTCATGAATCATTTTTCTAAGAAAAAATATGTATTTTTCAAGTGAATTTATAATTTTATAATTTTTTCAAAATTTAAGAACCCAAATTAGACATTTTAGAGCATAAGTTATATCATTCATAAAACTATTTTTAATACATGATACATTTTTTAATTAAAAAATAATTTGTTTCAATTTTAAAAAATGAATCATAAAAAATGTATTAAAATAGTTCAATAATTATTTCAAAATATTTTAACTAAGATAATTTTATTTTTCACATAAAGGATAAGTAACTTTAGTTAAAAACTAGTTATCACGATAAATATCAAAATGTGTAAAATGGTTTAACAAACAAAGAAAGACCCCAAAAATGTTTAAAACATGTGTGAGAATGAGTTTATAAAAATTTTATGGACCATATACCTTTACATATATATTATTCCTCAATTTTGGTGAAACATACATTGATATTGAATTCTCATTATTAAAAATAATTTGGTATTTACAACATTGTAATCTGTTTTCACTTATAAAAGATAAACTCCCATCCTCACATACCTTGGCATAAATTCCACATATTTAATCCGAAAATCTTCCCAAAACACTATTAAAAACTAATATCCTCTATCATGTGGTTCTTATATTCACAAAATACCATCCATCAATGGATTAACCCCCTTCGCAAATGAGATAACCCAAGAACTGAGAAATAAATCTGTAACCCCCCATTATCGTTTCTAATAATTTATGTGTTTTTATTATTTGTAAAATTATATTAAACCATATTCAAATTATATAATCATTATCATTATTATACTTATATTTTTTTTTTAATTTGGGTAAAATATTTAACCACCATTCCATTTTCGTTTAAGAAAAAAATGAAATCATCATTATTGTGTTGTACGAATAACCGCATCAATTGATGTAACATATTAATTTTCCTTCACAAAATAAATTTCATAGTTTAAAATGTTAATTAAATATATAATTATGATATATATACCATATTCATGATTATAAAATGAAAAATAATCATTTCCTTCTTCAATGGAATACCAAATTATTATCCATGTGTATGTGTGAACTATTACCTCAATGGAATGATTGAATTCAATTTTTATTTTCAACATCACATTGTAGGGATGGTCACAAAAATTTAATTAATGGATAAATATGATTTTTATGAAATTAATAAGGTTTAGGAAAGACACATTGGATGATCAATTAATAATATGAGCAATAAAAACCATGGGAAATTCAGTCATTTAGAAGAGAGTTCTAAAAGACAGTAATGATTTCATTGTACATTAAAATAACTTCATATATGTTATATTCATATTATATATATTTCATACTAAGATATATCATACTAATATACACTAAAAAATAACTCTAATATTTTCTTATAGTAATATTACAACTAAATCACTCCATAATCATCCATTAATTACAATATGTTCTTGTTTGGGTTGGTGTAACCACCAATATGAACATTAATATAATTTTATATCAAGGATTCCAATGGGAATTTAATTTATGGAATTATATGATTCAAATAATTAAATTATTATTTTTTAATAATTTTATATGAAAATTTAACTCATTATTTAACAAATCACATTTTGTTAACTAAGAATAATCAAAACTTACTTCTCACCATATTCATTTTTAAAGACCATGACCAAAAAACCCATAAAATTAAATTATAACAGTATGAATAATTATATATAAAAAATTAAAATACATTCTCTAATCATTAATTTTTTATCATTGGGAAAATAATGAATAACAAAACAGATATTATGAAACTAGATAAAAACAATTAGTATTACACACTCATGATATTGAAAATAGATATTGGAAATCAAATATAAATTTATATAATATTGATAAATATATTTTATAAATGAATATAGATATGATAAATGGTCTAATTTTTTTGATTATTATTGTTACTTTTTTGTACAGGTTTTTTGATCAGAGATTGACTAAGTTGAAATTAATATAAGGGGTCCATTATCAAAAATTTACTTCATAATGATATATTTTTTTATTGGGAACCATTATACAATTAATATAGTGTTATTAGTTCATAATAAAATTATTTTACCATATTCAATTGGTATTAAGAGAAAAATAATATTCTATATTTAAATTCTATTTTATTCAAATATATTAAAGTTGAAAACTATTTTTATTAAAACAATATTCAAATCGCAAGTGTTTTGATTTCAAATCATATTTTTAAATAATTACTATTTCCAAAAACTAATCCATCTTGGAAATTTATATTAGCTCTAAAAACCCTCATAATTTTTAATAGATATTCATAGGGTTTCTCATTTCTTATTAATATTTCATTTCCCCTTAACTAATAATTTACTTAAACCATATCCAATAAGTGAAATTGATCCTGTCATTTCTTTTATGTTTGGAACCTACCTTTTTCCATATCGATATTATTTTTATTCTTTTTAGGTGTTTTTTCTATGAATAAATAATTTTTATGATCAATTTATACTACGTGACCATATTTCCATGGTTTTAAATAAATTTTTATCATTTTTTCATAAGGTTCATTTTAATTAAAATGTGAAATGATTCTATTTATAATGTTTATGTGTGAACCCATCATTATACGGTCTATATCATTTTATATTAAGATATATATATATTATTTAATAGTTTCAAAAAGTTTTTTCCCTCTTTTTTTATATAATATTTCATGAAAAATTGTTTTAAATGATCATGAATATTTCTTATTTTGAACGTGGGGTTTTAACTTCTAAAAACTATCCTCTAACTAATTCATTACCCTTTGATATTTTTGTAATTATCAAGAATAAACTTCAAATTATACCATCCACCTTCTATCTTGGTGTGGCTTATGAATTTTTATTTTCAATCATTGAAATGATACATCACTGGCCTTATCATGCCTAGTCGTTGAAGGTTTATAAACATAATTTTTATGTAATTCCTTCCCTATGAGAAGACCATTTTGTTATTACTTTTATTAAAGGTTGTTCACATAGATTTCATACATCTAATGATTGGGTAAAATATTTTGTTAAACATATTCCCTTTATTTATATGGTCTAATTACCAAATTCTTTATTATCTTCATTGAATGTTATTTATATATAATGATACTTGAAGTGACTGGATATCCATTTATTTTAAATGGGTTTATAGTGTAATGATTATTGATGCATTTAATAATATATTTCTTTTGTAAATCTAATTGAAAATGATATGAAACCTATTTTTTATCTATGGTTTATTTACAATATGTTGAATGAAAATACAGTTATGTTGATGGATTAATTATGTTATAAAAAGATAACAATTTTCATTTGTAAGTTTAATGACAGACACATTATTTCCCTATGTTCTTTATAACGTGAAAGGGGAATGATTTTCAAGTGGAACATTTTTTTATGGATGGATGATGGTTGGGGTTCTATATCTACATCCAATTAATTGGTTAAAAGATTATATATCATGCGAAAAATATTGAAAATTAAATTTTAGTTTCTCATATATATGGGAACTGAGGGAGTGGATCAGGAATTTAATGTTCCCTATACAAATGTTCCTAACATATTTTAAAGGTAACTAAAATATATATCCTTATTATCATTATCATGTTATATGGTCATGGATAAGGTTTATTGAATCATTCATGTATTATTTTATCCCAATAGTAATGCCATGATGTTTGATCTATTATTTATTGGGTATAAATATCATATATATCTAAATTATACACATATTCTCATCTTATTCTCACAAAATATATTCGATTGTTCTTCATTATGTTTTCCATTTTGATCATTTGAGATCCCCCTATTTTTATGTTCCAATTTCCGTTGTTTTGGAAGATATGAAATGTACGTAATATCTAGATGAGTTTATTCTATGGATAATTTGTGGGAGATGTTAATGAATTGTTATTTATTATGAAACTACTCATATAGTTGAAACAAATTCCCATTATATAAAAATACACGAGTTTTCTTAGTTAAGGTTTTTCCATATTCTATAAATCTCAAATAATAAAATAACATGAGAATGTATTATAGTAAATTATTTTCATTATGTTATGTGGATGAGTCAGTCACGTGTATTTAATTATATAATCAATTTAATAGTAGGGTTTATATAACATTGGATATTAGTTTGATATTGGTTATCGATACATTGGGATCTAGAAATTCCAATAAATATTGATAAGTTAAGGTTGGATATGATTTTAATGGTAGTGATATCACTTTATTTCCCTTGTAGAAATATTTTGGGATTAGGATAATATAAAATTAGTGAAATACCTAGGGAAAATTCTAAGATAAAATTCTAAGAGTTGGACAAAAACATAAAATTTTGGAAAAGTAAAGATATTTTTGTGTTCCTTGTAATAAAATCCTGGCCTGAATTTTATAAGTGGATGTAGGATTTGAAAATGATGTACCTAAAGATAGTTACCCTAAAAATAATATATTGGGTACTAAATCAATTGTAACCTGGTGATGGAAAAAGGTACATAATTTCACATCTTGTTTGACACTCTCAGAGGATATTCCTTAGTCAATCAAATTCTAATGATTAACCATTATAAATGATTTATTTCATAAATACATTAAAGAGTACGGTTATATTGTTCAAGATAATATTACATAATGAAATATAGATTGAACTGAATATATTAAAGAATGAAATGATGGTTTCCTTATAGAATATTGTGTTTTCATATTCACATGTTAATTTATTCTGATTCTATTTGAAATTATGCTAATCATTTTGGATAAATTATTTCATTGAAACAGAGTCATGAAAAAAATTTTTGTGAAAAAAATGTATCTAGAAGCTATGATGTCATATAATCATATAAGTTCGAATGCATAAATGCTTGATAATTGCAATATAATATAGTTATGATTTAAAGGGCGAGTAACTGAGTCTTAACTAAGGTAGTGGTAATGATATATTAATAAAAATTAATTATAATTACCCTTAATTTTTTTATTAGTGACTGATATTTATTAAAAATTCTCTTCTATATTTTAAAATATATGAGAACTATTTTAAACATGAAATAATTTTCCAAAAATAATTTTTTCTCTTTATAGGTTTGGAAAAATATATTAGATGAAATCAAAAACATTGAAAAGTGATTTTATGATAAGATTATATTTAGGGAATAAATATCTTATAACAAATTGTTGAGTAAATTATAGCTCTTAGGTTTAATATACACCAGTTTTTAAGATAATAAAGGTTAAATTTATTTTGAATGTGTAAATTAGATAGTATTTTTAACTGTGTGATTGAAAATTGATTTTTGTGATTATATTATATAATGGATGGTGTGTGATTTTATAACATTTGAGTGTTTTGTATAAGGTAAAATTTTGGAAGGACATGTGGTTTCATCAAGGTTTAATGTCTTGGATTTTCAAATTATTTCGGGTTCGAATATTAGGATGAATATGTGAATATTGAATATACATTTTTGGGTGTGTTATTGTATAAATGGATAATGTTATTTTATGAAATATAATTGACTTGATATAACTCCAGAATTATGGTTGATGTAATATTAGAGGCTATACCTTGAGTGAAGAATTTGTTACAAATAAATTCTCCTACTTTCTTCTAGGATTAATAATTAAACCTTTTAAGACATGATATATTTATGGGGTGGGGATGTATTGTCATGATATTTCAATATGTATTTTCTTTAAATAAATAATGTGTTTGAAAAAATTCTAGACATGCAACATTGGACTCATATAAAATCATGAGATGATTAAATCATTATAGCTTGTATGTTGAATTATTAGGCATCATAGGAGTAAAATAATAACAGAATATATCAATATATATATAGTTTATTTTAAAAAAATCTAATTAATTCAGTATTTTTTGTAAGAATATAACTTCTTACATTATATTTTTTATAAAAGAGAACTATGTATATTATTGAAAAATTTTGTTTTAAATAAAATAAAATAAATATTTTTTTAATAATATATTTCTTACAGTTTTATTGAAATTATTAATAAGAAAAACTAGTATTTTAAAAAGTTTTTTTGAAAAATATTTTCAGATTTTATTTTATTATTATATGTAAAAGTGAAAATAGAAAAATCAAGAAATTAAATTTTAATAATTTGAAATAATTTTTTATATAGAATGTAAATATTAATCTATGATGATTTATTTTTTTTAATTTTCTAAAATGATTTTTTAGGAGAATAATGAAACATATCATTTATTAGTAACATGGCATTTTTATACTATTACTGTTTAAGTATGAATTGGAAATTCATTAAACCATTTTCTATAGTAAAATATGTATTTTATAAGTGAATTTATAATTTTTAAAAGGTTTTTTATATTTAGAAATCATTATTTGAAATTTTAGAGAAATTATTATAATTTTTAAAATAAAAATAATAAAAAATATGTATTTATTATTTTAAAAATAATTTTTATATGTTTCATAAATTTAATAAAATAAAATGGACATAAAATTTGGAATCATTAGTTCCAAATTATATTATAAGGGGAATTTTATTTGGGGGCATAATGGATAAGTTACCTTAGTTAAAAACTAGTTGTGTAATACCCCTTAAAGATAAATGGTTAAAACGGATAAATGTTACTACCCATGCGAACAAGGTGAAAATATTTTATTTGGATCCTACCTAATTAGAACTACAGAGTAAATGAGGTTTCTTATAGAATTGTGATAAGGATGGGTGACATCCCTCAGAATTTCCCCATGGTGTGTGAGAGTGACGACAAAACACACTATAATAAACATGTGTTGGCCTATGGGGATAATAATTAGTCTGATTGCCCATTCGGGCACATGGGTTTTCCCTAAGTATGGGAAAACTCTTGCCTTCTAGGATACTGGTTGGACTACAATGCCTATTTATGGAATTTTTATTAGAGATGGAAACCTAAGGAAGTGTTGGGCAACTTCTTGGGTTGAGATATTGTATCCACAATATGGATGTTGTGATCTTAAGGAGTGGGGAAAGAATTTAATATCTTTGTAAGTTAAAGGGTTAAAAGGGATAAATATTTCTTCTCAATTAAATATGTTATACCATAATTTTTAGAATACTAATTGGTGAGAACTCCCTAGTTGAAGGTATTTGGCCCAGAGTTGTGGTCTGGATGGGTAACCTCTTAAGACGTTTCTTAGGGTGTGTGCAAGTGAGAACAAATCAAATAGGAAAGAACTTATTTTATCTTGTGTGGATAGTAATTAGTATGATATTCCTTTCGATCATGTTGTTGGTTCCCAAGGAGGGTACAACATGTTCCTATAGTGTAACTAGGTTTCCCAGGGGCCCATTTTTTACATGTTACCTTAGTAAAAATCAAAAGGGTTAAGAAGGGTTAAAATTAGAGGGAATTACCAATAAAATATTTAATAAATTTGTTTTAAAATATATATGAGGCCTTTATCAACCATAAAACTTATTTTATACATTATTTATCAATTGTGGAACCACGTTCCTTGAGCGTGACCTCCCATTATTACAATGTTTTGGGTATTTACCAAAATGAAAACCCTTTTTCACTTTTACAAGGGGACAACATAATCAATTACCATCAAATAAAAACACAGTTATATCATATTAAAATATTGGAAAAACACTCATAAAAATTATAATACACCATTAAGATGTTCTTTTCATCTCAAAATACCATTCAACAAAAGATTAACCCACTACCCAAAGGAGATAATCAGAAGTTGAGGTATAAATTTCTTACCACCCCTTTCTAACTTCTATTTATTTAGGGGAATTTATTAATTATGAAATTACATTAAAAATTATTATAATGATTATGTTATAACTTTTAGTGTACTTCTATTTCATTATATCGATGGTATTATCACTAAACACTTTTCCCATTTTTTTTAAGAAAAATAAATTTTTTTTTTCTATTGTGTAGACTTCCACCTCCATGAAGTACTATGATCATTTTAATTCACCTATTAACATGGATAGTTTAAAATGTTATATTTAATAAATAGTTTTTAAAATGGATGATTATTATAGAAAATTTTATTATACATTGGGTGAGAGCATATTTCGACTATGTAATAATTAATGTATGGGGTTTTGTGTTACAAATTAAATTTCTTATGACATATTTCATAATGTTTACCATGATACATTTAATATTATGTTATTAATACATAATGAATTTATTTTCAACAATCAGTTTTTAGGAGATATATCATGTAATTTCATTAAATATCATTCAATTAAAATGATACCCATGATGAAAGGGGTTTTGATTAAAATAATAATCAAACCGTAAGGGTTTCGATTTCACATCTTATTTTCAAATAAATATTGTCTCTAAAAGATAGTCCATTATGGGATGTTGTATTATTTCAAAAAATATCCCCTTCAATATTCAAGGGGTTTTATATATCCCTTTAAAAATTCATTTCCCCTTAACTCTTATTTTACCCGAAGTGCATCTTGTAAGTTGAACTGACCCTAACTATTCTTCTCAGTCTAGAACCACCTTTTTCCAGATCAATATTAAATGGATTGTTTTGAAAGCTCCACTATATGACCCTAAAAAATTGAAAATGTAAATTTATACTACATAACCTTCATTTTAATGATATAATGAAATATTTTTTGTTTTCTATGTGGGAAATTTAAATAAAAATGTGAAAATATTATATTTTTTATGTTGATGTATTAACACATTATTCTAATAAGATTATAATTTTATATTATGATTTCTCTATTTTTTTACATGGGTTCCAAAAGATATTATTTTACTCCTATATTTTTAAAATATTTCATATAAAATTGATTCAAAATATCATGAATATTTTTTATTTCCAATGTTGTTTCTTCTAAAACACTAAAAACATGTTTTTTATCTATGCCATTTTATATTGATAAAATATATGCCTAATTAGGGATATTATTTAAAAAACAAAATCAACCTTATTTTATCAAATATGTTATGAAATGTTTTTTTCAATCATGGAAATTATTTAGAACATATATTATATTTATTATTCATTGAAGGATTATAAACCTAATTTTTTATTATAATTCCTTCTCTCAGAGAATAACCTATTTTTATTCCATTCATTTAAGGTAGTAAACCATGTTTTCATTTCTTGATTGATTTGGGTAAATATTTTTTTAATCATATTACTTTTTTATATATAGTGTAAATATTATATTCTTTAATATCATTATTAAATGGTATGTACCAAGAGAGTAACTTGATGTCATTGGATAATCATTTATTTTCCATGGGTTTATCATGTTATTATTATTGATGTAATTATTAATTATTTTCTTATTTAAATTAATTTCAAAAGGCTATAAATCCTATTTTCATGCCATTCTTTCTTTAGGATTAGATGAATGAATCCCATTTTCTTTCCATGTGTTTTCATTTTATATGTAACACCCTAATATTTTATGATATATTTTTTAATAAATTTAATTCCTTTGATATCTTATGATACATGCAAGGCCAAATCTAAATGAAATGTAATATAGAATATAGTTAAAAAATAGACCTTAAATTTTTTGAATTAACAGGAATAACAAAATTTTTAAAAAAGTATAAATATTTGGATAAATTACATATAATTATATGTTCTCACTATTTAGTATTGTTATTATTTGTTTTTTTTTAAAAAAAATTCCCTAAAAATGGGTTTTATTACTTTATTTATAAAAATTATATAATAAAATGTTTCCAAATTTAGAAAATTTATATGAAATAATGAAAATAAGTTATGAAACCAACATTTAAAAATTATTTTAGAGTGATATTTTAAGATTTTTCTAAAAAGATTAATTTATCGATGAATTATGAAAAATTAATTTTTTTAGAATATCCCTTTTTAATATAAATTTGAAAATATTAAATTTTTTAAATATTTTTAAAAATAAAATTAGGCCATTTATGTTATTATTAATTTAATTGTGTTCATTTGAAACAAATTTATTACGATATTGGTATAAAAACATTTTATACTTAATAAAAAATTTATTTCTTGAAACCTGATTTTTATTGAGTTTCATATGTTTATTTTGAATGTAATTTATGCCTATTTTTCAATATTTCTTTTGATAACATGGATTGAATATTTTAAACTGTAACATCTAAATTTTTTAATTTCTCTATAATAATGTTTTGTCAAAATAAATGCTAAAAATATTAAAAAAATTTATCCCTATGGTAAATGTTAAAATGGGACTACCAGGGGTAAACCAAGATATAAGAGTAACTTTTCAAATTAAACATATCTAAATAATATCATACTTCCATATTTTGACATTATAATATACCAATATCATGTATATTTACATTTTGAATAACTTTTCTTGATAATTAATTTATTATATTTTAATGTTTTAAGAAATTCACATTGTGTCCTCTCCCCCACTTATAAAAGGAAACCAAAACATTATCTTATGTATAACACATTGAGAATTATATACTAAATAACCCCGTATATTATATATATTCTTAATATTTTATTTTCTACTTAAATTAACATTCAAACAGTCCTTAAGAATGGTTATAATAAAGGCTTATCATAAGATATGTAAACATCTTAGTAGACCCCATTCAATTTGGATCTTTTTGTACAACATATAAATTATTTTTATTCAAACTAATATAATTGATTCATTATCCTAAATATATTTAATTTTTTTCATTAAAGAAAACCAATATCTAGCATCTATTTTGTCAAATGAGAAGTGAATGTATCGCTCGTGTGTACGGGTGGACAACTACCTCCACGTAGTGATACAATTCATTTTACATTACCACAATTCATGGATTATTATTGTGATGGATTTTTTTTTATAAATTATATTTATGAATTAATTATTATTCTAGTATAATAATATCGCATCTACCTTATATAATTCTAATCTATAGGAAAATTGTAATGTCGCTCTTGTATACGTGTGGACTACCACCACCATGAAGGGATTTGATTTATTTTTCTATTACACATTACATGGATGGTAATAAGGAAATATTGAATGAATATATAAGATATAAATTATATAATAATGATCATTTAATGTTTATTTATTATTTACATTTATTTCATTCCATCATTCAAAAAGTGAAAACAACATTCATGCATACGTAGAACTTACTATCTCCATCAACCATGTATTTAATTTTTATATCTGTATACTTTAGGTAAGATTATATTTATATAGAAACTATATATATCATATTTAAATAATTACTATAATTTTTAATATAATGTTTGCTTGACCAATGTAAAAGGACTATAGCTTCTAAACTGAAATTCTCAAGAAAAATGAAATAGTTATCACCTAAAAATAATGATTCTAAAAAGTAATTATTAATAAATTAGTGTTTAAATATTATAAGTTGATAATGTATGATATTATAATTATTTAATTGAATCTATAATATAATTATAAAAATATAAAAATTATTATATAGGAGGATAACATTATTTTGAAGCAAGTTGAACATGAGGTAAGGGTTTCCTATATTACTTTATTTTCAGTAGACTTATTCCATATTCACTGCTTTTTTCCTTGGCGTGGTGTATATACATCCCATGAATGAACTTTTTTACATTTTTATTGAAATTAGAAGGGTTTAATAATCACTATATGGTTATATATTTTAGGATTCTTTAATACAGAGATTAACATAGAAGAAAAGGTTTTATGTTACTATCCCAATTTTTAAAAGAATTATTTAGTATTTAGTTTATGAGGATGATATTGAATAAAATATCTCTCATGAATCACATGAATTTTATTATTATATAGTTAAATATTGAAAATAAATGTTTTACTTTAATTTTTCTCTCTTTTTGAACTTAATAGGACAATTTAATGTTTCTATGGAAAATCGATATTATATCTCTTTTTGTTCTAAAATATGTTTCCCTCAATGACTATGTTTTCTAATAATGTTTCCATGAATTATTATACTATTTTCCTATTATTTTTTAAATTAATTTTTACCAATGATTTAATTCTAAAAAAATTGTTTAAATAGAGTGTAATTCTCATTATTCGAATGATGTACTTTAGAATTTTTACCTAAAATGTTAAATGAATCAATGTTTTACCATACACTGCATGATTGTAATTTACCACCCTAATGAATGATAAATTATTGGATGATTAATTTATATGTACCCATGTATATTTTTTGAAGAAATTTTTTCCATAAAATAATGGATTTTTTTTGGATTTGAAAAATGTTACATAAAATTTGAAAATGTATTTTCCTCAAGATGTATTCCATGTGATATATTAAGGATATTTTCATTTATGATGGAATAATTTTATGTTGCTCATGGTTTTCTAGGAATATGATCCAATTATACCTTCATTGTTCTTTATCTAGATGGTTTATGATTATATTGACATTATTCTTCTGAAAATGACTTCATTGTTATTTCTCAATATGGTTAGTTCTTTTCCATAGTTTATAGTTTGATGAGATGTTGAAATTTTTATTAAACCAGTTTACATTCCTTGTGTTATGAAACATGATGAATGCTTTTTGATATTTTAGCACACATATGTATGGATAAAGATTATATAATGAGTCTGAATATAATAATATATCCATACGATCAATTAGATTAACATGGATATCTTATTAGATAATAAGAAATAATATGTGGAGTGAACCCTGCTCCATAAGGGACTCTATCCACTGTGATAATCTCAGAAGTGAACCTTGAATAAGGATGCAAATAAATTGGGACTCAACCCAATACACTATAATAGTCATGGAATTGAGCCTTTATTAAGGGTATTATCTTCTATAATTATGTGTATATCATATAATTATGTCTTATAAAAAATTTATTCTCCCGTGTCTCATGTTATTTAGTTATTTTATTATTCATATCATATAAATTATATTGATTTATAATAATACTCAAGATTATTATCTTTGATATGCAGGGGGCAGTTTTTAGATTATATGATCATGTTATCATACCAATATTCTCATGTCGTGTTTATGTAATCATAGATATCCCACTTTTTCCCATATAATTATCTAATATCACCCTTTCTTATGTTTCCTTTACCAAGGTTATGAGGAAGGGTTTTAAGTATGATATGTATAATAAGGGTGTTAGATATGAAAAATATAGTGGGAGATGAAATAGATCTCTTATGAACAATTTGTTTTTATATCAATGTATGCAAATAAACTAAAATTATATAATTCTGGCATGGATAATAATGTTATATTTTTAATTTTAACCTATTATCATGTAAAATATATGTATGAAAAGTATATTTCACTATAATATAAAATTAAATTATTTTCATTTGAACATTCAATTAATCACACATTATTTACTAGGGTTATTTATGATGTTATAAGTTAATTATTTTAAAGTTGAACATGTAATTATATATGAATGAATGGTGGGGTCCTATATCACCCTCTAATTAATTGGAAAACGTTTTACATATCATGAGATATTTATTTATGAGTACATTCTAGTTTTTTTCATGTTTGGGCAATGATATTGTGGCTCAAAAATGTAATGTTCCCCGTACTAATTTTTTTAAAGATGTACCACATTTTTGTTCTTGTTCCCAAAATTATTTTATGATCTCATGGCTCATGTTTATTGAATCATTCATTTATTATTCTTTTCAAAACCTTATTTCATTATGTTGGATAAATAATTTTTTGGTTATTAGTTTCTTATATATCATGATTTTACCCGTATACCCTTATTAATCCCACTAATAGTATTCGATCGTAATCCCATATGTTTTCCATTACTAGTATTTTGATCTCTCCACTTTTCGTATGTTTCCATTTCCCTAGGTTATAGAGATTATAAAATTATGTAAAATATAGAAGTGTATATTATGTGGAGACTTTGTGGGAGATATTGAAGACATGTTATGGATTAACAAGTTTTTCATACAGTGGATAAAAATTTCCATTATTTTATAAGACATGAATTTTTTAGTTATTTTTTTATAATTATATAAAATAATAAACCTAAAAGATATATGGAATGTATTGTAGTGAAATATTTTTATTAGTTTATTTGGATGATATGGTCACATCTATGGGATTTTATATATAGATACATGGTTATGAACCATGGTTATTAATAGGATCGGTGTGAGGTGACCTACTATGGATGAAAGTGGACATGATATGGGATTAACACCATCTCTGAAGATTGAGGCATGTGAGGCTTACTATGTGAGGCTTGTGAGGCTGTGATAAAATAATGATGTTGTTGGGGGATTTTATGCCCTCCAGGACGTGGTTGTTGGTCCAAGAGATGATAAATTAATATAGAAGGCAATGTGGTGTGGCATGGATATGATGAGATTTAGGGGAGCTTAGTGGGTTCCTTAGTGATATTTTGACCCTAAGAGGGTACATGAGGGAAATACGTTGTGATTAATTTGGGTTTCAATTTATAACTCAATTCAATTATTTTATACTTTTATAATTTTGAAAAGGAAAGGATACACAATAGTGTGGATGAGAATAGTTTTTGGATGGTATTGGGTAGGAGGAAGAACCTTTTGAGATGTGTGTTATGAGATGTTTGGGTTGGGGAAAAATACCCACTGAGTTGTTTTGGGATAAAGTTTGGGATTCCTTGGATACACTCCTTGGGTTTTTAGGGTGGGGTATATAGTACATGAATATATTGTTCGTGATTAAATGAATTGGAGATGATACTTGTATTTTCATAAAAGGTTTACTGGTTGGAATTCATTGGACATACTCCATGGATATGATTCATATGTTATTTACGTTTTAATTTCATGGAAACACACGTTAGACTTATATATAATGTTATCTTGGTTGGAATACCATATACAAGCATGTTGGATTCTGATCATAGGTTATCTGGGATTGAGTACCTTGGACAAGCTCCTTAGAGTTTACATATAGATTATTCGAGATAAAATTCCATAGACATGATCTATGGATTTTGATCTAAGTAAATTAGATTTTGAGCACATGTTCTAATGAATTAAACATTATCCTGATATTCGATGGTATGATAAATGGCCATCCACTAAGATACTCATGCACAATTAAAAAGAGGAATAAGTTGATCATGCTTTCACATTAGAGTCTGAGGATTGAACTATTTTATTTCTTTATTGTTTTTCAGGTATTACATTTCTAGATTGGTCATACCATATACAAAATAAATTTTTTATAATAGTAAATTATATGTAGACTATTAGTGGTGGCCCACTAAGTCTTTATTTATCATACCCCATATGGAACCACTGGTTAACATGTAGATCATATGTACAATTTCATGTTCTTTATGGTATGCATAATGAATCAACCAAGGGACCATTATTGTTGTCTTGTATGATCAGGTTGAAAAAACATGATAGGGTATTGGAAACCATGATTGATGCATGGCTCATGTATCTAATAAATCCTCTTATAAATTTATTTTATTCTTCTATTCATTTTGTATATATGGTCGACCCAGTGGGGGGAAGGTGAGTCTATAAGAACATATTCTTATACATTATTTTATTATTTATAGGTTCGAATTATTTATTTTCATACTCTAATTATTTAATATTTTTGAAAATTCATGGTTGTTTAATGGTATTGGGAACTCTAGTATCATGGTATTATCTCAAAATAGTATATCCATATAAAACCTCTTCTATTTTTTAGCCACTAGTGTATGTGGAGGTATGCATATGGTCACATGCTAACTCAGTCTAGTTACAGTTCATAGTAAATTGGGGAGGGGAAATTTTAATGTGGTACCAAAGAATATGTGACTTATATAATATTTTGTAAAAGAGTTATATTTGTAATACTATATGGCTAGATTATAGAAGTTTGATGTATTAATGTGTTAGAACTTTCAATGGATATTAATCGGGTTCAATGAGACCACCTTTCCTTATTGTACTAGGGGTATAGGATCAATATTCATGGTTTTATGTGTTACTGTTTTTTGATTGTATGATCTATTGACACATATATGGTTTGGTTTTTTTGATTTAGGGTTTATTATGGTCTTGGATCTTGTCATAATGGAAATTGGTCAGTGTATATGAACTACACAGACCCCAACACTAGTAGTCTAGATAAGGTCATTACATTAATACATAAGTACTTGATAAAAGTGATCATATGACAACCCATATCATTAACACATATTATTTCATTATTTATTTGATAATGTTACACATAATACATTAACAAAAGATTATAAATCCTTGTTTCATTTGGAAATCAGGTATATTGAATAAAATCTTGAAATGGGAATACAATGAAATTATTTTAAACATCCTTAATATGATCCTAAAATTCCATCATTCTTCTAAAACTGCATGGGATAACCCGGTGACGTACAAAATAAATTGGTTTTCTATATATCCAATTAATGGAATTAAAAACAATAGAATAATGTAATTAAGTATATTCCATCAAATACAAATATGAAGGTTTAATTTTAGGGTTCAAAATCATAATTTTCAACAATGATGAATTATATAAAATGAAAACAAAAAGGTATCATGGTAATTTGGAGATAACATAAAACATGTCATCATAAACACAAGTCAAGTCTGAACACGAAGAAAACAAAACATAGTGTTCTTAGGATAACCTACCCCACAATATATAAAGAATATAATGGTATTAAAACACTAGCCAATTAATTGGAGGGTTATATAATTCTAGGCCCACCCATTACATTCATATCATGTATATGCATATTTGTGCCAAATTGATCATTCAACATAAGATCATATTTCATCACATTTAATAGCATGATTTAGGTGTGTGTGTAACATAAATGGATGTAAAAAATTAATAAAATATAGGTACATCTAGTTGAATACCATTGAGTGGAAATGGGATGGGTTTTACTACACTAATGATTGGCATCTAAAAATCATAGTATAATTTCAGTAGTATTACGGGGGTATATAATGCTTTATATTAGGGATTAATGAGAGTTAAAGGGGTGTCTCATAGCTCATACATCATAATTAATTTATTAGGTATGTGTAAGAATATATCTCAACATGAAAAATTAGAAATTAAGATACATAATATAATGAAGGTGCTTGATTAAAGAGGAGAAGGAGATGATACCTTACCATGAGAGGACACTTCTAAAATATTTGGAGGAGCTTCCTAAGAACTTTATGGAACCATTGGAGGAATCCAAAGAGGTAATGGGATATTTATTTAATGCTAAACTGGATTTTAGTTAAGAGGAATGGGAGTTTGAGTGGGTTAATATATCAAAATATAGGAGAATTCATTATAAATTTCCAAACATATATTTTGGACTCTATATGATAAATTAATCAAAACCAAAAACTATCTGATGGTTTTTACATAAGATTAGTGGGTATTTTTATATTTAGGGAAATGTGATGAACTAATTAAAATAACACCCTTAATGATGTGGTAATGATTCATGTTTATAAACAATTGATATTAATACATTAAAATATAATAAATGTTTTATAGGATTCATTAAGGGTTTATAAAATTAATAAAATAACCTAAAAAACCATTGTTTTTTATGTAAAATATATTTTTTATTTGGATGCCTTTATAGAATATATTATGTAACTTATGGGTTATTTTGTTTTCATAATACATACCATATAATTATACCATATTTAATTTTTACCGAAAAATCAATTATTCCTTAAAATTATGAGAAAAATCATAGTTGGATAATTTAAATAATCTAATTTAAAAAATAATATTTATTTATTCAAAAAATTTATCTAAATATAAGAATTTACAATTTTAAATCATAAATCCTCATTAGTTAAGAAATACATGTTTTTTAAAGTAATCGTTTCCCCACCATCATAAAAATAATATTTAACTACATAAAATTATATTATTATATATTACTAATAATATTTTATTAAAATATCATTTATTTTATTTTGATTAATTTTTTTAAATGTGTTTCTTTACTTAATCTACACATATTCCAAAAATATAACCATTTTTTCATTGTACCAAAATCCAATATCTATCAAACATAATATTTAATAATTATAAAATAAAAATAAATATGATATATGCAATAAAATTATAAAAATCTATACAATTAGGGTCTTAATTAAAATCACTTTATTACACAAGTGAATGACATAAGGGTAAGATATATGATGGGGTTATTTTATTGGGGTGGATCAACATATATGGTTTGGGTTGTGATATTGAAAAACATGAACTTCTCGCATTAATGGTTTCAATCGTGTTTTATTTACTGAATCACAGCCCAAGATTGGTCATGGGAAAATCTTAGTGATGTTATCTCCCTCAGAAGCTCTGCTAAATGGGATTTATAGGGTATGATCCTACTCGTCAAAGCCATTGCTTCTTCCATCAATCTCAATTAAACTTTATCATAACCATTAATATACTAATCATGATAGTAACTATAAAATTGATATATAATCATGTTTCATGATGATTAATTCTCTTTGAAAACCAAAGGACTATATCTACTAAACATAAAAATGTAGTTCATGTGTTATCTATATCTATACTACATGATAATGCATTTATTCATTCAAAAATGTAATGTCGTTTATAAAATTTCAGTTCATTACATTACCCCCCTACAAAAATTTCACCCTAAAAACATTCATTTTATATATTAAAACATACAGTGGTTCTTATATTTCATCACCATTTCTACTTCCCATGTGGCTTCCTCAACCCTATGGTTATTCCTCAATACAGTAATGAGTTGAGTTCTCTTTCTCTATAAAACTATTTCTTTATAATCAAATATCTTCTCTGAATACTCCCCATATGAAATATCATCCTATAATGGTACCACATTTAGATTCAGTATACATGATGGGTCTAGTGTGTACATCCTCAAGATGGATACATGGAAAACATCATGTACATGAGATAGGATAAGTGGGTGTGTTGGTGGATATGACACCACTCTTATATGATCCAAGATCACAATGCGGTGATATATCTAGGACTATGATTTCCCTTCTTCCAAAACATCAAAACTATATTCTATGGTGATATATGAATGAAAACTTGTCTATGATCTCAAACTCTAGGTATAGACGATCATTTTCTACAGAACATTTTTTGTTGAATTTAGAAGATTTCATATGATGCTGAATTGTTTGTACCTTCTCTCTTCTCTCTTGGATAAGATCAGGTTCCAGTATCTTATTTTCTCAAACATCATCCCAACATGTTTTAGTTAAATACCTCTTACCATAAATATCCTCATAAGATCTCGACTAGGATAAGTTGATAGTCAGAATATCCTTTAAAATTCATTGAACATTATCTTATCATATCCTCTAGAATTTTGATGGTATTTTTTGACTAACCATCTATCCGAGGGTGATAAGTAGTGTTAAATCTCAGTACTGTATCCATCGATAGATAAAGGATTATATAAAACCATTAGGTAATCCCTGGATCTTAATCACATACAATAGTGTGTGGAACTCGATTAATTCCTACAAATTCAATTATATATATCATGGTGATTTTTTCAAGAGAGGTATATTCCTTGAGATCAATGAAATGTGATGAATTTTTATGGTGGTAGACTACAACCTAAATGGAATAATTTCCATTAGGTCTCCTTTGGATTTCTACGATGAAATCTATGGTTATTTTTTCCCATTTCAATACTGTTATGGGAAATGGTTACATCATAAACTTAGCCTTCTTTCATTCCACCCCGACTTGTTGGTTATGCAGAAATGAGATACAAAATAAGCAATATCCCTCTTCATGTTATCACTATTATTGTTTTCTTTAAATATATATACATAACTATAATTATTAGATAAATAGATAAGTAATATCTATTTTAATCATCATTATGTTTCATCTATCGATCTGATTTTTATGGGACACATATTCGGGATCCAAACCTTATAACTCTATTATGAAAATTTTTTAACTCTGGAATAATCACTACTTTATTATATAATAACTCATCATCTTTTTACACTCAATGATACTCTTAATGATGGATTTTTGAGTAGTTTTTTAATCAAGGTAAAATTAAGATACCTTTATGATTCCTATGTTCATCCTTATCATGTCCAACAAGACTGGATCCGATGAGATCTTCATCATAGAAAGTATTTTTTGATCCTTTATAATAATAGTATCTTCCACCTTGTTTTCATTCATGAGATGGTATTGGATTTTAAAATAATAATCCATGATCTTCATTAACCATTTTTTTCATATTAAGCCTTTTTATGTGAATATATACATGAGGCTTTTATGGTACATATTTATGTCACACTTATCTCCATAGAGATAATGTCACCAAATAATCGACCTGAAGATCACTCCTTCTAATTATTGATCATGTGTTGGTTATTTGGGCTCGTGGATCTTTAATTGGAATGAGGCATATGCTATCAGATTTTCATATTACATGAGTACAAAACCCAATATATTTTTGTATGCATCGCTATAGATCTCAAATATTCCCCATTTGTGGGTAATGTGATTATAGGAGTATTGATTAGACAATTCTTCATCTCTTTAATTCTTTATTCTCATCTAGAATTCTAGAAAAATATGACTTATTTTTGAGTAATAATGGTTAGTTTTATTGAAAATCATGATACTTTTATAAAAAAATTGATGATAGTACCCATCCAATCCATGGAAACATTAGATTTTTATCATAGATATAGTTCTGGTCCTTCATTTGGTTACCACAATTTTTTATGGATCTATAGATATCACTTTTTTAGAGATACAATGAACCGAGAATGTTTCATTCTCTAACCAAAACTCATATGTAATTTATTTTTTATATAACGTTTCATCCCACAGGGTCTTCAATACAATATTTTGATACTCCACATGTTCCTCATTTCTGTTGGAGTAGATAAGAATATTATATATAAAGACTACCACAATTTTTTTGATGTAATACCTAAAGACTATATTTAGAAAGTCCATGAATATTTTTGAAGCATTAGGGAGTAAAAATAGAATCACTATGAAATCATAGTGACCAAAACATTTTCAAAAAGTATTATTAGAAATATCCATCTTATCCACCATTAAATGGTACTATATTAACCCCACGTCAGCATTTAAGTGGTATTCTAATCCATATAGTTGATCAAAGAACTCATCAATATTTGAAAAAGGATTCTTTTACATTGTCATGTTCTTGTTTAGATAATGATAACCAATGTATAGGCACAATAACCCATTCTTGTTCATGATAAATTGGATCAGTGAACCCCATGTTGAAACACATATGTTTATAATCCAATTTTCTGAAGGACCTTGGAACCCCCTAAGAGGGGAGAGGTGAATCAGGGTGTTAATGTTTTCTTCTAAAACAAAAGAACATTTTCCCATGTTAGTAGGAACCTGTTAAACCTTTCTAATGGTATTGAGTAGTAATTAAAACATTCAAAAGTAGTAATACAACACATAAATTTTACATGGTTCACCACTAAGGGCTAGTCCAAGGATCATAATCTGATAGTGTGTCGGTCATACCCAAATCCACTAATATTCACTATATTTGGAATACATAATTTTCAACATAGTCACTCTTTTTCAGGAACACTACCTTTACAGGATATTAGGGATATAGCACTAAGTCCCTCAGAACACCTATGTTTACTCACCCTATCTCAATACTTTTAGAGAATTATAATTGAGTTTATCGAATTGAAGGTCACATAAATGGTTTGTAATTAATATCTTTGTCACTGACTTAGTTGGAGACTCTGCTTGCACCATAGACTTGAGTTGATGCACTCTAAAATCCCTATCCTCTTAAACCTGATGTTCAATACTTCCTTTCATGAAGATTCTTCTCAAATCTATGTTCTTTCATAAATATCCCTATTTTAACATAACATACTGCCTTTGGAAACAAACCTTTCCTTCATGGAACAAATTTCCTTCGTGAAGCACCCTTACAATCACGTGACAAATTGCCTTTATGAATTAGCCTTTCCTTCATGGAAAAAATTCCTTTGTGAATCCCCATTGCCTTCGTTAAGCTCATAATGTTAATGAGGAATACCCTATCATCGCGGACCTCCATTTAATAATAATAATTTTCATAATTCAAGTGTTTCTGATGATTTTTGCAGCCAGCGCACACATCATCTTGGTGACACGCTTCTTGAAGCCATGTGTTCCATCTTTCCAAAGATGAACTGCATCCATCGCCTCTTCAGTTGTGTTTTCTTCACTATCAAAATGGGATGATGGGATGTCAGGTCCTCCTTTTGTGGATTCCTCCTCAGAAATCTTCACATAGTCCGAGTCTCTTTCATAGATTTGAGTTGTGGTTCTTGAATCTCATTCCCAAAGAGTTATCTTTTGGACGCTGATTAATGACACTAATTCTGTCAGGACATTCTAATGGGTCTTGATAGGGTAGCGACCATCAGTCCGAGTATATTTTGACATCAGTCATGTCGGGGAATCTATGGATGCCTGAACATTGGTCAACTATATTCTTCCACATAAGAGGGATTATTAAGGGAAAATAAACCCGAGGTATCTCATGTCAATCACGAGGTATATTATGTAAGAGGAATGTCTCTGAGGTTTTCATTAGCTTACCATGTTTAACATGGGGCATTCCATGAGTATAACGTCTTGCGAAGATGGATCAGATATACCAGTACACTGGTAATAGTGTAATAGATTGGTGTATCCCTAGGAGGGAGAACCTGGAGTGTTTACGAGATGGATAGATCAAAATGCACAATGATGGTAGACCCATGATGGTGTGTCCCTAAAAAATAAGGTTTCACACCATGAAGGCTGATCTGGACACCACAAAGGGTGGATCAGAGAGGGTTCAACCCTAGAAGGGGGGAACTAGTGTTTACCATTAGTTGATTTTGAATCTTAGAGAGGCACCCTATGTGTCCTATTTATATGATTGGGATCAAAACCTACATAGTTATAATGGATGATTTTGGGTTTACACACTGAGACGACCCATGTAACAGCATGACCCCACCATGAAAAGGGTTGGGTGATGGAGTACATGGTCGGGTCCAATGCAGGGTTAGCTACCTATATGAATGGTGTGATCCCACTAGGATGTGGTGGCCCAGGTAAAATTACGATGCATATGGAGAATTTCATGAATTGTTAGAATGGACTGGAACTGATGTAGAGATAATGGTGTTAGGATCGAGCCTTATAGTGGTTTCCTATGTACCATTCCTAGGAGGTAGAGATCAAAGTCAACATAGTTATAGAAGGGGTGATGAGAAACCTAAGGAGGTGAATCATAAGGATGGATGCATGGGTGGGACCCATAGTAAAAGGAACTTTGGGTTGAGGCATGATACTCTCAAAAAAACATGTGCTCGAGGGACAGACCGGGATGGGACAAGGTTGATGAGATTGAACCTTATAATGGCTTCCTACATATCACCATGGTTGGGAATAAATGTCCGTGTAGTTCAATATGGGGCATAAAAAAGTGTTTACACAAAGGAAATCAACCCAGAGGCATTCTGGGGATTACGTATGGTTAGTAACCCTTCATAAGATGGATGCTTTTGGTTGGAGGAGTATTGATCAAGTGCAGGGCTTATGCATGTTTAGCTTCCCAGATGGATCAGAACACCGCATGGAGGTGGATTTAGAAGATGTGTCCCATAATGAGAAGATATCACATTATGATGGTACAAAACTAGGAGGGAGCACCAAATTTTACCATCAGTCAGAGCTGAACATTGAGGAGGCTACCTACGTATCTTTCCTAGGAGGTAGGTATCAGAGCCCACATAGTTCAAGAATACAGTTTTACGTTATAAGGGATGAGGGCGAACTAACATGAAGTGTTTGGGACCGATGGGTCATGGGATTGAACCTCATGGAGGCTTCATACATATCCATGTGGTAGGGAATTAATGTCCCAAAAGTTCAGTTGATGGAGCATATGCGTGTCAAGATTCTACTAGGATGTGGCGGCCATGGGGAATCACGGTGGATGATGAATGATAGTGGATGGATCAGGAAAACCTTTTGAGGTGGAGCCGGGGGGATGTGTCCCATAAAGGGAAAATGTCAAATCATGTGGGTACATCCCTAGGAGGGAGCACCAGAGTTTATCGTGGATGGATAATAATTCCCTATAAGAGAGGACCCAGGGTGGTATGTCCCATAAAGGGTATATGTGACTCCATGTAAGATGATATAGACACCAATGGAGGTGGATCATAGAGGTTCCACCCTTAGGAAGGGGGAACCAATGTTTACCATTGGTCTGGATTTATCCTTAAGGAGTTGTACGACATACCCTATTTAGATGATAGGGATCAAATCCATCTTTTTCGGTAGGGGATTGGTGTCATGGTCACTACTAAACTCTAAGCTCACATGAGTCATACTCAGTTCAAGTAACAAGAGGATGTGGTAGAACAGATAGGTGTGTCATGGATGGTACGCGCATGGGGGTGATGTGGGGCTTATGCATAGATATGGCCCAAGTGCCGCTATGGAGAATAAATGATGGATGATGCTTACGTTTCGAATTTTCTCAGGTTCCGCTAAGGAACAAAAAGATGGATGGGTATTACGAACTGATAATTCTTGGGTGCCACTAAGGAGAAGCAATGATTGGCATGGATTACGTGTGGAAGCTGCCTAGGTGCTGCTAAGGAGCTCCAATGATGGATTTGGATTACACGCAGAAGCTGCCCGGGTGCCACTAAGGAGCGGAAATAGTGGTTGGGGGATTACTCATGGAATCTTCCCGTGTTCCCCTAAGGAGTGGAAATAGTAGATGGGGAATAGGTGCAAAAGCTTCCCAGGTGCCCCTATGGAGTGGAAATAGTGGATGGGGATTACACGAAGAAGCTACCTGAGTGCCTCTAAGGAGAAGAAATAGGGGATAGGGCTTAAGAATTGAAGCTGCCTTGGTTCTGTTGAAGAGTAGAAATGATGAATGTGGATTATGAATGGGAGCTACCTCAGTTCCACTAAGGAGGGGAAATAGTGGATGAGGCTTACAAGCGGAAGCTTCCCAAGTGCCACTATGGAGTGGAAATAGATGATGAAGATTACACATGGAAGCTTCCCTATTTCCTCTAAGGAGTGATAACAGTGAATGATGATTATGCGTTGATGCCTCAAAAATGCTTCTAAGGAGAAGAAATAGTGAATTGGGCATAAATGTGGAAGTTGTCCAGTTTCTTCTAAGGAGCGGGAATGATGGATGGGGATTATGCACGGATGCTTCCCAGGTGATGCTAAGGAGTAGAAATAGTAGATAGTTCGTATGCATGGATGCTTCCCGAGTGCTTCTATGGAGTGGGAAAGATAAAAGGGGCTTACTCAGGGAAGCTTCATGGGTGCCACTAAGGAGTGGAAATAGTGGATGTGGCTTATGGTCTGATACTTCATGGGTGCCGCTAAAGAGATCCAATAGTGGGTGGGGCTTACACATGAATGCTTTACAGGTACTACAAAGGAGTGGAAATAGTGAATAGTGCTTACGCGAGGAAGTTTTCTAGGTGCTGTTAAGGAGGGGAAATAGTGGATGGCTCTTACACACAGAAACATCCCTAGTGCCACTAAGGATCGACAATAGTGGATGGGGCCTATGCATGGATGCTGCCCAAGTGCCACTAAAGAGTGGAAATTGTACATTGGTATTACGCATGGAATCTTCCCAGGTTCCACTAAGGAGTGGAAATAGTGAATGGAGATTATGTGTTGAAGCCTCCTGGGTGCTGCTAAAGAGTGGAAATTTTGGATGTGGCTTACACATGGAAGCTTACCTGGTTCCACTAAGGAGAAACAATAGTGAATGGGGATTATGTGTGGAAGCTGCCTCGGTGCTGCAAAGGGGTACAAATACTGAACATGGCTTATGCATGGAAGCTTCTCGTAATGTCTTCCTCATGTCTATCCATGAGGGAATCTCAACTCACTGGTGGGTTGTGGAATATCATTGGGACATACACCTATATGCTTGTGCAGAAGCAGGATGATGTAAAGGGAATTGGAATCTGTCTAAACAAAGGGAGATGAAAAGTGTGAATCACATGCCAAACATTCAGAATACAATGGGGGAGGCATGATAAAAAAAGATAAGTAGTGACCATATTCAAAATGAAGCATCCACATCACGTTAGCCTGATATGGAAACAATAAAAGAAGGACCAACCACTAACCGTATTCAAAACATGGGGCCAAAATCAAAGTGTCATCCAATGTCTTCCTGATTGGCCCAGAATGTTAGGTGATCTAATGTGGCATGATACCGGGATGTTAGGGGGTCCCTTTAGGAATGAAAAAGGCTGAATATCCAAATGAAGGACACACAAATCACGAGGTGGAGTAATGTAATGGTTTAATAGATTCCAATGCTCATGAAATCACACAAAGATGATCATTTCATGAGGATTCATATGAATTACACATAAGGCATATCATATTTGAAACAAGAGGCATAATATTATTGAATGATAGGTAATGATATAGTTTAAAATATTTTAGTGAGGACTATTAGGCATAAGGCACCTTGAAATGGCTTGTGCTGAGACTTATGCAAGAGAGGCCCTTTCTATTTCAACCTGGAATTGGAACCATGTGATGGAATTTGGAGGAGTTTATTGAGGAATGGTTTGACCCAAGGTAATCAGGGAATTGATGATGAGAATATCAAAATACGACATGGGAAGGGGACTGAGATAAATATGTCAATTCAAGGTGATTCAAGGAGTGTGGAAGAGTATCTCGAATCATGGAATTCCATAGGTGTAAGTTAGGGGAGAAAGGTAATGTATCGGTGAACCAACATGAGAAGTCTGTGGTTTGAATCACCATTTATCATTGTGGTCAGTGGCGGTAGATAAGGGTCTATCCTCTAGGGCATGGACCATAGGTTGACAGTGATCTCAAGCAGGGGTGTGGGGGAGCAGCCCCCATGATATGGACTGGTGGGCATGAAGGTAGGATATTCATGAAGGATATGGCTTTACAAAGGAGATTTGAAGAGATCAGGGTCTCACGAAGCATGGGAATTCGTGGAACTCAGTTGCTCACGGAGTATGGGGATTCACAAATGAAGGTTTATTCATGAAAGAAGTACTTTTTCAGATTTGTGCTTCACCTTAGAAAAGATATCAATATTTTATAGTGCTCTATACAATATTAATTCTTTATTGAGCCTCAAGAAACCTGAAGAGCCTCCATCCTTCGCGAATGGTAGAGGCCATCGATAAGGGAATCCATTCGCGGTTCTATTGAGCACTGTGAAATGGGATATCAGTCAGTGATAGGGCGGTGTAACTGTGCTTATGATGGGGGGGGGTATTTATAAGAAAATGATGTTAGTGGGTATTTTCGCAGAGAAAAATAAGACGACACAAAGAAATAGTGACACCGCGGAGAAGTTACGTTCACATCAGATCATGAATGAAAAGTGATTCCATAGAGGAGATACGTTTGAGGTGGATCAACAATGAAAAGTGACGTCATTGAGGAGATACCTTCATATCGGATCACAAAAGAAAACTGACACCACTGAGGATATGTGTTCATAGAATATCATGAAGGAAAAGTGACACTGTGGAGGAAATAATTTCATGGAGGATCGCAAATGAAATGTGACATTGCAGAGGAGATATGTTCACATTGGGGGCTCTATAAATGGGCTTCGAAAATGAGTTTTCTAGCATAACATCAAATGGCCATAAATTCTAATCTGTAACTTCTTTTGGGCTCTACGACTAGTCAAATCAAAGCCTATAAAACGAGATACACTATTATATCATGTATGGAAACATTCTATTAATCATGAATATGAATTTTCTAGTTACAATATCAAGACATAGTCTTTTCTTGATTCTCATGATTGCATAGAAATCCAAATTCATGTAGAGAAATCACAGAGATCCCTATCTTTGGGAAATCCGAGTGATTATACTTTTCTCCAAAATTTTCTATTTCAAATGAATAGGGGTACCTTATATTTATTGAATCATCTATTCATGATGCTCTATCAACTCTTTGTGTATTTTTTTGATCTTTTAAAAAAATATTTATGGCAGTCCTCCCTTCACGAAGATCTATGAAAATTTTCTAATCATGACGATTACCATAATCAATGAGATTTCCATAAAACCCCTCCCAACAATCGTCTTAATCGTGGATCATTCCCTCAAAAACTGAGATGGTCCAATTCTTGTAATCATGGAGAACACCGTCCCTATATTCGAAACACAATTTTTGTATCCCATCTTCGTGAAACTCATGCATTTTCAATATTATCGTAAGAATTTCAAGAAAAACCACTTTTCGAGCTGAAATTCACCCTCCAAATTTTGGACCCAATTTTTTTTTCAAACACAGGGAAATGATTCAACCTTAAATACA
Source organism: Viscum album (assembly GCA_963277665.1). Lineage (NCBI taxonomy): Eukaryota > Viridiplantae > Streptophyta > Magnoliopsida > Santalales > Viscaceae > Viscum > Viscum album. The sequence continues at coordinate 705,499,437 of OY728167.1, read as the reverse complement.
ACTATATCATTGAATTGTAAGATCTATTTTCTATCAAAATCCATGATCCTCCATGTAAGGATTGACAAAAAACACAAAAAATACTCCATTTCTAGTAATGTACAGTCTTGGTTCCAATATTGTCCATATTCCCTTATTGTTTTTTCTTTAGCTCATAATATTCAATAATGGAAATTCTATATGGCGTCATGGATATTGGAAGAGTTGTACCTATGAGATCAATTGAATCTGAACATCACGTCTAGGGGGAACACCAAAAAATTCTTTAGGAAACACATATGTGAATTCCTTTACAATAATAATGTCATTAAAAGTGATATTTTTATTAGTATAAATCATTTTAGAAAGAGATTCTATCTCGTAAGGAAATTATATCCATTCTTGAGATGATGATACCAAAGGATAGTCATAATCATACTTACACATGTATATAAATAGAAGACTATCAGTGATGTTGAGGTTGATATACATCTATTATACATTTATCTTGGCTCAATATAAGGAAACTAAAGCCATACATAGAATTGTATCAAATTTAGATAAAGGGAGTATCATAATATTCTTAGGGAAACTCATCTTGATAATATGGATAGGGGAAGAGTTTCATGACTGGGATGATACAATTTTCCCAATCCTCTATGTCCACTGATAAATCGACTTCCATATTATTAGGTGGTGTTTAGAATTTTCTACTAAACAATTGTGACATGGAAAAAATTATTCAAGAAAAGACACATTATAAAATTGATTTTCCTGAATGGATGATAATCATGATTTTCACAATTTGATTCTGGTAAATTCATTTACTTCATCTAAAACAGACATAGGGATGATAATATTTAAACTATTAAACATTCAAATAGTAAACTGTGAACAATATAGGGATATATCGTAGTTGACACATAATCATTATCTAATTAATGTATAGGTTTCAATCTATGTTACCTATGATATGTTTTCTAACATAAAATATTGTTAGAATTTTTGTCCCCTTAATAATGGTTTTTAATGAGAAATAAAATTTTCCAAATCATATCCTCATAGACTATCATACAAGGAGTAGACAAATTCTCATTTCCAGGAACTAGGTGATAAATGAGTCTATCTCAATGCACTCCTTTTGGCGTTATTACGACTAGGTACCTCTATTCTAAATCCACATCAAAATTTTAGTATCCAAATTGCATTGTATTTTATTTAAAACCTCTTTCTCCACACTTTAAAAAAATTTATGGATGTTTTCCAATGGTTAGTATTATCCCTAAGGATTTCATTATAGTTTTATAATCAAAATACCAAATAATTACTATTCTTTCCTCTGATAGCAATTATAAAAACCCATATATTTAATAGACATTATTTCGTAATTTATTATATAATTTTAAACATAATAAAATATCTAGAGATCATGAATCCTAGTTTCATTGGGAAATATGGTATATAGAATAGAAACTTTCAATGTAAATACAATGAAATTATTGAAAACATCCTCAAAATTCTCTTAATGTTCAATAATTCTTCTAAAACATTTCGAGATAACATGGGGACATACATTATAAAGGGGTGAGCTATAAACCCCATTAAGGAAATAAATAAATAATAGTATAAGTCAAAGTTATACATGTGATACAAGGTGAATATCATGGTATCATAAGAGGTTTTATAATCAAAATCATGAATAATGAGTCATGAAATAACATGATATCATAAAGACAACATATAAATGTGGAAACAACATAAAACATATAATTCTAAACATATGTAAAGGATAAATTCCATAAAAACATAACATTGTATTCTTAGGATAACCTCGTATGATCCAAACATTGAATCTCAAGAGATTTAAACAATTACTAATGAAATTAAGGGATATATAATTCCTGGAACATCTTTCAATTTCATATCATGTATAGGAAGAAGTGTTTCACATTGATCACTCATCATAGGATCATATTTCATTAACTTTAATCCCATAATTAAGGGGTGTGGGTTATATATATGGAAGTTCCCAATAAATTAAGGGTCACACTCGAACTTTTAAAATAATATTATTTTATTATTTTATCAAACTCTGAAACTTTATATTGATCTGCGGTCCAAGCTTATTTGATTTTTTTTCATTTGGTTGATGAATGAATGATTTTCCCTTGACAGCGTCCGGTGCATGAGAAGGGCATTTGCAAAGTTGTGCAGCTTTTCCCAGGTCACCGTGCGGCCTACCTCATGTTCAAGATAAATAAATAAAATGAGTTTTAATGATGTATTTTAATAATTATAATAATGTAAATTATTATTATGTCCACCAAGTTTATTAATATAGGGTTATTATTATTATGTTATTATTATTAACTTTCTATTAATTTTGTTAAGTATAATAGGTTTATTAATATCATATTAATTCTATTATAATTTTTATTATGATTATTAATAATAATATCAATATTTTTCTTTTTAATATATTTAAAATTATTTTTATCTTATTATTATTATTATTATTGGAGTTTATTAAAGTTATTATTAAGTTTATTATATTTATTATTTATCAATGTTTTATTTATTTATTTTTTATTTTATTTCTTTATTTTCCATCTTATTTCTTTATTTATTTTTTATCTTGTTGTTCTTCCTCCCTGGGTGTCGCGCACAACGCTCCACCCTGTCCCTAGTCGTGCTACATCTCCCCCTCCTAGACTCGTCGAACCCTACCCCGCCACCTTTACAATTGGCGCCCTGCTCTCCCTCCCTTGCCTCCCCAGCCGCGTGCCTCCCTCCCGTTGAACTGACCTCCTCACTTGCTGACCGGCTAGCCGTGCCGGCGACCTCCTCGCCCGAGCCCTCCACTTTCGTCGTCGTCGTCCCGGGCTCAGGCCACCACTGCCTTCACTAGTGAGTTCTCTCCCTCCCTCTCCTTCTTCATTTGGACAATTTTTTCCTCCTTCGTTCCACCTTATTGTGTTCGGCCGAAACCTATCTCATTGGTGGTGTTTTTGATTTCTGGTTTTCTCCTATTCTAGGGTGGTACAGATGGTCTCTTGAGACCCTTCAGAGCATGTCCCAACAACAGCTGCTGAAGGCGAGGCGGTTCGGTGTGTTTCAGTCCTCCAACACTGACCTAAGGTGAGTTTTTGTGGTTGCCACTTGTTTCACAAATCTTATATTTTGGGCTTTTGGTGTTTTTGACTCCCTATTATGTTTTTGGTAGGGCGTTTGATAGTTTCATGTTGGTTTTTCGTCGGCACATGAGGTAAGGGTTATTTTCATTAGTTGGTTTCACACCTAGTTATGTGGCATCCTTTATGTGTTTTAAGGTTCTTAGTAATTATCTTGTATGGCCTTGGTCGCTACTTTGTGATGTTGGTCTGTCTCGGTTCGTCGGTCACCGTTTGAGGTGAGGATTATCTTATTGCCTTGTTTGATTTGGTTGCTTCGATAAATTTTTTTAGGGTTTTCATTAGACCCCTTGTGGTGTGGTTGTCATGTTATGGGAGTTTTGTGCCAATTTTTCAAAGTTGTTTATACCGAGGTTGGTGGTTCCACATTCAAATATTATTTAGGGAATTACTTTTCTTGTTTAATTAATTTATCATGTTCTTTAATTTATTTATTTTGTGAAAATTTGGTTTTCCTTGAAGTTATCATGTGTTGGATTTGTTTAGTTTCATGTTCAATTGGAATGGTGTCCGTTCATGATGAAAACCCATGTTTAGTTTTTTGTTAGTGTTTTATTATGTTGCGCAAGAACTGTAAATTGTATTTTGTCATGTTATTGGTGTGCGTTTGGCCTTAGAAGAGGTTTTTGAGTGGGGGTTTGTGTTCAAAGCCTTGTGATACATATTGGAGTTGTTTCATAATTTTTTTGTGTGTGGTTTATTGAATATTTTAATGGGAATTTGGTTTTAATTTGAGGTGCGTCCTCAAATGTCTTCAAAATGGGGTTTTCACTTTTCTTTCAAATTGTGGGTTGAGATGTGTGAGTAGTTTATCTCTTGTGGATATGCCCAGTTGGACTCTTTGAAATTGGTCTGATGGAAATGGGATTGATGGATTATTTATGTTTGATAAAAAAATTACAATAAATGTTTTCATTGTGAAATGAACTTGATTATTGGACATTAGGCCAAATGGGTTTTAGCATGGGTTGTCTTCGTGTTTGATGGGTTTCCTTAATTTAAAAATGGTGTTTGGTTTTATAAAATGAAAATGGAGTTTCCCTGGATTAATGTGGATACGCTTCAATATTCTTATGCCTTCCTTTGGAGTTGTGTTTGAAATTTCAGATTTGTTTAGAAATGGATTTTTAAATGCTTATGAAATGGGTGAAGTCCTGGTTGGCACTTGTGATGTGATATAGATTGACCTTGTTGAGCTCTTTTATTGCAGATGATGATTATGGTTATGTTATTGAATATTATGTTATAATAAATGGGTGTATTATTTGTGAAGAACCTTGGTGTGTTATTTTGAAATGTTTTATGGATTGTTTGAGTGCATACTTGTTTTATCAAACTATATGTGTAGTGCATTGGACCTCACTACGATGGTTTTGGGCCACGGGTGTCGAGGTATCCTACATGTGCATGAATAGGGTGAGGTATATATATATATGCACTCTTTTTACATATTCCCTCATGGTACATGGAATATATTCAATGCAGCTAGGGGTGCATATATATATATGTATAAATGCATGTGCGTGTATGGGCCAAATGTCGGTTTGAGTGGTCGTCGACAAATAGTGACATGTTTGAGGTAGGTCCCCTATGGCTATTCCCTTAATTTGAATTTCATAATTTCTTTCTTGTTTTAAAAATATGTTATACATTTACGATACATACACATGCTATGAAATCTGGTTGCAGTTTCTAGAAATGATTATGCCTTTGCTTTAGAAATTGAAACGTATTTCTAATGCTATCATTATTAAGTGACTTTATATGAAAATTGATTTCCTAAGTGGGTTTGAATTGGTAATGACCAGTTCCAAAAGTGTTTGGACTTTCGGTCGGTTAGTTATAAAAAGTATTCCCTTTATGTAATTAAGCCCGTTTGTCACCTTAAGAATGTTTTGTGAAAAATAAAAACCTCTCTGGAGGCACCCCCCCTTAGTTTTAGAAAATGATTTTTATGTTGAATGTGTTATTATGTGCCTAATTTTATGGTTATGCATTATGTGACGTGAAATAGGGGGAATGTGATTAAGGAGGGAGAGTGGTGGTGAAAGGTCGAATGAGTTTTAGATCAAGAAAGTGTTATGTACATAAATGTTTTCTTGATAAGGAAAACTCAGCACAACTTGAAATAGAAAACAATGGGAAACCTGGGTATCTAGGTGGGGGACCAAGACTAGTATGCTAGATAACACGACAGGGTTTCGTCCCAGTTCTTCTAGCAGGATTGACGCAACAACACTAACTAAACATATGAATTACTGAGGGTCATGGTCTTCTAAGCCACGTTTTCTGAGGTTCATAGCCTTCAAAGACACGTTTTCTGAGGTTTGTGGTTTATAAGCCACGTTTCACGAAGGTACGAGGTCTCTAGGGTCCCACTTCTGCTAGCTACCTATAGGGATTACCCATGGTGCTCATTTTCGACATGCTTCTTTTGATGAAATTTTCATTTATGTTGTTTCATACTTGATGTCTTATTTTTGAAAACCATATTTTAATCCAAACGAGTTTCTTTTAATTTTGAAACATTAATTCTCAATTGGAACCTATTTTGAAAATGTAGTGAGTGTGAAATTCTTGACTTGAAAATGAAAACTTGTTACTTGAATTTGAAAAGAAGGAAAAAATTATTTTATTATATCTTATATTCAAACTAGAATGATTGAATATCTTACTAAAGGAAGGGGCATAGGACATGGTTATATTTTGGAATTTCTACTGAGCATCTCGGTTCTCATGCCTACTTTAGTTTTCAGTTGAAGGTTCTAGCCTTGGATCACTTTTCGGAGTGAGTGTAGTTTACATTGTATGGTGACCCATAGGGTCACCTGGGGTATGTCACGTTGCTTCGTTTATTTCTTTTTCTGCTTCCAGGTTGTTCGGTTTATTTCCCTTTATTTATCTTCTTGTTCAGTTTATGTTTATTTACCTTTGTTATGTGCCAAATCGTTCCCAACTGGTTAATTTTGATGCTTGGTACTAGTTTCCAGCCCGTGGGGATCGAGAATGCCCCTCGGGACATGTCATATACCGGATCGGGTTACCGGTTCAGGGTCGACCGGGCTGGTTTGTGAAAAAATGGTATCATAGGGAGGTTCATGTTATTTGGGGTGTCAAGTAGGTTGTTTATTAGGTGTGTCAGGACTTGAGAGTTAGGTTCAGGAAGGACGTCATGAACCCTTTACCGTTCTAAGACTCATGTTTCCAGGGGTAGTTCAAGATTTGAATTTTCTTCTTTGGCTTTTTGTGTGGATGAGGGTTGACAAAGGAAGTAATATGGTGTTACGCGGCGGGCTTGCATAGTGTAGCGACCCACGTAGGGCCCGATTGCACGGTTCAAGATGCTTCCTATAGTTAGTTCTCACTCAAAGCATAATCTGCTAAGCCATGTTACTGGGTTGGAATAGCCACTAGTTCCTTATTTGTAGATGTTTTTATGTGAGTTATGTTTGAACTTCATTTTGGTTGGCGTGAGTAGATATCAAAAAAAAATGAAAATTGATTTTTGTGAAAGGGGTTTTCAAAAGGGAATATGGTTGTTGGAGTGAAAAAAATGGGTTTTTAAGGGAAAATGTTTTGGAATTTAGAAATACATTTCTTTAATGATAAGTGTTATTTTAAAATTGGTTGGGAGTTTTTGCTTTATGCTAAATGATCTGTTTTGGAAATGAGAAGTGTCTTTAATTAACCCTTGGTATTTTTATGGGTGATCACATACATTGAGGTATGCATGTGGCAAGTGAATTTTTTTTTGATATGAGTGGACGGGTGCCTGAGCTATCCCATGTATATGTATGTGTGAGACTTTATGGAATACCAATGGTGGATGTTTATGTTCCTCGGTTTGCGGAAAATGGTTTAAAAAAAGGGTAATTTAAATTCTTTGAAAAGTGAGTGAGCAATTTTTTAGCATTCTCTTTTCATGTTGGGTATTCTTTTTCATGGGTTATTGGTTTTGACATTCTAAATTTTGGTCGGAATGGTGCTCTGAGTTTGATCTTTAATTGTGATTGAAGTGTGAAATTTTGACTTATGATTGATTTTGATTCGGATTCGTGCCTCGTGTTTTGAGTATGCTGACCAGAAAAGTCCCAGAGGTTTCAAGTGAGTCTCTTCTAATTGTTTGTTCTACCTAGACTATTAGAGAAGTGGTGGAATTGAATTATCTTCAGTTGTTGTCTGTCTTACCTGGTGGTCATGATCTATTGAAGGTAGCAGATTGGATTGGTGAAATCGTTGGTGTTTTCAGGTTATTGGAAACTCTCAAAGCTATGAGAGTCCATGCTGGTTCGAGTTCATTTGAGGGTTCAACTTTGGATTGATGGAAGAAGATGATCCCAGTGTCATTGCCTGATGGGATGTCTTGGAAGGTGTTTAAGACCACTCTCGTCCAATGGTTTGTAGCTAAGGAAGTGAAAGCAAGGAAAGTCGTAGATCTTGTGAGTTTCTAACAAGGCCAATAGACAGTAAAGGTGTACGTCGGGAATTTCAAGGTGTTGATTCCCTTTTCTCCGAAGGTAGAGTTGTGGAAATATTTAAAGTTTTTCTAGTATGGGGTCTTTACCCAGGGTTCAAGGTTCGATTATTTTTTTGTGTTTGGGATGGTTCCCCATTAGGTGAGAGAGAACTATAGAAACCTATCTCAAACATGTTTTCATGTCAATGTCATCTTCTATTAGTCGGGCCACCCTCTAGTTTGGTTCGAGTGTGAACGGTTTGGGTACTTTAAGTTGCCTTATCATCATCCCTCGAAGACTTTCCATCACCGTGGCCATTTGGGAAGCATATAGAGGTTCCTCTAGTGGCAATGGTAGAAAGAGTCTCCACCAGAGGATGTCATCTCCCGACTATAGGGTAGTAGATGCTTCAACACATCAGAGCTCTAGCCACAGGTCTCGGAGTGAAGCCTTTCACGCAGTTAGGAATCATTGGGTGTGGGCCACCTTGGTCTAATTTTTGTCTCTGGTGATGGAATGGGGGCAGTTTAAATTTATCTGTTCAAGCTTCCTCATCTTCGAAGGTTCAGTTTTACTATAAGAGGCATAGAGGTCACACTTCTTCATTTTGGTCCTTGTTCTTTGAATACCCCCCCTTGGTTGTAAGAAGGCGTGGTGATCTCATTTTTTTGTAATTCCAGTAGTTGTGCCTTTTCAAATGTGACCCATTTTTGTTTTGTTACATGATTTTTTTGGAGATTCTCATATCTTGTGGAAATGACGAGTCATGGTTCAGTTCACTATTTGGTGGAATTCTACTGTGGATTTTCTCAGGTGTCAGTGGTTTCTAGTTTGGGTTAGAAGTTCCTATGTCGGTATATATGGGTTGGCTTAAGTTGGTCGGTTCTTTGATGGTGGGGAGACCCACCATGAATCTTGGTATGCATTCTTTGAGAGTTTGTTTGTGTGGGAGTTTTGGCCCTTGTTGGCGGTTTCCTCTTTGGTTCAAGTTAGCAGTTCTAGAGTTAGCCCGTGCTGAGAGTCTCAAAACTGGTTGTGCTAGTTGGGTTCATATAGTGGGGAGAAACATCCTCATTTCATGATATCTATTCTCTTTGTAGTTTCCCTTACAGTTGGTCGGTTGTGACTGGTGGAGTGAAAAGTCACACCGAGATTGTGATTTTGTTGGCCTCATTCAGTTTCGATATCGAGTTTGATTCCTTGTTTGGCTGGGTGAATTTTTAGGGGCAGAATTTTTTTATGGTGGGGAGAATTGTCACACCATAACTTTTAAAATAATAATATTTTATTATTTTATTAGACTTTGAAACTTTCTATCGAGCTGCGGGCCATTCCTGTTTGAATTTTTTTCATTTTGTTGATGAATGAATGCTTTTCCCTTGACAGTGTCCGGTGCATTGGCATGACGTTTGCAATGCTGCGCGACTTTTCCTGGGTCACCGTGCAGTCAACATCATGTTCAATACAAATAAATAAAATGAGTTTTAATGATGTATTTTAACAATTATAATAATGGTAATTATTATTATTATGTTCACCAAGTTTATTAATATAGGGTTATTATTATTAAGTTATTATTATTAACTTTCTATTAGTTTTTTAAGTATATTACATTTATTAATATCATATTAAGTTTATTATAATTTTTATTATGATTATTATTAATAATATCAATATTGTTCTAATTAATCTATTTACAATTATTTTTGTCTAATTATTATTATTATTATTATTGGATTTTATTATAGTTATTCAGTTTATTATTATTATTATTTATTAAAGTTTTATTTATTTTATTTTATTTTATTTAATTTATTTATTTTCCATATTATTTATTTATTTCTTTTTTTCTTGTTGTTATTCCACCCTGGGCGTTGTGCACAACGCTCCACCAACTCCCTCTTCGCGCTACATCTCCCCATCCTAGACCCATCAAACCCTACCCCTCCTCCTTTTCAACCAGTGCCCCGCTCTCCCTCCCTTACCTCCCTAGCTGCGCGTCTCCCTCCCATTGAGCCGACCACCTTGCTTGCTGACTGGCTAGCCGCACTGGCAACCTCCTCCCTCAAGCTTGCCACTGTCGTCATTGTCATCCCGGGCGCAGGCCGTCGCTGCCTTCACTGGTGAGTCCTCTCCCTCACTCTCATTCTTCATTTGGCCAATTTTGTTTTTCTAATTTTCACCACCTTATTGCGTTCTTCCGAACCCTTTAAATTTGGGGGTGCCCTTGATTTTCAGTTTTCTCCTATTCTAGGTTGGTGCAGATGGTCCCTTGAGGCCCTTCAGAGTGTGTCCCGACAACCGTCACCAAAGGCAAGGTGGTTCGCTGTGTTTTGGTCTTCTGGCATTGACCCAAGGTGAGTTTTTTTGTTTCCACTTGTTTCACACCTCTTATTTTTGGGGTTTTGGGTGTTTTTGACTCCATATTATGTTTTTGGTATGGAGTTGGATAGTTTCGTGTTGGTTCATCACATTTTGGTTCATCGTCAGCACCTGAGGTAAGGGTTAATATCATTGGTCATTCTCACACCTAGTTATGTGGCATCCTTTATGTGTTTTAAGGTTCTTAGTAATTATCTTGTAGGGATTTTGTTGCTTCTCTGTGATTTTAGTCCGTCTCGGTTCGTCGGTCACCATTTTAGGTGAGGATTCTCTTATTGCCTTGTTTTATTAGGTTTGTTTTTAATTCAATTGCTTTGATAAATTTTTTTGGGTTCCCATTAGACCCCTTGTGGTCCAATTCTAATGTGATGGGAGTTTCATGCCAATTTTTTGAATTTTTCTTTACCGAGGTTGGTGGTTCCACATTCAAATATTATTTAGGGAATTACTTTTCTATTTCAATTAATTTATAATGTTCAATAATTTATTTATTTGTTGCAAATTTGGTTTTCCATGAATTTTTCATGTGTGGGATTTGTTTAGTTTCTTGTTCATTTGGAATGGAGTGGGTTCATGATGAAAACCCATATTTAGTCTTTTTTTAGTGTTTAATTATGTTGTGCAAGCACTGTAAATTTTGTGTTGTCATGTTATTGGTGTGAATTTGGACATAAAAGAGATTTTTGAGTGGGTGTTTGTGTTCAAAACCTTGAGATACCTATTGGAGTTGTTTCATAAATTTTTGTGTGTGTGGTTTATTAAATATTTTAATGGGAATTTGGTTTTAAATTGAGGTGCAACCTCAAATGTCTTCAAAAAGGGGTTTTCACTTTTCTTTCAAATGGTGGGTTGAGATGTGTGAGTTGTTTATCTCTTGTAATATGCCCGATTAGCCTCTTTGAAAGTGGTCTGATGGAAATGGGATTGATTCATTCTTTATGCTTGACAAAAAAATTACACTAAATGATTTCATTATGAAATGCACTTGATTCTTGGACTTTAGGCCAAATGGGTTTTATCATGGGTTGTCTTCATGTTCGATGGGTTTCCTTAATTTAAAAATGGTATTTTGTTTTATAAAATGGAAATGGAGTTTCACTAGATTTATGTGGGTACGCTTGAATATCCTTATGGGTTCCTTTGGAGTTTTTTTTTGAAATTTCATATTTTTTTAGAAATGGATTTTCAAATGTTTATGAAATGGGTGAAGGTCCGGTTGGAACTTGTGATGTGATATCTATTTCCCTTGTAGGGATCTCTTGTTGCAGATGACGATTATGGTTAATGTGATTGAATATTGTGTTATAATAAATGAGTGGGTTATTTCTGAAGACCCTTGGTGTGTTATTTTGAATTGTATTATAGATCATTTGAGTGCTTACTTATTTTAATAAATTATATATGTAGTGCGTTGGACATCGCTATGATGGGTTTGGGCCGCGGGTGTCGAGGTATACTAAATGTACATGAATAGGGTTAGGAATATATATATAATCCCGCTTTGTAGATATTCCCTCATGGCCTAGGGAATATGTGCAATGTAGCTAGGGGTGTGTATATAGATATATATGTATGTATAAATGCATGTGCGTGAATGCGCCAAGTGTTGGTTCGAGTGGTCATCGAAAAATATAGACATGTTTGAGGTAGGTCCCCTATGCCTATGCCTTTAATTTGAATTCCATAATTTCTTGCTTGTTTTAAAAATATGTTATACATTTACGCTACATACACATACTATGAAATCTGGTTGCGGTTGATAGAAATGATTATGCCTTTGCTTTGGAAATTGAAACATATTTCTAATGCTATCGGTATTAAGTGACTTTTCATGAAAATTGATTTCTTAAGTGGTTTTGAATTGGCAATGAGTAGTTCCAAAATTATTTGGCCTTTCGGCCAGTTAGTTATAAAAAGTGTTCCCTTTATGTAATTAACCCTGTTTGGAACCTTAAGAATGTTTTATGAAAAATTAAAACCTCTCTTGAGGCATGCCCCCTTGGTTTTAGAAAATTATTTTTATGTTGAATGTGTTATTATGTGCCTAATTTGATGCTTATGCATTGTGTGACCTGAAATAGGGGGAATTCACTTAAGGATGGAGAGTGGTGGTGAGAGGTTGAATGAGTTTTAGATAAGGAAAGTGTTATGTACATAAATGTTTTCTTGATAAGGAAACCTCAAAACCACTTGAAATACAGAACAATGGGAAACCTAGGCATCTAGGTGGGTGACCAGGACTAGTACACTAGATGACACAAAAGAGGTTCATCCTGGTTCATCTAGCAGGATTTATGCCAAAAAACTAACTAAACATATGAATCACCGAGGGTCGTGGTCTTCTAAGCCATGTTTTATGAGGTTCGTGGTCTTCTATGCCACGTTTTATGAGGGTTGTGGTTTCTAATCCTTGTTTCACTGAGGTTAGAGGTATCTAGGGTTCCACTTTTTCTAGCTACATATATGGATTAGCCATGATGATCATTTGCGACTTGCTTCCTGTGATGAAATTTTCATTTCACTTGTTTCATACTTTATGTATTATTTGTGAAAACTACATTTTAATCCAAACTTGTTTCATTTCATTTGGAAACGTTAATGCCTGATTGCAACCTATTTTGAAAATTTAGTGAGAGTGAAATGGCTTACATGAAAATGAAAACTCGTTACTTGGATTTGAAAAGAAGGAAAAACATTATTTTATTATATCATATTTCCAAACTGGCATGATTGAATTTCTTACTAAAGGCAGGGGTATAGAACATGGTTATATTTTGGCATTCCTACTGAGCATCTCAGTGCACACACCTACTTTACTTTTCAGTTTCAGGTTGCAGCCTTGGATCGCTTCTCAGAGTGAGTGTAATTTATGTTCCATGGTGACCCACATGGTCACTTGAGGTATGTCACATTGCTTCATTTATTCCTTTTCTGCAGCCAAGTTGTTTGTTTTATTTCCCTTTATTTATTTTCTTGTTCATTTTATGTTTATTTACATTTCTTATGGGCCAAATAATTCCCAACTGGATTATTTTGATGCCCGACACTAGTTTCCAATGCGTGGGGACCAGGAACGCCCTTCAGGCCATGTTGTAGACCAGCTCGGGTGACCTGTTTAGGGTCGACCTAGGTTGGTTTGTGACATTAAGGATAAGTAAAACTAGTTTAATACCATTGGTTTGAAATGAGTATGATATTCAATACAAAAAGTATTTTCATGGAAAAATCATATGGTAATTTAATTATAATAACATTTTTACATAAAGATAAATAGAAGGGATTAATGACAGTGAAATGGGGTATATCAATTCTTGGAAATACTATGTTCTGTAGAATGGATGTATAAAAACATATCCTAACATGAAAAATTGAAAATAGAGAGCCATAATATAAAGAAGGTGCTTGAATAAATATGAGGTGGAGAAGATCCCTTACATTGAGAGGACACTTCAAATATCTTTTAAGGAGACTCTTAAGAGATTGGGGGTCTTTTAAAAGGACTCAAAAAACAAAATTAAGAGTAATTTATTGCGTCAAGGGTTATTTAGTGAAAGGGTTTTGTTTATATAGAAAAATATTGGAGAAATATTTATTAATTTCAAAATGTTGGTTTTAGACTATATATGATAAAGCGATAGAAACCACTATCCTTCTAAAGGATTTGGAAAAAAAATTCTTCCAAAGTGGTTTCATTTTGATTATATTATTAAGATATGCACCTGACTTGTTAAAATAATACCATTGTTGGTGTAAAAGTGAGTCAGGTTTATAATTAATTTATTTTAAAACCATAAAGTATAATATTGGGTTTTGACGATTCATTAAGGGTTTATAAAATTAATAAAATAATATAGCAACACATTATTTTAAAGGGTAAATATATATTTGGTCATGGATAGCTATTAAGGTATATATTAAATCACTTTTGGGGAAATATGATGTCACAATTTTTTTTTCTAATTATACAATATTTAATTTTCACCCAAATATTTGACTATCTATGAAAATTAAAAATATTACTATTAGATGATTTAGAAATTATTATTTCTAAAATAATTTTTATTTTAACAAAATAATTATCTAAATTTGAGAATTTAAATTTTTTAATAAAACAACCCCATTTATTGAAAATTATTAGTTTTTTTCAAGAACATTTTTTTGAACCTTATAAAAAATCTATTTGACATCACAAAATTATATTATCATTAATAATTATTACTATTTTATTAAAATATAATTTTTTTAAAAATAAAATCTTGATTTCAACAAAAATAGTGTCTTGATTGAAATTATACAAATCCAAAAATAAAATTTTTGTTTCATCATATCAAAATAGAATTTTTAACAAACTTATTATTTAATCAGTATAATGTAAAAAATTAAAATGATAAATAGCATAAATATATAAAAAATCATACTATTATATTAATTATACATAATAATTTATTACACCCGGTAATAACATATGGGTAAGACGTGTGATGGCGAGATTGTCTTGAGATAGTTCGACGGACATGGTTTGGGTCAAGATCTCAATGAGATTGAAATTCAATCGTAAATAATTATGTTTATGCTTTATTAATTGAATCATATATTGAGATTAGTCAATGGAAAGGTCCAGCGATGTTATCTCCCTCAAAAGTTCCGATAAATGGGATTTTTTGGTATGATCCTAATTGTCCTAGCCATCACTTATTCTATTTGTGTCAATTAGAATTTATCATACCCCTTAATATAATTATCATGATGGTCACTATAAAATGGATATATTATCAATTGTTATGATTATTAATATCCTTTTTAATCCACGAGAAAATAACTATCCAAAATAAACATATTACTTCTTGTCTGTTTTATATTTATATTAGCTGATATGGAATTAATTCATTCAAAAAGTAAATTTAATTTATAAAAATTTAGGTAGTTATATATCACATCCAAAATCATTGAATAGTATTTTAAAATTAAAAAAACTAAATACATAATTAAATTTTACATTAAATTTGATAACCAAAAATAAAAAATATTATTTTCACTGAAAACACCATTATTCCCTTATGCATGTTATAACAACCGAATCCGCACTTCTGGATTCAATGAATAAATATATTGTTTAATTTATATTATGTTTTTATATAATAAACTAATCAATTATAAAACACTAAATAAAATCCCGGCCCTTTATCGATCTAGATTCTAGAGAATTAAACAAGAACATACATATTTTCATAGTTGAATGAAAAATAATAATATATCTACTTTGCTACATGTGCACAAACTTTTTTAGATAATTCATCCATCTTATAACTACCAAGTTATAAGTGAAAATCATTTTAAAACATGTTATTAGAATTAAATTTCCGATTAATGGGTTTTAAAATCAATGAAAAACTTTTATAAAATTTCCATTTAAAAATAAAATTTTACAAGAAATTGTGAACATACTCTAGACAATACCTTCTAACAACCATTTAAAAATACTTTTTTCAAATAATATTGAAATTATTTATATATAAAAAATACTTCAACATGTTGAAAATATATTGGATAAAAAATTGTATTAAAAATAATGTAGTGATTTTCATTGAAAACAATATGCAATCTTTCGAAAAAAAACATTGTGGCTAATTGAAACATTAAAGGTTGTCTTGGGACTACCCTATATATGAAGGATGAGTTCACTCCTCAATTCTATATCATATTTAAAACATTCAAGTATCAAATTTTATAAAATAGTTTTATGGTTTCTTACACATATGTACATTCACTTGAGTTTTTAATTTTTAATCTTATCATTTCTACATTTATTTATATATATATACTTTCATATGTAAACTTGAAGCATTTGGATATAATCTTTATCAGATATTCCTTTAATACATGGAATGTTAATTAAAATATATTTAACATCCATTTTAAAAATAATTTCCTATAAAGGAATTAATTATTTCACTATTGCACATAAATAAAAGCCATAATAAAAATTATGTGATGCATTCATGAAATGTAACAAGTTACTAAAAATGGACATATCTTATATTTTAAATGACATTCCGGATTAAATAAATGATTTTTAGACATAAAATGAAATTTAGGAATCAATTAACATAAAAAGGGTATACAGAAAATATAACAACTAAAATATAAACATAAACATTGAATATAAAAACACTATACATAAATTCATAATTAAATTTATAATACATAATTTCTTTAAATTACTAAAGTGTGGAAATATTATCATTCATTATAATATTCATTGAATTATAAGAATAATGATCCATAACCCTTGTTTAGGATAAATATTTGTAACATAAAAGTAGAATAATTGAGTACATAATTTTTTTTCTAAAAGTAAAATACTAATTATGAAATATGTTCCTAAAAATGAATAAAGTGCCTTAAAAATTCATGATTCCTACTTCCATAACTAAGAAGTCTTCATTAAAATGCTTAAACTCACTCCCTCTCTCTTAATTTTTCACTAACATTCATAATTATGTAGTCTTATGTACCAAAATCACATATAGAGAGAAAAAATATGATTCTATGGAACTACTGACTTGCCAGACCCTTCCTTCATCCCATGTGTAGAGAGGTTAGGCATCGTTATATAGGTTATTTCTTAAATTTTATATTCATAATTTGTATGTATATTTTTGTTTCTGAGAGGTTCTTTGAGGATAAGTCATCTCGTGGTGATTATGAAACAATAAATTTATATATATTTTTATGGACCATAAAACTGAATAAATAATTTACATACTAAGGATCTACAAAATATTATATTGATACACAATATTATATTTTAAGAGATTAAATGAATAAGATAGAGGAATTGTGTTGATCAACTATATCAAATGAAAGGATAAAATAAAATGACAATTAATTATATATTCATCTAATCAATTCAGTAGGGATTCATTGTGAAGCATTGATTTATAACCCAAAAAAATGAACCAAAACCAAGAAAAGTTATTTGAAAAAAATGATTGAAAGATAACAGCGACAACCAATAGTGATGTTGGGAGAAAATTTGAAAAACAACAATGAAGGAATCCTGGTACAGAATATCAACATTAATCATGGATGACTAACAAGTCGAAAATAAATGGAATGTGAACCTTTGAGGAAGAATCAGACACGTCAAATTAAAAAGATAAACCAATGTGGTACAGATCTAATCATCATCATTAGATTTGTACTCATACCAAAAGTTATAGTTCTCCCAAGGTTGAACTCCCTCATCGGTAGCCTTCAATACCATTCATCGTGTCCTTTATGGATTCAATCCCTTTCATGGACTCCCCAGCACTTGGCTTGGCTCACCTCCTCTCTTACAGTCGAGTTCTACTTGAAACCTCAGTGTCTTCTTAGCGTGATTCATCCTAGAGATGAAACCCACACTCCATCCCTATGGATCCTTCATTCGGTTTGGGATTGGTTTCAACACTAAACATGATTTCTCGGTTATTCTTTATCTGATTTCTTCTACTTAATAAATTATTTATTTAATTATCAATATTTATGTTTTATTATTATTTTTATAATAACAATAATATAATTATCATTATTATAAATTTTATTTCATTTTAAATTTTGTTAATATTCATTTTATTTTTTGATTCCATAAAATGATAATTATTATAATTTATATTATCTTAACTTTTATTATAATATTTATAATTTAAATTTTATAATCCTTTGATAATATTAATAAAATATGTATATTTTTTTAATTATTACATTATCATTTAGATATTTTAAAATGAAATTATCTTTAATTAATCTTAAATAAGTATAATTATTTTTACATGTTTTAAACATTACATTATGTACATATATAAATAGAGAATTTTCATTATAGTTATTAATGTTTTATAACACTAACTGTAAAATTCACTTAATAAAAATAAATTATATATTTTTTTGTATTAATAATTCGAAATTATTTTATTTTAAATGTAAAATTATAATTCATTTACATTATTTATTAAAACAAATGTTTTATAATAAAATTATTATTTCAGGTTAATAAATTAAATATTAAAAATATATCAATTAGATTGAAACATATTTTCATTCTTTCCATCTAGTAAAAATCTCATTTAATTAATTATTATCATAACCTTTTATTTATTTAATAAATTAATATCCATTTACAATTTTGTTTTATTATTATTACTAAAATAAACTTGTTTTTTAATTAAAAATTATAGTAATAAAATTAATAATTTTTTTATTAAGACTCAGGATGTTATATTCTTCCCCTTAAATGGATTATTCGCTCACAATTTATTAATAAATATTGAGAAAATTATGAATTTCCATTATCATAATTAGAATGTCTGGACATCAAAGGAAACATAGTAATCTAAAACATCAAATAAAATTCTACCATGAAGAATTTTCCCCTCAAATGACAACATCTAATATCCAAAGTTGTCCAGACTATTTCTCTAATACCAATTATAATTCTCCTAAACTTCGCATGTGGATTCACATAATAAATATGCGGTGTAATTATTATTATTTTTAAAAATTAAAGTAAACAATTACACAATACTAATAAAAATCAAAGAGTTTTAATGGTCCGAATTTTAGATAATTAGACAAGAACATACATATTTTTATATTTGGATGAAAAATAAAATAAAATATCTACTTCGCTAAGGGTTCACTCTCCCTTTAAGTATTCTCTTATTCCTTATAAATTATATGTTATGTGTGAAAATTATTTTAAAACATGGGATGAGAAATAAATTAACAAGGGGGTTTAAAATCAATGAACAAACTTTTATAAAATCTCCTTTTTTATATAACAATTAAAAAACAAATAGTAACAAAATCTAGATAATACCTTCAAAAATAAATTTAGAAACAAGTTTTCAAAATAATATTGAAATTATATATATATATATATTAGAAACAATTAAACACATTGAAAATACTTACACTAAAAAATTGTTTTTAAAATAATCTAGTGATTTTGTTTGAAAACAATATGAAATATTTTGAAAACAAAACACGGTTTCCACTTGAAACATTGATGGATATCTTGGGCCTACCCACATTCCGAGAGATGGGTTCACTCCCCAATTCACAACTATATTTACAACATTCAAGTGAAGGATTTTATAATATAATTTTAATCTTTATTACACACACACACATATATACTTTCAAGGGAGTTTTTAATATATAAACATAACATTTCAACATGTATATATATATTCATATGTAAAATAGATTCAATTGAATATAATCTCAATAAGTTTTTTATTTAATACATGTAATGTTAATTACAATATAATTAAAAACCATTTTGAAGATATTTTCCAGTAATGGAATAAATTATTTCACTATTGTACATAAATGAAAGAGCCAATAAAAATTAATCGGGTCATTCATGAGATTTCACAAGTTAAATACAATGGATATGTTATATATTTTAATGGAAATTAATTAATACATAAAATATTTCCACACATAAAATAAAATTTAAGAAATAATTATCTTAAAAAGGGGTTTCTAAATATATAGTAACTTAATTATAAACCTAAACATTAAAAATAAAAAAACTTTATATAAATTCATAATTATATTTATAAAATATAATTTCATTAAATTTATTATGTATGAAAATATTATCATTATTTATAAAATTTATAGACATATATAAGTATAATGATCCATAACCTTTTCTTAGAATAAAATCTTATTAAAATAAAAAATGAATAATTGAGTACATAGTGTAAATCTGAATTACATTACTAAAAAATGAATAAAATTATTTATGAATTACCCAAAATTTATTCATTTAAATGCTTGAATTAACTATCTCTTCCTTAATTCCCCCCTAACTATTATACTTACGTAGTTTGATTTTCCAAAATCACATAAACAGAGAAAGAAGAAGAAAATACGGAACTACTGGCTCACTAGATACATCCCTTCTCCCAACATGCAGACATGTTAGGCTGTCTTATATAGGTGATTCCACAAAATTTTATTCATATTTTGTATGTAATTTTTTATCTGAGAGGTGATGTCAGGATAAGTTATCTCATAGTGATTGAGAAATATAAAATTTATATATGTTTACTTCACCATAGTACGAAAGAGAAAATTGAAAATCTAAAGATCTATATAATATTAGATAGATTTTAAATCATATATTTTATGTGATTAATGAATAGGATAGTGATGTTGTGTTGATCCGTGACATCAAAATCTATGATATGAAAATGAAAATTAATTGTTTATCGAACTGATCAATTCAATGGTGTTTTTTCATAAAGTGTTTATTTATATCCAAAACAATTTATCCATTGATAAATAAATTTCCTTGAAAAAAAATATTTAAAGATAATAGGGAAAACTGATAGTGATGTTGGGATAAAAATTGAAAAACAACAAAGAAGGAATCCAGATATAGAATACCAGTATTACACATTGAAGACTAACAGGTCATCAATAAACCGAAAGTGAAATTGGGTGGAAGAAGCATACACTAAAAATTTAAAACATAAACCTACTTGAAACATACCTTCTCATTGTTGTTCGATCCTGACTCAGACTAATACCCTTGGTTCTTCCAAGATCAAACTCCACCTCTAGTAGCCTTAGAAACCATTTATTGCGGTCTTCATGGATTGAATCCCTTTGATGGACTCCCCTACACTCATCTTGGACCGAAACTTCCCCACTAGCTAAGTTCTACTCGAACCCATGACACATGGTTGACCTGATTTTTCTTAAAGATGAAACCCACACTTGACCCCTTCATCTCCCTCATTTAGTTTGGGATTATTCTCAAAATGATATCTCATTTCTCAATTCTTCTTTATTTGATTTATTCTTATTATTTATTTATTTATTCATTTATCAATATTTTGTAATGATTAAATATTTTATCATAATTATAATATACTTATCATAATTAATATTTTTATTTTATTTTTATTTTTTTTAAATAATTATATTATTCTTTGATTAAGTAAAATTACAATTAATATAATTTATTGTATCATACCTTTTATTATAATATTCATAATTGAAATTTTATAATCTTTTGATAATAATGCTCATATATATATATTTTTATAATTATTACAATATCATTTCTATATATTGTAAATTAAATTATCATTAATTATTCTTATATAAGTATTATTATTTTACCTTATTTAAGAATTAATTTATTTATATATATTAATATTTAATTTAAATTATAAATATAAATGTTGTATAACACTAACTATGAATATTACTCAATAAAGATAATTTATATAAATTTATGTGTATATAATTCAAAGTCATTTTATTTTAAATTTTATGTTATAACTCCTTTAATTTTTTTAAAAAAGAGTGTTATAATAAAAATATTTTTTCATGTTAATAATTTAATAATTAAAAAAACATTGATTATATTAAATCTTATTTTAACATTATTCATCTAGTAAAAATGTTATTTAATAATTTTTATTATAACTTTATTTTTTATTTAATAAATTAATATTAATTTACGATTTTGTTTTGTTATTATTACTAACATTAACTTATTTTTTGATTCTAAATGCTAATAAAAAGATAAATAATTTTTTTTTATTAAAACTTGGGATATTAAATTCTACACTACTTAAATGAATTATTTCCTTAAAATTTATTTGTCGAATGTGAGGAAATTAAAAATTTCCATCTTCAGAATTAGAACAACTAAACATCAAAGGAAACTTAAGTGCATCCAAGAGACCCAGGTTCGAAAAAAGGCAGAAGCATATTTCTGGGTACTGTAGCAGGCACTATAGCAGTACTATACACTGTACGGGTACTGTAGCAGGTATTGTTCTATACTGTAGCAGACAAAACTATTCACCTTGGGAAACTGGTTTGGGCTTAGAGTCTTTAAGTCCTTTAGGCCACCTAGGCCTTTAGGCCACCTCAAGGCCTTCGGGCCACATACCGTTTCCCCAGACAGACTCTACAGAAAAGGAGAAGCCCCAGAGGGGGATTCAGAGTAGGCACAATCACCAGAGTAGAACCAAATGGATTTAGAAGAATGTGAGGGTATGGATACACCATCGGGACCAGACTGTGCTTGCACGGGAAGCTTAGCTTGACGGCCATGTGAAGGTGGAGAGAGACCATCGCATTGTAGATACTGGGGAGGGCCAGTTCCTTGTAGTTATAGTATTGTTGAATTTCCTAAGACCATCGGGTCATGTAATGACTCTTAAGCCTATGGGACATGTAATCACTAAGCCTATGAGCCTTATAAGGTTTCCCCCTCATCCCTTGAAATGAGGGTTATCAAAAATCAAAAATGAATGAAGGACTTCTAGCCATTCGGGTAAAAGCTCAAAGAAAATTGTATTGTGATGATTTTTTCCATCAAATGGAAACGTCTAATATCTATTGTTTACTTGACCATTTCTATGATTAAAATTATAATTCCCTTAACCCGCACTTCTGGATTCAGTGAATAAAAACGATGTGTAAATATTATTATTTTTTATAAAAGAAAATTTTATTTAAAAAAATACTAAAAACATACATTACATTTATCATTCTAGATTTTGGAGAATTGGGAAACAATGTAAATATTTTTAGACTTGAACGAAAAATAAAATTAAATATTTAATTTGCTACACATGTGCTAACTCCTTAAGAACAATCTTCCATCTTATAACATATATGTTACCTATGAAAAATAATTTTAAAACACGAGATGAAAAATGAATTTCCCAATAAGGGGTTTTAATGTCAATGAACAACTTTTTATAAAATCTGATTTTTTTAAAATTACATTTGAAAAAATATAAAAATAATTTATATAATGGATTCAAAAAATTTAGAAATACCTTTTGAACATAATATGTAACTAATTTACATAAAAAAATATTATAACTCTTGGAAAATACTTCCACTCAAAAACTATTTTAAAAATAATGGAGTGATATTTTTGAAAACTATATGCAAGTTTTTGAAAAAAATGATTGAGGCCACATGAAACATTGAAGGTTATCATGGGACTATCCAGTTTTTGATGGATGGGTTTACTAAAAAAACACTACATTTGAGGGGGTTTTTTAAAGGGGGTTATGCATACCCCCCACTAAATTTATTTTCATTGTAATTAAAGTGGGTTCTACACAACCCCCTATAATCATCGAATACATAGGGGGTGATCAACCCCCTATAAATTCATTTTCTATAAAAATAGTGGTGGGTTATGTAAAACCCTCGTTAATCATTAAATTTAGAGGGGGTTATGGACCCCGAATAATTTCTTAAATTAGATTGGGTTTTGAACCCCCTCTAATTTTTTAAAATTATTTTTTTAATACACAATTGGGTTTTAGAGGGTGTCAAAACCCCCTCTAATGTCTTCAAATTAGATGGGGGTTCAAACTCCCCTAATTTCTTATAGTATAGAGGGTTCAAAACCCCCTCTATTGTCAACAAATTAGTGGGGTTTCAAGACCCCCTCTAATGTCTTCAAATTAAGGGGTTTCAAAACCCCCTTTAATTTAAGAGATTAAATGGGGTTGTGAACCCCCACTAATTTTTAAAAAATACTTCCATAATATAAATATAAATATAAATATAGATAATTAGAAAAAATATATATAAATGTATTTAAATACATTATAATAACATATTATATAAAATATTTATATGATTGTATTTAATTTTATTTATATGTATACATAAATATAATTGTATAATATTATATACCTTAATATATATTTATTTGAATTAATTTTATTTTATATTATATTAATTATTTATAATATAAAATCATAAACATATTATATAAATATGTAAATAAATATAATTTATTAAAAAAATATATCATATAAAAACCCAATCTTGTGGTTTTCACAATTTATATTATAACAATACCAAATATATATTTAAATAATATTTTTATTCTTTTATATTATTTATAATTCATATTATATGACATATAGTTTATAAAAATAAATATATATAAATTTACACAATATTATAAAATTATATTTGTTGAAATGCATATATATTAATGTGAATAATAATAATTATATGTATTGAGATACATTATATAAATATTTTTATAAATTGTATTTCATATAATATTAAATATATATTTGTATAAATAGTATTTCATATAATATTGGTTATATATAATATATATATTAATTATATATGAAATAAAATTTTATTTCATATAACAGTATATAAATATTTGTATAAATTGCATTTCATATAATATAAAATATATAAAATATAAACATTTTTAAAAATTGTATTTCATATAACAATAATTAAATATTAATTATATATAATATTATATTGTTTATACAAATAAATAAATATATTAATGTAAATAATAACAAATATATGTATTGAAATACATTACATAGATATATTTTTAATGCCCTTTTATATAAATATATTATGTAAATACTTATATATATATTCTTTAAATAAACATGTATATAATATATAAACATGTATATAATATATAAACATGTATATATGTATTTAAATAATTTACATAAATATGTAATATAAATATATTTAATATAATATATGTATGATATAAATCATGAAATAAATATATCGTATTTATAAAATCAACATATAATTTTTATACTATAAAAAAATGTGTAATAATAATAATAATTAATAATATTATTGTTATCACACACACACATATAAGTATAACAAAATAATAAAATAAATGCATATTATAATTATATTATTTCTATAAATATCATATAAACACATAAAAAGAGAGACACAAATATAAATATATAAAATTTATATATGGTTCTATAAATACTATACATTTATAAAATTCATTTATGTTATGAATTATATTATATACATATTATATTAAAAACATTTTAATTTATATTTTTGTATAAATACATTTATATTATATTATGTATCCAAATATATATAATATAGACAAATTAAATATAAAATGAAATATAAATATACATGTATTATAATTATATATCTTAAATATAAAAATATAAATATATGTATAAATATATGTATATATGTAAAATATATTTTTATATGTAAAATATATTTATATATAAATGTATATAAAATTTAATCTATATCGAAATATTATATTATATATATAATATTTAAATTAAACATATATTATATTATTTTTATGTATATTAAATATAATATACTATAAATATATTAATGTGTATACATATATAAATACATAATAAATATATACATATAAATGTATTTATAATGTATATAATACATATTTGTAAGCATATAAATATGTAATATTCATACATACATACATACATACATACATATATATATATTTGAATAAACATATAAATATAGTAAGTAAATAATATATAAAAATATATAATATATTTAAATATATTATTTATATAAATTTATTATATACATATATTATATACAAATAAATATAGTTAATAATATATATATTTTTATATAAATTTATTTAAATATATTATGCAACTAAATTTAATAGAATATACAATACCAAATACATATAAATCATCATGTGTATAATAAATATAAAATTTAAAATACCATAGTGGTAATGGGGCAAGGCGCTGGCATCTGGGGTTTAAAGAGGTTTGGGGTTGAAAACCAATGGATGGAATTTTACATATATGAATTGGTGGTGATATATTATTTAGGCACAGTCAAGGTCAACGACGGAGTGGGGCGAGACTGCAGGGTGTTGAGGGGAGATCGAGCGGAGGGGTCCGAGTGGAGCACAGGGCGGAGCTGTGAAGGACTGGAAAGGAGAAGCAAGAGACTAGGGGGGGGGGACTGGAGGGGGGAGCAGGTCTGAGTGGGGAATATGAGGGAAAAGGAGATTGGGGGGAGCAGTCAACTGAAGGGGGTGGGTGAAAATTTAAAAAAGTATTTAGAAAAAATTTAGGGATGGTTTAAACCGCCCCTAATGTTCAATTAATTTAGGGGTGGTTATTAAAACTTTACCCTAAAGATTCAGCACGATATGAATTAGGGGTGGTTTAAACCCCTCTTAAAAGGAGCTCTTTCTATATAATTAGCTCAACATTAGAAGGGGTTTAAAATCATTTTAATTTAAGCATATCTAAATCTCACCATGATATACCCGCGCTTTCTAGAAACTACCCCTATCAACATAAGGTGGCGACTTTTGCGGGGTACCGGGTCCGAGAGGGGAACAAGAGGGAACGAGAGATTTGGGGGAGCAGAAAACTGGAGGGGGCAGGTAAAAATAAAATAAAAAACTATTTACAAAAACTATAGGGGCAGTTTAAACCACCCCTAAAGTTCAATTAAATTAGGGATGGTTATTAAAAAATGCACCTAAAGCTTCACCACAACATGAATTTGGGGAGGTTTAAACCCCTCTTAGAAGGAGATCGTTCTAGAGAATTTGGTCAACATTAGAGGGGGTTTAAATGCCTTCTAATGTAACTGCCTCTAAATATCACCATGATATACCAGCGCTTTCTAGAAACTGCCCCTAAAAACATAGGGTGACCAATTTATCAGCGAATACTCAAAACCATATATAAAGTATTTAGAGGGGGTTATAATCCCTTATAAATGAAAAAATAACCCTTATAATAACCCTATTTTTCTGTACCATATTTACAATGTTCATCTACCTGATTTTATTAAATCATTTTAATCTATATTACATATATAAACATTAATTGGAGATTTTAATTTACAAACATATCATTTCTACATATATATATATTCACATTCATACGTAAATATGATGCAACTTAATCTAATATCCATCACAAATTAATTTAATACATTGAATGTTAATTAATATTTATTTTGAAAAACATTTCCTATAAAGTATTTAATTATTTCACTTTTGTAGATAAATTAAAGACTCAATAAAAATTAACTCATGCATTCATGAAATGTCAAAAGTTACAGATTATGGCCATATGTAATATTTTAAATTAAATTCATGAATTTATAAATTATTTTCACACATTAAATGGAATTCAAGAATTATTTACCATAAATCTGAATTTCTAAAATTATAATAATAGAATTATAATCATAAAATTTTAATATAACAACTCTTTACATAAATTGATAATTAAATTTATATAAAATAATTTCTTTAATTTTATTATGTATAAAAATATTATAATTCTTTATGATAATTATATACTTATTCATGTATAATGATCCATAAATCTTGATAGTAATAATATTTTATTAACATAAAAATGCAATAATTGAGTAAATAAACTAATTTTCCATAAATAAAAATAGTAATACTAAAATAATTTGATTAAAATGAATATACTTTCTAACTAATTCCAGATGCCTTCTTAGTCCCAATCAGTCTTCAGTCGAACACTTGAATTCACTCTCTCTATTAATTCCTCAAAACATTCATACTTATACATTCCTCTTTTCCATTATCGAACACACCTAGAAAAAATAAGAATTTACAACATTACTACCTATATAGACCCTTCCATTCTCCCAGGTGAATAGACATTAGGCTACACTATATTGGTGATTTATTAAAATTTATATGTATATTTTTTCATGAGTGGTGATGTGAGGATAATCCTCCTTGTGGTGATTTAGAAAATTAACATTCATTTATTTTGTCTCCACCATTAATCTGTAGAGACAATTTAGAAACTAAGGATCTGTATAATCATAGTTTGATACTCAATCATATATTTTATGCGATTAAATGAATAGGATAGTGACATTGTGTTGATCAGTGATATAAAGAATTTAGAGAAAAGAAAAGAAAATTAATTTTATATTCATTTGATAAATTTAGTGGGGATTCTTATTGAATAATTTATTTAAATCCACACAAAATGAAAAAAACCCAATGATATTTTTGAAAACAATGATTGAAAGATAATAAGGGCAACTAATAGTGATATTGGGGGAAAATTTGAAAATTAGGGAAGAAGGAATCTAGATACAGAATATCAGCATTAAACATGGATGGATAACATGATGAAAATGAATGGAAAGAGACCATATGAGTAATAGTATAACAATAAAAAAAACCTATATGAAACATATTTACTAATCATTATTCGATCCAGACTCAAACTAAAACCCTTAGTTCTTTCGATTTTGAACTTCATCACTGGTAGCCTTCAAAACCATTCATCACAGAATTTATGGATTAAATACCTTTTATGGACTCCCATACACTCATCTTGGACTGAATCTTATCATACAGACACATTTGACTCAATCACTATGGGATTGTTTTCCTTGATCTGTCATAAAGATGAAAACCACATATAACCCCTTCAGGCCCCCCATTCGGTTTGGGATTGGCTTCAAAATGAAAACTGGTCTTTCGATTCATCATTATCCAATTTCTTCTTCTTATTTATTTATTTATTTATTTATCAATATTTCAGTTTCATTATTTTAATATATTAATAATAACATAATTATCATAATTAATAATTTTATTTTATATTTAATTTTGTTAATATTCATTTTATAGTTTAATTATGTAAAATGATAATTACAATAATTTATACTATAATAAATTTAATTATCATTTTCATAATTTAATGTTTATAACATTTCGATTATAATAATCACATATATATGTTTTTATAATTAATACAGTGTCCATTACATATTTTATAAAATAGATTATGTTTAATTATTCTTACATAAGTATAACTTATTTTCATGTTTTGAACATTAATTTAATTTATATATATAAATATAGATTTTTAATTATAATTATTAATGTTGTGTGACACTAACATTAAAAGCCACTTAAAAAATTTATATAAATTTAAGTATTTATAATTCTAAATCACTTTATTTTAAATGTTAAAGTGTAATTCATTTACTTTATTTATTAAAACAAATGTTTTATAATCAAAATATTATTTTATGTTTATAATTTAATAATTTTAAAAACATTGATTATATTAAAACATATTTTAACTGTTGTAAACTTGTAAAAATATTATTTATTAAATTAGTAATATAACATCATTATTTTTTTAATAAATTAATATTCATTTACAATTTTATTTTATTATTATTACTAAAATTTACATATTGTTTAATTTAAAATGTTAATAATAAAAATAACTTTTATTTTTATTGAAACTTGGGATGTTACACATATCCCTACATATCAATTATAATACACATCCTAGGATCCAGGGAAAAGGAAAGATAAGAAATGGGTGAGCTTAGAAGCCCAGATAATGTATTGAAATAGCAGAAGGAATCATAAATACATAACTTATAATCAATATCAAAAGGTAAATTACTGAACACACATTAAATTTAGTCAATAAATTAGGAATAATGAATAATATGGATGGAATAAATGATGATCAAATAACGACATAAAAATAATAACCTGAGCTTGAAATTTATCCCTATATATAAAAATATATCAAATAATCACAAGAACATTAGTAACAAATATAATAAATATATAATACATCATGTCGTAAATCGTAGTCATACAATCAAGGAATCGTTCTAATACAACTTATATAAATGGGTAATACCTCATTTGAAAAACATTATTGTTTGTCACATGAGACCAAAAGATACATCTATGTTCCAGAGTGTTCACTCCCCCACCCTTACTAATCTCGATGTATTCCTCATATGAATTGGGAGAAACAGAATCATCGTATTCATTTATATTTTAAAAAATTTATATAAAAATTTAATAATTCCCTAATAAAAAAATAAATCATCCAGAGTAAAATAGAGAGTGATTTCAAAATATTTTATCCCCAATAAAGGATAATAATGATGAAAAAACATTGACATCGATGAATGTACTTTAAGAAAATCACTTGAGGATATCTTGTGGAAAATAACTTTTTTATATTGGTTTTTTAATCAAAATCCAAAATATTCCAAAATATTAAGAAACAATTTTCGTTATAAGGAGACATTTAATATTTTAAATTAATATTTAATTAAATAATTTTAATATAATTACATTTATACCGTATAAACTAAAAGTTATATTCCTTTCACACTTTTTTATAAGGTGAAAAAGCACCTCATTCAGAAAACGATAGGAATATTCATTTTTACCCATTTTTTGAAAACATTGGTAAATTTTATTAAAAAAATTATTTGAAATTATTAATATATTAATTAATAAATTTTAAGAAAAATATTGATATGGAATAAATGTATTACTAACTGACTAGAAAAAAATTCATCTTTCCTTAAAAACATCGGTTTTTTTTATCTTAATTACAAAAAATTGGAAAATTATAGAAAAAATGTAATTCTCATAAATTACTAGAAAATAAAAAAAATATTTCGTTTACGAGTGTGTTATCAATTAATTTCCTTAATTGACACATAAACATACGATATCTAGAAAAATGATGAGATTTTGAAATAAACTCTTACATTATTGGTAATATTTAAATCATAATCCCCATGAAATAATGAAATTTAGGTTGATATATATATCCCATATTTTTATTGGGAATAATAATTAATTAAATTCTTGTGAATTATATATATTACATGAAGGAAACAAGTGTTGAATATGGAAAGTGTCCCTATGAATTAAAGGTTGGATGAAAATCTCTTACATCTGGTTTAACATATCTTGTATGTGTATGAAGCTATTATATTATAAATATATATTTATTATATATATATATATATATATTTCATAAACATACTCATATATATCATACCCTATATTATTCAATTACAATACTTTATCACAATTATTTTTAACAATTCATAGTTGAAATCATTGTTCGACATAATAACAACTTCATTTTCATGTATGTTTTATATCAGTAGTCTCATTATGTGTAGTTTGATCATGATTAAATCATCTAAAAAATTTTAATCCTTATATAAATATCATATAAATTCATTATATATGTATTTATAGACATCCATAAAATTTATATATTGAGAAACGAGTTACGTCGTTTATGGAGGCAGTAAGTGGTGCGTATTCATGAACAATATTTTGATTTTTTAATGGATGGACTGAAAGAAAGGTAAATAATAATTCATCTCACAAGAATCATTTTTATATCATATATATAAAATATAGTGACAAAATCCATTTTTATTACTATCAAATTTAATGAATAAATGAAAAACGGGTCACATCGCTTTTTGGAGGTGGTAGTCCACACATACTCACAGACACTATTATCGATTTCAAACAGATTGTCAGGTAATATGTTTGATATGATATCATAATTCACTAATTTTAATTATTTAATAAATTTAACAAATATATTTATATATATAAATATTAAATACATCATTATATCCATATGTGATAGGAAATGATGGAAAACGAATTAAATCTGTTCAAGATGCGGTAGTCCGACGTACACATGATCACTGGTATCATTTCCTACTTGATGTAAGTGAACATGAATTTAGGTTATTCCATTAATATAATTAAATATTAGTCTATTTAATATATTTTTTATATTAATTTATCATAATATTTAAATATTTTATGTGGGTATAGGATGAAATAAAATGAAGATTTATAGCCAAGATCGATATCTCTTATTCAGAGAACTTCTTTGGTTATATACCAAGAGCCCCCTATGATTTTTATATGATATAAAAATGGATGTAAGGTAATTATGAAGGATATTATGTAGGGTATATTTTCATTTATTTACGGAACCGAAAGTCTCTTATTGTGTGGAGAGGAGTGGAGATGGGTATCCTTTTATAAGTTGGGGATGGGAGCCCTATAGAAGTTCTATAAAGGAATAAAAAATGATAAACTAATTACCATGATTAATGTATCAAAATGGACATATATTCAATGGTGGTATTTTATATGTTATAAATATGTATATTCAATAGTATTTTTAATTGTTTAATTAGAATAAATACCCTTTTCATTTGGTTTAATCCTCGGTAAAACTGTTTTCACCAAAATAATAATAATAAATGTTTACTCTTTTTATTATTCATTTTAACGAGACATTATGATGAAATTTTTTGAAATTATTAAATATTATTCTTGAAAATATTTAATAAATTTTACCAAATTCAATTCAAATATTTGGTCGTGTATAATTTACAATAAAATATAATAGTATGATGGAAATGCGGTTTTTGAAGGAAAAATATATCATTAGTAGAAAAGGTTTTTATATAATAATTCAATTTTTTTTAAAATGACCTAATTATGATTAATTAAAATATAATTGAACTAAAATTACTATTAAAGTCATTGAAAAAAAAATTACTTTTTAAATTCATTAAATGAAAAGATTATTTGTACTGAAAATCAGCATTTTTCACTATTCATCAAAAAGATAATTTGTTAAGAAATTTCTGTAAAATTAAAACTGAGATAATTTTAAAAAATTTATTACCATATTTTATTTCATTTTATCTAACAAATTATTTATAAGTAGTAAAAAATTACTTTAAAATACATGTGCAAAATGCAATGAAACCCATTTTTGAACAAACATAGTTTTAAGCATAAAAATCCATTTATTCTAATCCCATGCTTGGGAAAAAATATTATATTAATCATTAAAAAATTATTGAATGTATATTATTTATATTTCATTTAAATATTCCACTAATTTTTATTAATTTAATTTATTAATATAAAAACAAATTGTACACATAAAATACATTAGTTTATATTCGAATAATCCCTTTTTTTCTAATTAATTGATAACCCATGATTTTATATATGCATGTTTAAACCATATAATTTTCCTAATTTACATAATCTTATTCATAACATAAAATTTAAATGAAACATAATAATGGTATACTACATTATGGTTCATTTCAACTTAGGGTTATGTGTATCACAAGCTATTAAAGATATTAAATTTATTTAAAATGAAATATTTCATAAAATATAATGGTGTTAAATTCATCCATCTTTAGAAAACATTAATCCTCAATATTTTTATAATGAATCATCCTAATAATTTTTTGGTATTCCTTCATCAGAATTCTTTTCAGGTTCCCACATCGACTCTTATCCATTATGATTTATCTATTACACCATTACCATCTAAGTCATCTGATTCCTCAACACATTTATCTCGTGCCCAGAATATGTATAGGCACTTCATAATAAGATAGATCAAGTGAAAATTGTGTTTCTTCCTTGGTGAGAACATTTTTTGGGTTTGGAATTTATTTTCATAACTATTATATATATAACACACCATGTATTTTAGTGGTACATAGATTTATTCCTAAATGGTAAGCCATAACTCCAATTATTTATGAGATCTAAAAAGGTCCGATGTGCCTGGGGCTTAGTTTACTTTCTTGTATATCATTATGATACCCTTATATAGAGATACATTAAACAATACTTGTTCTCCAAATTAAAATTCCTAATCATTCCTCTGATTATTGGAAAATAAATTTTAGTTACATTGATATACTTTCATTTGGTTTTGAATAATCATTATCTTGCTAATTTTCTCCACTATAAGTTATGTCTGACCAAATTAAAAACCCACATGTTTTATTGATTTTTTAAAAAATTTATCCCTATAAAATATAAATAATATTATAATGTCACATACATAATATATCAATATATTGATTATATATTCTCTTAAAATAGGGTAACAACCTAATTAACATAAATCCATAATTAAAAGGTTCATGAATCCAAAAATTAACTCTCTCTTCACTCCTTAAATAATATAATATAGTTTTCAATATAATCCTCAAATCCAAAAAATGTGGTATAATCCTTCAAATGTATCCAAAAATACTTTTTCATAATACCACTAATTAGACCTAAGGTCAAAAATAGTATCCCTTTACATCATCAATTTCAATAATCTATTTATCTCAACTAAACATCATTTTCTCAAAATTAGTAACATAGTTAGGGTTATATTTCACTTAATCATGTGTTTCCCAAAAATATAAACTTACCAAAAATCACAATAATTGATTATAGGTACTATTCCTCACATGCTTTAAAATCCTTAATGAAACACTTTTTAAGAACAATCCTTATAGTATTAATTTATCTTATAAACATAAAATAATTTGTATAACAATTTTATAGAATAATTCTTGAATACTAACAAATAAAAATTAATGTCATTCCACATCAATGATTCTAATAATATAAACTCTTCCATTGTCTAGGAGTTTATTTTTAGAAGATTCAATTGGATCTAATAATTACCATCTTCCACACATTTAAGATAGAAAACTATAAACAGATATCTAATATGAAATTTACTTCCCACCATCATAGGCTTCATTTTTTAAAATATTAATTTATTTCATTATGACCTTATTTAAAACAAATAAATAATTTTCATTTACCATTTATACATTCTCCTCATTGTCACATTCCTTATTTTTGACTTGATGGAAATTGATAATTTTTTCTCCAGGGTCTCCATGACCAGAGGTCTCAATGAACTCCATTATTTTCATCATTGGTGAGTTTGATAGTTGGTTTAGGTGTATATTGTTATCATATATCATGATAACTAATTGGGTAAAATCATGATGTCTTTCACTCCTGTGATCATCCCATTTGGTTTCTCATAACAACCACAATTCCCATCCCATTAAATGTTAACATGATTACTTTA
Organism: Viscum album; assembly: GCA_963277665.1. Taxonomy (NCBI): domain Eukaryota; kingdom Viridiplantae; phylum Streptophyta; class Magnoliopsida; order Santalales; family Viscaceae; genus Viscum; species Viscum album. The sequence continues at coordinate 705,464,802 of OY728167.1, read as the reverse complement.
GGTTCAATCCATTGACTAAAACCAAATAGTATAGGATGAGAAATTCTATTCATAATGGGAAACCATATAATAATTTTTATGATGTCAAAACCATGAAAACTATTTTTTGAATTTAATACATCTTAGGTTTAACCTACACCATTCATTTTCATCATATTTTAAAATAATTCATGATTGTTCATAATGAAAATGTGAATTAACCCAATAATATCCCACAAGAGTGTCAATCAATCAATTTAGTAAGGTTCAATGAACCATCATATATAATTTTGTCTATGATATACTGAAACCAACTTTTTTGGCGTTAGAAACCCCATATATTTCTATTCCAAAACCAAATCCTCTTATAATATATTGACATGGATATATTTCTAGGGAAACCACATAATCTCTACCATACCATAACCTTAGGATGTCTTATCCAACACTTTGGAATATCCTCAGAGTCACTTATAGGGATTTATTCCTTAATATATGTTTTCCTGAATCTAATTCCCAAATTTATATCAAACCTTTCTCCGATTCCAACTATAATGAACTCGACCATAGTAGACTAAAATTAGGGGGATACTTTCTTAAATTCATAATAAATAGAATCTATCTTATCCCAAATGACCGAATAGTTTAATTGTCTTGGAAAACTATATACATACATTAATTTGACATTACATTTGAAAACATAAAAAAATATTATTTTATTTGAGAACACCACTATTCCATTAAGAAGATCCTTACATATCAATCATTATAAACTTCTCTCAATATTGGTGAAATGAAACCTAAGAATGTTGTCAACACATATTCTCAGTCATGGTATACATATAGTGGAAGATTTCATTAACACATAAGGTATAATAAATATGTACAGGTAAATATATGAAGAAAATTTAATTTAATCAATAACACGATAATTATATGTAATATGTAAGGAAGAAATGATGATTAAATAATTAAACATAAATAAATATATGAGATTTGAAATTCTCCATGTATATAAAAATCAATTAAATAATCAAATGGACATCAATGATTAATCTCACAATGATGGAATACATAATGCATGAAATCATAGACATACCATCAAGCCCTTGGTCCAATTCGTATTTTTTAAATGGGTATGTTTAAATATAAATAACCAAACTAGTTGCACTAATGAAACCAAACCATGTATCAAGGGGTTATAGTGGGACCCACAATTCACTAACTAAGTCCAATTCATTCTCATATGAAAATAATGAAGCATATTAAATGTTAAAATTCATATTGATAAACTACCATATATAATATTATTAATTTAATAAATCAATATTCCTATTCATAAACCATACTGAGGAATATGGAATGTGGAAGTAATATTTTATATCCCCAGTAATGCACAATATCAACCAAATATGTTGAGATCGATAAATATATAATGAAAGAGTATTGTAACATTCATTGAAGAATATACCCATTAAATTTTGATTTTTTTTTCAATATCTAAAAATATACCAAATATTAAGGAAAATTTTTACTTGGAATGATCCGTTGAAAATTTTAATGGATTTTTCAATGCAATTTGTGGTGTATAATTCATTTTATTTCTCGTATGATAAATAACATTCCTTTCAATCTTTCATAAAAAATAAAAAATTAATTCACTATGAAGATGATAAGAAAATTAGTTTTAATCCATTTAAAAAAAAAGATATAAATTTATTTAATAAATAATTGTAAAATAGTAAAAATATTCTTTAAAATATTTTAAGGGAAATATGGACACATAAGATAATGATTCCTGACTGAGTATAAAAAAAGTTGGTATTGTATAAAAACATTCTTTTGTAATATTTTTTTCAGAAAGAGTTGAAAATGAAGGAGAAAAATTAATTTACATAAATAAAAAAATAATTAGAAAATATATTTGGTATAATATATAATGGTTAAATAATTCCTTCAACATATATTTAAGAATGATGAATCTCTTATAACGATGAGACCGTGAACTAAAATTTTACCACATTGGTATCTTTTGAAACGTAATCCCCATAAAATATATAAATTTATGTGGATATTTATATACCATAATTATTATGGGGATGATCATAAAATGAATTAATGGGTAGTATAAAAACCACACAAAGCAAACAAGGTGGGAATATTTTATGTTACCCATAGAAACAAATGTGAGACAACACTCCATTACGTACAGTTTGAATTCCTTCATATGTGTATGATCCTCTTAAAAAATAAATATAGATTTAATATAAATAAATTTCTAAAAAATAATCAAACATATCATGTCATATATGATTTAATTATAATCTTTTAGCATCATTTTATTAATAATTATTTGTTAAAATCCCTCTTATGGTAATATCTGCTTTACTTTTCAAGTATTTTTTGGTTTCATATTTTCAGTCCTTATACATTGATCAAGGATTCATCATATAATTAATGTTAATAATTATATATATATATCACATATATTCATTATATGTGTATTTATTATCATCCATAAATGTTATATATGTATAATTGTGTTACAACATTCATTGAGATGATGGGTTGTATGTATAGATAAATGTTGTTTTCATTTTTCAATGGATGGAATAAAATAATGGTAAATATTAATAAAACATTATAGAAACATTTTTATATCTTATTTACCTTATATATTCATTAAATATATCTTTTTTACCATCCATGAAATGAAAAATTTAAGACCTATCATATCACATCGTTGGAGTAGTATTCCTCATGTACACACAAATGACGTTATAATTTTTAGAAAAATATTATGGAAATAAGGTAGATATGATAATAAAATTAAAAATGATTAATTATTTATAAAATATCATATATATATCAAATCCATCCTTATATAAATATTAGAGTCAGTGGTGGATTATGAATCACAAAGTTTTATGATAAAGTAGTCTTCTATAAACATGATTAATGGATTCGTACCCCATTTTATGGAAGAGTGGATTAATATTGGTTATTAAATGTACATAATAACATATTAGTATACTTAGATAGTATTTTTATTATTTTTCCATAATTAAATAGGATTATATGGGGGTAGATGAAGAAATAAAATGGGGAAGCCAAGTAAAGAACTATACCTCTTTTTTAGAGAACCTCTTTTGGTTTACAACTAAAGCCTAATGAGGATGGGTAGAGATGTATTGAAGTTATTTTGTCAAATTATTTTATAATACATAAGGCACTTTATGTGTAGAGCATAGAGGGTATGGGGTTTCCTTTTATAAGTTGGGGATGGGAGCCCCCTTGGAAATTTCCTAAAAGAATACAAATTAATAAACTCATTCATAAGGAAAATTCTTCCAAATGGACATATATTATATATTGTTTTATATAAGGTAACAATATTACCATATAATAGAATTTATATAATTGTAACTGGAAAACATACCCTTATCTTTTGGTTTATTCCCCATGCAAACAAATTTTAACATTATATGTGGTAGTTAACTATTATTATTTTTATTATTCATTATAACAAGAAATTGAGATGAACATATGTCCTAAAATTAATAAATTTTATTTGAAATATGAAATTTATTTTTCCAAATTCAATAAAAAATGGAATAATTTAATTTAAAATAAAATCTCAAAGTGCGACAAAAGGTGGTTTTCCGAAGAAAAATATTCCATAATTATAAAAAATACATTGTTTCAAAATTAAACATAAAATTGATTACAATGACCTAAATTGTATTATTTTTTATATAATTTAACTGATTATTATTCGTAAATCATTTTAAATGAAAATGTAACTATGTAAATTCTCTAAACAAATGGTCTATTTTTAATAAAAATTAATAGTCTTCACTATTCAAAAAAATGTTGATATATTCAAAAAATCCAGAAGAATATATTGTATGGTAATTTTTGAAATTTTATTAAAAAACATAAGTTCATATTATCAAGTAGATTATATATATGTGGTAAATATTAATCTTAATCATTGTGGTTAAAACATGTTGAACCATATTTTAGATAAAACACAAATGTATAAGAATAAAACTACATTAATCCTTATCCCACACATAGTAAAAATTTCATATGAATTATAAGGAATTTTATTTTATTAAAATAATTCACCAATAGTTATTCATTACATTTATTACGATAATAAAACATAGTTCACATAAAAACCATTTTTTACTAAGACATTTATTTTATGTTCAAATTATTTTTGTTTTTATTTCTAATCAATTAATAACTATTGAATATATTTATTCATGTGTAAAACATATATTTTTATAATTTGGTTATTCCTATTTATATTTAACAATTTAATTTCTAGGTGATAATGTTATACTATATTACTGTTCATTTAGAATCCGAGTTGTGTGTATCGAAATATATCGAAGTGGTTAACTTTATTTAAACATAACTATACAATAAATCTCAGGGTGTCACGTGAATAACATTTGGAAAGTATGATTCCCATGAATAATTCTTAAATGTTTATGATTTTATCTCATAGATTATAAGGGATCATATTTTTAAAATTCCAGTAACAACATACAAGGTGTTTTATCTTATAAATGGGAATTTAATTTTACTCAGCAAGAATAAAATACATTTTTTTATTTTGATGAATGGTCATGTTGATCCATGGAGAGGTTCATAATGAATATTAATATAATGTTCCTTTATATAATGGATGAATAGTAACACTAGTGGGTTAGTGTGGGTATTTTATCCCTCATAGATTAACCACTTATAGATGGTTTTCAAACTTGTTCCGAATATAAAATGTGGTTGGATGTTTCGTTTTAAAAGAAACTGATATTTTTTATCCTATATAGTTTCTTGGTGGAATTCTAATTAATTGAACTAGGTGATGATTGGATACTTGATATGTATCATATTAGGGAGATGTTGTTATATATATATATATACATATACATGTATACTTGATTGAGTGTGTGAACCTAGAGGGGGTGACTCCCAAACATGGATTCATGGTGAGGAACATCCTATGATCACAATTATCGAGGGATTAGTCCTATATTTGGGTGCCCGTGAAGAATTAATTTTGTATTAGGATGAAGAGATGGAATGTGATATTAGTTATTGATAAATATAAATGGGACCATAGGGTAAGTATTTTTCACATCACACAACATCTGTTACTTGAGGTGGGAGAACAGAGGTACCACATGAGTTATGACTAATGAGATATATGACCTATAATCTTGGTGGAAAACCTTGTTCCTTGAGATACGTCTTGGCATGTTGGTGATATGGGTGAAATTTCTGAGGTAAACTCATAATTTCATGGGTAACCCACAATTGGGGTTAGCTTATCATTTTGAGTTCCTTATAGGTGGGATACATTGGTAGGTACATTTTATTATGACATCGGTGCATGTGAGGTGAAACTAGATACATGGTAGAGGCTATAAGATAAATTGAGACGTGATATAAAAAATAATTAAAGGTAATTTTGGAGTCAATACTCAGTTTATATGGTCGGAATAGTAGTGCACCCTACTTTATGTGTTTTAGATGCATTTATTTATGGGAAAAAAATAAAGAATATGCGGACACCAATGGTTTAATGATTATACTAGGTGGAAAGTTATTTTGTGATTGTTATTAATATGAGAGGGATATCAACCATCCAAGAAAGAATAATTATGGTGATTTTTTTGAAGTGACTGGAAAAAATGAGTATAGTCAGGGACATAGGTGTGTGTTCTAGGAATTAATAATAGAAAACTTAGCTGAGCGTGATTTACGGTTTGTGACTAGGTAGTAATTAAGTGTACACCTTTTGTTTTTTTATGTTGTTGAGGTTATATACAATTTTTGTTTACTATACCATTTAATTTTAAATAGTTTATGACTTTTTGTGGGTCATGGAATATTGTGTTAGATATAGAACATGTGTTCATAGTGTCTTGGGGTTTTGATAAATATGAGGGCTATCTCCTTTTTGGTATGGTGATGATGATATAGTTTACATATGGTTTCAGTATTAATATAATTGGTGAGCATGGATCAGTAATACCGACACATACATGATATTATAACTTGTTGAAATTACACTCTATGGTTGGTATAAGGATATAAATATGTTGGGGTGTGAACCACTAGTTTATTTAGGGTGTGACCTTTATGTTAGGTGAAATTTAGTGGATGGTGAGGATTGCATTCATGCAATTCAGGAATGGTTAGTGATAAATGTATTCCTTGTGGTGATCAAGTGTGTGAAACCACTCCATTATTCTTTGGATGAATAACCCTATTTCTTGAAGGTTCATTGAAATGACATGACATGTCCTTGGATAGTGAACATGGAATTTAGATAATAGTGTGATTATGAATCCATATTATCTGGTTCTCTATTGAATACCACATTTGAGGTTTAGATGTGGCATTGGATTGATTCTGTGTATTAGAATTTGGAATAATATTGACTGAATATGGTTTGAGTGTGAGTTAGATCAGATATATTTCAACGCTTAAGGATAGAGCATGAAATCTGGTATGAATAGTTGGTGATCCAATTATGGAATGAAAATGTGGGTTGGGATGATACATTAGTGTCAGTGCTTGGATGATCATTGTATTCCTTTAGGTATTAAGGCATCATTGTTGGGTAATAATAATAGTGGTATGGTTGAGAAAGTTCTACAATGATTATATGTATGAGGGAAGAATGGTGTATTTATTGATAATGGGAATAATGATGTTGGAACAACACCTATTTGGTCATTTGACATTTGAGTATGTGTTTCCTAGGAAAATTTTGATGGTCAGGAGCACCATGACGTGGTAGCATACTATGATGATTTTATTATTATTGTGGGGAGAAACATAAGAATATTTATGAATTGATAGAAAAAATCATGATGTCTCAGGATAGATAAACATGGATGAATGTTGTATTAGTGATTCAATGGTGGTAAACTATAAAGGATTGGTTTTTGATGACTAGTGGACCTCATATTTAGAGTTTCTCCATTGAATCTATTTTGTTGTTCTAGAGTATAATGTGATAATTTGATCATTCATTGATGATAAGGTTAGGTTGATATTACTAACTAGATGACCGTATATACTTTTCAGAAAAGAGAAGTGTTGTGGACGGGAGGTTGTTAGGACCCTCACTTTTTTAGGAAATAACAATCAATGGGAAATTAAATTTTTTTTATCGAAAAAGGTATGAGGTGAGAATTTTTAATTTCCCACAGAATAAAATATCAAAAATAATTAAAGATCATATCTTTTGTTTTGAAATGTGGTGTTTATCTAGGGTTATAATTTGCTGAGGTTCTGATATGGTTGAATATTGGAAAAAATATTAATATTTATTTAACAAATATAAATTATTCTTTGAAAGGAAATGATGTTGCATTTTTATTAGAGTGTTGGGTTTAAATTCTAAATCAACAATTGGGTTTTATAAGTTATCTTTTTTTTCCTAGGATATATGTAAAATTGCATCAGGTTTTTAGACTCAATTGAGTGCTTAAAGGGTATTTTTAATTAAATAAAATAAAATTCATTTAATTTAATTTACCTTAAAATACCCCTTCCCATTTAATTAATACACATGATAGAATGGGGGAAGTACTCTCTACCAACTGATGGATAGATATAGATAGAATGGGGAGGACATTTGGATAAACCTTTTCCATGGTGGTGATAAAGACTGGTTTATGTGAAGTGACTATGGGGTGCAGATTTTGACCCGAAGCTTCATTATTTTAACAATGAGTTAGGATGTTTCCTTTTTTTAAAATATTTATATATATTAATTTTTTAATAATAAAATCACTATATAGGCTTGTAAGAAAACCATAAAGGCCTTCGTGTGTTGATTTCGAGAGAAATGGAGGGGGTGGGAGATTCTTATAAGATTTTATTTCAGGAAACCCATATAAACAAAATATTGTTAAAAGAATAGAAAACATGTGCTCATTATTTTGTGTGAGAGATGAAATATGGAATTAAATGTTGTGTTGTATTTCAGGATAACATATTAGATGAATTAAGGAGTGGCTGGACACTTCTCCAGAAACCCCATATAGGGAAACTTAGCTGTGTAGGGTACATTACCAAACCTCAAGTGAGGAATACATCTAGTGGATATAAGGAATACATGGAAAGAGGATGTAGGAGGCACATGATCTGGTACCCTTAGTGGGTGACACACTATGTAGGGCTAGTACACACCATCAATTTTTGAAATAATCTCCCGGTATGGATGATGTACACACATAAAGTGGGGCATTGAGGGTACATTCCCTAAATCCCCAGGGTACATGTTGTGTAATAATCTCATTAGGTACTTTTTACATATTTTTCTAACTATGAAAAATAATTAGACTCAATTATAGTACATTTTGAGAATGACTGTATATAAAATGTGGTGGTTGAATCAATTTATTGATTCAATGAAATTCAAGAGAATATTGAAGGAGAGAAAGTTATGAAAAAAGTTAATTGATTTATGGTTTTCATTATAGGTAACCGATTGGAGATGTTATATAAGACATAGGTGAGGGTTTGGAGAATGAAATCGTGACAAAACATAGGATTTCTATATCCCTTGGTTCTAAATAATGCAGAAGTGTTCCAAGTTAGAGGGTCTGAGTTATGACCTGAGGATGTGGAATGATTTAGTTCATGGTGGTTGACCTAGGATGATAGATATTTGTAATAGGATTTTCACCATCTCTTGAAAAATAGTCTTATGAGGCATACCGTTGAGGATGGTTATTTTTTGAATAACTGAAGATGATTTCATGGGATGCTATTCTATTTGTGTGATGGGATTTGTCATGGGAAATGAGAACATGCTAGGGGATCCCATGTGAAGTGTCCAGATAATGATGAGACCTAAAGGGTCAGGGTGGGTCCCCTATTGAATTTATAGATTTGGGAGGATGTTTTCACGAACTGACCCGTACCGGGGATCGAGCTGCAACTACCCCAAGCTCGGATCTATAAACCATGGGATGGAGACTAGTACCAATGGCACAATAAACTAGGGGAGGCCTTTGACTAAGAAACATTACACACAGACACAATCAACTAAATGCAGAAATGCAGAGGAAAAGAAATAAAGATACAACACTACTATAAAAAGTAATCCAAACATATATGCATCAACCTCTAAACAGTAAAAATAAAAGAAAAGTAAAGCTAAAAGGGAAAGGATAAAGAAATACACACCCAACTAGAAATGTTCCACAACCAGAAAACAGGTGAAAAAGTAAAATAGATGGTAGAGTCTCACTCCTGAATCCCAATCTATGACCACTGCACACGGTCCAAGCACCCAAGATACCTAAGATACTCTGATATAATGATCAACCTGTCTATCTTCTACAAGGGCACACCAATTTCAGGAAGATCCCAAGTTTGGGTGAGTATAAGAATACTCAGTAGGATGCCCCGAAGGCTCAAGGGAGTAGAAAGAGAGGTACTGAAGATGAGAGAAGTAATAGAGAACATGGTATAAAAAGAGTGAATGGAAAGAGTACAACTCCCCCCAATAATATATTTTCTCATTCAACGAAACACAAGTGAGGGAGTAAGGGGATCTACATCCCACAGATCAGCCTAAGATAGTGAGTAGCAAATAGTTCTATGTAAAACACCATTTTCAAAGCCAAAAATATTTTCACATTTTCCCAGGAAGCCCATGTCAAAGGGGCTCAAATCACCACACCTCGATACTATCAGTTTTGGGTGGCACTGAATCAATCACATGGTTTTAGGCCATGTCACAAGTACGCGCCTCTTTGGGGAAAGAGACCCTCTTCCTTTTTGGTCCTTAGGTATGTCAAAACATGCCTCGCCACCATGCCGCATGGTCGAGGATCTTCTATGAACCATCAGGGACCTTGCTACCTGGCCTAGCGGGAGGGTCAGTCCGATATCTCCTCAGGGAAAACACTCTAGGTCAGCCCTGTATATCCTCGGGGACTACACTCAAGGCCATCCTGATATCTCATTGGGGACTACACTCTGGGTCTGTCTGTTATCTCCTCTGGGACTACACTCTGGGTCAGCTCGGTATCTCCTCGAGGACAACGCTACCCAGCCTGGTGGGAGGGTCAGCACAGAACAACATTAGTCATCACTGATGGATGGTACATCTCAAAAATCAATGAGAAACACTAGTCATCCCTTCTAGATGATACCTCTTGGAAAAGGATCGAGGAACCATGATCAACCATACTGGATGGTACGCCTCAGAAAGGTGTCAAGTAACTATGATTGTCCCCGTTGGATGGTACCGCTCAGAAAGTCATTGAGGAACTATGATCATCCCCACTAGATGGTACCCTAGGAAAGGCATCGAGGAACTCTGATCATCCAAATTGGATGGTATGTCTCGAAAAAGCATCGAGGAACTCTAATCATCCCTACTGGATGGCGCGTCTCAAAAAATCACACTACTGCAGTCATCTGGTGCTACCCCCGATATGCGTCACATCTGTAACATCTCACATTGTATCCCAGAAGCCACTACAGAATCAACATCACATTCTATGTGGAATAAAACTCAGGATAGGCTACTCATATGCCAATGTATGAATCCAAAATAAGGATATATGATAAATAGAATACTCTTAAAGTGGTACATGGTGCGTGGGGGGACCACACATTGTGTCTTCCCACCTCTTCGTTTGGCATTATACCTTTCCATACTTGGGTACTAAACTAAAAATTATGTACCCCTAAGCATGATAGTGTAATCATAGTGTACAGGATATCTCTAGCCAAAAATCTAATGAGCGCACACTGTTCTTTGTTAAACTAAAGGGTGAAAATGTACTTTTACTGGTAGGCCTCCTCAAATGGCACATGATAACCAGACAGATCACACCGTTGGGAACCTTAGAGAAAAACACACAAGATTAGTTATTCATTTTCCCGGAATAGACATCCAATGGAAAAGTCATATATCACCGCATTTCACATGAATGATGTCATTTTAGACCTATGACTTGGTCTCGAAACATATTGTACAGATCCGGACATTGCTATCCTCATGAAAAAACACACAAGGTGGACTACCCATTTTTCCAAAATAGATACCCGGTGAAAAAGTATCATTTCACCGCAACATATGAAAACCTACCACATGGGGCCTACCCCCTGACCTCAAGTTAAATATCCAAAATTGTTCTTGAAACATCTGTCTTAATTTCACGGTCGTATCGTTACAGACAGTTCATCATTTCGACACCGTATGAGGGAGATAAGGGGGATACAAGATCCCACAATAATAATAATAATAATAATAATAATAATAATAATAATAATAATAATAATAATAATAATATTGGGTATTTTGTGGACCTGAGGCATGGATCAGAATTTAATATTCAAAATTTGACTTAAATCGACCATATTAATCCTAGGGTCTCTCAACTGTTGATGTTTCATCAAAACGAGGTCACATAGATATGTTACGGATGAAACACAGTTTTCCCAACGAAAATAATAATAACATTATTATATTATTATTATTTTATTTAAATGTTTTTTTCATCAAATCAAATCCCACGGTCAAAACCTTCAAATCACTCATGTCCAGTGCACAATATCCCAATTCACTCATCCTTTATCATTAATTTATCTTCTTTGTTTATATTATCATTATTATGTTTTAGTTTCTCTCACCAATTAACATCTTCCCCCACAAATTCACGCTTCTTCTACCTATAACAATAATTCTCAACCGCTGTTCCACACACATCTTAGCTCCTCACAACGTCCTAGAAATCATGCTTCCCCTGCACCGCCTGGGCCCCGCCTTCTATCTGTCCATCGCCGCCACATTATTTTGGCAGCACCTGCTCTCATCTCCTCGTACTAACTCACAAACCGTCACCTTGGACCGCCGACACCGCTACTACCCTCGCTGGAAAACCCTGATGCGCCAGCTCCCGCAGCACCGGATACCTCACGCACCTGCTCCGTACGGAATTTCAACCGCCTACCTCACCCAGATCTGTGCCCTGAAGACACACCAGAATCGCATCGCCACGTCTCCCCTTCTGCGGGCTGCTACAACTTCATTCTAACCCTAGAAATTTTAATGATCAAAGATTTGTGATCCTCAGGGAGTGATCTCTATGTCTGTATGCCGCACTCAACAAAACATCAAGTTTTTGATGTGCTTAATTATTTGGTGCCAACTAACATGCAGAGAATTCATGGCGAATGAAATATTAAAGGTCATGGACTATGTGAGGATCGATGGCCGTATTTGTTTTCCATTCATCGTTGAGAATCAAGAACATGAGGAATTGACAAATAAATATTTATCATACTTTAAGAATTTCAATTTCAGGATAAACAAAAAAAATTTATTGAACCAATTGCTTTTCAATCTGTGAATTAATTCATTTAATTTTCATTTGTTATTAAAATTCAACTGGGGTATGGAATCGAAAAAGTTAAATCCTACCTAAATTGGATCTGTTCTCATTGATGAAGATCACAATTGCTCAATTATCAAAATAATTTTTTGGGTTTTCCACGCTTCGATTCGCCTGGATCCGTGGATTCAGTGTTCTTCATTCATTTTTCGTCAAAGGGGAGTAGAGGAGAGGAGAAGTCATCATTGGAAAAAAGGGTTATGACACCGTGATCTCATATCCATAAATTTATAACCTCTCACTAGGTTAAAATAAATTAATAAAATAATTATATAATCAATTATTTAACTATTTAAATAATCGTCCATGATGGAACACAAGGAAACCTCCCGACACTAACAATGGTTATACTCTACCTAGGGTAAAACCTATGTTCTGATCTCATCGGTGGTCTTATATTTCTCATTCGATATCTATTCCATGATTTATTCGGGATTGAGCTATTAAATGAATAAATGAATCACTTAATTTATCCATTTAACACACCTCCAAAGAGAGAGGGGTGTGAACGTCCCGCACTAACTTATTTTATGTCACACATATGGGAAACACCATGTTCTAGACCCAACCGCGATCTTAGATTTCTGATTCGATCAACTGTTTAAGTGATATTTTGTTTCTGACATGTGTGTAGTATAAAAAAAATTAATATTTTTTAAAAAGTAATTCTGGGCACATAGGGCCTCTGAATTTCACACCGTCACAACACCCCTGTCTAGAAATATTCTTAGAAATTTTTCAAAGTCTTATTATGAAAAAATTAGGTCTCTAGAATTTTCTCGAAAAATGGGTAATGATGATTATGGGTGTCATTCTAGTATCTAAATAAAAATTTTAAGAATGTTATAGAATTTATGGGGATAAGGTATTTTCTACTATGGTAGAACTCATGTTGTGTGTAGAGACCCGAAGCTTATCGTACATGGACATTACATTACTTTTGCGGAATACTTAGTACATAACAAAAACACACACACAAGGATCGTAATAGTTTAGTGTCTTTGGAAACTCGGAATATAATCTTCTAATCCTGGTGAAAGATCTTCAACATCTCCCATAAAGATCTTCTTTTTTTTAACCTAAAACCTTTCTTTATATCCTGGGGAAAAGAAAACATAAAAGGGTGAGCTCAAATGCTCAGTAAGGGTAAACAAAAGAAATATCGATCACATAATTTTCATAAGAACATAACATTTTTGGAAATCTTAACCTGCAAAAGAGAGCATAATTTCATAACATGGGATAAATCATAGTAGTGAAATGAAATCACAACATAAAACATTACTCATTGTGGCATACACACATAATCATAGAGAATCATTTCTTGTTAGTCAAGACTCATTTCCAAGACTATCTTAGTGGACAAAGTCCCTTTCTGAATCGAGTAATCCTCGTTTCAGTCCTGTTTCACTGAACCGGTATAACCTACCATTCCAGCCATGTCTATCTCATGAGATATAAAATCTTTACCCAATGCATTGGAGGGAGATATAGGTCCCACCCATCTCTTAATGAATCCTTTCTTATGTGTGCCACAAAATCATAAATCATACATCATTGCATAACCCATGTAATAAAAATGGGATTATTAAACAACATGACATCATAAAACCATTCATATAAGATAAAGGAATTCATAAACATAATTCCATCACAACATAGTCAAATCAATGTAAAAATATGGATAGAAACAGAACCCTTTATTATCTTAGATGGAAAATAATTTTGATAAAACACTTGAAATGAATTCTTGAGGAAAATATCCTTTCTTCTTCAAAATCAATTTCTTTTCACAAAACATCATGCAATTTTAAAAGAAAGAGATTTTATTGAAAATAGTCATGAAATATTTTGGAGGAAGCTTCATGAAAATAAGGCTTTATAAAACCGTAAAAAATCCGTTCATGCCGTTTAAGTTAAAAAAAAACATTCTTCGTACTTTTGTCGGAAAATTCAAAAAGTACCTCGTATGAAAAAGCGACAAAAGATTCCTTTCATACATATTACTAAAAACTCACGGAAGGGTAAAAATGGATTTAAACAATTGTAGGTGGATGGAAATAATATTACATTTTGATGAAACATGGATGTGGATGATAAAATACACCCCAGTAAATACTTACGAATAAACAATCTCGAATAAAAATGAGATTGTGATATTTCCCTTACCTTAGGTCCGACTTGCTTTGTAAGTGTCCGAACCTCCTGTATAATGATTTAAATCATGTTATTGACTTATTAAAGAATCATATTCATTGTTATGATATCATATATGGTTCACTTATGACATTATATTACCCGTTCTTTTGTAAATTCCATGTTAAAGAAGCGTTTTGGGTAAAATCGTTTCATTTATCGTAGGTGTTTTGACTTGTTGTTCTTGACATCATTATTACTTATATCATGATTTACTTACTTCCAGAATATAAAATATGATTTATATATCATATATATTCAGTATATATATATATATATAATAGGTAGATAAATAAAATGAAAAACACCGTTCATGGAGACGGTAGTCCGTACGTACGCATGAACGCTGTTTTCCTTTCCTTATTGTCTTGAAATGGAAGTAAGTAGATGACATACATATGTATATATATATATAAATCCAGTAGCTTTATAATGTCATATATTTAATTATTATTTCTTATATATATATTATAATCATTCTTAAATGGTTAACATGGAGAATGAATCTCATCGCGTCGTGGAGACGGTAGTCCTTACGTACGCACGAGCGATGATATCATTTCTATAAATATTGAATTGAATTGGAGTGGATTATAAAATATATCATAATCAATATGATGTTGTAATAACTATGTATAGTTATTCTTTACACCATTATACCCATCCATGTAAGGTGGTGGTGGAAAATAGATTACACCACGGCGTGGAGACGGTATTCCGTACGTACGCACGCGCGGTGATTTCTTTTTCCGTAGGATGGATAGATGGTGAAATAGGGTTGTTTCATACTTATAATAACATATCAGTATATGAGTGATACTGATGTTATTACTTCATAATGAAACAACCTAATAAGAAGAAGTGGAAGAAGAAATAAAGATGAAAGAATTGGTAACGGTAATTACCTCTTCTTTGAAGTGCCTCTTTGAGACCTCTTCTTAGGGCACTAGAATTGGTCTTTGAGGAAGACCAGAACATCTAGGATGTTGCTAGGGAAGTGGAGAAGGGATTTTGGCAGGGGTTGGCCGAGCTTGAGTGCTCAAATTGGTGTGAGGAGGAGGGGGAGGAGGTGTCCTTTTATAGGGGAGGAGAGGGGCACCTTAGGAATATCTCAAAATTTTATTTTATATTAAAGTCAAAATCGGTTTATAATGGTTTCAAAGGGTCTTATTTCGAAGCTAAAGTGGGGATGGGTCGAAATCCTATCAACCAATAGGATTTAGACAAGTTTAGGGTATTATTTTAACCTTATCAATTAGATTTAACTCTAAGTTAAATAATTTAACTTTTACCATGTCTTTTTGTTTTCTTTCACAATATGGTTAATACACTTACTATAACATGCCAAACGAACCCCAAATTGTTTATTATTAATATATATATCCTTATCTAAGTCATTTGGCCGAACCTTATATTTTTAGGAATAAAATAAAAATTAATAATATAATATTTGATTTAAAAACTATTTTGTGTCAATTTTGACACTATTTGATATATGATTTTTGTGAAAGTCATAACAGAATTATATGTTCGAACCAAGTTGATTAAATCATCACTAATATATCATAGTAACCTAGAAAATTAGTGTAATTCATAAAAAGTCTTAAATTACATTTATTTTGGTATTTATATTATCAATTATGTCAATATTTCATTAATAAGATAATTACTGCATCATCATTGTGTCATAAATAAATTATATTATTTGATGTCTAAAAATTACAAATAAAATAACATCATGTAGGAAATCTTTTTAGATTTCTAATGAATATTTATAGTCTAATTTATCTTATGTATAACCCCATATTAAAAATGATTTACTTATTAAACTTTGATTTTAACTATTTTAACCCTTCTTTAAATAAATTAATAATAAATGTCCTAATCTAATCCAAGTGGGCCTAAATGGTCATATTTTATTCCTAAGTTTGTTTTTGGTCGAATTAAACTTGTCCAATAGAATTAGGACATGTGTTAGGGTAATAGTGATATCATATTTACCCTTAGTTACCCTATTTACTATTAACCGCGGCAAAAAAAGTAAAAAGTTACTATTCACCAAAAAATTATTTTCATCTCATTGAACCACATTTTAGTCCTTGATATTAACCGTGTCTCTCGGATTTTTGAAATTCCATTCACAGAAGCGGTAAAATTAAGTTTTATGCAAAATTCAGTTTTTAACCTACCACTTAGTAGTTTCACTATTCATCAAAAATTGAAGTTTTTCAGATCAATGCCAAAAATTTCATCCTAAGCTATATTTCATATTCCGAATTCAAAAATGAAGTATATTTTACCAAATTCATAACATAGAAGTTTCATTAATTAATTTTATAATTAAATCCCGCTGTTAAAACAAATAGCGTGTTTTTAAGAGATAATAAATATCAAAAGATTGAAACTTGTTTATAAGTGGTTTAAATGTGAAATTACATCCAATGACCATTATTGTATTAAATTGTAAAAATATATTCTAAATATACTTTAAAACCACTCAAATTAATGATTTATCACTATTAATTATTTCGATTAAAAAAAGTTGTTTTTAATTATAATTTAGTAATTTTCACTATTCATCAGAATATGAAAGTTATCCGAAAAGTACCAAAATTTCACCTTAGGCTAAATTCGATACTCCGAATCCAAAAATAAGGTTCATTTTGAAAAATAAGATTTACTGGATTTCAAAAAGTGGTTATTACTATTCATAACGGCTAGTTTTAATAATATTTTTATAGCATATCGTTGTTTAGTGAAACTCGGTATTGCGTACTACACACGCTATCGAGGAAGGTCGCGATTGCGTGTAATGCAAGTCAAGTCAAGGATGTGTGTTGTGCAAGCTCCTTTTGGTGTAGCGTACAACACAAGACATTAATAAAATTAAAAAGAATATTTTTTTATAAAATCTTGGGCTGTTACATTCTACCCCCCTTAAAATGAATTTCGCCCTCGAAATTCGTCGGGGTTATAAATGGTTTACTATTTGAAAGTTTCTTTAATAGAAACCCACATCGTAAAAGGGAATACCAAAACTTGGCTAAAGTATGAAATGTAACGATTACCCAAATAAACTAATCACTGGGTTTCCACATAGGTGAAAATATGGATATGGAAGAGAAATCTAACCATCATGTTCTGATGGAGAGTGGTAGAGAACATGGCTATGGAAAAGCCAGTAATCACAAATCCATAAATTTGTGATGATATAAGGTACCATCTGATTCATCAGGTATAAGATCACTAGGACAACATTTTTGGTTTTCAAGATCATTTCCCTAAAGTTGAAAATTTGCTTAAAATAAATACTTACTTTATTTTGGTACAATCTCACTTTTGTTCATGCCTTGAACAATTTCTACTTCATCTCTTAAATAAATGAAGTTGAATTTGTTATTTGTGAAGTGTTAGCAGATTATGTGATAGAATGATGGGTCATTCCAACTGTCTCAAACAAAAGGTTAGAAAAAAAAAGATTATATACATAAGTCGATCTATAGTGAGATTAATCATATATGGTTCCTAAAATGGACTTATACTTCATATATCATACTTCTTAATATAATAAAACTAGTTTCTACTAAACAGGGACTTCCTGTAGGTCAGTGGTAGGCGATAAAGGCCAGTCGCACTTTGGTTGTGGGTTCGATTCCTACAGCCTTGTCCGAAGCGATGGGCTGTCGCCCGTCCTGCAGGTTGTCCCTTTTTCTAAAACTACGTTACTATAACATCCCATCAATAATATCGAAAATCTTCTATCCTTAAACAATACTAACTTATGTCCAACATAATCCAGTCTAATCTTTAGGCTTATAATACTGCAGCCCACTCTCATAATATAGTGACAACGATTACCAGAGATTTAATACTGTCGTTGATCCCCACATATCATAAGATATGTCTTGTTGGTCACATTCCAAACATTCAAAGTCCTTAATCGTGTATTCTCTTGAATACCTTAGTGAAAACATGAGTGCAGTTAAAAGTTAACACTTTCCACATACCAAAATCCTCAAAATTCTATATACTCAAACCATGATATCACTTAGTCCTTATATCAATCATGAGCTCATGAATACTATTAAACATTTCATTTTCTCGTCTTCATTATGCGCATATCATCTTATTTCCAAAAAATATCTCAATCACTTTGAATACCACATCAATAAATATTGCAATACTCAATGATACATTATTTTGGAATCCCATTACATAAACACTTAATCATTCCACCACATCGTTGTCATATTCAACATTGCCAATAGTGATCGCATGTGATTTCCCTTTGTCCTTTGCCTTCAGTGGTTGCTCATGTTGATCATCACTAACCCTTGGATTAGGGAAATTATTAGCATAATGCCCCATTTCCTTGCACTTGAAGCATTGAAGTGTTGGCGGTGCGTTCTCTGCAGTGTTTGCTTTATTCACATCATTAGAAACCCTTTTTCCATTACTTCGACACTCAGCTGCTCGATGACCTTCTTTTCCACACTTAAAACATTTTCTAGTCCCTTTTAGACAATCTCCACCATGCTTCTTTCCACACTTTGTGCATAAGGAAACATTCATCTTCTTTTCACCATTATTCTGAGATTTCTCCTTGAACTCCATCTTTCGTTTCTTGTCAAAACCATGAGATGGATATGTAACACCAACTTTCATTTCTACCTTGATAGCACAACGCACAATTTCTTCATAACTATTGAAGTCCCTTATGGCTAATTCCCTTCGAAGACTTGGTTTTAAGCCACTGAAAAATAGATCAACTTTACTTTCAGGTTGAATGATAATTCCAGAAGCATACCTTGCAAGTCTTGTAAAATTTGCTTCATAGGTACCAACAGATTCATCGTCCCTTTGCTTCAGTTCAAGAAACTCTTTCTCCATCTTTGTTCGAAGAATACGAGGGAAGTACTTACTGAAAAACAGGTTCTTGAACTCGTCCCATTCCATGGACTCAATTTCATCTCTTGGCCTCGTATTCTTGATAAGATTCCACCATTGATCAGCTTCACCTTCCAAACGATATACTGCTAAGATGACTTTATCATGTTCAGAACATTGAAGAACTGAAAATATCTTTTCAGTAGTACTAATCCATTGTTCAGCAACTAATGGATCAGTAGACCCACTGAAAGAAGGTGGACGTTGCCTCATGAAGGACTCAATAGAATATTGTTCCCTTCTCTGCTCATTTGGAAGTCCAGAATGATTCATAGCTTGTGTAAGCATAGCAATAAGATTTTGCACTCCATCTCCCATAACATTTGTTTGTTCAGGAGGGCAATCATTGCATTGTCCATTGCATTGATCAACACGGTTCCTTCGGGTTCCAGCCATCGTCTAAAACCCAAAAAGAATAGTGTGAGAGGCAAAAATCATTCTAGGGAAAACAACATAATAAAGGGGGAGTACCTTCAATATCCAACATCTTAGGTTTAATTCTATGATCGTTAGCGTAATTCTATTACTATAACCTATACGTATACTTATTCCTAGGGACATCCCTAGACATACCTTAGAAATATCTCTAGGGATCTCACTAACGTTTTCGCATCCTAGTTTCCAAAGGTTGACTAAACCTTTCCTCTGATACCAACTGTAGAGACCCGAAGCTTATCGTACATGGACATTACATTACTTTTGCGGAATACTTAGTACATAACAAAAACACACACACAAGGATCGTAATAGTTTAGTGTCTTTGGAAACTCGGAATATAATCTTCTAATCCTGGTGAAAGATCTTCAACATCTCCCATAAAGATCTTCTTTTTTTTACCTAAAACCTTTCTTTATATCCTGGGGAAAAGAAAACATAAAAGGGTGAGCTCAAATGCTCAGTAAGGGTAAACAAAAGAAATATCGATCACATAATTTTCATAAGAACATAACATTTTTGGAAATCTTAACCTGCAAAAGAGAGCATAATTTCATAACATGGGATAAATCATAGTAGTGAAATGAAATCACAACATAAAACATTACTCATTGTGGCATACACACATAATCATAGAGAATCATTTCTTGTTAGTCAAGACTCATTGCCAAGACTATCTTAGTGGACAAAGTCCCTTTCTGAATCGAGTAATCCTCGTTTCAGTCCTGTTTCACTGAACCGGTATAACCTACCATTCCAGCCATGTCTATCTCATGAGATATAAAATCTTTACCCAATGCATTGGAGGGAGATATAGGTCCCACCCATCTCTTAATTAATCCTTTCTTATGTGTGCCACAAAATCATAAATCATACATCATTGCATAACCCATGTAATAAAAATGGGATTCTTAAACAACATGACATCATAAAACCATTCATATAAGATAAAGGAATTCATAAACATAATTCCATCACAACATAGTCAAATCAATGTAAAAATATGGATAGAAACAGAACCCTTTATTATCTTAGATGGAAAATAATTTTGATAAAACACTTGAAATGAATTCTTGAGGAAAATATCCTTTCTTCTTCAAAATCAATTTCTTTTCACAAAACATCATGCAATTTTAAAAGAAAGAGATTTTATTGAAAATAGTCATGAAATATTTTGGAGGAAGCTTCATGAAAATAAGGCTTTATAAAACCGTAAAAAATCCGTTCATGCCGTTTAAGTTAAAAAAAAAACATTCTTCGTACTTTTGTCGGAAAATTCAAAAAGTACCTCGTATGAAAAAGCGACAAAAGATTCCTTTCATACATATTACTAAAAACTCACCGAAGGGTAAAAATGGTTTTAAACAATTGTAGGTGGATGGAAATAATATTACATTTTGATGAAACACGGATGTGGATGATAAAATACACCCTAGTAAATACTTACGAATAAACAATCTCGAATAAAAATGAGATTGTGATATTTCCCTTACCTTAGGTCCGACTTGCTTTGTAAGTGTCCGAACCTCCTGTATAATGATTTAAATCATGTTATTGACTTATTACAGAATCATATTCATTGTTATGATATCATATATGGTTCACTTATGACATTATATTACCCGTTCTTTTGTAAATTCCATGTTAAAGAAGCGTTTTGGGTAAAATCGTTTCATTTATCGTAGGTGTTTTGACTTGTTGTTCTTGACATCATTATTACTTATATCATGATTTACTTACTTCCAGAATATAAAATATGATTTATATATCATATATATTCAGTATATATATATATATATATATAATAGGTAGATAAATAAAATGAAAAACACCGTTCATGGAGACGGTAGTCCGTACGTACGCATGAACGCTGTTTTCCTTTCCTTATTGTCTTGAAATGGAAGTAAGTAGATGACATACATATGTATATATATACATAAATCCAGTAGCTTTATAATGTCATATATTTCATTATTATTTCTTATATATATATTATAATCATTCTTAAATGGTTAACATGGAGAATGAATCTCATCGCGTCGTGGAGACGGTAGTCCGTACGTACGCACGAGCGATGATATCATTTCTATAAATATTGAATTGAATTGGAGTGGATTATAAAATATATCAGAATCAATATGATGTTGTAATAACTATGTATAGTTATTCTTTACACCATTATACCCATCCATGTAAGGTGGTGGTGGAAAATAGATTACACCACGGCGTGGAGACGGTATTCCGTACGTACGCACGCGCGGTGATTTCTTTTTCCGTAGGATGGATAGATGGTGAAATAGGGTTGTTTCATACTTATAATAACATATCAGTATATGAGTGATACTGATGTTATTACTTCATAATGAAACAACCTAAGAAGAAGAAGTGGAAGAAGAAATAAAGATGAAAGAATTGGTAACGGTAATTATCTCTTCTTTGAAGTGCCTCTTTGATACCTCTTCTTAGGGCACTAGAATTGGTCTTTGAGGAAGACCAGAACCTCTAGGATGTTGCTAGGGAAGTGGAGAAGGGATTTTGGCAGGGGTTGGCCGAGCTTGAGTGCTCAAATTGGTGTGAGGAGGAGGGGGAGGAGGTGTCCTTTTATAGGGGAGGAGAGGGGCACCTTAGGAATATCTCAAAATTTTATTTTATATTAAAGTCAAATTCGGTTTATAATGGTTCCAAAGGGTCTTATTTCGAAGCTAAAGTGGGGATGGGTCGAAATCCTATCAACCAATAGGATTTAGACAAGTTTAGGGTATTATTTTAACCTTATCAATTAGATTTAACTCTAAGTTAAATAATTTAACTTTTACCATGTCTTTTTGTTTTCTTTCACAATATGGTTAATACACTTACTATAACATGCCAAACGAACCCCAAATTGTTTATTATTAATATATATATCCTTATCTAAGTCATTTGGCCGAACCTTAGATTTTTAGGAATAAAATAACAATTAATAATATAATATTTGATTTAAAAACTATTTTGTGTCAATTTTGACACTATTTGATATATGATTTTTGTGAAAGTCATAACAGAATTATATGTTCGAACCAAGTTGATTAAATCATCACTAATATATCATAGTAACCTAGAAAATTAGTGGAATTCATAAAAAGTCTTAAATTACATTTATTTTGGTATTTATATTATCAATTATGTCAATATTTCATTAATAAGATAATTACTGCATCATCTTTGTGTCATAAATAAATTATATTATTTGATGTCTAAAAATTACAAATAAAATACCATCATGTAGGAAATCTTTTTAGATTTCTAATCAATATTTATAGTCTAATTTATCTTATGTATAACCCCATATTAAAAATGATTTACTTATTAAACTTTGATTTTAACTATTTTAACCCTTCTTTAAATAAATTAATAATAAATGTCCTAATCTAATCCAAGTGGGCCTAAATGGTCATATTTTATTCCTAAGTTTGTTTTTGGTCGAATTAAACTTGTCCAATAGAATTAGGACATGTGTTAGGGTAATAGTGATATCATATTTACCCTTAGTTACCCTATTTACTATTAACCGCGGTAAAAAAAGTAAAAAGTTACTATTCACCAAAAAATTATTTTCATCTCATTGAACCACATTTTAGTCCTTGATATTAACCGTGTCTCTCGGATTTTTGAAATTCCATTCACAGAAGCGGTAAAATTAAGTTTTATGCAAAATTCAGTTTTTAACCTACCACTTAGTAGTTTCACTATTCATCAAAAATTGATGTTTTTCAGATCAATGCCAAAATTTCATCCTAAGCTATATTTCATATTCCGAATTCAAAAATGAAGTCTATTTTACCAAATTCATAACATAGAAGTTTCATTAATTAATTTTATAATTAAATCCCGCTGTTAAAACAAATAGCGTGTTTTTAAGAGATAATAAATATCAAAAGATTGAAACTTGTTTATAAGTGGTTTAAATGTGAAATTACATCCAATGACCATTATTGTATTAAATTGTAAAAATATATTCTAAATATACTTTAAAACCACTCAAATTAATTATTTATCACTATTAATTATTTCGATTAAAAAAAGTTGTTTTTAATTATAATTTAGTAATTTTCACTATTCATCAGAATATGAAAGTTATCCGAAAAGTACCAAAATTTCACCTTAGGCTAAATTCGATACTCCGAATCCAAAAATAAGGTTCATTTTGAAAAATAAGATTTACTGGATTTCAAAAAGTGGTTATTACTATTCATAACGGCTAGTTTTAATAATATTTTTATAGCATATCGTTGTTTAGTGAAACTCGGTATTGCGTACTACACACGCTATCGAGGAAGGTCGCGATTGCGTGTAATGCAAGTTAAGTCAAGGATGTGTGTTGTGCAAGCTCCTTTTGGTGTAGCGTACAACACAAGACATTAATAAAATTAAAAAGAATATTTTTTTATAAAATCTTGGGCTGTTACATTGTGGCTAGGTTCATGAAAGAGGTAGACCCCATAAAATTATTTTTATCTAACTTATAGTCTAAGGTGTACTACCAATCAAGATGTTTTGGGATATAATTCATGATTCCATGGATACACTCCTTTGATTTTTATGGGGTGATGAAAGGTCCACAAAAAAGGATTTATGGAAGGTCTGTGTTGGAGACCCTCCTTGGATTTGAATTTTATGTTTTTAGGGTATAATATTTTTTGACACTCTCCTTGGATTCAGGTCATAGGTATTCTGTGACGGAACACCTTGGAAACACTTATTGGATCTGGATCAGTTGTTATTTAGTTTTGAATTCTATAACAACCCAGTGTTTTATCTATGAAAATTACCTTATTTTAATTATTCATTATTATATAATCACATAAGATTACATATAGAAAAAAAATTATAACTTTATAAATTAATAACGAGTGAAATAAAAGGAATTTCTAGAAGTTAAGTAACATATACCAACAGAATAGTAGATTGAATTTTGGAATAGTAATGTGACCCTTATGAATACTAAACTAGAAAATTGATTATAATAATCAATGATTAAAGTGTAAATAAAATTTATACATATAATAAGTGACAATATTATATAATTATATCAACATATAATAATGTAAATATTTTAAAAATTATTAATTAAGTGTTGGTATTTTTGTAAGTCATAAATATTTAATTACAATTTTTTTATTAATTTAAGATTTTATAAGAAAATTTATTTTAATAAAACTTATTCACAAGTTTATAATTTTATATCTTAGGGTTATAAGATATTTTTATGATACATTTGTTAATTATTCATTGTGTTATAGAATCAGTTATAATTTTGAAATATGTAATTTTCAAGTAAATTATGATTTAAAATAACAAATAAATTTATCAAATTTAGAAATTTATTTTTATAAAATGGAGTTTATTTTTTAGTACTAGATGTCTATAAATGATTATAGTTAATTGTTTTGGATTATTCTGAAAAACTTGAATTTTTTGTGAAAAGTAAAATAAGAAAATTTACGGTATATATAAATTATAGGATAAATACACTATTCACTGATTCATAGATGATGTAAGAACCATTGTTTTATAACCACATGATATAATTAATGTATTTAGTATCAAGAATAAACTATGATTCTCTTCTTGAGAAAAATAATAAACTATGAATTAAATATTGAGAAAAAACCCCTGTACTCTACTATAAATACCACCCCTCACCACTTCTTCTCCTCACACCTATTCTTATAACACCTATAAAGCCTTGTTTATTTTCAAAATTCTAATCCAATATCTTCCTTATACCCTCCCCCACGTATAAGAGCTATATGTCTCACCAAAATACCAAAACCACTTCCCTAAGGAGGCTCTGATGGAGGATAAATTCGAGAGATATATTGCTCTTTATGTTTCTTTTATTTTCTTTTCAAGATCTTTATTTTCATTTTATCTACTCACATACCATCATAAAAATTGTATCATAACTATACTACCTTACATATACTAGAATTTTTTTTATTCTAATTTAATATGTCATCATCATCTCTCCTTCCGCCTCCCTTTATACTAAAAATGAAAACACCGTCCGAGATGTGTAAATTTATCACTTTCAAGGATGACTGGTTTTCAATTTCTATTACCATCATCGAGGCTGGTCATGAATCTATTTTTATGGGTTGAACATATTATAATGTATGTATAATATTCTATGTAATGTTCTGGAATTGTTTTGTATACAAGATATTAATTTATAAAACAAAATGAGTTTATTGTGATCGATAAGCCATCAAATTAATCCATGTGATTATCATTAAAATTTTATCAAATGAATCATCCTCATACCATATAATCAAATGAACTATATTACCATATTTTCATCTGGAATATCATTAATATAATATAATTACAATTTTTGAAATCCATTCCCTTTGTTCATGAACTTCAATACTCTTATTCATGAAAACCGATCATGAAAACTAAGAAAATGAGCACTCAAGAATGCTGAAATTGAACACTATAAATCATCAAAAAGGTAATAATTTTACCTAATAAAAAGATAATAAATCAATTACAAGTTGAAAAGGTTCTTGAATTATTAATTAATGAATCTAATTTTATTATCATTGACACTAAGATCAAGTGAAGAACACCTTTGGACTTAAGGTAAGGGATTCTACATGAACCTCCATTATTCTATCAGGTTACCTTCTATCTATTTTTACCAAAAATAAATTCTATTTTTTATATACATATTTTAAATTCTATTTATATGTTTCAAAATCATGAATAAATATCTATTCCTCAATTTTATAAGGGAGATAATTTTTTTAAAAGGTTTCCTACTCAACTCTTCTTGAGAAGCAAGCCCAATTTAGTGCAACTATCAGAATTCTTACACATATTCAAGTGTGCTCAATAATATTTTTAAATCCACGATTAATATTTTTTTTAAAACAAATCATTTTATTATGAGAAAATTCCTTGATTCAATTATTATTTTATACAAACAATTATGTATTTTCCATTTAAAAGAATCATGAATGATTCCCCTTAAAACGTAGTAAAATGTTTAATATCTAAATATTCTTAAACACTTTGATCACTTTAGTTTGATATCAAATATCATGATTTATGCCTACATTAATTTATGAATTTACACATATGATCTAATTCCTTTTTTTCATGGAACATTTGTTTATACGCCCATTTATTATTCTCTTGACCTTATTATGATACCCAATTATTTCCATGGGTATCCCATATGTTTATGTTTGATTAATGATGTATGATTATTGATGTGGGTAATAAATCCATGAAAATGTTTTGATGAGTTCACCCAAATATCAATCCAATTCATTGGGTAATGTTTATTATCATGATATTTTATGTGAAACTGTCATGATGGTTAGCCTTGACTCCTAATCTATGTAAAACACTCTTGGTGGTCATCATTGACTCATGCAACTCTATGTGAAAATAGATTTGAGTCATGATAATGCCATGTTTTATGTTTCCACCACATTTCTAAGATTCCATTATTAAATGATCACATTTTCTATATATTATTATTATATATATTTAATCATGTTACAAGAATTTTTATATCATTACGTTATGTTTTCTAACAAATGTGATAAGATTTATTTTAATGTTTATCCTATTACTGGGATTTCTAGATCATCACTTTGTTCATGTTATCCCTAGGTTATCCTATACATATGTATAATCACAGTGGAAGTTTGTTCTCATTGTGGAGGTCAACTAAAATATGTATTTATGATGTTTAACTATGTACCTAATATTCCATGAAAATATACTTCAGGACCCTTGGATTGATATTTTATGTTTATTTATTATTAAATACATGTAATAATATGTATAAAGTCCAGGGTCTATATATTTGGTATTAGAGGATTTTCAGGTTATTTTTGGATATTTGGTATAGATCACTTAAGTAATAACTTTATAGATAAGACTATGTATAATAAATCTTACATAATTTTTGGTAGGTATGGATTAAGTAGATTATTGAGAAAAAACATCATCGTCTAGATACCACTAGTGAACATGGTTCTGGTATAGATTTACCTAGGAGTAAAAACACAAAAAAGGTGTTCCAGTCCTGACTTAGGGTATCCTGTAACATGACATTGGACATTAATGCACATATTTTTTTGACACTCCAGGGGGATATTCTTTAGTAAATTCATAAGCTCGTTACAAACAATTATTAATGGGTCAATGAAATTTCTCATAGGAGTATATGTTAAGAAATATATCATAGATAACCTAGATTGAAACCTACAGAGTCACAAGTTAGGATATACTTTTCCTTTAAGAGTTTATCCTTTTATATTTAAAGTTTCATTTTATGCTTATAAAATAGGTATTCAATCCCCCTAAATTCACTTTATTTTTCTTATTTAATGGGGGGAAATAGAATAACATGTGCCACCAATCAATGTGATAGGAAATGTGAGTATTTCCATAATGATATTTCAAATATTATAGGAAAGGGTGCTCAAAACTTTATGATAGTACTAGCTCACCTGGATCAAGTTATGAATAATAACATGAATCATATGTAATGCCATCCTTCTCCATGGATGTATAATGTTGTCATTGAATCCTTCATGCAGCCAATGCATCCCATGTTTAGTAGATGTTCTAATCTCTTCCTCACGGAATAGTGGATTAACTCTATTTAAAATATATTTTCTATCATCCACTTCTCATAATAATAGAAAGTCGTCCTGGCGGTCTATCATTTTTATGGGGACGTTGATCAGTGGTGGACATTGAATAAAAATACAAAGTACAAGGAGGAAATTGATTCCATTGATCGGGAGGAATTTAGGAAAATATGTTTCAATAAATATTTTCCCCAAATCATCCCTCTGAATATGGAAAGAGAGTTCCTCTGACTTAAGAAGAAGGATGATGAGTCTATTAGGGCATATGGTTAAAAATTTACTAGCCTTGCAAGATAATCCTAGGGATTTGTCATGAACACCAAAACCAAGGTGGATCTATTAAATAGAGGAATAAATCAATGTCTTTGAAAATAGTAGGTGATTCAAGGCTTAATTAGTTACGAGGAGATTTTCCATTTTTCGCTCAAGGTTGAAATGGAGTTTGGACACTCTTAGTGGTCTCGTAGGCCCAATGAAAAATAGAGTAAAATAAAGACTAATATGGGTGTTTCAGAAAATAAATTCTATGATGGAAATAAGATCTAACATCCCACATGTAAAAATTATAAGAAGAAGAATCCTAGGAAAATTATAAATAGAATCAAGAAATTATTAAAATGTTGAAGAATGGGACATATAGCTAAAAATTCCCGAATTGATATGAAGAATTCCACTAACGTGGAAGAAGAGAGGATGGTTCAGATCAACACTCATCCTATGGTGCAACATTACAACCAAAAAGGACATGGGTATTATGCAAACCATTTCCAAAATCCAAGGGGTTTAGAGGAAATAAACAACAACCTCCAAGGAAACAAGGAATTCTTATATTATCACCACTGTTAAGGTGGAGTCAGAAAAAGATGTGGTGACAGGTACACTGGTTAACCATTCCAAAATAGTTAATATACTATTTGATTATAGTTCTACACATTCTTTCATATCTTTCTCATTTAGTAGAACTATTCAAGAACCACCTGAAAATATGGATGTTGAGTTATATATGAGAATAGAAAATGGAGAAATTACTGCATCCATAGTGTATAACTCCTCCTCAGTTAACTTTTATGGACTGAACCTCCTATAAAATTTCTTCATACTTACTTTGGTGGGGTTTGATGATATATTGGGCATGGATTGGATATCATTATACAATGAAAACATCAACTATTGAGAAATGGAGATAAATCTTCACAACCCAAAGCATCCTTAAATTCATTTCATGTGTATGTTGGCAGATGAATGTCCTTTAGAATAATTATCTCAAGTGTGGATATTAATGCCTTCTGATAAAGCATATCTAGCTCAATTAATTGTGACAAATGAGAGAATAACGGTTGAGGACATGAATATATTGAGGAAAATACACTAATGTGTTCCCACAAAGATTTTCTTGGCATTCCTCCTGATCAAGATGTTCATTTCTCAATTGAACATTTTCTTGGATCTGTACCTGTATCAAGGACACCTTATAGAATGGCCACTGTAGAGCTGGAAGATCTGAAGAAGTAGTTACAGGAGAATCTAGGAAATATTTTTATATGCTTGTGTGCTTCACCATAGAGTGAACCCATAATCTTTTCAAGAATAATGATTGATCAATGAACCTATGGACATATTATCATCAAATCAATTAAACAATGATAAAGAACAAGTATCCTTTTCCACAGATGGATGACTTGATCGATCATCTATGGTGGTCCAGTTATTTATCTAAGATGGAACTTCGGTTGGGATATCACCTATTAATAGTGAGGAAGGAAGATATTCCCAAGGCAACCTTTCGAATGAGGTATGGAAACTATGAGTTCATAGTGATTCCATTTGGGCTCACTAATGCTCCATAAATTTTCATGGATTTAATGAATAGAGTCATTAGAAATTACCGAACCAAAATTATGGTAGTATTTATTGATGATATTCTTATATAATCCAAGAGAAAGGAGGAACAAGAGGAGAATTTGATTATTGTGATGAAGAATTTGCGAATGGAGAACCTTTATGAAAATTATATTAAATGTGAGTTCTAGATGGTGGTATTATTATTCTTATGGCATGTTATCACTAGAAAAAGAATATATGTGGACCCTTCCAAGAAAATGGAAATTGAATAGTGGACCAGGACAACATTTGTGATGGATATCCAAAGATTCCTTGGACTAGTTGGTTATTATTGTTGATTTTTGAAGAACTTATCACAATTTTCAAACCTAGTGAACTAGATAACACGGAAGGGATTGAATTTTTTCTGGACTCAAGAATGTTAGGCAAGTGTTAAGGAGCTCAAAAAGAGGCTTATCACTACACCAATACTAGCACTTATGACAATTGGAGAAGTCATTATGGTATACAATGACAATTAGATGAATTTTAAAGGAAGTGTACTAATGAAAAATGATATTGTGGTATCCTATTCCTCAATGAAGTTGAAAATTCAGGATCAAAACAACTCCACACATGATTTGGAGTTAGAAGCTATGATCTTTGCATTGAAAATGTGACAACATTATCTCTATGGGGAGAAGTGTGAGATATATACTAATCAAATGAGTCTCAAATATATATTCACAAAAAAGTATATTAATATGAACCACTGAAGATGGTTATATCTCATCAAGGATTAGGTCTAATAAATCCACTACCATAATGGTATAGTAAATAAGGTAGAAGTTGTTCTAATTAGAATGCATCCTTCATCTTTATTGATGATTAAAATTGATAAGGATCCAATCTTCTTAGACTTGTAGAGGATGGATGTTGGAATAATTAAGGGAGGAACATCATCAATCCTTTCTCAAATGATTTCTCAACCATCACTCTTAGAGAAAATAAAGGATGCTAAAATAAATGATGTGGAAATTCAGAAAAGGGTGGAAGCTATCAGAGATTGGAAATCCTCTTAGATCAATATTTATGGGGATGGAGTCATAAGATTTGGGTCATGACTATGTGTGCCATCTATTCCAGAGATAAAGATGTAGGTTCTATATGAAACAAATATCTCAACCTTCTCTATTCATGAAGGGGCACAAAGGTGTATTGAGATCCTAGAGATAAGTATAGGTGGGACATTATGAAAAATTATATTGCTGAGTATATATCAATGTGCCTGGTATATTAGAAAGTGAAGGCTAAAAAGAAAAAGTATAAAGGGATGATGAAACCATTACCCATACAAACATGGAAATGGGAAATCATCACAATGGACTTTGTCACTATACTTCTGAAGACATCCAGTGGAAACAATTATATATGTGGTATTATAGATCATCTTTCAAAAATAACTCACTTTATCGCAATTCAAGAGTACTTATCATTGGATCAACTTGAATTAATATATATAAAGGGGGTGAAAAATCAACATGAAGTACCACTATCAATTGAATCTGATCGGGATCTGAGATTTAGCTCAATGTTCTGGAAAAGTATCCAACATGCTCTAATAACTAAGATGAACTTCATTATGGTCTATCATCCTCAAACTGATGGCCAATATGATCAAACTATTCATACGTTATAATACATGTCAAGAGAGAGTTCAATAGACTTCAAAGGAGGATGGGACCAATATCCACAACTGGTTGTGTTCTATTATGATAATAGATTCCACTACAACATCTGAATGGATCCATATAAATCCCTTTATGGGAAAGGGTGTAGAACATCGACATGCTAGGATGAAGTAGGTTAGTGTATGCTACTAAGAATTTAATTGGTCGAAGAAGTCGTGGAAATGGTGGAAACCATTCTGCAGAACATCAAGGCATCTGAAATACTAAAAAAGGGTTATGGACACTATTGTCGAAGGGACCTTGAGTTGATAGTTGGATACTTGGTATTCCTCTTCTTATCTCCATAGAATAAGTTCATGATATTTGGGAAGAAAGGAATGATATTTCATAGGTACATCAGCCCCTTGGATATCCTTGATCATGTCAGAGCTATGGATTATCGACTATGACTCCCACCAAATGTGTCTAATGTATATTATGTATTCCATGTATCCCTCTTAAGTAAGTACATACCAAATACCTCACATTTACTATCTTCATTATTGTTAAAATTAGAGAATGATCTTTCTTATGAGGAGTAACTAGTGAAGCTCTTGGATCATAGAGATAATGTTTTATGCAACAAGAATACTCACCTAGTAAAAGTAATATGATGGAACCATAAGTACAAAGAGGAAACATGGGAATTGGAGGAAGCAATGATGGAAAATTAACAACACTTTTTTTCAGCACATAATGTAAAACTAATTTTCAAGTGTGAAATTTCCTAAGGGGCTTATAATGTAACAAAACAATGTTTTATCAATGGAAATTCCCTTCTAATAATTATGTCTTACTGTATAATCAAATAATATTACAGATAGAATAAAATAAATTTTTTATAAATGAAGAATGAGTGAAATAAAAGGAATTTATATAAGTTAAGGAACATCTACCAAATGAATATTAGCTTGACTTTAACAATAGTAATGTGACCCTTATGAATAGTAAACATTCCAACAGAATAGTAACCTCTCTAATGAATGTTTAAATAAAATTTATCCATCATATAAGTAACAATATGATATAATTATATCTTAGTAAAAGTATGTAAATACTTGAAAATTTATTAATTAATCCTTGGTATTTTTATATGTCATAAATATTTAATTAATATTTTATAATTAATTTATTAATTTTAATGATTTTTTTTCAAAAATACCTAATAATAAATTAATATTTATATTTATTATGATTATAAGAGATATTTTATGACACATTTGTTAAATTTAAAAAGTCTTATTAAATTTGTTATAATTTTAAATTTAATATTTTTCGAGTAAATTATGATTTTAGTTAAAAATTCAATATCTCATATTTAGAAAATTATTTTCATAAAATGGAGTTAATTTTTGAATTCTAAAAATCAAAAAAATGTTTTGGGTGATTTTTTTTGGATTTTTTCAAAATACTTGAATTTTTTGTGAACAATAAAATGCGGTAATTTGTGGTATATATAAATTATAAGTTAAATACACTATTAATTGAGTCATGAATTATTCAAGAACTATTGGTTAAAACTAACATGATATGATTACTATATTTAGTTTCAATAATCATTACAATGTATTGTCTTGATAAAAATAATCAATTAATTAATTAAATATTTAGAAAACACCCCTCTCCTCAAATATAAATACCACTCGTCACCACTTCTTATCCTCACACCTCTAAAACCTCATTACTTGTAAAAATCATACTAAAACCTCTTACTAACACTATCCCCACATCCAGGAGCTCCTGGTCTCAAAAATGACCAATACCTCTTCCTTAAGAAGGCCATTAAGGAGGATAAATTCAAGATGTAAATCCCCCTTTCTGTTTCTTTTATTTTCTTTTCAAGTTATTTCTTTTATTATTATCTCTTTGCCTCCAATTATCCAAATTATATGATAACTCTAGTACCATACATATAATGTAATTTGTTTTATTCTAATGGAATAATTCATCATCATCTCCCATCCTCCCTCCTTTTATACTAAAAATGAAAGCATCATCCCATATGTATTAATTTAGAATATTTAAGGTCGACGAGTTTTCAATTTCAATTACTATCCTCACTGCTGGTAATGAAACCATTTTTTATTGTTAAACAAGATTATAATATTTTTTTTTAAATTCTATGGAATCATTTTGTAAAAATGAAATTAATTTAAAAAACAAAATGAGTTCTTTGTGATAGAAAAATCGCCAAATTAATCCTAGCGATTATCATCAATTTTTTATCTAATGATTCATGATCATCCCATATAATAAAATTGAATGAATAACCATTTTATCTTCTAGAATTTAATTTATATAAAAAATTACACTTCTATAAAACCATTCCTATATAACATGAACTTCTATAATATTATTCAAGTTAACTGATCATGAAAACTAAGAACACAAGCACTGAAAAATGATTAAATAAAACACTATAACTCATCAAAAAGGCATAAAAGAATATAAAAAAATAATATTTAATAAATTAAATGATGAAAAGGTTCTTTAAATATTAATTAATGAATATAATTTTATTATTTAGGACATTAGGATAAAGTAAAGAACACCTTCAGACTTAAGGTAAGGGATTCTACCTAAACCCCCACTATTACTTCGGGATACCCTCTATCACTTTTTACCCAAATGAAATTCAATTTTTTTAATGTAAATATTACAAATATAGTTTAAAAATTCAAGAATAAGTTATCACGATCCATTCATCCATCTTTTTTGGGGACATATATGTTTTTAAAAGTTTACCTACACAATTCATCCTGATAAGCAAGCCTGATTTAAGGGAACATCTCGCATTTTGACCCATTTTCATGTGTACTCCATAATTTATTTTAATACATCATTATTTTTTTTATCAAATCAACCATTTTATCAATTAAAAATACCTTTGTTAAATTATTGTTTTATACAAAAAATTATTCCTTTTCCAGTTTAATGATTTGTTAAATGTTTCCCTTAAACCGTACTAAAATGTTTTATTTCGAAATTTTCTTAAACAATATTTTCACTTCAGTTTGACAACAATTATCATGATACATTAATATATTCCTTTATTAATTTCCATGTATGATTTAATTCAATTATTTCACTGTAACTTTTATGAAACACGCAATTATTATTCTTTTGATATGTTTATGATACCCAATTATTTCCATGGGTAACCCTTATTGTTATGTTTGATTACTTATATATGATTAGTTATGTTGAAAACATATTCATAAACATGTTATGATGGGGGAACCAAGATATAAGTCAAATTAATTGGTTAATTTTTAGTCTCATGGGTCATAATGTTAAAATGTATTGGTGGTTAGCATTTACTCAGGCTTTACGTGCAACAATTTTGGTGGTTAGCCTTGACACATACTCCTATATGTGCAATATGATTTGACTCTTGAAAAATTATTGTTTTATGTTTCCACAAAATTAAAATGATTCCATGATTAAATGTTCCCATGTAATATATATTATCATTCCATATATTTAATCATGTTTTATGACTTTTCACATCATTATGATATGTTTTCTAACCTATGTACTATGCTTTATTTTAAGTTTTATCCCCTTATTGGGATTTTTAGTTCATCCCTTTATACATGTTATCTCCAAGTTATCCAATGTAATAGTGTGCGCACAATTGAATCTAGATGATCATTATAGATATTAAATGTCATACTTATTTATAATGTTTAATTATGTACCAAATCTTCCAAGACACTAGACTCTACGATCATTGGCTTTTAATTTGTTTTTTATTTTTGATTAAATTTCTGTAATAATATATGTAAAAGTATAAGGTCAGTAGAAATTACCTGGATAGGATCCTTATATTTTTATCATACTTTATCCATGTTTTAATTCTTTGTACATGATACATGGATATTTTACATATAGTATTGGTGTTATAATTCCATCAACACGATTATTGTATTTGTATCATGGTTACATTATTTCCAAGGACATTGTCCTAGAAATCAACCATGGTCCAGATATTGGTTGGAATTATTACCCAATTTTCATAAAGAAAAAAATAAATGGGGAATGTTCAATAGTGGTATCAAGGATCCAAACTAAGAAGAAAAGTGTTCGAGGGAGTTTATCAATCACCATTGACATCGTTTCATAACAATTTGGTAGTGCTTTATGTGCTTTATGTGAAAAGGTAAATATATTTTCATAATAAAAATTAAAATTCATTATCTTAAGAGAGATTAATCAAACTAATAGTGCTCATAAACCTCTATATACAACAATGATATTTCCTTGAGGACTATTTCATGATTTCATCGTCAATTTAGTCAAGTTGTACTTTTTGTATGATTTTCATGTGACAAAAATGGATAACGAGAAGAACCAAATAATTTTTGGAAGATACCTTCTTGTTATTTGATGGTCACTAATTTATGTACAATTTGTAGATCTATGTTTAAGAGTTGGTAGAGTAGAATATAAATTCAATATTCATCGTTTGATGAAAAATCTGGGTTAGAAAAGTGATTAATAGAGATAAATGAGTAAAAAATTATTGAGGAAACAATTTTACATGAAAAAATTAGACAAATAACTGCTATTGAAATTAAAGAAGAATGTAAAAAGGAGTTCACGAAAGATAAGAAGTTGTGGGTAAATGATGAAGATAACGGGGAAGCTTCTATCATATAAATATTCAATGAGGGGAAGTAGGTTTGGAAGTCAGTGAGCTACAATTTTATTTTTCCTAATGGTCCAAAAACAACTAAATTGGGACTAAGGTTGTTGATAAGTTGTTAATTAGAGGAACAATAAATTTATAATTAAAAAAAGGAAGAGGAACCATCTATATGTTCAAATAATAGCTTCGGCCATTTTTTTATTTGGATCAGGTTACCACTTTCCTACCCTCAATCACATGACAACAATATGTATGCATGATCTTAAAAAATACATCCAAATCATGTTTATGAGGAAACAAATTTTCTTATTTCTGATTTTATTTACATTTAAATTACATTTGGGAATAATATTAGGTGTATATTGGCCTTTAATTTTTAAAATTTCATGAGAATAAGCCTATATATTCACTGTTTCTATTACATTTTTTAGTCTATGAATATTAAAGGTGTAATGGATTAATGTAGAAAGTAGGGGAAAAAAGATTCATGAAAAAGGGGGTCATCATGAAAATTAATTAATCACATATAATCCCCTATTTTATGAACTTTTTTTTAACCATTAATGAATAAAAATTCATTCCAAAAAAAGATTGATGCATTATATTTTATTAATTATACATAAAATTTTTAAAAACCCTATTAGCCAATGAATTATATTTCTAGATTATTTAATTGAATGAGTATGATGGGATATTGGATGATTAGATAAAAAATAGGCACATGAATTCAATGAATCCGGTTTTTTTCACATATCAATGAAAATATCCTTCCATATTACATGATTTGAATTTTGAAAGATAAACTTCTTTTGTTTTTTTATTACACATTCCATGAATGATTAAATAAATTTAAATGTTCTTATTCCCAAGAGGATTCTAGAACAATTTTTCCAACCCTTATATTAAATTTCCTGAGGTATTGCAACATGATACCTATTAATATTTAAATTTTATCTTATCAAAGCGATGATTGCTAAAAAATAACCTAAAATATTATTGAGGAATTTGTATTTTTCCACATTCCTTGAGACACACCTTATAGTAATCCAAATTTTATCCCATAGAGAAAATTGGTATCCTTTTTCAATAAAAATCCACATTTAAACCAAATTATATATTCTTAACAGTATCATAATATTTCTCAAGATTTTCAACGTTCAAGTGTGGGGGAAGGTATTTCATAGTAGAAAGGGTATTTTTTCGTTTATGTAAATGTTTTTGGGTTTTTTCATTTGGTTATTGTAAATGTTACATTTAATAATTATTTGTATTAATTGATACCCCTCCATGAAAAAATTGAAATAAATGTGTTCAGTTCTAGAGGGTCAAAAATTACTATCACATGACCAATTATTCTCATCATTTTGTGGTTAGGTGATGGATGTGAAAATTTTCCTAGTTAAATATTTGAAAAATTCAATAACCTAAAAAAATAGAGAGAAAATTTATATGGGTATAACCTTTATTATTTTTCATGTAATTACATGATCATGGGATGTAGGGAAGATGTAATTTCTTCAAGGAAAATACGTTGTTACTTAATAATATTATCACATATTACATAGAGATTAACTTACTTTTGAGATTCATTATTTATTCATCAATTTCATGCCGTACATAGGACTCAAATTCATTAGATCACATTTTTAAAACCCTCATCATTTATAGTGATTTTTATCTATTATGTAGAGAAAATATATCATTTTCAAATCCATATGTTTGGTACATGTTCTCAATGAATGAGAAAAATTCACATTTATATTTTAATTATTGTGATGAAAGAAGAAAAGTATTCATGAAGCAGATCATGATTGGCATGTTAAATAATAATATGTTAAGAAACATGGATGAAATAGTGGATATGATCTATGTTTTGTCATTAGGAAAATTATGCACATTATGTAAAGAGAGTAGATGAAATTATTTTACATAGATGTCCTTTGAAAATTATCTCTCCATCATATAAAATTGTTTTTATCCATTGATTTCAAAATTTTGAATGTTGGTATAATGTAAGTTTCCATTTTAATTTATAGTAAACATTTATTCTTGAATAGAATTATTATTTAAATATAGTTTATTTGATGAGTTTATATTTTTCATACAATTTTTAAATTTTAATTATAAAATTTAGTATTATTTTAATGGGTAAAACCAATTTTTTAATTGTTAATAATAATATTTGTGAATAATGTAATGCCCTGACCCTAGTTACCTAGAGTCAGTGCATTAATTTATTACATTGGCATGAACACAAGTAAATCATGTCTCAAAAGGCCGATCAGTTTAGTAGCCTTGGAAATACTAGATACATTCATAAATTTTACATTACATTATAAAATGAAAAAAATACAATAACATTGTCTCCATTGACCACACTCATATACCCTTAGAATATCCCTACAAGTCAGTCATAAAATAATTCTTCACATCCTTGGAAAAATAAAACATAGAAAGGGGTTAGTGAAGATGCTCAGTAAGGATAATAATTTAGCATAAACTTTTATAAATAAACACAAACATTTAAGGAAATGTATAAGACTAAAACAAAAGCCTTTTAAACTTGAACATCAGCATAGTATGGAAAAGGTATAATCAAATAATTCCATTTACTTATTCACATGGATATTCTACTTGTCAAATAATTACATGAAATATCAACAACCACTTTCATAATGATGGAATTCATAATACCATACTTTTATAACAACATAGTCAAGGCCTTGTTCCAAGACTACAAATAATTTTTTTTGCCAAGGCCTTATTCCAAGACACTAGTTTGTCTCATGAGACCTACCAATGCATCGAGGAGCTATATTAGGCTACACCCGTCACTTACTATGTCCAATTCACTCCTCATATGAAAAGGTTGGAACATAACATAAATATTTGTATTAAAAGTAGCATACGAAATGTCAATACTTTATCCATCAACCATGAATGGTATAAAAACATCACATTCACAGTCAAAAATAGAATAACTCATTTAATATAATATGGAAGATTGTATCATAATAAATAAACTTCAAAAAAATTTAAAATCCACCAAAGGATGTTGTCATAGATGAAAATGATCAGTAAAATGCTTTGAGAGAAATACCCATTTTTCATGAAGTCATTTAAAAGTCTCACAATTTATAAAGGAAGCCATTTAAAAGATATTTTTGATTAAATGTGTCCCATAACACTTTGAAACTTTTGAAAAATATTATCATTTCAAAACATTCATGTCCATATAATTAAATCCTTAAAATCATTTTGAAAACATGGAAATTGATTAAAAGGGTTTAGAAACATAAATCTTTAAAACATTTAAAATGATGATCTAGTTAAATATACCCTCCCATAAAACCTTAAAATATCCATTTTGAAAACATTTTTATGAAATATGGGTATAAATCATAAGTATGTCCCATAAAGTACTTACACATGAACAATCTCAGATAAATAATGTGATTGAGGAAATAACCCTTACCTTTCACTTTACTTTGGTCGAGGGTACATTAAACCTCATGTATAATGACCATTGTATGTTATTAAATTATACTAGAACCATATTAATATTTATTATATCATACATGATTAATTTATGACTTTATACTACCCATTTAATAATGATTTTCATGTTAAATTAACATTTCAGGTAATACTCGCTTTCTTTATCGTACATGTTTTAACTTGTT
Organism: Viscum album; assembly: GCA_963277665.1. NCBI lineage: Eukaryota > Viridiplantae > Streptophyta > Magnoliopsida > Santalales > Viscaceae > Viscum > Viscum album. The sequence goes on along the minus strand of OY728167.1, from coordinate 705,424,254 downwards.
ATTCATGATCGTATAATTCAGATCACGATTTAAATAATTCCAGAATATAAAACTTGATTTATATATCATATATATTTAGAATATAAATATTTATAATAGATAGATATATGAAATGTTATACACCGTTTATGGAGATGGTAGGCAACACGTACGCCTAAACGTTGTTTCTGTTTTCATATCGTATTGAATAGAAGTGAATAAGATATATGTAAGTACATACAAACATACATATACATATATATATATATATATATATCCCATAGAATTATTATTCCATATATTACATAATTATTAATAATATATATTTTTATAATCATTGTTGAATGGTGAACGTGGAAATGAATCTCATCGCATTGTGGAGACGGTAATCCGTACATACGCACAAGCGAAAATATCATTCTTTTGATATTAAAATCATATATAATTGGATGGTGTATCATTTATAAAGAATAATTATAATGTTATATTTATTATTTACATCATTTATACTCATTATTATACCCATCCAAAAGATGAAATGTTTGAATAACAAACTACACCACGACGTGGAGACAGTAAGCCATACGTACGCACATGTGGTGACTTTTAATTCATAGGAGGGATAAAAATATTTAATATGGTTGTAAAATTTTTATAATAACATCAAATTATATTGAAGATACTTTAGTTATTATTTTAGAATGGCAAAAACAAAGAAAGAGGAAGTGGAAGAAGAAAAGAACTTGAAAGAGGTGATGAAATATTTACCTCTTCTTCGGGTTCTTCCTTTTGATTTGATAAAAAGGGCTCCATAGGATGAATTTATGACTAAATGAAGGCCTCTAGGATGAAGGGATGAAATTTGAGAGAATATTTTATCAGGGTTTTGCCAAGCCAAATGGCTTTGAATATATGAATTTGAGAGAAATGGGAGTGCCTTTTTATAAGAGGGGTGAGTGGAACCTTAGGAAAAGATTGAAATATTATTTTATAATAAAATAATATATGGTTTAAAATGACTCCAAATTAATTTATTTCGAATAAAAAGTTGGTATGGGTCTAAATAATTTCAACCAATAGGTTTTAGACAAGTTTAGGTAACCATTTTAACCTTATCTTTTAGATTTAACTCTAATTTAAATAATTTAAATTTTACCGTGTCTTATTGTATTATTACACTATATCATTAATAACCTTACTATAAACTTCAAAGAAAACCTGAAGTGGTTCATTAATGACATAAATAATATTATTTAAGCCCTTTTTCTGAACCTTAGATTTTTATGAATAGAATATCAATTAATAATATAATATTTGTTTTAAAAAATCTTTTATGTCAATTTTAACACTATTTGGAATTTTGTTTTTGTTAATTTTATAAAAAAATTATCACTTTGAAAAAAATATATTTAATCAACCCTAACATTTAATATTAACCTATAAAATTAGTTTAATTCATTATAAGCCTCAAATTATATTTATTTGGATATTTATAATATCAATTGTTTTAATCTTTCATTAATAACGTAATTACAACACCATCATTGTGTCATAAATAAATTTAATTATATAATGTCTAAAAATTATAAATAAAATACCATTATGTAGGAAATCCTTTTATCTTTCTAATTAATATTTATAGTCGAATTTATCTTATGTAAAACCCGATATTAAAAATGTTTTAGTTATTAAACATTGATTTTAACTCTTTTAACTATTCTTTAAATAAAATAATAATAAATGTCCTAATCTAATCTAAGTGGACCTAAAGGAACATATTTTATTCCTAAAGTAGTTTTTGGTCGAAATAAACTCATCCAATAGAATTACTACATGTTTTAGGGTAATAATAATATCATTTTTACCTTTAATTACCATATTTACTTTTAACCATGGTAAATAAAAGTCAAAAGTTACTATTCACAAAAAATTATTTTTATCTTATTGAACCACATTTTACTTACTAATATCAACCGTGTCTCTCGGATTTTTGAAATTCCACTCACAGATGTGGTAAAATTAAGTTTTATGTAAATTTATAAATGCTCTTAAGAGGTGGGTAAAAGACTGTAAGAAGTCCAATAAAATTTTATATATCTAAACTTATTATAAAATGACTCCAATTAATTAAATTGAACTTATATAAGTATTATGTATATATTTTTACCTAATATAAATTTAAACATAATAACTAATTATTTAAATAAAAAGTCGATTTTAACTGATAACGCAGTGTGTTTCACTATTCATCAAAAATTGAAAGTTTTCAGAAAAATACTAAAAATTCACCCGAGGCTAATTTTGATATTCCAAATTCAAAAATGAATTATATTTTACCAAATTCAAAACATATAAGTTTCATTAATTCATTTTAAAGTAATTCCCATTGTCAAAACCAAAAAGCGTATTTTTAAGAAATAATAACTATAAAAAGATTGACACTTGTTTATGTCCAATTTCAAAGTGAAATTACTTACAATGACCAGTATTGGATTAAATGGTAAAAATATAATATAATTATACTTTCAAACCATTAAAATGTATAATTTAATAATATAAATTATTTTGATTAAAAAAGTAGTTTTCAGTTAAAATATAGTATTTTTCACTATTCACACAAATATGAAAGTTATCAGAAAAACACCAAAAATTAATTGGAACTAAAATTTTATGTCCTAATTCTAAATAAAAAGTTTATCTTGTAAAATTAAATATATAAAAGTTTCAAATATTGGATTTAAAAAAAGTTCTCCATTAAAAGGCAGCAAAATCTCATTTTTTGAAAAATACTTCTTTTATCTGAAAAAAAATGAATTTGTTCTTACATTATTTCTAAGAAACTCATAATATGGATTCTAAAATTATAAGTATTATATAAAGTTCAAAATTCAGTAAATACTATTCATTACTGCTTTTGAACAGCTAGTTTGGTAAGTCGTCGTGCGCTTGAGCTCGGTGTTGCGTGTAGTGGAAGTTATTGAATTACTTTGAAGAAATAATGTACTATTAAATATTGGGATGTTAAATTATTCCCTATTTCAATAAATTGCATCCTCACAATTTGAAATTGTTCTTCTAAAATAAAATGTTGAAAATAGAAAATACCTTTGTGGAAAACCCACGTCAGAAATTGGATTATTAAAATTTAGTCTTAATAAGAGGAAAAGGGAAATGAAAGGGTCACCCCCAAACTATGATCTCTATTATGAGAAAATTGTTAGAAATTAAAGACACATAATTAGAGGAAAAAAGTAAATATTTTTAGGGAGTGATTGAGGTCATCAATCACAGACTAGTGTAAAATTGAGGGCCTCAAATATATCAATAAATGATGATTTAAAATACCATCGGTTCAACGAAACATAAGGTATTAGGGTAACACATTTTTGGTTTTAATATCCCTTCCCTAAAGTTTAAGAATTAATTTATCCATATAATAATAGAAAATATATATATATATATACATATATGACAAGTAGAGTTTCATCCTTCAACTAATTCCAACCACAAACTCATCTTTCTCTCTAAAAGATTTCAAAAAATATATTCTATTTGTCCTAATAATATAGGGTTTCAAAAATAATGAATTTATAATTCACCTATCAGACCTTTTAAAAAAGAAACTACATTATACAATCCATGACATCACGTAGGCCAGTGGTAGGTGATGCACCCTTGTAGCCTTTCGGTTGTGGGTTCAAGTCTCGCGGCCTTGCCGGATGCAACGGGTTGCCGCCCGACCTCCGGGTTTTCTTTTTTATGACAATACAAAAATAATCTAAAAAATAATCAATTCCAACCTTTAGACTTATCCAATGTACTTCTATTCAAACTTAGATTCCAAAATATATAAGTAAGGTAAACAAAATGAAGATCCTTTTTTCCACATAATAACATGTGAACAGCTTCATCATGTATTCTTTTAAAACACTGCATCATCCTGAATTACCATAAAACTTTATTGATTACATTCATGATCCCTTATTATTTATAGAATACTAGATATATTTCTTCCATCCAAAAATGTTGTAAACTCCAACAATTATGGAATATACAAATCATTAATCAGTTTCAAGGTAGTCAAGAATATCCAATATAATTTATCCAAATCAGACAAATATTATTCCAAAATCACTACCTCAGTATCAAAACCATATTATGGTTTATCATTCTCTCAATCATATATTTTCCAAAAATTTAACCTGCAATTGATTCACATTTCTTGGTTCCACACAATCTCGAGTCCTTAATGAAATAGTATTGTAGTACAATCCTTATATACTCTATAATTATTATAACCAGTACATCATTGATACAACACTCAAATGAAATAATTTTTTAGTAACTACATAAGAACTCTAATCATTAATCCTCATCTGTGGTAGTATCATAACTTTATTATTATCCAATAGCATAATTTGGTGCATACTCTAATGATTTGGACATTGGTTCACGTAGTGTCCCAACTCCATACAGATGAAGCATTGTACATTTGAAACCTTTTTCTTACCCTTGCAGTCATGTACTTTGTGTCCTTTTTCTCCACACTTATAACAAACTCTCATTACCATCAGGCAAGTTCCAGGGTGTTTCTTCCCACAATTATCACATATGGGAAAATTATTCTTTCCCCTCTTCCCTTTATCCATATTTTTCTCTTCCACACTTTGCTTCTCTTGCTTCCCTTCAAAGCCATAGGACTCAGAAAATTCATTACTTGTCTTATTAACACATGATACTATTTCTTTATATGATGAGAATAAGTGGGAGAATATTTCCCTTCTAAATGTTGGATTAATACCCTGAAATATATAATCCTTCTTAATATTTAGATCATGCGTATTGCTGGAGTTCTCATTCCTTCTACTAGGCACCATTTCTAAACAATGACATACACTAGATTAGTTTATCAATCACAATACATAATTCAAAACTTTTAAAGCACTTAACATAAATTGATTAGTTTATGGATATAATCCATAATCATAAAAAAATTTCTTTGAGGAGGTGTATAATCATTAATCCTTCATAATGGTTTGTAAATAAAATGAGAATTATCCTATGTAAATCTCTTAGGAGTGTCGTAACCAAGAGTGCAGCAAAGCCTGTTTTCGTGAACTAGTTCCCGTTCGAGTCTATCTCAAAGAGGTGTTTTCAGGATTTACCCCAAGGTACATCTGTACCAGAGCTGCCTCTACCTGCTTGTATCCAGACAAGGATGTATTTCTTGGAAAACTCACAAAATATCTACAATACCAAAATTCTTGGATGTTCTCCTATAATAATCCTCAAAGTCTATCTTAGGGCAATGTGCTCTAATCAGAGTTTATCTAAATATAGTTTCCATGGTTTTTAATAAATTTCCTATGATACCTACTATAATGCCCCGAACCAAGTTACCAGAGTCGGTGAATTATTTTAATACATTGACATGATAAAAAAGAAATAATTTCCCGAGAGACCGATCAGTTTAGTATCCTTGGAAATACAAGATACATTCATAAGTTTGACATTACATTATAAAATGAAAAACTACAACAACATTGTCTCCATAGACCACACTCATATCCCCTCAAAATATCCCTGAAATTAAGTCATAAAATACTTCTTCACATCATGGGGAAAATAAAACATAGAAAGGGGTGAGCTCAGATGATCAGTAAGGATAAAAATATAGTAGAAACATTCAAAAATAAACATAAACATTTAAGGAAATGTATAAGAATAAAACAAAAGCCTTTTAAACTTGAACTTCAACATAATATGGAAAAGGTAAAATCAAATTATTCCATTTAATTATTCACATGGATATTATACTAGTCAAATAATCACATGCAATATCAATAGACACTTTCATAATGATGGAATGCATAATGCTAGACTTTCATAACCACATAGTCAAGGCCTTGTGCCAAGACTACAAATAAATTTTCTTTCCAAGGCCTTGTGACAAGGAACGAGTTTGTCTCATGAGACCTAATGATGCTTCAAGGAGCTATAGCGGGCTCCACCCATCACTTACTAAGTCCAATGCATTTCTCATATGAAAAGGTTGAAACATAACATACAAATTTGTATTAAAACTAGTATATGAAATGTCAATACTTTATCTATAAACCATGAATGGTATAAAAATATCACATTCACATTCAAACATAGAATAACTCATTCAATATTATATGTAATATATTATCATAATAAATCAACTTCAAACAAGTTTAAAATCCATCAAATGATGTTGACATATATAAAAATGATCAGTAAAATGCTTTGAGAGAAATACTCACTTTTCATGAAATCATTTAAAAATATATCCTTTTATAAATGAAGTCATTTAAAAGAGATTTTTCAATAAAAGTGTCCCATACCACTTTGAAACTTTTGAAATGAATTATCATTTCAAAACATTCATGTCTATATAAATAAATCCTTAAAATTATTTTGAAAACATGGACATTGATTAAAATGGTTTAGAAAGAGAAATCTTTAAAACATTGAAAATGATGATCTAGTTAAATAGACCCTCCCATAAAACCTTAAAAGATCACTTCTGAATAAATTTTTATGAAATACGGGTATCGATGATAAGTATGTCCCAAAAAGTACTTACACATGAACAATCTCAGATAAATAATGAGATTGAGGAAATAACCCTTACCTTGCACTTTCCTTTGGTCGAAGGTAAGTTTAACCACCTGTATAATGACCATTGTATGTTATTAAATTATACCATAACCATATTAATATTTATTATATCATAAATGATTCATTTATGACTTTATACTATCCATTTAATGATGATTTTAATGTTAAATTAACGTTTCAGGTAATAATTCCTTTCTTTATCGTACATGTTTTAACTTTTTATTCTTGATCATATAATTTAAGTAATGATTTAATTAATTCCAGAATATAAACCTTGATTTATATACCATATATATTTAGAATATAAATATTTATAATAGATAGATATATGAAATGGAAAACACCGTTTATGGAGACGGTATGCCGTACGTACGCATAAACACTGTTTCTGTTTTCATATCGTATTGAACGGAAGTGAATAAGATATATGTAAGTACACACATATATATATATATATATCTACAGTAGCATTATTATGTCATATATTACATACTTACTAATAATATATATTTTTATAATCATCGTTGAATGGTGAACGTGGAAATGAATCTCATCACGTCGTGGAGACGGTAATCCGTACGTACGCACGAGTGAAAATACCATTTTTTGATATTAAAATCGTATATAGTTGGATGGTATATCATATATAAATATTGATTGTAATGTTATATTTATTATTTACATCATTTATACTCATTATTATACCCATCCAAATGATGAAATGTTTGAATAACAAACTACACCACGATGTGGAGAGGGTAAGCCGTACGTACGCACATGTGGTGACTTTTCATTCATTGGATGGATAAAAATAACGAATGTGGTTGTACCATTTTTATAATGATATCACAGTATATAGAAGATACTAGAGTTATTATTTTTTAATGGAAACAACAAAGAAATAGAAAGTGGAAGAAGAAAGGAATTTGAAAGAGGAGATGAAATATTTACCTCTTCTTCGGGTTCTTCCTTTTGATTTGATCAAAAGGCTCCATAGGTTGGCTTTATGACTAAAGTAATGCCTCTAGGATAAAGGTATGACAGTTGAGAGGATATTTGGTCAGGGTTTTGCTGAGATAAATGGCTTTTAAGGTGTGAATTTGAGAGTAGGGGGAGTGCTCTTTTATAAGAGGGGTGAGGGACACCTTAGAAAAAGATTGAAATATTATTTTATAATAAAATCATAATTCAGTTTATAATGAATCCAAATTTATTTCTTTCAAAGATAAAGTGGGTATGGGTAGAAATCCTCTCAACCAATAGGTTTTAGGCAAGTTTAGGTTACCATTTTAACCTTATATTTTAGATTTAACTCTAAGTTAAATAACATAACTTTTACCATTTCTTCTTGTATTCTTACACTATATGGTTAATAAACTTACTATAAACTTCCAAGAGAACCTCAAGTGGATCATTAATGACATATATAATATTATTTAAGCTTTTTTCCCAAACCATAGATTTTTAGTAATAGAATATCAATTAATAATATAATATATGTTTTAAAAACTCTTTTATGTCAATTTTGAAACTATTTGGTATATTGTTTTTGTTAAATTTATAACAGAATAATAACATTGAAAAAATATATTAAATAAACCCTAACATGTCATATTAATCTAGAAAATTATTGGAATTCATTAAATGTCATAAATTTGATTTATTTGGATATTTATAATATCAATTATTTAATATTTCATTAATAAGGTAATTACTGCATTATCATTGTGTCAAAAATAAATTTAATTATTTAATGTATAAAAATTATAAATAAAATACCATTATGTAGGAAATTTACTTATCTTTATAATTAATATTTATAGTCGAATTTATCTTATGTATAACCCTATATTAAAATTTTTTAGTTATTAAACTTTTATTTTAACTCTTTTAACTCTTCTTTAAATAAAATAATAATAAATGTCCTAATCTAATAAAAGTTGACCTAAAGGAACATATTTTATTCTTAAGGTTTTTTTGGTCGAAATAAACTCATCCAATAGAATTAGGGCATGTGTTAGGGTAACTATTATATCATTTTTACCTTTACTTACCATATTTACTTTTAACCGTGGTAAATAAAAGTCAAACATCACTATTCACAAAAAATATTTTTATCTTATTGGACCAAATTTTATTTACTGATATCAGCCATGTCTCTCAAATTTTTGAAATTCCACTCACAGAAGCGGTAAAATTAAGTTTTATGCAAATTGGTAAATGCTCCTAATAGGTGGGTAAAAGACGGTATGAAGTTGAATAAAATTTTATATATCTAAAATTATTATAAAATGAATCAAATGAATTATATTGAACTTATATAGGTATTATGTATCTATTTTTACCAGATATAAATTTAAATAAAATAACTAATTATTTAAATAAAAATTCGATTTTAACTGATAACGCAGTGTTTTTCACTATTCATCAAAAACTGAAAGTTTCTAGAAAAATACAAAAACATTACCCTAGGATAATTTTGATGTTCTGAATTCAAAAATGAATTTTATTTTAGAAAATTCAAAACATATAAGTTGAATTAATTAATTTAAAATTAATTCCCGTTGTCAAAACCAAAAAGTGTATTTTTAAGAAATAATAACTATCAAAAGATTGACACTTGTTTATGTCCAATTTCAAAGTGAAATTAATTACAATTACCACCATTTGATTAAATGGTAAAAATATAATCTAATTATACTTCCAAACCATTAAAATGTATAATTGAACACTATAAATTATTTTTGACTAAAAAAGCTGATTTTAGTTAAAATATAGTATTTTTCACTATTCACACAAACATGAAAGTTATCAGAAATCACTAAAAAATTATTGAAACTAAATGTTTATGTTCGGAATATAAATAATAAGTTTATCTTGTCAAATTGAATATATAAAAGTTTCAAATACTGGATTTAAAAAAATTTCTCCATTAAAAGGCTGTAAAATTTCATTTTTGGAAAAATAATTCTTTTATCTGAAAAAATGAATTTTTTCGTACATAATGTCTAAGAAACTCATAATATGGATTCTAAAATTAGAAGGATGTTATAAAATTGAAAATTAAATTAATACTATTGATAACCACTTTTGAACGGCTTGTTTGGTAAGTCGTGGTGCGTATGAACTCAGTGATGCATGTATTACATGTTATTGAAATACTTTGAAGAAATAATGTACTATTAAATCTTGGGGTGTTACAATAATTTAGATTTGAATGTTTATTTTTAAAAAGAATTAATGAGTTAAAAAATACTTGTATTGCTTTATTTTATTATTATGATTATTTTGTGTGTGTGTGTGTTGGGGTAAAAATTGAAATGTTAATTGGGGAATAAGTAAAAAATTGTCTGAAAAATACTATCCCCTCATCCATGGATATAAATCCACATGGAAGGCGCAAAAACTGCTCATTGGCCAAGCCATCCTCATGAAGGTTGTGTAGATGGGGTAATCCTCTATGTGAAACAATATGAGGATGATCATTTAAGTATTATCATATACACTATAATATAGAAGTTATGTTCTTGTAGTGGCTGGAGGAGAGTGCTTTCTATTTGGGGTGATGCCTATTTGTGGTTGGTATCCTTCCACACTAGTCCGACTTGATCAGCTGTTTATAAGATTAACCTACATTTTAAGAGGTGTGAAACTGCTTACATGTCTAATGTGGGATGCATGCTATTTCCTAAGAACTATGAACATAAAAACATGACATCATTATGGGTCATTCATGTTCCAAATCCACAAAAAAGAAATCCCATCAAGATGTGTTGCATGTCATCGCTGATGAACAATGGAATTTCATGGATGATAGAGGAGGATCCCCCCAAAAATGGTAATTCCTGATCCACTTCTCTAAAATAATGATTATGCTCCATAGTGGCCCTAGGAGTCCAAAGAAATGAAGAAAGCACTGCACTATGGTTTTTCTTCTACAACAAAACAACTATTAGCTGGAATAATATGAAACAAGCCTAGGATAAAGTTGATCATTATTTCCTAGTGTTTTTCTTGAAGAAGTAGATTCCTGAAGGGTTTTACTATAGTGATAAGGGAGAAATCATAGAGGTTTTTAAAATTGTAGAAATGATTTTTTTGATGAAGAATATGTTTTTCCATATACTCCCCCAACATCGTTGAGGTGTGGAAGAAGTAAGTGGCTTAAACATGAACTTCCCGGGAGGTTGTGACGTAGTGACAACCGCTACAGCATGTGCATGAAGTCCATATATGTAAGTTTCACCAGATGTTAACCATCCACACCATTGGGTATAATGTAATGTATAAATATAAATTTTTTATCTCCTCTATCAATCTATAGCTTACATGAAGTCATCCATAATAATTTAAAAAAATCATGTTCAGTCTTGATACCTACTTCCAATGAGTTAGATATTTCTACAAATCCTATAATTCCTAGGCAATAAACAATTATTTGAGGAAACATATCATGGGGATCATATGAATAACCTTTTCATTCACTGAGAAAAAACCAAGGGGGAGAAATATAATTCAAAATTTAAAAATAAACAGAGATAACTAACTTTAAATGAAAACAAGGGACTTCAACTTGTTTTACCCTAGGATGAATGGGGGATGACTAAATATTGTTTGTGCTATTTTTTTGGGACATTTAAACTATAGTAGGTCTTTTATTTTAATTTTTACTCCCTCATTACTAGAATGATGGTGTAATCCTTCTGTTCCCAGCAATGTAATGACTGGGTATTTTAATTAGTGTTGGGAAATTTGGGTGTTATTAAAAATCTATGATGGGTTGTGTATTTCAATTCATTTTCATTTCAATATTACCCCCATTCTCATGCAAGGAAAATTCTGTGAATTGAGGGAATTTTATTTTAACTCTGAAATATATCTACCAATCTCATGGAAAATAAAATTTATGTGTTAGGGGTAGAAGAGTTTAAATAAGGTTTTTAATTCATACCTTTAAATTAAACTTAGTATCTAAGTGGGAAATGGGAGTTTATAAAGTAGAGTGTGAGTACCAAAAGTGAAGGATCATTGAGGTTCAATTATTAACACATATAATTTAAATCTCATCACCTTTTCATAACTATGTTTATGAACCAGGATTAGTATTCCTTGGTATTTTCATCTCATATTTCTCAAAACTGAATCAAATTTCATCCCATTTTTTCATTTAAATATTCCTATAAAAACACTATTTCATTTTTTCCCATTCTCTGAGGATCGAACATGAATCCCACAATACTTCATTTTTTATAGATGGTTAAGATTTATAATTTTTTATATAAAGGGAAGTGACAAGGTTTTTGGGAGATGTCATGTATTTATTTGGATATTTCAATGAAGATTACTATGGGAGAAGCACATTGTGGGAAATACTGAATAACTTTTATGAAATAAGATTATTATGTATCATTCTCTAAAAACACTAATACATTATTGTTTAGGGAATTTAATATTATAAAATGTATTGAATATTCATCTAATATTATCAAATATTTATGTACATTATTTTCTTATCAAATCACATACTCTCTTTAACAAGCTGTGGGTATTTTTCTGTTGTTTCTAATATGGGTTTATTTGGAAGTTATTTACATGATCCAAATTTTATTATTTGGGTTTAGTGGTTAATTAAATGTTTTAGGTTCACTTCAATTAATGGAGTTCAATTTAGAAGACTGGTATCAACTAATAACCAATTTTACCCTAGTTTCCTATTTCCATAAAATCATATTTTTTATGTTATTTTGATGATTTATTTTAACTATTCTCCTCTTATATATCTAATATGTACTATTGAATATTTTTTTATTCTCCCTTCCTTGTAATCGTGACCATATATATTAAATATATACAGAAAACTCAATGTTAAACTATTGTCTTTGTTGATTTGGAGATGGTGGAAATTGAACAATGAGGATGATGGTGGTGTCCACTACTTTGTGTTATCATGTTTCTGTTCGTGAGTCCTGATACTATCACTTAGTTATCAATGTATGATCATTATCATGGTATATTGGTCTTTGTACATTTCATTTTTTTATAGATTCAATTTATGTTTCATTTTTAGGATGTTGGTCATTATAACATGCATGATGTAATACAGATGGTTACCTTGAAGGTTATGAATTGTTATGTACATTATTTTTAATAATTGATATGTATATAAGTTTATAGGCTATAACCTTATGTATGTATGATATTATTTCTTGGTTATTGTCTCTGATTGTAGGACTATTAAATGTGAACATGGGGTGTGACACTTGGTTTTCTACCATCCCAAGTGAGCTTACAATGTGTCAATTCCTTCAAATCATAGTTTAATATCATAAAATAACACACAAACAACTAAATCAATATAAAATGTTATATTAATAAATTGTAATTATAGATATTATGAAATAATTGATAACATAAATAAAATTAGATATAAATATAGATAATAATGAGCATACATACCCACATAAAACATCAGTTCTCAATAAAAAACTAATATAATGTTAGAAATATTAAAAATACTAATGAATATATAATTAAAAAAAACTTATAGCTTCCTTAAATATATATTAAAACCCTCTATATGTGTACTCCACCCACATTCCGTGTACAACAAGAGACCTAAATGGAAAACACAAGGTCTTAACTTAAACCAATGTACCCATAAAGGATTTGAGAGTAAAAATATTATAAATCCACCAATAGATACACTTATTTATGATATCATATTTATATATGCATGAAAATTCAATGAAATTATAACTGATAACTTTTATGATACCACATTAATCTATCATGAAATACTAGAGCCACCCTTGTACCGGACCCAAAAACCATTTCCCAAAATAGTTATTAGATCTTTCATAGGTATATAAATTATTAAACTCATTGGATTCAATTAAAAACACAAATAGTCCCATGCATTTGTAAATATCAATAGAGGAATGGTGAAACCCATCTATACCTAAGAGTTTAAAAAACTGTAAATCAACTCATATGGAACTATCCACAAAGTATTTAGTAAAACACCTATGAGGAGTGACCCCACATCCCAATATCAAGCTCCTAATATATAATTAAATTAGACATACCTCCCCATAGTAATACAAAAAAACAACATGAATTATGGTAAAGGATAAAAACAACCAAATTTATTTATTAGAACATGTAAGGGTTGCATCAATTTCAAGTGATCCCCTTGAAAATTGAGATGAATGAAGACATAATACGTGTATATTTATATCATAATCCCTATGAATCTTGCATGAAATATCATATTTAAATGTATCATCCATGACAAGATGCACAAAAAATCCTGGAAAACATATCTTAATTATTAACCCTATGTTAAATAGTGTTTTTTTCCAACGAAATGCATGTAGGATATCACATAAATAGTTCAACAAAACCACCGATGAATTGTCTCGGTATACTCAGTCATCTAAACTAGAATATAGAAAAAAATACACATAGTAATCCCAATTCCTAAGAGTAAAAAATAAATATACCATTTTCCCCTCACATTCTATACCAATACATCTCAAAATACAATCCCCTTATCTAGTGATACACATTCCCAAGAGATCACAAGGAACTCACATCAACACCCTAAGGTGTATCATGGTACATTCTACCCTTACCATAACCCTCCATAAACTAATCCCAAAAAATATCTAAGTGCAATTACCCCCTTGAAAGTCATTAATTCATGTCCATGTTGGATTCATTAAAGGATGACACTGGTCACTCACACAAACCAACCCACTAAGTCCCATTCCATTGTGTGACCCATTTTCTCTTTGAAGAGGGGATTTAGACCCAATTAAGACCACAACACGAACATTGATGAAATTTTAAAGGGTTCCAACATATATACTATGTATCTTGGACTAATCCCATACAATTCATGTGGCCCCAAACTCACCCAAACCACTACCCATGATCAACATCCCCATCAAATCAACTCATCGACACCCATACTAATAAAAACCCAAACCATCACATGATCCAATAAAATATTGGAGTTTGACAATATTTATTAACCATTTATCCTAGTGTAATCATTATAATAAACCCTATATGGAATCTAATAACTATGCACATTATTCTTTGTCTTCACGTAGGAAGCTCTACCTAGACCTTTATGATCCTCACCCTCAATATCTTATCCCATGTTATCAAAACAATGAATAATTTTTCATGAGAACAAAAGTTCATTTATATAGACACATCTAAAAGTATTAAAAGGACTTACTACCTAGATATTAGAGTTACCATCCATAATTCATGCTTTCCTATGCCTATCCCAAGATCGTGATGAGAATACCTGAGAGTTTGGGATCATATCTCACACAAAAATTCATCAATAACTAATTATGAACAATTATAATTAATTCTCATTAATTAAAAAATTATATAAAAAAATAAATATAATTTAGAGCCTCCCATGAATAAATCCTTAAGAAAAAAAATTCTAGTAAATAATGGAATATCTATATCACTCCATTGAACCAAATCACCATTATTCATCACATAATAAATCTAAAATATTGATTGAAGGTGATTAAAATCCAATAAAGTTCATTGGGAAAACTAATATTATCGAAACATTGAGAAACTAATATAGTTCTTGTTCATCAATCAACCAGTGGAACCACCCCATGAATCCATGTGTTTTGAAGAGGATTTAACCATGAATTAGCAGAATCATATTGGACAACCAATTTAGATACATCAAAAATAAATTGAAGGACTATATAGGTAATAATATGATAAGAAGGATGGAAAGTAAATTTATCCAATTCACTAAATTAAAATTTTATCAACCAATAAAATAACAGGGGTAAAGGCGATCCATTGGGGAGAATAAGGGGGTGGTATGACCTGAATGAATAATGTTGAATGCCTTTATGTTTAAAGAATATCGAGGGATGGACCTAAAATCGCGTGTCTTCCACTATATAAAAAACCCCTCAACCATACATGAATCTCATTTAATGAGTATTAGGAACTCAATTCCACATCAACAACCAAGTATAAGACCATGAAATGGTGATGGGCTTTACAAGGATCTACACTTTATACCCAGTGGCTTTAAGTAGATTAAATTTAGTATCATAGGAAAACAACCAAAATTATTCACTCTATACTATAACATCTTATGAATAATACTAAAGGGTTACATAACCAGATCGAAACACAAAAATCAATCCTCATTTATTCATGAATCTTAATATCTAAATTTCTTTCACATTCACAAAACAGTAATGATGTGGGTAATTATAATAATATAACCATAAACTTTAGGTAAAGTTTATGGTATATAATTAACCTATAACCTATTTCATGAATATTTTAATTCACTTATAGATTTATTATAATCAACGAAAGGGTTGGAATCATCCTAATGGTTAGAGGAACATTAATAGGGATTTAATAATACATATGGATAATACATTATGTAAAGTATGAAGGCATTATAAAATGGAATAATATACCCTAAAGCTATATTATACATTAAAAAGAAATTAAGTTTAAAATAATTACAATAAATAAGGCTTTCATATAATGATTCGATCACTTCATATATTTAAATCAATGATCAAATAATTCCAGAGAAAGGTAATCTCATAATTTATTACTAAAAAACATTAAAAATACAATTAAAAAAAGTGGGTTAAGTCATATCAATACTATTTCATACACTATCATGAATATCATGATGTAACATGGAGAAAAACCCAGAAAAGGATAAAGTAGTTCCACTTTGATGTAGGAATTTACTAGTGGATGTTATAAAAATAAACCAAATAAGGCCCTGAATGAAGATAAAATAGAGATTAATAGATGATAAATAATAAAGAATAAAATCTAGGGGAACACTAATGAGGATTTGAAAGTAGATGAAACATATTCAAAAAATAATTATTTTTTGAGAAATTGGTAGTGTAATTATAAATTAGTCCCCCGCCATATTCCCAAAGATGACAATGAAAGGAATGTCATAGGATCGATATATGAAATATCAATTAATATTTTTGAATCTGAATATTAATATAACCTACACATGATATATGTTAAAAATATTAGTATACTCGAAATGATTGATGGAAATCATGATTAAAAATAGAAATTAACTAAATTATAAGGAGTATCCTTTAGTGAGGAATTATCACTATGTTTTAATAAAAAATTTCTATATATATTATATGTAAGTTAAAATTATTCAATTTATATCCTTATATGATTTATGGTAAATTATTATAGTGTCTAGTTAGTTTTGGTTTGGACCTTGGTGATTGACCCCTTGTTTAGTTTGGTTCACTATTCAAAGGAAGTATGAGAAATAGAAAATTTTAGCTATAGAAGTAATTTAAGGTATGAATAATTAATTCATGATGTGAAATAATTTTGGAAGACCCCTTAAAATATGTATAGGATGTCAAAAGGTATGACTAGACCCAATGATTTGATGTCATAGCCAGAATGAGATATGAGAAAAACCGATGAATTGAAAACTCCTTCCATGTGTCTAGTTCTTGACATGAATTTATCATTTTCATGTTTCTTAATCATAGGGTATGTTATTATCAATTTTGGTGGGAACCGAACCACTCACACTGTGAATACCCTATTCATGTTGTGAATGTGCTATGGCCAACACTATTTTAAAGTCTCCAGTGTCCTATGTTTCTTATATCACACAACGTCTCTCAGTTACAACCTTTTTATGGATTCCATTGATATTTTGACTCTAAACTAGAACCTTGTTTCTATTGGATATTTGTGCTTCAATTCTTGATGATTAAATTCATGTCCCTATGTCCTTCATCTCCATCTTCATCAGTTATTTTTCTCTTTGGACCCCAGTTTGGGTCACCATAAATGAATCTTTATCTGAGGTCTTATGCTAAGTAATTAGTGGTCTTTTTTGAAGGGAAGTAAGGATTTATGTGTTCACTGCCTTATAAATTAAAAAACATTCTTCATCAAATCTACTTTGGAGAAGTGTGGTTGAGAAAATCTACATATATATATATTTATACTATGTTCAATATGGGAAAACTTATTGTCATGCCATTCACATGACCTGTCAAAATGAATAACCCATTATATGGTCAAAATTAAGATTATTGAATTCCCATTTATTTTTTAAGTCCATTTTTAGTAAGATCGAGATTGTGTCCACCAAAAAGGTATCCCTACCCATGAAATTTTGATGAATTGGTATTATTGAAAATGTAATTTTGGAATAACATGTAATTTATAATAAATGATAACATGGAATGATTATATAGAGGTGATTAATCATATTATAGGAGGATATACCAACAGAGAATAAATTCTTTATTAATTGATAATTTGAAAAATTTACCAATAGGGCATAACATGTAATTTATGATAAATTTAAATATAGAATTTCTTTAATGTTGTTATTCATCCTCGTGTAAGAGGATCTAACAATAGAGATTGAATTATTTTTTAATTAATAACATTATGAATTTACCATCATGGAATAACATGTAATATATGATAAATGGGTTTTTTGGATTGATTATGCTTGATATTTTAGACTTTATTCATGAGGGATGGATTCATTATCCAGTGGGAAATAATGTAAATAATTCTTCCTCATACAAGAGAATCCACAACATGATATGATATGGATAATTTCCCCTTGATTAAATTTACATGATGTGACCTATGTGACTCCATCATGGAAATATTCGCATGAATCTTGGTGATTGGTCATAATACCCCTTTGTGACGTACTCAATAGGAAGATGTATGAGACATTATTATGTTTGTATATAAATGGAGCCCAGTTTTTAACTTGAGACATGATATTGGAAATCTATCCTTATTTGGGAGAATCCACTAATGTTTTGGGTGACCTATCCTAATGCATGATGATCCACCACATTATAGAGATATATACAATGGATAAAATTAGATTTGGGTGAACCTAGTTGCTGACACGAAGCCTGGGGATTGATATATTTATAATATATTTGATATTATTTTATTAATTAATACTCAAGTTAATCATTTTATTTCATAAACTATATATTCAGACATGATTATTTAGACACAATGTGGATCGGTCTATTGAATATTACTCACGCCATTTTTGTTCCACTGATTGATACCTAGGAAGATATCATGGATGCATGTATATATAATGTAAAGGGGCCATGTGTTGGTTTATTTTACACTGTATGGGTTTATTTCATACTAGATGGGTTTGATTTTGGAGACGGTGAAAAAATTATATTTAGTAATTTGGATTATGGAGTCTCTCTTATCGAGTATATTTATTTTTTATTTATACGTCTTGTATTTCATTATTTAGTTACATTCATCCTATAATAAAACAAGTTTTTTTATTTTATAATATTGTGTTTTCCTTTATTCTTATCAGTTTCATTCTTGATTAATTATATTATTTCTACTATTATTTATACTATGCCCCCCCAAATTATAGTATCCCAAATCTGTTCCATACACGCTCAGTGCGATTCGGCAGCATCTAGATTTTATAGAGGTGCACCTGAGATTATGTAAACCACCTAAATTATTCACCTTATGGAGCAACAAGTTGAGGATATTACAACACAATTTTAGAGGGATATAGTTTTTTTGTTTATATACTATTTGGTGAATTCATACATGAGACTAAAAAATTAATGGTTTTGGAAATATGCTCGTTCATGAGTGTAGATAACCCATATGTGGGTGAAAAATTTACCCTTGGATGAAATTATTTTTCATGTTGTTTCTTCTTATAGTTTTGATGTTATTTCACCTTGGGTGACTCACTTGTTGTGTGATGTTACTATTTATTGTGATTTTACTCATGGGACATTAGGGAACAAGATGTGTATGCATGCATCTTTGTAGTCACATAGGGATATATATTTACATGAACTATTCATGTTATAGAGATATTTACTGAGTGTAATATATATCTTCATTCTTAATCAATGAAAAATAAATGAAAGAAATAGTTATGTTATGTTAATTCACTTTTGAACCCAAGATCATTGGAATATTGAGAGATTGGTTCTCTATTTTTTTCACCATTTGATGTTGAATTTTTTGTGTTACTTTATTCTAATATTTGTGTTATACTTTATAAGAAAACTCCACCTCATAATATTTAGATCAAGCATCATGAGATAGATAATCAAAAATCTTCTAACACAACCATTCTGGAACATCATACAACAATGGGGAATATGATGAATGAGAATCTTCATGTTGTTTTCCTGAGTGTCAGTTGATCCATTTAGAGGGATAATTTTATCATCATAATTTTGATGTCTAATTTTACCAGAGAGTTCTAGTTATAGAATCTACCTATGATCACTGGGTGAGGACACCATGTACTTGAGTTTTTGAACAAGTGCTTCTATATGATATTTAATTACCTCAAAAAATATGTAGATAGTAGTGTGAAGCATTATTCTTACATATTGTGAGGGCTAATAAATATTTGGATGGACACTGTAGAGGACTCTAGTTGGAATGAAAATTTTTATTTGGTAGGATTTTTTATTTGATGTTCCTGAGCCACTTATTATTCTAGAAATCAAGGGAAGAGTGGGCTCACGAGTTTATTAACATGATGTAGTATGGTTTGTCAATGATTGACGATATTGTATTCTTGACCAACTAGTATCATTTTCTCCAACCCTATTATTATATGACATATTATTCATGAAATATTTCCAAAATGGGTTTTTATAGGAGATAATGATGCACATAAAGGTATTTCACATGAGTAACTTATCGAATGTGATGAATCATAACCTCATCTTGGAAGGAAACCTATGAGAGGCCATGAGATCTATCTTAGATGTTTTAGTACGGTGATCTAGGAGTTATTTTATCCTTATGAAGGGACACTAATAAAGTTACCTATAGGGAAATATCATTCCTTGAACCTAGGAGAGTGGATAGATGTCTCGGAATTGTGGCCCATTATAGTAATTTCGATGTTAAAGGGATGGATAGAAGAGGATTACGTTTCCTTATCCCATTATAGATTATTGTGATCGCAGCATAATGGGTTATCTCTAGAGGTTACATATCATCCTATAACTACATATAAATCTTAGGGGACTAGGGCATACCCTAGAGTTTATAAAGGACTCAACTATCAATGAGTATAATTGTAGTTGGAGTTCTGCAAATTTTTTAGGCTGAGGTAGGGGCCATGGTACCGTAAAACAAGAGTTGAAGTACCAACTAATAATAATAGAATATGGGAGTAAAATTAAAGCCCAATATATATGGATGATCCAGCTACATGATATAAATTCTACTTATAGCGGTCTTGATGTTAGACTTTCTACAATTCGAGTTATTATTATTATATCATCTAATTATTTTCAATTTTATTAAACAGAATCACATTTATTTTTATCTACACAATTTTAATTTTTTTTGGCTTTGGATGTTGTGGTTTTGGATGGTGTTATAACTATTTTACGCCCCATTGTGAGCGTGGTTTTAGTATTACAAAATTTTCAAGGAGTGATGTCTTAAAATAAGCGGCTAACATTTTCTTTGAGAAATTTTTGTTCTTGAAATAATAGGATTTGATTTGATTCCAGGTATTTATTGGATAGTTTTATACCATGCTATTTCCACCTATTTTCAGATGATAGATTACTTTCTATCTTAAGAAGAGGGATAATATACTCACCAAGTTGAGTGGGGTCTTCAATATTGTCTTAAAGGTCCCATTTAGTGAAGATTAGATTGTTTCATGGATCAAAGAGAAGAAATTTTTTTGGAAGGTGGAAGAATGTAAGAGGGTAATTTAATAAAAATAGTATATTATTTTTAGGACATATTTCCAAAAAGTTCTATGCAATACCATCCAAGTGGTATATTGAGTTCACAATTGAGTTTGTGTCAAGATATTAGGATGTTTCCATACCACCTTATTGAATTGAACTATTAGAGTATCTAGATTGGGAAGTTAAATCAGAATATCTAGATGGAAAGGGGTTTATATGACCTTGAACATCACAATTCGGTTCTCTGATGCTTTTTTTTCAAGAAGGTTGATGGGAATTTGTGCTTAAGTATAAATTTTCATAGACATAACGATGTAAATATCATGAATTGATATCTCCTTACATGTTTCAAAGATGTATTTGCTCATCTTATAAATTCCATGATCATCGTTAATATGATAATTAAGTCAAGGTACATTCAGTTGATGATGATACCATTTGACTTGTTTAGGAATTATTGTAGAAGCATGCATGGATAGTACCATTTTTTGGTGATGTAATTCAGATAGATGAACACAATAGTGGTATTAATGAACTTTATGAATCAGATATTTCTACAATTCATGGATTAGTGTGTGGTATTTTTCATTAAAAACGTTATAGTGTACTCCCTGTCTACAAATGATCATGCCCAACATGTTGGCATCATCCTGAGTGCACTAAGAGAGCATCATAATTACACCCAAAAATCTAAATGAAATTTCTAGTTTTATAGAGTTGAAATAAATGGGAATGTAATATTAGATGATGGAATGGTGGTGGAACCAGATAGGTTAGAACCATGGTATCTTGGGAGAGGCCTAACAATGTCTTCAATATTTGGATCATTCTTATTCTAGTAGGTTATTACCAATATTTCAATCAGGTATTCTCCCATATGAACACACTATTGTCCATGGTGATCATGAATGGGTTAATTTTTGTATGGTCTGATGCTTGTGAGAAGTCCTTCTATAATCTATTGAGAAGGTAGAAAACACCAATAATCCTCACCTAGTCTATTCCAAGTATGAACTATACTGTGTACTATAACACATCCATAGTCGAACATAGAGTAGTTGATATATTGGAGGATCACAAGGTTTCTTATAGATCCAAATATGTGAGACCACATTAGAGGATGTATCATACTCAAGATCTATAGTTATATGTCATGTTTCACACCTTGATATGATGAAGGTAGTATCTATTGTGTGAGAGGTTTTTGGCATACATGGACCAAAATTCCCTTATGTATTTCTTTTATTAGCTAGATCTTAACCTTCCAAAGTGGTGGTTGGATGATTATGTGGATCCCTTTTACATCAAGATATCTTACATACCAATAAAAGGAAAAGTCATTTTTTATTATTTGAGTCAGATACCGCTGATAAAGTCTATATGGGAAACTTGTAATGAGTGGTAGTTGGTGGTTCACTTTGTGGACATGCGTCGAGATGTATAGGAGTCTCACGCATGAGTAGCTCAACTTTAAGGTCCTTTTCTCCCATAATTCTGGACTAGATCAAGATAGTGTAGTTAACTAATCCAAAGGTATTATCTATGATGGATAACATATATGGTGGCGACACCCATTAGGATTGTCTCTTAGTAATGATGATGTTTTTCTTATTCAAAGATTTTTATGGGTTCTATTGGGATTGTGTAGGGACCTAATGAGGGTGTTTCATGCTTCTCAATTGGTGGTATATACTGGTCTGAAAAATAAATATCATTATATCTATATATAATACTAATGTTTATAATTGAAAAAGGTTATAGTGACATTCAAGGATAAATGGTTCACATGTCATTAGGTGAAGGCTTACAATAATTTGTTTCTTTGGTTGTTGAAGCCATTATCCATTCTAAAGTGGAAGTGGAGTAATTTCACTATCAAATTCATGAATGTAATACCACAGAAAACCCACAATAGTTATCAATTATGTATGATATTGGATCAATTGATGACGTTATCCCACTTTTTTCTTATAAAGGAGACCATAGCCTTCGTTGATCTGGCTAATCAATACATGTGAGAGATAGTTTGGATGCATGTTTTTTTGAGGATTATTTTTTCATATCAAGGTACTCATATTGTATCATGGTTCTAGACAGGTCTTCAAAAGGAACTATGAATTCTAGTTATTTTGATTACATATAATCATCATTAGACTAATGACCCACCTAAATAGATGATTCAGATGTTGGGGGATATGTTTCATGCCTAAGTTTTAGATTTTACTAGTCTCAGTAAAAGTATCTAAAACTCATGGAGTATTGTTATATTATCAAATTCTATGAATTATTTCAAATGGAACATTTCATGGATTTTTATCTATTTTTGTTTCATTCACCTATTGGTTGGATAGTGTATGGAGAGTCAAACCTTATTAGACATAGTATCATGTATTAGATTTATGAGAAGTTTTAGTTTATCAATAAGTTGTTGGGGACCATATAGAGCCAGAATAAATCATATGTTTACCATTAAATATGACCTATGGAGTTTAAGGACTCTCATCTTCTTTTCCATCAGTTGACTCATTTCCTTCGGTTGTCTCTTAGGTTGGGAAAACATCATTTCAAAAAGAGGGGGAATCTATCACATATGCTTTTCATGTCATTTATTAAAGTGTTAAGGGATGGTCTGTTAGAATACCATTTGGCACTTGATTATTTATACAGTTCTATGCATGATGTCTTTCACAACCCATGGATTTGGAGATATCACACAGATCGTTCTCATGTTATAAAAGTTTGTGACATCAATCTGGTTGTTTTTGTGTCCTTTGAATATAATATTAATCATATCATAGACCATAGTGAGAAGAAACTCTAGGGGAAGGACGTAGATCTAGCATGAGTTCATTGGAACCATGGGCATGTTAAATAGAATATTTGTGAGAGGGAATATGATATCATGATAATGTTTCCAAACATATTCGATGATACCCACTTGGAGGCTTGGGATGATAGATTGGGGAAGAGCTTTCATATATTGTAGAAGTTTTAAGATCCTCTATTTTCTAGGTACTCACATATTTGTTATTTGGTTAAACATTATGGTGTTTCTTTAGTTCTGTTTTGGACCATGGTGACCGACCCCTTGTTTTTTATGATTCACTGTTTAGAGGATGCATTGGAAGGGTAGATGTATGTCTACAGAACTAATTCACATCATGATTTATCCACTTTCTATTGAGATGTGGCATTGGTGATTCATCTTGATAGGGGATAATTCACCACATGATATTAAATGGAACATTCCCCATGATGAGGTGCACATGGGAACATATATGTGTCTATAGTATGGAAATGTGATCATGGTTCCCTAAATTATTTGTCATAATACACATTTGTGATGTACTCCCTAGGAATACGTGATATACTCTAATCATGAGAATGAATACATAGACCCAATAAGATACATGAGACATTATACTGTAAATTCATCTTGATTTGACAGAATCCTCCAATATATTGGGTGATATTTCAAAAAGTATAATGATCACCCTCATGACATAGATATCCTACATGGAGCAGATGTATGATTGGATGACCCTTGGTGTTAACCCGATGATCAATGGTTGACATTTTTATGAGATCTTTTGTATTAATTTATTATTAATTTCCATGTTTTTCATGTTATTTCATACATTATATATTCATATAGGATTGTTTAGACACCATGGGATTAAATATATTGAGCTTTAATCACACCATGTCTTGGTTGCAGATTGGTACTTAGGTAGATTTCATGGATGTAGGAATGAACAATGTAAAAGGGCCCTTCATTGGTTGATTTAATGCACGATGGGTTGGAGTTTAGAGATGTGTCTACCATGGGATTCAGAACCATTGTTTATGGAGTCTCTTTTATCGATTATATTTAATATTTTATTTTTATGACTTGAAGAATATAATTTAGATAAATTTATATTGAATATGTATATTATTTATTATTATTTAAATTTCCAGTATTTCCTTTTATTCCTATTGGGTGCATACTTAACTATTTATACTATCTTATCTATTTTTTCTACTCAATACTATAGGGTATAGTCTCCCACTATATTATTTATACACTTGAAACAAGTCAGTAGCCTCTAGAATATGGGGAGGTGTTCTTGGGATCACATAACTCACCCATATCAGTTATAGTAGAGAGAATCAAACTGGGGATACTATATTAGAGATCCATGATGCTTTTCATTTTCACAAACTATTGGTACACATTCCATTGGTAAGGAACTATGTGATTAATGCAATAATTTAAACATGATTCCCCTAGGTGTATTCATGATATAGCTATTGGATGATCCATATCCATGTATGTCACACTCCAACTTGTTCACCAAGCTCTAAAGTACCATCAACAAATCATTGAATACATTCATATAAATGTTGTAAATATTATTTCTCCCATTGATTTTTCTATCATGGAGATAGATGAATGGAGTATTGTTCATATTATATTTATAAAATTTTATTTTCATTGTAAAAATAATCAATCAACATTAATAATAGAATACTATTATTTTGAGTGGGTAAAATGAAATTCATATTTGAACTATTAAATGTTATGAGGAAGGGATTAAATTTGTTTAAAGATAATTAATTTTAATTATGGGGAGTAAAACAATATTATAAATAATATTGATAAAATGATAGGAAAAACGAAAAATATAGCCATCTAATAGAGGAAAAAATATTTTATGAGTAGTTTATTAAAAATAAATCATGGAAATATAATCTATATTTGGTATGGTAAAGCATTAGTCAATAAAAACTAGAGCTAAATTGACTCCCAAAAACTAATGGTACTCATTTTTAGAGGGGGCAAGATACTTATAGTAATTATTTCCATATATTTATCTAGATAAATGGATGGTAAATAACTTAATGTGTTGATAATAAAGAATAATACCATATCATGGTGATAATAGTCTTCAAAAGCATAATATCCCCTAATTGAGAACACAATATGATACATTATTTATGAGACAATCCTGTAGGACAACAATAAATGATATTAAATCCTCCCATAAATAATCTAATAAGGAATTTTTTACTCATAATAAGATATTATTTAATTACGACATTGGTGGCACAAGTCCATTACGTGGTGTGCCTATGAAATGTGACAAAGCATGGATTCAGAATGAAGATAATGAACTTATTTTTTTATAGTGAGTGATATTATACAGACTATTAGTGCACTATACAATATAAATGTATCTATTATGAAAGAACACTTACCTATCCTTTTCTGGAATCATATTCTAGTGACGTTAGCCTAATTTTGGTATTACTATTTTCTTTATAGGGACTCTAGTGGAAATTATATCCTACTACAAATAAAAGACCAATAAAAAATGACCATAATATGTTCATATAGATTATTTTTTGGAAAATAAATTTCTATTAGAATGTGTAATTCCCCAATAACATTTCATAATTTCATAAAACACATTTTTTAGGAAATTGAAGATGAGTTTTTTGAGATATTCAATGAATATTTATCATTTGATGGATGATCATTTGAAGTGCTCCTAAAAATAATCCCAAGGTGAACAAACTATATAGAGAAAATAATATTGTGATTTATTATAATGAAATACCTCTCTATGTATATCATGTAAAATTTACCCTACCACTAAATCTGTATTGAAGGGATATAAGTGGTTATAATGAATGTAAATATCATACGGGATCTTCCTAATCCCATTATAATGAATGTAATTTGAAAATTTCCCCAACATGAAATTTTTTATCGTAGACTCATGATATGACATTTCTAGGATTTCATGGTAACTAACATAATTGTTATTGTATTAACTTATATCAATAGATAAATAATGATGTGAATCCTTTAATGTTCAGAAAAATAATTTAATGGTTATAAGAATTATTATATACCATAATTAGGAAAACACATTGGTATTAATGTGAGATTCATTTCACCACAAAGTGGGTAGTGTTCTTTTAATATGGATTTATCAAATGTAATAGACATTATAGAATTAAATATAGAAATAAATAGATTATCTAAAAAATTATACCTTCAATACAATAAATACTAGCAATAGTTTACACGGATGATAAGTTGAGATCATTTACCATTACCACCAAGGTTATGTTCTACATAGATTATTCGAACCACCATTATATTTTTAAGAAGAATTATTTCATAAAGATATTGATATAAAGGATTATATTAATTTAAGTATTATTCATTGAAAATAAATTAAATATGTATTCATAGAATGTGTTGGTATAACCATTATCAAGGCTTGAGTTGAATAATGTTGAAGCTAATAATTAAATATAGATTTATCAATATTTCCTTGATGAAAATCTATTTCAATAAATTTACACATTTAACCATAGTTCAACGAAATAGATAATTATTTGGGAAATGATGCAAAGTATTCCCACTTCACATAAAAATATTAAAATATTTCACTTAATTGTATAACCTATTACTTTTGGGATGATATATCTCTGTTAAAAGAGATTATTTATCTGGGGATTCATTTTTGTGGTCCCATGTATGAGGTTAAAAGCATAGTTTATTTTTTTTTCACTCATTGTATTTTAAGGGACATAATGGAGTGGACAAAATAATGGTAAATATAACCAAAATATAATTTTTTCTCCTAATCATTACTAATTATCCATGAGAATATACCAAATCATTTTATCATCACCAAAGTATTGAAAAAATTGAAAAAAACTAAATCATTAACTTATACAAGAGGTCATGATTTATGTATGGGGTTTTTATTTCATGGGATCATTTCTGAATTTTTTTCATATCTAATACATCCTAAAATATTTGGATTATAGATATAAATGGGAATATGATAAGAATGAATAATCAAATAAAACATATAATGTGATGAATTTTTAAACTAAAAATGTTTTAGATTTGTTTGAAATTCCACATTTACATATTAGTGATTGGGGTAAAAACATCAAAAATAACATTCAATGGGGATTGGAGAAACATTTTAGAGTATAATATAATACCAAAACACCATTTCAACAATAAATTTCACACCCTACAATTTTATATTAACGTTAAATTATTTATTTTTTGGGATTTGATGTTTTCTTAGAGGTCTGGATTAAATTCCCAATGAGATATTGAGTTTTTCAGTTTTTGGTAGTTTATTCATCTATAAACCTGTAGTGTGAACAAGTTAGGGGAAATTTTGGGACTACATAAATGCATGGTTTATTTCCATTTAATTTTCGTCATTCATGGTTTAGCCAACTTGGGTAAATAATAGTTGAGTCTAAAACTTGCACCCCTTAGTAGAAACTATACGAAAGTTTGTGTTCGTGGGTGTTGGAGAAAGGAATTCAAATGGTCAGTACAAACTATACTATAAGGTTGTGGGAGTGATTTTAATTTTAGTAAGACATTTTTATTTTTGGTAAAAGGATTATATGATTTTAAACCAAATAATTTGGTGGTGGTGTGCTAATTAAGTGGTGGTCTCATGGTTGGTATGTGGATTATTGAACTGTGTGACCTAACCATAAGACCTTACAACTTTTTCTAGTAAATGAATTTATAGAACTATCCTTGTTAATTTTAAACAACTAATCCAATTTTATCTTGTAACAATATTTTTTATTTCACTATTTCCACCATGGGATATCTTTGCTTTAACCTCCCCTATAATTTGGTGGCCTTCCCACTTGGTTTTAGGGGGTTTCCAAGAACTTATGGTCTTCATTATTATTTTCCTTCTTCTTTTCTTTGTTTCTCTATCTCCCCTTGTATTAGTGCAATGGTCAAAAACTATGTTGATGAAGAGATCATGTGTATTTTTTCTATTTATTATTGGATGTGAGGTCCGTTCCTCATAACATTTCCTTACTATATTCAAAGGTTCTATCACATATACACACAATAGAGGTTGGCGATTTCATTCTTTTCCTTTCCAAAGTAGACTATTTGATTCTTATAGCATTCTAAATTCACTGTTAATGAAATTCCCAATTTTTCAGATTTATTAATTTATTTTTATACCCTTTTGAACTATTTTTTGTAATAAATTTTGTTTTAAAATAATTAAAAAATCTTATACACTTTAAAGAAAACTAATGTATGCTATGTGTTTATAAAACCAACCAACAAGATCTTTTAATTTATTTTTAGTGTTTAAAATTATATGTCTCATTTAAAAAAATTATATGATTTGGTTATTAAGTGTCACAAACCGAATTTGGTCGCCACTATTACCGGCTCCAAACCCGGCCCGTGGAAAGGCCCTAAGGGCATTCCCTATCATCACGGGATGACAGAAGTTCCCAAGTATCATTAATTTATGTTTGGGAAAGATTTACCCGTGTATGAAAGCATAAAACATTAAAAACAATCCAGAATATAAATTTGAAATTTTGGATCCAAACAAGTCTTATGCAAAAACCAGAACTGAATAAATTGGTTTAAAGACAATACAAGTGGTCCAAATACAAATAATACAATATCAAGACATCCCCAATGACTCCACACGACAAGGGGTTATCACCCACAAGCCGTCTCCACAACTCTGCACCAAGTATGGGAACTAACACCATGAACCGCAATCACTCATAGCCTTCCATTTACCTGAGTCAAGCACAATAACGTCTAATTACACCCAAGGTGTGTAAGTAGGGTGTGATAATAATACCAATATGATAACACACAATGATTTAAAATAGAATTCAATACAATGTGAAGAATCCATCAGTTTTAATACCCAAAGAAAATCAGTTATAAATTCCAAGAATTGCAACTTTCAATTAAAAATAGTTTTCAAGATAAAATTTTCAGAATGATAAAACTTTTAAATAGACTCGTTATATACTGTAATTTACTTCCAATAAAACCCCAATAAAAGGGAAAATACTACAAATACAATTAGAAACAAAATCAGGAACACCCCTAGGCACTAGATAGTCTCGGGCCCCATGTACCTCATACCTCGGTGTAATGTAACCAGTGTAAAATCCATTCTCGTGCACGGAAAACTAGTAGGGATCATACCTGTAACCTAGTGGTGCCCAATAATCGTCAAAATAGTTTAGTTAGAGTTGTATTTATCCAAATTCTAGGTGGAACAGTGACAAAACCCATCCGGTCCACTAGCTGTACTAGTACACATCTGCACCACCTAGGTACCTGTGATTCCCCCTTTGTGCTCAAACAATTTCTGCAAGCGACACATATCCATTTACATGTAAAAAACCACTAATGGTCACATAAAACTAGTATAGTATCTAACAAATTTTATACCACTCAAAACACACAACACACACTTTGATTTTAAATGAAACAATTTCTCAAAATCTCGTATTGTTTTGCACACAAAAACCCCTTAAGAACCCCACTTGTAAACTATGTGAACACATGTAAGTTACCAAAACAGTAAATGAAGCCGAATAAATTTTAATTAAAACAAAAAATCAATTTTTGTTTGGCCCCATGTTAAACAAGAAGTGATAACGTTGTACAACCTCAGTTTTCACACAAAAGTGGCACCAAAACTTCACTTTCTTTAAAAACACCACTAAGACCCATTTCTGATGAAAAAACCAAAGGGGATAAATATTATAAATATTATTTTCATCCCTATTATAGTTAAATAAAAAATTATGTATTTTTAGGGAATCCCTTAATGAACCAATAAAATATTTCTATGAAAAACCCCCAATTTCAATAAAAATTGTCACTTAAAAATAATTTTTTTTAATTGCCACTAAAAGAACTTTTTGCAGAAATATTCAAATGAAATAAAAATGAAAACACCATAAACATAGAAGCTAGGTCAAAAATATTGCATACCAAACGTAATCACCTACCCAATCAAAGGAAACCCTTGAATCACCATGAAAAAATCAAGTCGCACCACCGCCACACCAAGAAGGACGTATATAAAACCTAAAACCACAATAATTGACCATGAAAACCCAAGGATAAACCCTAGGTTTAAAACCGTACCCCTGGTCATTTGTAACTACAATGAAATTGAAATAAACTTCATGGAAATGGGAGGAACTAAGGAGAGATATACTTACTTGAGATTCTTGGAAGTTCCTCCACAAAATTCACCTTCAAATGGGATTCCAAATGTGTTTTGAGAGAATTTGAGGGATGTAATGGATTTTAGGTTTCTAAGAGGAGGAGGAAGGGTCTAATTAGAAATAGTAATGGAAGAAAAAGAGTAATAATTGAGAGAGTTAAGAAGGAATGAAGTTACATCTTCAATTATGGAATATTTGAGAACCCCTATAATGTTCTTCACTAATTAGAGATGAAAAAGAGCTCCAAAGAGGGGGGAAAGAGGCTGGGTGCGCGTCTGGGTTCAATGGTCTTGGGTGAGACTTGGAATCACAAAAAAATCCTTAAAATTGAATATGTTATTAAATAAAAATATTTCTTTTTAAAACTGGAAATGGGCTTCCGGGGAGTCCCAATCCCTTAAATGAAAACCGCAATAAACCTTGGTTATGGATTTATAAATGCTCCAAATTGAAATGGAGGTGTTAATAGGTTAGGGGAGGCCATGTAGGAATTAGAATGGATGACCAATATTGAAAAATGAATGATTTATAACAGAAATGAAATTTATTTGTAAATATGGAATGGGGTCACGGTTTATCCCAATTCATGAAAACTCACACATTCCTCCATAAAAGCTTGGTAAATCCCCAAAACAAAGCATGAATGGAAAATAAATAAAAAATACCTTTAAAATATTTTATGTATGTGACAATTCTCCCCACCACAAAAACATTCTGTCTCGGAAAGTCAACCTAATTCTTGATCGAAAAATAGGAACAAATACTCTTCCTCAACCCATGTATTCCTCTCCCATGTCTCATGTGTATAATTACCATGCTGCCAACGAACCCGGACCAGCATAATAGACTTACCTCAAAGCACCTTCTTGGGAGTCCACTGTTTACACTGGCCACTCAGAAACTAAAAATTCGGACTCTATCTCTAGTTTTTCCCAACTCAACACAAGGGACAGATCCGGGTTGTATTACTTCAAATAGGAGACATGGAAGACATCATAGATGGATGTCAACTAAGAAGGTAAGGCCAAACTATATTCTTCATTTAAAATACACTCGATGATCTCAAAAGGGCCAACATATTGTGGTGCCAGCTTCCCTTGCTTCCCCAATCGATGATGGCCCAGACGTGGGGCCACGTTCATGAATACCATGTCACCCACACAAAACTCTAGGTTCCAACGCCACTGGTCAACATAATATTTATGATGTCTATGAGTTGTCAACAGCTGTTTCCTGGTCAATTTGACCTTCTTAGACGTCTCATGAACTAGACTCGGCCCCAAAAGTGAGGTCTCACCTACCTCATCCCAACACAGGGGGACCGACAGGACCGACCATAAAGCGCCTCAAAAGGAGACATTCGAATTGAGCACTGGTAACTGTTATTATAAGAAAACTCAACTAGCCCCAAATGGCTATACCAAGAACCTCCATATTCTAGGACACATGCACGAAGCATGTCCTCCAAAAATTGATTCGCTCGCTCTGTCTAACCATCCATCTGAGGATGGTATGCCGTGCACATATTAATCTGAGACCCCAAGGCCTTATAAAGGCCTTCCCAGAACCGAGAAGTAAAACAAAGGTCTCTATATGAGACAATTGCTGATGGCATGCCAGGGAGTCTCACCACCTCCTGAAGATACAAATGGCCCAACTCATCCACTTTAGCTATATCTATGATCAGAATGAAGTGGCATGATTTGGTCAAATGATCAATCACCACCCAAATGGCATTCTTACCCTGAGGTGTACGAGGTAAGCCAACAATGAAGTCCATGGTGACCTCATCCCACTTCCAAGTAGGAATGGGTAATGGCTGGAGAAAACCATAGGGAATTTGATGCTCTGCTCTCACTTTCTGGCATGTGTAGCATCTCGACAAAAAGTATGCTATGTCTCATCTCATAAAAAGCCACCAGAACTGCCGACAGACATCATAATACATCTTTGTGGAACTTTGAGGGAAAACCCACTGAGACTGGTGGTTTTCCTCTATCACCACCTTCCGCAGAGATAACGATACTACTGAACGACCCTTTAAGCATAGGATTCCCTCGGGAGACGACGACCAATCAGAGGATGTCTCCCCACCTTGAAGAAACTACTTCGACCACTGAAAAAGATCATCACTGGGTTGTCCCCACTGAATCAACTCCAACAGAGAAGGATTCAAATGGACGCTTTCCAAGAACACATATCCATTGTGTTCCCTGATCTCCACATGCATCTGAGAAAAGATCCCCATCAATGTCTACTCATCACTGGACTTACTCAAAGCCTACATTAGAACTCTTATGCTCAATGTGTCTGCCACCACATTACCCTTGCCTGGGGTATAGACAATTTCAAAGTCAAACCCCTGCAAGTACTCAATCCAACGAAACTTCTTCAAGTTGAGGTCCTTCTGCGAGAAGATATAAGCCAAACCTTTATGATCAGAGTAGACCACAAATTTATCCCCAAAGAGGTAGTGACTCCATGTATTCAAAGAATGTTTCACCACTGCCAACTCCAAGTCATGGGTTGGGTAGTTCTTTTCATGTGGTCAGAGTTGGCGAGAGCTGTACACCACCACGTGATCATCCTGCACAAGCACTCACCCAAGACCCATACTTGAAGAATCACAATAGACCACATATCCCTTTCCAGCCTCTGGAAAAATCAGAATAGGGGAGGTAGTCAACCACCTCTTTAGATCCTCGAATGATTCTTAACATTCTGGGCCTCATACAAACTTCACCCCACTCTGGGTGAACACGTTCATCGGTGAAGCAAGTAGAGAGAAATCCCGAATGAATCACCTTTAATAACCAAACATGCCAAAAAAACTCCAGATCTCGAACACATTCTTTGGCTGCTCCCATGAAATAACTGCACTAATCTTCTCGGGGTCCACTAAAACCCCCTTCTCAGAGATCACATGCCCAATAAATCTCACTTCCTTTATCCAAAAAGTACACTTTGGCAACTTTTCATAGATGTGGTGATCTCGCAATGTTCCCAAGATGATCCTCAAGTGATGTTCGTGTTCCTATTCAGAGCCATAGTATACTAGAATGTCATCCCCAAACACAAAAACGAAGGAATCAAGATACTGATGGAACACCCTATTCATGAGTTCCATAAAGACTGTTGGAGTGTTGGTCAATCCAAAAGGCATGACCAAATACTCAAAGTGGTCGTACTTCCTTCAGAAGGATGTCTTTGGAATATCTGACTCCTTCACCCTGAGCTGATGATAGCTTGAATGAAAGTCTATTTTTGAGAACCAATTTTACCCCTTTAACTTATTAAACAAATAATATATTCTAGGAAAAGGTTATTTGTTCTTAATTGTTACCTTATTCAGCTTCCGGTAGTCAATGCACAACCGGAGGGATCCGTCAGCATTTTTTGTGAACAACACAAGAGAGGCATGAGGAGAGACGCTCGGGTGAATGAATCCTTTGTATTTTATGTTGTCCAACTATATCTTTAATTACATCATCTTAGTAGGGGCCATACGATAAGAGGTAAGAGATATCGGCTGTGTTCCCAGTGCCAGATCAATTGAAAACTCCACATCCCGCTCCAGGGGAAAACCTACGAAATCATTCGACAATACCTCCGGGAACTCATTCACTACATGCGTTAGTGCACCTCTTGAGGGAAATACCGTCATCCTCTAGAATGAGCGACGATAACTGGAAGTTAAGACTTCCCTAATTTGGGAGTGGATGTCCTGCACGACCTGACGGAGGATCCCATTCTGCCCAAAAAACATGACGACTCCGATCAAGTTCTCAGAAACTCACTCGCCTCCTATAGCAATCAATGTGTTCCTGGAAATGTACTAGCCAATACATTCCATTTATTATGTAAAATAGTTAAATATCTATAACCACGAGGTCCCAATCCATCTCTACCCCTGAAATGGAATGCGCCCACGAGGGGCACCTGAGGCCCTGCTCCATCTTTCCCAGTGCTGTCACCAACTCCATCGTGAAAGACATCAACTCAGTTGGAAAATTCATCATGTCCACAATACATGAAGAAATAAATGAAACAGAGGCATTGGTATCAAAATAAGAAACAAATATAGAAGATTCTATCAAAACAGTACCTCGAACTGTCGACGATCCCGCCTTTGATCCTACTGGTGCCTGATCCGCCGCATGGAGATGTTTGGCCTCTACCTGAGGATGACCACTAGTCTTTGGTTGTGCCCTGAACTGGATCTATCTATAAGATGACCCAGCCCTACCACCACATCCTCCAAATCGAGATCCCTCATTCCTCGACGGCTCAGACTGTACTGGCACTCCTCTTGAAGACACTGACCCTACCCCACTCGAAAGTGGACGTTCCATCCCGCAAAAGCGCTGCAAATTCCCCAAAACTCCACACTGGTAACAAGGATTCGAAGGAAGCGGGAATACTGGTCGGATGTGACCCAGCTTCCCAAACTGGTGGCACACGACCGATATCGTATTAGAATCCACAGTCAAAAACTTCTTGGAGGAGTGGTCTGAACTACCACCTCCCTTCTTCACATAATTCTCATGCTTCCGCTTCTTCTGTTAAGAGCTTCCACTACCCACTGATGAAACTATCCCAAAAAACCAGCCCTGCCTTTACGGTCAATCTCCACCAAACATTCCCTGTCAACGACCTCCGCATAGGTCCTCAGCTTGAACAAGAAAACCTGGAAGTATATCTCTGGTCGCAAGTCTTTCACCAACCTCTGGACCTTAAATTGTTCATTCGAGATGATTTCAGGGGTATACCAAACCAACTCAGTGAAATGGTTTGAATACTCCATCACAAAACGATTCCCCTAAACAAGTTCCATGAACTCTCAGGACTTAGAATATTCCAATACCTCAGGGAAATACTGTTCATCAAATATGGCCTTGAAACCTCCTTAGTGCATCTGCTCATTCTTTCCAGTCTAAAGCACTGACTCCTACCACATACGGCTAGGACCCTCCAGCAGAAAGGAGTCACACTTCACCCAGAGCTCCTTGGGTGTTTCCAAGAACTCAAACATATGCTTGATATTCTCGAGCCATTACACTGCTTCATGCGGTTCTGAGATGCCTATGAAGGAAGGAGGCTTGTTTTTCAGAAACTCTTATGCTTCATCTTTTCTAAGACCCATCTCTTCTACCCTTGAAAGAATAGAAGTAGGAGCTGGTCCTTGTCCCAAAGCTTGGATAGCCTTG
Organism: Viscum album; assembly: GCA_963277665.1. NCBI lineage: Eukaryota > Viridiplantae > Streptophyta > Magnoliopsida > Santalales > Viscaceae > Viscum > Viscum album. Next base: position 705,387,557 of record OY728167.1, on the reverse strand, counting down.
ACCACAGCCTTGACTAGCCTCTGATTGATCGGTGTGGGAGAACTCTCTCCGACTTCCTCATGTGGGTGCGTGAAAGCTTTATAGGGAGGACTATTGCTAAAAAATGAAACAGTTAAAAATAAATAGTAAATACCACAATTCTTAAAATTTTAATCAAATAAATCAAATATAAATAATATAAATACATGCCGGTAATAAATGAAAGAACAACTCCACCTCCATCGATGTCCACTTGTGGTTTGCATCCCACACGTCTCACCTAGAAGTGAAGTTAATTAGACAATTACAACGTCCCCTGGTGACTCAAGGTCTTCCACAAGAGGTGCGGGACAGGAGCCCTAGTCATGAGAAAAACCCCGAGCCCTGACATTCCTAGATCTTTTCTATCTGGACTCATCCCAAAATAGTAACATAATCCAAAAACATTAACCTCCTCTGATACCATTTTGTCACGAACTGAATCTGGTCACCACTGTTACTGGAACCAAAACCAGCATGTGGAAAGGCTTTAAGGGAATTCCCTATCCCCACGGGATGGAAAAAGTTCCTAGTTATCATTAATTTATGTTTGGGAATGATTTACCCATGTATGAAAACATAAAAATTTACAAACAATCCAGAATATAAATATGAAATATCCAAGACAAAAAAGTCTCAAGAAAAAACCAGAATTGAATACATTGGTTTAAAGACAATAAAATTGGTCCAAATACAAAAAAATACAACAAAAATATATCCTCAAGGACTCCACATGACAAGGGTTCATCATCCACAAGCTGTCTCCACAACTCTGCACCAAGGATGGGAACTAACACCTTGAACCGCCATCACCTATAGCCTTCCCTTTACATGAGTCAAGTAAAATAAAGTCTACTTACAAAAAAGGGGTGTATGTAGGGTGTGAGCCTAATCAAAATAGGATACCACCCAATTATTCCAGATATCATGAAAAGCAACATGAAAAAGAATGTTGTTTTAATATGCAATGAAAAGCAGTGATAAATTCTATGAAATGAAACTTTCAATTGAAAATAGTTTTCAAGATAAAATTTTCAGAATGATAACACATTTAAATAGACATGTTTGCTACTATAAATTTTTTCAAAAATCACAACAATAAAAGGTAAAATACCACAAATACAATGAGAAACAAAATCTGGAACACCCCTAGGCACTAGATAGTCTCGGGCCCCATGTACCTCATACCTCAGTGTAATGTAACCATAGTAAAATCTGTTCTCATGCACGAGGAACTAGTAGGGAACATACCGATAACCTAGTGGTCCCTAATAATCATCTAAATTGTTTAGTTAGAGTTTTCGTTATCCAAATTCTAGGTGGAACATGGACAAAACCCATTCGGTCCACTAACCATACTAGTACTAATACACCCCACCAAGGTACCCAGGCTTATCCATTTGTGCTCAAACAATTTTAGCATGAAAAAAATATCCATTTTTAAGTAAAAAAACACTAATCTTCACATACACCCAGTAAAGTAGCTATTACATTTTATACGAATTAATACACACACAAAACACTTTTATTTTTAATGAAACAATTTCTCAAAATCTCATATTATTTTGCACAAAAAACACCTTAAAAACCCACTTGTACAACATGTGCACAATTTTAAGTTACAAAAAAATTAAATGCATCCCAATAAATTTCAGTGAAAATAACAAATAAATTTTAGGGAATCCCCATGTTAAACAAGAAGTGATAATGTTTTAAAACATCCATTTTCGTACAAAAGTGGCACCAGAACTTCACTTTATTTATAAACACAATTAAAACCCCTTTTTGCAGCAACAACCAAACTGGATAAACATTATAAACAGTATTTTCATCCCTATTAAAGTTCAATAAAAACAACTAAGTATTTATAGGGAACCCCTTAACGAACCAATAAAACATTTTTATGAAAAACCCCCAATTTCACAAAAAATTGGCACTTAAAATTCATTTGATTTACAATTGCCACTAAAACCAATTTTTTGCAGAAATATTCAAATTAAATAGACATGAAAATACCATAAACATAGTAGATAGGTCACAAAGATTTCATACCAAAAGTAGTCACCTACAAAATCAAAGGAAACCCCTGAATCATCGTGTGAAAATCAAGTTGCACCAACGCCACACCAATAGGGACATAGATCAAACCTAAAACCACAATAATTGACCATGGGAATCCAATGTTAAAAACTAGGTTAGAAAACCTAACCACTTGTAATTTTCAACTTAAATTAAATTGAAATAAACTTATTGGAAAGGGGAGGAACTAAGGAGGAGAGACACTTACTTGAGATTCTTTGAAGTTCCACCACAAAATTCCCCTTAAAATGGGATTACAAAGGTGTTTTGGGAGACTTGGAGGGATTTAATGGATTTTAGGTTCGAATAGGAGGAGGAAGGGTTGAATTATGAACTGTAATGGAGGAAAAATAGTATGAATTGAGAGAGTGAAGAAGGAATGAAATTACCTCTTCAATTCTGGCCGATTTGAGAAACCCTATAATGTTCTGCACTAATTAGCAATGAAAAAGAGCTCCAAAGAGGGCGGAAAGAGGCTAGGTGCACATCTGGGTTCCATGGTCTTGGGTGAGACTTGGAATCACAAAGAATACTTAAAATTTAATAAATTATTAAATAAAAAAAATTATTTTTAAAACTAGAAATGGGATTTCGGGCAGGCCCAATTCCTTAAATAAAAACCCCAATACACCTTGGTTATGGATTTATAAATGATCTAAATTGACATGGTGGTGTTAGTAGATCAGGGGAGTCCAAGTATTAATTGTAATATATAAAAAAATAAAGAAAAATTTATGATTTATAAATGAAATAAAATTTATTTTTAAATCTGGTATGGGGCTCACGGTTTGGCCCAATTCATGAAAACTTACCAATTCCTCCATAAAAGCATGGGAACCCCCCAAAACAAAACATGAATGGAAAATAAATGAAAAATACCATTAAAATATGTAATTTATGTGACATTAAGGGTTATTTTTGGATTATTTTGTATTACATCCATATTTTTGGAATTAATGGGATTACATAGAAAATTATTAAGATTTTTTGTGGAATTTGTTTTTTTACTTCTTCATTTGATGTCAGGGAATTCCTATAGATGTTCATATCATTGTATTTTTTATATCTACAAATTTATATTTACAAAAATGTTCACATATACATTTATACATGTAAATAAATGATAATTATATGAAATGTATTCCATTAAAACAAGGTCCCTTTAGTTGTTTAAATATTTCCAAATGTATCTTCAAAAGTGGTTTCAGTGGTGGGATTTTAAAATCATTGGTTATAGGAATGTTTTTAATTTGATAATGTGGATGAATTTTCCCTTAATGTTTTCAAATGGCTTTAGAAAAATAAATATTTTCTTAAAAATTTAATAAGAACTCTAAATATAATTTCCTGGTTGGAACATTTAAAAGGTCTCCTGTAAATTTGTGCATCCCAACTGATAGAATCAAATGTAAAGAGGTTTTCAAATGTAAGGGAGTAATAAGATTGGTTGAGAAACGTATTTGGATTATGAAGATTATTATTTGGTATTTTTATGTGAGGATTACCCCATCTCTCACCATTTTTCTATTCATGAGTTCCTAGGATTATTATTAATGTTGGATGTAAAAATCTCTCTAGAACAAATTAGATTCGCCAGAAACCTAATTATATGGAAGGGAAATGGATCGGTGTGCCACAAATGATTTGGTGTTGGTGGATATGATATTAATATTTAAAATATAGCAGCACTACCACAAATGGGAGAATTTTGAGACATATATAGATCACAAGAGCTTAACATATATATCTGCATATAAGGAGTTTAATATGATCCATCAAATATGGTTAGATCTCATAGAATATTATGACTACTGTATTCATGATAATCCCTTTAAAGAAAATAAAGTTGCAACTGAAAAATGTTGAAAGGATCTTTCAACATTATCAGTAATAATAATTGAAAAGTATCCAATATTCGTAGACATAAAAATTATATACATGGGAATCAAAAAGGAAGGAACATAATAATTCATTTCTCAAATTATTTCTTAACCACCCCTTTTAAAAAAGATAAAGGATGCTCAAAGAGATGATGTGATATTTAGAAGAAGGTGGGAACAATCAGAAATGTGAAATCCTCATATTTCAATTTTGATGAGGAATGATTCATAAGATTTGGGACACACCAATTTTTACTATCAAATAATGAGATAAATAGGGATATTTTGAATGATTCACATATATCAACTTTATCCATACACCTACGGAGAAAAAGATGTATTGAGATATTTGAGAGCACTATTGGTGGGGAAATATGAATAAGGGGACCATTGAATATACATCAATGTGCCTCGTATGTCATAAAGTGAAGGTTGAATGTAAAATAAATATAAGGGGGTGATGAAAACATTAACTATACATACATGAAAATTGTAAAACATCACCATAGACATTGTCACTAGACTTATGAATACATACCGAGGAAATAATACTATATGGGTTTTTATTGATCATATTGAAAAGAATAATAAATTTATTTCAATTCATGAGGAATTATTACTCACTAAACATTCAGATATATACAACAACGAAGTGCTTATGAAAAATGGAATACCATTTTAAATTGTATATGTCCATGATAAGATAATTACATCCATATTTTGGAACATCTCCAACATTCCCAAAAAATTGAAATGAAATTTAGTACGACTTAACTCTCTCAGATTGATGGATAGTCTAATCATACTATTCAAAAATTGGAAGATATGTTGGGAGAATGATTGATGGACTTGAATATAGTATGAGACCAACATCTTCTTCTATATGAATTACTTTTCTATAAAAACAAAAACTCATGTATCCTAATATCCTTATATAATTCCATATATGGGAAAATATTCAAAACTCCTTCATAATGGGATTATATTTGTGAAATTAAGATTCTCGGGCCTAAAATGGTTGAGGGAATGGTAGAAATGGTGAATAATATTTAGTATCACATAAAGGATTTCCAATTTCTAAAAAATAGATTCATATACAATCCACATTGGAATTTGGAGTCTAATGTTCAGTTTAGTTATTCCACCACATACATCCAGGGAAGATAGTCATGATGATTTTTATAATGGGAAAGCTACATCCAATGTATATCTTCCCCTTTGAGATTCTTGATTTCATTAGGGTTTTGAACTATCAACTCTAACTTCGACCAACCAATTCTAAAGTACATGATGTAGTAAAAGTATCCCTCCTAAAGAAGTAAAAATAAGATCCCTTATATTTAATGATTTCATAGGTGATAAATCTAGAAAATTACCTCTATTATGAGGAAAAGCGGGAGAAGATCTTAGATCATAGAGATAAAGTTATATAAAACACAACTACTATCCTGGAAAAATTACTATAGAAAAATAAATAAATAAAAAGTATCAACATGGTATCCAGGGGAAGTGATGAAGGAGAAGTACCCACACAATTTTTAACCTTAGTATGCAAAAAATATTTCAAGGTAAAAATTCTATAAGGGGGAAGAAAGTAATGGTCCGGAATTTTATTAATGGAAAATCCCTTATTATAATTATATCATGTAGTATGACACACATACATCACATAAATATACCAAAAACCAATATTATAATAAATAAATAATGATACTTTTTTAAGAAACTAAACCAATAAGAATTTCATTTATTATTGTGGGATACTAAATAATAAATAGAATAAGATTACGTTAATTTGGGTCTACTCGATCCACCAGAATGAGTGCACTAAAAAACCAACAGAAACAAAAAATATTGATAATAAAATAGTTTAATTTTTAATATAAAGTAATATATATACTTGAGATAAATATATAATAATGATTAATGAATGGAATAAGTGGTATTTATAAGATGTACAGAAACTGCATGACCATTGGAATTGTTATCTGACCAGTGAAATTGTGCCCTGACTCTTGGAATAGTAATTAGACCATAAGGAATAGTAATATGACCATTATAATTGTAACCTCACCTATTGAAATGTAAAATAATATATTGATATATTATAAAATAAACATATGATATATTTATATCATGTTAGAAGTAAATAAAATTTTAAAATGTGATAAATTATGTGTTGGTATTTATGTAATAAACAACAATTTATTTTCTATTTTATAATTCATGTAATTATTTAAAAGAATATTTATTTTCATAAAATGGATTTATAAATTAATATTATATTTTATATTAATTATAATATAATTTAAAGAGATCATAAGATATTTTTCAAATAGTCATAAATTCAGTTCTAATATTAAAATCAGTAATTTCCATATATATGATGATTCTTTTAGATAAAATTAAATTTATCATATTTGGAAAATTATTATCAGAAACTCCATTCTATTTTAGATATCTAAAATTCAAAAAATTCATAGGGTGAATTTTCTAGATTTTTCTAAAGTAGTTGAATTTTGGGCGAATATTGAAATACAGTAATTTACGGTATTTTACATTTCCAGATATGTACAAATTTTTTTCAGTCATAGATGATTTAATCACCCTTTATTAGGAACTCATATGAACCATTTACATTATATAGTCACAATATTCAATACTATTGATATTCATGACCCTAATTAATATACTAGGGAATATATTAATAAAAACACCCCTCTCCTCCCTTTATAAATACCACCCCTCACATTCGTTTCTCCTCACACCTTCAAAGCCTTTGATATTTCGAAATATCTTCAAAACCTACTCCTACCCACTTGACCCATGTACATGTTCTACTAGTCTAACCAAAAGACCAATTCCAATTTCCTTAAGGGGTCCTTTAAGGAGGTGATACTGAAGATGTAACATCCTCAGAATACCTCTTTTTAATTTCATTTATTCTTCTAACTTCTCCTATTCTCATTAATCTATCTACGAATAATTAATATATGATCATATATATATTTTAATTTTATATTAATAATTAAATAAATTCTATCCATACCATTTCTAATATCTTCTTATTCGAAGAAACCAAACTATTATCCAAATTATGGCGATAACCCTTCTTTGTGGATAATGAGTTACTGATTTCCATTACCACCATCAAAAAAGGTCATAAAACAATTATCATGGTAAAATAATATTTTAATAAGAATATTTTAACTTATTTCGTGTTCTATAATTAATATACGTAAATAATATAAAATAAAATGAAACTAGTTTGAGACGGTTGAAAAACCCGCCAAAATAAACTGACCATCTATCACTAACATTATACTAAATAGATCATTCATATATCTAAATAAATTATATGTGGGACCATTTAATTTTTTTTAGTGAATTACTACCATTTAATTTCACATCTAATTTATGTTTTTATTTGAAAATAACTTCAATAATTATACATAAATGAACCAACCATGAATCCATGAAATGAACGCTTCCAGAAAAACAAAATTGAACTTTATAAATAATTAATGTTGACATAAATGTGCTTAATAAAATTATATTAAATAAAATATATCTATATTATGTTATAAGTTAGGTAATTATTGAATCTAATTTTATTAATCTAGAAATTATGTGCCAGTGCATAACGCATTAGAACATACAAATCAAGGATCTTTGTAAGCCTCCATATTTTCTATGGGTAACTCTTTATCTCCATTTTCCTCATTTTATCTCCTCGTTATTCTTATATAATTATAATATATTCATTATATATGTTCCACACATATATATCTATCTTAATTTTTCTTTTTTAGGGGGAAATACATGTTTTAAAAGGAAACCATGTAAATTACTATAGTGAAACCCCCGATTAAATTTAACTTCTCTATTTCTTACCCATTTTAAGTAAACACCATAAATTTTTTAACCCACCATATTTTATAAAAAAAATTTACTTGAAAAAAATATTTTAGTAATATCTAGTTTTATGAAAATAATTATTCTTTCATCCTATTTTTGGACTCTAAATCATTTCCCTTAATAACAATAAATTGGAACATTTCTAAAGCTACCTAAACAGTTTTTTTTTCACATTTTCACTTTTTTTGGACATCATTATTCATGAACCAATATTATAATTCTTTTATTAAAGTAAAAAAATTATCAAATCCATTATTTCATGGATACCATTATGATATTCCCTTTAGTTATGACATATGACATGATTAAAAACCTAATTTCATTCCATGGGTAACCATTATGTTTGAATCCATTGTGTGAAACACATATGCATGTACATGTAATGATGGGTGCACCCAGATCATGCTTCAATTCCTTGAATCAGGTTGTTTCACATTAAAAGTAATGTAAGGTATTTGGGAGTAAACCTATCCATTATGTGACTCATTCCACCATGTGATATAGTCTTTGCAGTTAGCCTTGGATCATGTTTACGTCATGAAATATGTTGTCCTTACCTTATTATATTTCCATGATCACATAATTTCATGTTCTATATTTTTTTACTCTATTTTTATTCATGATCAATGAATTTTATGTTATCATTTTATTTATTATGACACATTTGTTATTTTTTTCCATGTTTATTCCCTTAGCTGGATTTTTTTCACATCCCTTTTGTCTATGTATTTCCTAGGTTATCAAATCCAGTTGTAAGAGATAAAAGGGGTTTGTGAGCTCATTATGTGGATTAATAAAAAAATTAATTTAGTGTCCTATTTTTAATTATGTTCTATGTATCCCAAAGAACCTAGGATTTTCGAACTTTGGTTTTTATTTGGTGGATATTTATGATTAAAATAATGTAATAGTTTCTATAAAAGTATATGGTCTCAATAATGTGAAGATCATTTCTAAGGTTAGTTGGATCTTGAGTTCCTGGAATTCCCCCTGACAAGAATACGAATAAATGAAATTTTCCCCATCTTGGGCAGCCTAGATGTTGGTGCTTTCAAATGGGAGAAGTCCTGGATGAAACACCCATAGAATCCTACTAGACTCAGAATGAACTGAATCATAAATAACTTCTTGGGACATTCCCAATTTACTATGGTTAAAACCTTTTCTATGTCAACTAACACTCAATCCCCTAATATTTCATGGCTAATTATTTTCTCTCTATAAGTATAGAAATTTCATTTTGTATGGCTTGGAGTAAAGGTAGTGATTTTGTACTCAGGATGAAGTCAAGAAGTTGGGAATGATAATCTAAAGACTGGTAATAACCAATATTTCATAAAAAAACACCCAAAAACTAATCTGGGATGATATGTAAGATCTGATTCATCAGGACCATGAATATCATGGGTGCATTCATCAAACTGAATGAAATTACCAAAAACTCATACAACCCGTAGCTTCTCATAAAATATGTATGGGGTATATTAGATGGTCTCATGCTTAATTAATGGTATATTGACCTCCAGTCAATCTTGGGGAAGATTTTGGCACCCCTCATCTAATCAAAGAGATCTATTCTATGAAAAAGGGTGTACCAGTTCTTGACTATCATCTGGTTTAGCCTCCGATAATCCATATATATGTTCAATGTCCCATCATCCATCTTGTATAAAATAATTAGAGAACCCCATGGAGTAGTACTAGGCTATATAGATCTCTTAGTTTCTAGATCTGATAACTAAATATTTAAATCATGAAACTCATATGGTTTCATCCAATAAGGTGGAATAGAAACTTGATCTAATCCCAGCACATCCATAATTATTAACACAATCTCCTTCCTCGGTGTTAAGACATATAACTCTTCAGGAATGTTTTCTTAATAACAATCTACCACTGGAAGAAACATATCCTTCTATATTTCACCATAATAGAGAACAATTCCTACTATCTGATCTATGAGACAATAAAATATACACTATATTTTTTCTACATGACTATCTTGAAAATCCCATTTAACCTAGTGATATGATCACCACCCTTCTAGAGATAGGAATGTAACAGTACTCCAATAACATTCGATAAGATCATTTTGTGGAACTAACCAATCCATAACTATAACCAAACTTAAATATGTCATTTCTAACAAAAAATACTCACATAGGAAATTATAGCTACCAATTTAAAGAATACATTTTGTGAATCATTTGATATACTATGATTTCACTCATATTGGTGAGTCGATAGTCCTAATATAATGAATTATCTCCACAATAAAATTAAAAATGATAGAAAATTATGTAGATATAAGGGAATGTGATGCTCCTATAAAAGAAAATCTAGGAAAGGGTATATGATACAAGAATAAAACCTCTGATTGTATATGTTCATACATCCAGACTATTCAGAGTAGACTATACAACATGTAGTTGAATTGATGCTATCACCTAGGCTCAAATATGACTCCCCTATACTACTTTATCTGGGTAGTACTATAGATCTTACATCTGAGTAAAATATACCCTACCTTAACCAAATTGTTTTGATGAGCATCAGCTACCAGTGTGATAAGGTGTTATAGAGTCTTTCAAAAACCCCAATGTCTGTCCTGATCCCCTAAAACTTATTTACTATTGTGGGATCCTATAGATCCTTTTCAGATGCCTCAATCTCCCAAAATCATATTAGTCAATATTTTTGTGAATAAATTAGATGAACATTTGGCCAAACCTATCACACATAAATAACTCCACTAGGCGGTGATCCTCAAGAATCTTCCCATCACCTAAGAAGCTCAATGAACCTCTCAAATAGCTGCAATAGACATATTATGTTACTCAATTCCTGAATAAATATCCTTGATCACATAGTTGACCCTACTTATCCACCACACATGGCCTCCATCAGGATCCCTTCCTTAATGACAGCACGATTCATCACATCTTTGATATAAGGAACTGATCTTAAATATTACATAATATTGAGTTAAGTCAATAATTTGACTTTATTCCACAATGATGATCTTTTAAAGTTTATATCATTAAATAACTATTCCATAAATCATACATAACAACTCAAATATTAAAAATTAGACACTTCTACTTTCTTTCCATTTTTTTTCATTAAACGAAAACTTTTAAAAAGAAACATGGATTCGTTTCATATTCAATCACCATAACATTTCCTTGATCCCATCCTTGACTCTATTCTGCTTTTAAATCATATGAAAAACATTAGAAAATAGTCTGAAAATAAAAATCTTAGTCAGGGATACACAAATAAGGAAAACTATTAGTCTTTCAAAAACATGTAAACCATCAATACATTATCATAAAGTAATACTTTCACCTATAAGAAGTAGTAAATAAAAATCATTTAATATGAGCTAATTGATAGATTTTTTTAATAAAAATCATGAAATAAAACCCATATAAATCACTTATAACATATAATGTTAACTTGGGATTCAATGATACTTAAATGGAATAACCATACAGTCGACTTCCATACATATCACCCATAGAAATGAAATAACAAACCGGCTGACTTCCATACCCAATGCATTGGAGATTATAACATAACCACCAATCCTGGTGTATCACAAAACCACATGTCATTGATTTATCATGAAACCATCCATATTTATTTTTTCACTTAACCACCTATCAGAATTCAGGGTACCATTATATAATTATAACACATACAATATTACATTTATCAATATTTCACTCATAAAATTCCATTTTCAATCACAAAAAAATCATTTCAAGATATTTAAAATTTCAATCTAATTTCAAAATTATTTTGAATAACAAAACACCCAAAAATTGAATAAAGATTTATTTTAAGTTTTAAAAAATTAAGGCTTACAAAGGAATACAAATATCAAATAACGGTTACAATGAATGAGAAGTCGTTGTTGCTGTATAAGTTAAAAAACATTCCCTATGGCATTTTGTAATGAAAGTAAAACGATTCATATAAAAATATTACTTTTTAAAACCATTAAAATAAATTTAAATATAGACATACATTATCATGTATAATAATTTTCTATCCTTAAAAATAAATATGTGATTTAATATCATGAAGAAAATATTTGATAATAACATCTTTAAACATTTATGGTGTCTCATGTCACATTGAACATTTAAATCCTAAAATAAATGAATTAAATCATTTACCAAAACCTTAAACAAAATTATTATAGATAAAATATGTCATATTTTCTGTATATACACTAAATATAATAATAAAAGTGCATACTATCATGAAATTTTTTAATGAATGAAGATTGAGATTAAGTACCTTACCTTGAGTTCGATTTATCACATATGTTCCATGTTATTCTGGAATAATAAAAATAGGTTAAATTATAAATTGTTAATACAATTTTATGTTTTATTAGTCATTAATATCTTTTATTACCATGTTATTACAATTACCTAGTTATTTAAGTTAATATATGATATTTTGTTGATACTCAGTAATTGAGTCGAAAATGAACATGGTAAGATGTCAACAGTCCATGTGGTCATAAGTACATCATATAATGAATAATATTAAAGACATTATTACCATTTTTATATATAAATTAAACATTTAAATACAACCATTGTTTATTTTTATGAAAAATGAACAATATTTTAATCATGGAGACGGTAGGTTGTACTTATGCATGAGTAACATTTTTTCCATTTTTCATTGACCTCTATAAAATAAATGTAAGTACTATTTTATATTTATAGATTTTTCATAACATCATTAATATCATATTAATCATTTAAATATACTTATATGTATATCATACATGTGACGTAATGAACCAAATTGATTCACATCGCTTCGTGGAGGTGATAGTTCACATGTATGCATGGAGGTCATTTTCATTTTTATGCACATGGAAAGTACGAAAGTATTTTATATATTTTTATCTCATAATGATTAATATGTCATGAATATCACATATTAATATTAATTCTGTTATTATAACATGTCATGAAATATGGTTATGGAAAATGAATTAGATCAGTTCGTGGTGGTGACAGTTCACACGTACACATAAACAATTAATTACTTTACCATTTAATGGAAGTGGAGATCTATTTAGGTTATAGAATTAAAATAGAAACACCATATTATATTTATGATACATTATATATAATTTCATCATGTATTAATAATATTTTAAGGAAGTTCAAGAAGAAATAAAATAGAAACACTTAAATAAAAACATTACCTTTCCTTCGGATGATCACCTTTCGTAACACCTTCACACATCTATAGAGGGTGTTATACCTAAAATAAGGATTCTTCAGTGTGGGTAGTTATTCTAGGAATGTATTTTGATTGACCTTTTCTGAGACAAATGGGTTTTTCATTTTTAGTAATAGAGAGGAATGGGTTCCTTTTTATAAGAGAGGGGAGGGGCACACTTGGAGTTAAAAAAAGTATTAATTTAATATAAATTAAATTTTTATTAAAATGGTTCCAAACCCATTTAGTTCTAAATTAATATGATAATGATTTGAAATATAATTTTCCAATTAATATTATACATGTTTCAGTTTTTTTTAAATCCTTATCATTTTGTTTTAACCCCTTTTAACTTTTACCATTTTATCTAGTAATTTACACTTAATAGGTTAAAATAGTTACCAAATCATGCCAATAGTCAAATTAACGAGTCATTAATGAAATTTATAGAGTTATATCAATTTTTTAGCCAAATAAAATATTTTTTAAAATTTTATATCATTTAGATAAATATTTTATTATTTCAAATATGAATTATGTTAATTTTGACACTATTCATTACCTCACTTTGTTAAAAAATAATAACTTGATTCCATAAAAAAATACATTAAATCAATAATAAAATTTCATAGTAATCCAAAAAATTGAGTTATGGAATAGAATATTTCAAATTATATTTATTTTAATACTATTAAAATAATTTATGTGATTCTTTATTTAATAAATCTATGACAACATCATATTTCTGTCATAATTGAATTTAATAATTTATTTCCAAAAAATTATAAATAAATCAACAGGATGTAAGAAATATATTTATATTTCTAAGGAATATTAATAGTCTATTGTATATCTTACAAAACCCAGATTAAAATTTTATTAGTAAGAGGAGACATTTCGTGGTCATAGCTGCCTTTACTTTAAATTAAATGTTATAAATGTCATAATCACACCCATGTGGCATCAAAAACCCAAAATTTCATCCCAAGTATGGTAATGGTTTATAGTAACTAATATAATAATATTACAACAAGTGTTAGTGTAGTTTTATAATTTTACAATATTAATTTTACCTTAAGTTACCCTGTTTACCATTAATTATAGCAAATAAAATAATACAGTTACTGTTCACTAAAAATTATTTTGATCTTATTGGACCACTTTTTTAATTCTGAGTACAACCATATATGTTTGTTTCTTAAAATTCAATTCATATAAGTAGTTAAATTAGGTTTAACACTAATCTCATTGACCAATCAAGAAAACGCGTTGTTTGAGTAATACATTCAAAAGTCCACATAGTTTTTATATTTAATATTAATTTGATATTTTATCCAGTGTGCTATATTTGATTAAATAATAAAAAAAATATAATTATTATTTAAAACCATGTTAAGGGATAATCTAACAATATAAATATATTATACGAATAGGTAGTTGTAACATAAAATGTAGTATTTTACACTATTCATCAAAATATGAATTTTATCAGAAAACGTAAACAAAATCAACCATGTCAAATTATGATGTCCTAAATCCAAATAAGAAGTTTATATTGTCAAATTGAACATATAAAATTGATAAAAATTAGATTTAGAAAGGGTTCTCCATCAGAAGGCTGTAAAACTACCTTTTAAAATTATTAGAGTACTTTATTCTTATAATTAGATTTATTCTAATTTTAATGTTGTAAAATTTATTGGATGAATATAAAAAAATTAAACAAAAAATTTTAAACATAATATAGATATTTTTATTCATATCTATTTATACAACGTCTAGGTCATAACCACCACTTAAAATAATAATATTATTAACAATATATTATTTTTCAGTATGACATAGTCTTGTGTGAAATGTAAGATATCAGAGAAACCCATTATTTCGTGTCAGGTACACTATTGGACTTGGAATAATAGATAATTTTATATGACTACCTAATTCATATATATGAGAAATTCCTAATCTATAATTACCTAGGATGTTATATCCTCCCCCTTTTGGAAATTTCATCCTCTCAATTTTAAATTTGGGATGGGTAGCTAAGGATTCACTTAAAAAAAATTACATCATTGAATTGACATATTAGAAAGAAGAGTCAACAGAACCTCAAATTTAAAATAAACGAATTTAAGTACAATGTTCACCTGAGATAACTCATACTGGGTTCCCATGTAGGAAAACATCTACATGAATGATAAAACTAACTCTTGAGGACTAATAGAGAGTGATAGAGAACATAATTATTGGAATGTTATCCATCAAAAAATCATAAATACATGATGGGTCCAGATACCATTAAGAATAGTAAGCGGATAATGATTTTTTTTAAGATTATTTTAAGGGATTAATTTACTTCACAAACTAAGAACATAAGGAAACATACTTACTTAATAAGTAGAGTTACATGTTTTAATAATTTTCCACTAAAAACTAATCTTTTCCTCTAAATGATGAGTATTAAAGACGAATCAATTTCTATAGAATCACATAATAAACAAAATATAAACTATATATTCCTCCTAATTATAAAAAATAACCAAAACTAATATGGTTGGTATAAGATAAAACATTTATCAAGAAGGAATAAACCATTGGACAAATAAAAACTACTTTTAATCTCCAAAATGGAACTATAATACCAAAGGTTCAACATAGACCATTCAAAAAATTTTTTTACTCAAAATCCCTCCAAAATAATACTAATCCATATTATGATGGAAACCCAAAACTCAGAAGAATTTTATTATATAGTCTTCCATGTAAAAATTTAACATTTATCTCCAAATAACATTTATCACTGTTAATGTCTCATACCAAAAATGTAGTTATCCTAATAATCTTTAAGATACATTAATTATTTCCATAAATATCTCTTATCACCAAAAGTCCATCATATATTCTTCCAAAATATAACTTAAAAATTATTCCTCAAAATAGCGAACACCTTCCGAAATAACATTAATCACTTAATCACCAAATCATTTTCCAATCCCATGGTTATTGATTTGATAAAATATATGTCTCCCAAATTAACTTCTGTATAATCCATAAAACAATTTAACTAAAAAGAAAAAGTCATACTAAAAAGGGACTTCACGTAGTCTAGTGGTAGGTGATACGGTCTTGTCACACTTCAGCTGTGGGTTCGTTTCCCGTTGCCTTATACGACGTGATGAGTTTTCACCCTTCCTGTGGGTCATCCTCTTCCTGAAATCCTATAACATTATAACAATCCCAAAATGAGATAAAATCATAAAAAATAACCATAACATGTTTTATACTCAAATTATATTGCATTCATTTAAATTTTCATACCAAAATGTAACTTCCCATAACTACCTCAAAATAAATGATCATATATAAACCGTAATGGTTATTCATACCATTATAATTATGTCCACAAAAGAAAATTTTTCTTCAAATAGAATTTTCATATAAAAACTTCTGAGTTTCATATTAAACAACGGAAAATTTCTTCTAATGTAACCCTGTCATCAAAAGACTATAATGTTTTTAAAACATTTCATCATCCTTATGTAAACCATAACTAATAATTCCATTATATGTAGACATCATAATATTTCAACAGTTTTCACAATACTTTAACAATTGATATCCACCTTATTTATTAAAAAATAATTCCTAAAAATAAAAATATGTTGACTATATCCTCAAAATTCATAAATATTAATCATATCAGGTTTTATACATTATGGATAAGAATATAATTCATACATTGAATCCAGATTTCAGGATCATCTTGATGTTCCTTTTCTCTTTTGGCATGTTCTCCAACTAATAATTAAACATTCACAACACTTTTGGGTTTTTAACTTTTGAAAGAGTTTTAAGAGTTTATATCTTTAATTCTAATTAAAATTTTCCATGACCCATAAAATTTTTTTATAGAAGATTATGTGTTGTATAACTATAACAATTTCTTGTCGGTGATCTGAATTCTTAAGAAGCTATCAAAATCATTCGAACTTGATTTTCAAATAATAGTGATGATAAAATCATCAAATATGTATATAAGGTTTTTGAAAGATCTCATTACTTATATCTTGAAAAATGATACTTAATCTTCTAAACAATTCACTTAAACAATAAATGAATTATTAAAAGTGGATTTCTCTCTAGTGTAATGATAACATAATGTTTTTTATAACACTCCAATCCATCAACCTCCATATATCTCAATTCATTATGGTTTTTATCCAACCCATTTAATTTACCATAATCATCTAAAATATTCAATATTATAATACCCCACTTTCTTATATGGGATCTTTATACTACACCCATATAACATTCTAAACAAAAATGTTATCTAAACCCTTTCTCTGATACTAACTACAAGGACCCGACCTTAATATAACATAATATCGAGTGAATTCAATAATTTAAATTTATTTAAAATTGAGGATACGTTAATGTTTAAAGATTTTGATAACTAGGCCATAACTCATATATAACACCTAAAATATTACAAAGTAGACATTTCAGCTCACTATCCATTTTTTTCATAATACGAAAAAATTTAAAAAGAAACACGGTTTCATTTCATGTTTAGTCATCATAAATTTTCCTCGATCTCATACTCGACTCAATTATACATTAAATCCAATGAAAAAATATCAAAACATGGGATGACCATAAAAATATAATTAATGGATACACAAAGAAGGAATACTGTTAGTGTTTCCCAAAATTAAAACTAGGAATTATTTATCATAATGTAATATTTTTAACCTCAAAGAAGTATTAAATAAACTTCACTGAATATAAGCTCACTTATTATCTTATTTTTTAATAAAAATATTACCATAAACCCTAAAAAAAGCACATATATCATATAAATGTATCATTCGACATAATAATTCTTAAATGGAATAAGCATATGGTCGAATTTCAAACATATCACCATTACAAATAGAATAGCCATACATTCGACTTCCACACCCAAAGAATTGGAGGTTATAATGTAACCAACCATCCTTGGTTTATCATGGAACCAACTATATTTGTTTTATCTTGAAACTAGCCATAAATTATTTATCATATAATCAACCGTCAAATGTCAAAGTACCATTATATAATCATAACACATAACAGATAACAATTATCGACATTTAACTCATAAACTTTCATTTTCAACTATAAGAAATAATTTCAAGATATTGAAATAGTAAAGCTACTTTAAAAACCATTTTCAATACCAAAACACCAAAAAATTTAATTATGGATTTATTTTCTTTTTAAAAACATTATGCCTTATAGAGGAACCCAAATATCAAATAACAGTTACAACGGTGGAGAAGTTGTTGCCGTATGTGTTAAAAAATATTCTTTTTCTCATTTTGTAAAGAAAATAAAACCATTAATATGAAAATATTAATTTTGAAATCCTTTTATTAAAATTTAAAGATAGAAATAAAATTTCATGTATAATAATTTTTTTTATCCTTTTTAAATAAAAATGTGAATTAATATTATGATGAAGATATTTGATAATCAAATCTTTAAACATTTAAGGTTCCCCATACCATGTTGAACATGTAAATCATAATATAAATGAATTAATAAATTTACCAAAACATTAAATACCATTATTGTAGATGAAATTTGGATATAAAATGTAATAGTGGCTGTATAGACACCTAGTAAAAGAATAAAGTTCATATTATCAACAAATTCCTCAGTGAATGAAGATTTAGATGAAGTCCCTAACATTGAGTTTGATTCATCAAGTATGTTCCTTATTATTTATTAACAATAAAAATAAGTTAATTTTAAATTTATTCAAAAAAAATTCATGTTTATTATTCATTTATATCAGTTATTACCATGTTATATTAATTATATAATTATTTAAGTTCATATCGGACGTTTTGCTGATATTCGATTCTTGAGTCGAAAATGAACATGGTAAGATATATATAGTCCATATTTTCATTGGTAAATAATATAAAGAATAATATTCCTGAAATTATTATCATTTTTATTCTTCAATTATACTTATAAATCAAAACATTAACAATTGTTTTAAAAAATGATTAATTTTTTCATCAAGGAGACGACAGGCCGTATGTACGCTTGAGTAACATTTTTTCCATTTTTCATTGTTATTTATAGAAAGAAGTTAAGAACTATTTTAAATTTACATAATGATCATAAAATCATTAATATCACATTAATAATATAAATATACTTATATACATCATTCAAGATATTTAATTAATAAAAATGTGTCGTATCACTTCGTGGAGGTGATAGTTCACATGTACACATAAACATCATTATTATTTTTACACACATGGAAAGTAAGAATGTAATTGATATATTATTATATTATAATGAATAATATGTCATTATTTTCACATATTAACATTAATTCCATTATTATAACCCATCCTAGTAGACGATTATGGGAAATGAATTAGATCAGTTCGTGGAGGTGATATTTCATTCGTAGGCACAAACGATTAATTACTTTCTCATTTAATGGATGTGGAGATGGATTTAGTTGATTATATTAATATAATAACATCTTAGTATATTAAGGATACTGGAGTTATTATTTAATATTGGGATAATAATATTATAATGAAGTGTAAGAAGAAATAAAATAGAAATACTTAAATTAAAACATTATATTTCCTTTGGATGATGATGTTTCTTAACACCATCACACATATACGGAGGGTGTTCTACATAAAATAAGGCTTCAATAGTGTGGGGAGGTATTATAGAAAGTATTTGGGAAGATATTGGCTAATAAATGTTTTTTGGAAGTGTGAGTAATAGAGAGGCATTTGTTCATTTTTATAGGAGAGGTGAGGGGCACCATTGGAATTATTAAAAGTACTAAATTAATACAAATTCAATTTCGATTCCAAATGGTTCCAAACTTATATAGTTAAAATATAAGATGATACTGGGTCAAAATAAAATCATGTATTTAAAATTAGAAATTCTTTAGTATCTTTTTAGTACATAACCTTTTTTAACCCCTTTAAACTCTTACCATTGTTTCAAGTAATTTACACATAGAGGATTAAAATTATTACAATATAAATCTAAAATACAAATTAATGATTAATTAATGAAATTTTTATATTTATCTCAACATTTTTACTAAACCTTATATTTTTATAAAATATATATCAATTTATTATATATTTTATAATTTAAAACATGAATTATTTCAATTTATAAAATATTCATTACATGATTTTTTTAAAAATCATAACTTTATTCCTTTGAAAAAATACATTAAATCAATCATAAAATGAAATATTGATCCAAAAAATTCATGTATGGAATCAAATATTTCAAATTATACATATTTTAATATTATTAATATCATTTATTTGATTCATTCTTTAATAAATCTATTACGACATCATCGTTGTGATATAATTAAATTTAATTATTTAATTCCCTCTCAAATATGATCATTATCGATAATAACTCATAAATAATATTTTGATAAGTTTTCAGGTAATTGTAAAATATTATAAATTTAATCTTGTAAATATTTATCCTATTTACCTTTTATAGTGGTAAATAAAATACTAAAGTTATTATTCACAAAAAATTATTTTGACCATATTTCACCACATTTTTCATACACATGACAACCATGTATTACTATTTTTAAAAATTAAGTTCACATAATTGGTTAAATTAGGTTTAACACCAGTCTCATTGACAGATCGAAAAAAATGGGGCTTTATGTAAAACGTTCAAAAGTTCACATAGTTTTTTTATTTAATTTCAATTTAAAATTTCATCCAATGAACTACAATAGATTAAATGCTAAAAAAATATAAATTAATTTAATACCATGTAAAATGATAATCTAACAATATAAATAAATTATAGGAAAATTCATTTTTAAATTAAAATACTGTATTTTTCACAATTCATTTAAATATGAATTTTATCAAAAATAAATACCTCATATTTAACCAAGGTAAATTTCAACAATCCTCTTCCAAATAAAAAGTTCATTTTGTCATATTGAATATATAAAATAAAAAAAACTATATTTAAAAGGGTTCTCTATTATAAGGTGGTAAAACTACCTGTTAAAATTATTAGAGTATTTTATGCTTAAAATTTGATTTATTTTAATTTTAATCCTTTAAAATTTATTGGATGAATTTAAATAGATTAAATAAAAATTTATAATAATAATATAGTTATTTCTATTCATTTCCACTAATAAAAAACTCTTCCAAATAACTACCATACATTAATAATATTACTAACAATATATTATTTTTTGGTATGACTCAATCTTGCGTGAAAAATAATATTTCATTGAAACCCATTTTTGCGTGTCAGATAAGCTATCAGAAATAACATCCCTATAAAAGAAAAATTACTATATTATTCATAAATATTAAAAATTATTATTCTATAATTACATGGGATATTACATTTTATGTTTGATAAGAATAAAAATTGAAATTCGAACATGTATAGTAAAATATCCATTCTAAAAATGAATCTCCCTCCCAAACTCATTTAGAATTAAAAAAAATCATAGTTCGGTGTTGTGTCTAGTATATTCCTTCACTAGCATGATCTATTGTGACAGATTTATGAACAAATTTTACCTAAAATCTCTGATCACATATAAATAGTTGTGTCTTTGGGACTTATCCTCCGAGAATTTCCCAGTTAGATCCTCTTTCTGATTAGATATCTCAATTATATCCCACCAATTCGGGCCTCGTCCTCATAAAATCTAAATAGAAAGCTTCACACTCGTATTTTTTGGCTGTCTCTAGGTTCCTAAAAACTTTATGGATAGACTCGAAATAGAAATATTCTTCCTAGCGTTCTCACTACCCAAGTAGCATAGGAAGATGGTACAACTAAAACTCTCTATGATGGGTATTCCAAATGTAACTCCCTATGTATATATGAAAGCTACTATGTAAGTATGCTATGGATTCCACGAGTTACCTTTCTGATTTATTGTAAAGACCTGAAAATTCCGTGGATTTTTTTTAAATACATGGGATTTTTACGAGTCTGCGAAAATTTACGGCCCTTGATTCTGAGGCCCGGTGTTCCCAGAATAAATTTCTGAAGTTTTGTTCAGGTACGTTCAGTAAACGTACGAGCAGGGTTTTATAACTTTTGAACCAATGCTCGGAATTTAAGTCCGAGGAAACCGTTGAACTCGCAGCGCCGATATTCGCTTAAGGATACCTTTACCGTAGTTGCTTTTTATCGAGATTGGAAGTTAATTTTTGGGGTTTCTAAATAAAATTAAATAAAAATATGTGTAGCATATTATTATTTGAGTGTTTGTTTAAACCTATAAGGGGAGGTTAGTGGTGGGTCTCACCCACACATAACCTCCATTGGGAGGATGTTATAAGGTGGGGCCCACATGAGCATCAAACCCCCTTAACCCCCATTTAACCCTTGAGACTCCCAATTTATTTTGAAACCTTTCACCTTCCCTCATAATGGTGCCAACACACTGAAAGATTAATTAATGCCTCAATTAATTAATTTATTTGAAATCTTTTGAAATTCTTTCCAACAATAAAATAATATCCAAAGACTATTATTTTGTTTTGTTTGGTTGGAAACTTTCATTTGGGGGTGGAACTTTGAGAGGAATTGGGAGATTCTTGGAGAACGACATCCTCTCCAATAAAGAACGACATCCTCTCCGATGAAGAATGAGGACGATGCTCGAACCTGGGATCGGCGGCGTGTGAAGGGCGCAACGTACAACGACGTCTTCGAATTCTTTTTCCGCACCTTCGACAACGTTCATCAAAACGAGGTATGGGTTTGTTGTGATTAAATTAAATCCCTGTTCCTCATCATTTATTATGGTTAAATGTTGGTCATTTTTTATCACCTAATATGGAGGGCATGGGATAATCAAACACGGCCCTACGTCCCTCCATTGGTTCTTGTTTTAATGACAATGAAGGCGGACTGCAGGAGAAGTCGGCAGCGCAAGGGCCGCCGGACCACTGGAAGGGAGCGGTGTTGTCGCGCCATTCAATGAAAAGTCATGGCCAGGCAGGCCGCGTCAGATTTGGAAGGGCGAGGTGTTGTCGCACTACGCCAGAGAAGAACTGCGGCCAGGAGGGCCACAGTGGAAGGAGGAGGTGTGGCACCGTTGTGCCGCGCCGCACGGGACGTGCAGAACTGCGACCAAGGCAGGCCGCGGAGAAGGGGTACAAGGCTGTCGTGCCGCACCGAAGAGGGACCACTGCCAAAGGCTTCATAGGTCGAAGGAGGGGGGCCGACTGAGTCAGATGCCGAAGGCGCTCCACAAGGCAGGACCCGAAGGGTCCCGCGACACTCAGAACCGACTCCTAGGGCCGGTTCCTTCGGAAGCCGGGGTGGGGGAGCACCCCCCCCCCACGGCGTGGCCCACCAGGTAACGCGGCCAGCCAGCCGGGATGACCACGACCGGGCTTCCCCTCGGACGGGCCGCCATCAGTCGGGCCTCCCTTGGCTGGGCCCCCCACGGCAGGGCCGCTCTCAGCCGGGCCGCCCCTAGGCCGAGCCGCCACCGGGCCGGGATGCCCTTGCGGGACGGGCCACCACTAGGTCGAGCTGTCATGCGGGACGGGCCACCATCAGGCTGGGCCACTCCATCGGGCTGGGTTGGACCCGCGGATTGGGTTGGATCCGCAGACCGAGTCAGACCCCTGTCCGGACCCGGTTAACCCGAAATAACCTTTCTGTCCCTATCTTGGGATTCAGGTGTCTGACCAACGAATCGTTTGCGGTGATGGAAGTCTTGGAGTGAGATGGTTCTTTTAGAATAATCCACTTAAGGTTTGGACGCAGTTGGGGTACAACCAGGTTGGTTTGAGCCTAAAAACTAATCGGGCCCCTGGAACAGAAATGCTAATAACTCACACACCGGGCGTCCGATTGATGCGCCATCTTTCGCGTTGGGTTTCTTATGATGAGACGAAACTACGGGATACATCAACTCAAGAATTCTTTGTTGTTGATGTATCGATACTTTGCTCAAGGAGCAGACCCTCCCAAAATCAAGTGTGCTGTGTGCGGGAACCCTAGGGATGGCTGCGACTAAGATGACAGGATCCTACGTGGACCTAATACTATTCCAGGATCCTCTATGGGTTCGACAACGATGATACTTTACCAGTATCTTCTGTGGGGTTGACAACGACGATACTGTATCAGGAACCTTTGTGGGATCGATAGTGATGACTTCTGTACTGGGATCCTCCGTGGGTTCGACAGCGTTGATACTGTTCTAGGATCCTATGTGGGTTCGACAGAGGAGTTGATTCAGAGGCTACATCTAATCATCTCTACCCCTCTTCATGGGTTGTAAACCTATGTGAGTTGAGTCTTGTCTTTGAGTTGCTATCATTGAGATGATTGACTTTACTTCCTTCGTGGGCTGGGTTGTGCTTGGGATCGAGAGTTGGAGCTAGACTGTGAATGGTTACTTAGGTATATGTATGGGAATATACCTAAGTAGGGTAGGTTGATACTTCGTGATTGTATATTTCTTCATTGGATTATCCTTAGTGGATTTTTCCAGACCTTCGGGGGTCTTAGGGTCCCCTACTGACTATTGTTATACTCACCCTGCACGGGCTTCGCCCGCACCTTGTTGTGTTCTGTGCATATGATGGTCAGCAGTGATCGAGGCTGAGGGTGATAGACGGTAGGTTTCTCAGAGCTGGACTAGACAAGACGTACCTCATGGAAGATTTTTTCGAGATATGTACATCCCCTTCTAGTAGGATTCCCCGGTGGACGATCCAGGATCTATTTTCCCATTTTTCTAGTACTTGTACTTATTGTTCAGTTGGGCTAGTATACTGGCCCAATTACTTTCATCACATATTTATTTTCTATATTAGTACTTACAGCTCCTACTGCTTGTGTTAATATTTTGTGTGTTACAGGTTTAAAGGAAATTCCTTCCCTTTTATCAGGAATTCGCCTTTGGTGCTAGTCGCCAGCCCCTGGCCTATGGAAGGCGGGCTTGGGGTAGTCACGACACGGGCCCTAAGGACGGGTCGTGACTAATTGGTATCAGAGGAGTCAGTTCTACTTCAGAACTTGGTCTCTGATTCTTTTAACGACAATAGTGTTATGTGTTTTGGGTGTGGTTAATAGTTTGGGGAAACCGGAGTTGGTGCGGCGACAGACGTATCCATACACTAGGACTTTGACTTCTGATTTCCGACTCAGTGCGTGAAAACAATGATTGCTTGTGTGTTTCCTTTGAAAAGTTTTGTTCATGATTACTTTGTGTCAGCTCACCAGGTATATTTTTTTGACCATGGCGCACCTGTTCCTTTTCATGATGGCCCCACGAAGGCAGCCAGCTAGGGTTCTGAGTTTCGTATGAGATGGTAGCCCACCGAGCAACGAGGCTTCGGTGCAGTGCCCCATCACAGCAGAGGTACTAGTGGTACCACTACCCACTGGTCCACCGATACAACCAGATATAGTAGCAGAGAGTGCACGCTGTCTGAGTGAATTGCACGAGTTCCAACGCCAGAGGCCACCCAGGTTCAGGGGAGAGACGAAACCATAGATAACTGAGGATTGGATGGAGGATGTTGTGAGAGTTTTCAGATTGGTAGGGACACCAGCTGACCTCATGGTGATCCTTTCTGCGAGTCTCCTACATGAAGAAGTAGGCAGATTGTGGAGCATAATGCTCCAGGTGCATGATGAGGCATCTTTACTCTGGGTAGACTTCGAGAGTCTCTTTCGGTCAGAGTTTGTTCTAGACACCCTTTGTGCGGTGCAGATATAGGAGTTACTGCATCTACAGCAGGGTAGCATGACAGTAGTTTAGTACTCAGCGAGGTTCACTGACCTCTCGCGGTACTCCACAGATTTGGTATGGGACCCATTCCTCAGGGCCTGGACCTTCGAGCAGGGACTCAGGCATGAGGTCAGGGATTCGATAATCTCCCTCAGCATCTTGACGCAGGCGGGGGTGCTAGAGCGAGCCCTTCTTGTGAAGAGTTTTCTTGATGAGTAGACACAAGCAGCGAGAACCACAACATGGAGACATTTAGAAGAGTCTTCTAAAACCGGTAGTAGACAGATGTCGCATAGGTCCAAGCGGACCAGGCCATCAGGTGGGCGACACCAGGATACAAGTTTGGTTGTGCGGGGCACACGAGACATAGCCAACCATATGAGGAGCAGGCAGTGATATGCATACGACGGGCAGGGTCACATGGCTTGAGACTGCCCGACCCGCCATGTAGATGAACAAAAGATAGTAGAGGGACCTCCCAAGGAGAGGCAGAGGTTCGACCGTGGTGTTCTGCTGGGAGCAGGCAGACATGGAAGAGGAGGTGTCCAAGCAGGAGGTGGTGGACGACGTTTCGAGGCCCTACCACCACCACCACCAGGAGGTCCACCCCGACCACAAGGAGCTGGCAGACTGGGGCGGACTCAGCTCCAGGGAGTCGAGGCCTATGACCACGTTGCACCTGAGATGATTTGAGGTACTATATGTGTCTTATCCACCCTTGCTGTAGTACTTATAGACATAGGTGCGAGTCATTCTTTTATTGCTGCTGACCTCATTTGGAGGTCGGAGATTCTGACAAAGCAGTTGGCTCGATCCTTATGACTAGAGACTCCTATTGGAGTAGACTCGACTATTACACAATGGTGCTGGTAGTGTGAGCATACTCTAGGAGGTGAGAGATTTGGCTGAGATATCCTCGTAGCAACGTCGAGGCCTTACAACGTCATCTTGGGTATGGACTAGTTATCCACAGTTCTTGCTCAGATTGGCTGTATTAGGAAGAAAGTTTGGTGTGTCCGTGAGGATGGGATATGGTTTACCTTCACTGGCGAGAAGGGAGCCTTTGCAGCACATGATTGACATACCCAGAGGAGCGGGCAGCTGATCACACATCAGTTGGATAGCCTCATTCTCGGAGCGGTTGATGTGCGGAGTCCGAGTTTTCCTATTGTGGTTGATCCTTACACGGATGTTTTCCCTGACGATGTTCTAGGACTACCTCCTCATAGAGAGGTGGACTTCTACATTGACCTGTACCCAGTGATGGCACCAATATCTACTCCAACATATCGAATGGCTCCCGCCAAGCTTCGTGAGATGCGGGTACAGCAGGAGGACTTGCAGGGGAAGGGATTTATCCGACCCAATGTTTCACCTTGGGCATCCCCGATTTTGTTCTCCAAGAAGGCGTATGGGAGCTTGCGACTGTGTGTTGATTATCGGCGCCTGAAACAGGTGACTGTGAAGAACAGGTACCCACTTCCAAGGATTGAAGACCTCTTGGATCAGCTCATGGGAGCACGATGGTTCTTGAAAGATAGACCTTAGGTCAGGCTATCACCAGCTCAGAGTTCGAGATGAGGATGTGAAGAAGACGGCCTTCAGGTGTCGGTATGGCCACTACGAGTTCTTGGTTATTCCTTTCAGCGTAACCAACGCTCTAGCAGTGTTCATGAGTCTCATGAAAAGGATCTTCCAGCCTAACCTAGATCACTTTGTCATAGTCTTCATAGAAGACATACTAATCTACTTGACTACTGAGGAGGAGCATGCCTACCATCTGTAGGTAGTACTGGACACACTCCGAGAGCACCAGCTTTATGGTAAGCTCTAGAAGTGATAGTTTTGGATTCGAGAGGTTCACTTCTTGGGACACGTCTTCTCGGAGGCTGGAGTTGCAGTGGATCCAGTGAATATTGAGGCAGTGCTATCTTGGGATCTACCCAGGAGTGTGACAGAGGAATAGAGTTTTCTAGGGCTGGCTAGGTACTATCGGAGATTTGTGCTAGACTTCTCCAGAGTTGCAGCACCGCTTTCAGTATTGACAATGAAGGGGAAACCCTTTGTGTGGTCAGAGAGATTCCAGAAGAGCTTTCAGGAGCTGAGACAGAGGTTGACTAGTGCGCCCATCTTGAGGCTACCGGAGGAGGGCATTGGGTACGTAGTTTACTGCGATGCATCAGGGACTGGACTCGGGTGTGTCCTGATGCAGGAGAGATCAGTGATTGCGTATGGTTCTCGGCAGTTGAGACAACACGAGCAGAACTATGCTACCCATGACCTGGAGTTAGCAGCAGTGGCCTTCAACTTAAAGATATCACGACACTATCTTATGGTAGAATGCTTTACAGTCTACTATGACCACCAGAGTCTCAGGTATATCTTCTCTCAGAAGGACTTGAACCTAAGACAACGACGATGTCTTGAGTTCTTCGAGGACTATGACTTTGAGATAGTCTATACTCCTGGGATAGGGAACGTTGTAGCCATTGCTCTATGTAGGAGATCATGAATTCAGCTTCTATGAGAGGAGACAGAGCAGCTGGCTACGTTGTAGATATCCTTTGCAGATTGAGATGGAGCAGCCCTTCTATAGTCTCTCACAGTCACTCCTCCACTTCTTCAGCGAGTCAGGGAGGCACATCGTGGGGATGTTGACTGTGAGACGCGAGATGCTAAGATATCCACAAGGAAGACACCTGATGGATTTTCTGAAGGTGGGGAGCACATTATTCTCTTTAGAGGACGTACCATGGTACCAGTTTCACTTCAGGAAGAAGTATTGTGGGATTTAAACACTTCTCCTTTATCCGTACATCTAGGTGTGGCGAAGATGTATCAGGACCTCTGACGACAACACTGCTGGCTAGGTATGAAGAAGGATGTAGTAGAGTTTGTCTCACGATGCCTCACTTGTCAGCAAGTGAAGGTAGAGCACCAGGTTCCAACAGGATTAGTTCATCCCTTAGAGGTCGCAGAGTGGAAGTGGGACGAGATATCCATGGATTTCATGACAGGAATTCCACGTACATCCAAAGGACACGACTCTATCTGGGTGATTGTCGACCGACTCACCAAGACGACCCACTTCCTACCAATTAGAGAGAAGGGTTCAGTAGAGATCTTAGGGATCCTCCATGTACAGGAGATTGTATGGCTTCATGGTGTGCCATCGACAATCGTCTCTGATTGAGGTGCTCGTTTCACTTCCCGGCTATGGAAAGAGTTGCAGGAGGATTTCAGGACGTAGCTTCACTTGAGCACCGCCTTCCAAGCTCAGAAGGATGGTCAGACTGAGAGGACCATTAAGACTCTTGAGGACATGCTCTGTGCATGCGTCCTCGACTTTGGTCGTAGCTGGGAGGATCACTTACCCTCAGTAGAGTTCACCTATAACAATAGCTACCACTCCACCATCGGGATGAAACCTTACGAGGAACTGTACGGCCGATCTTGCTGATCACCTCTGTGGTTGACTGATCCAGGGGAGTCATCACTTGTAGGACCATAGATGGTGCGGGCTATGACGAAGAAGGTGTAGATCATCCAGGAGCGGATGAGGACTGCACAGAGCATGCAGAAGTAAAATGCTGATAGGAGATGGAGACCACTGGAGTTCGAGGATGGCGACCACGTCTTTCTATGGGTCTCACCTCAATGAGGTCTACGGAGATTTGGTTGAGGCAGCACATTTTCTCAGCGTTTCATTGGACCTTTCCTGGTCCTCACTAGAGTAGGAGAGGTGGATTACCGCTTGGCTCTTCCACTTCAGCTACATCGGGTGCACGACGTCTTCCAGGTATCTCAGCTGAGGAGATACGTGCACGGCCCGACCCACATCATCGACCATGGGGAGCTGGACATCGATGATGGGGTGACTTTCACGGATGTTCCAGTGTAGACTAAGGATTGACAGGAGCGGGTACTGCGTGGACGGTCGATACCTCTAGTGCACGTTCGTTGGCAGCACGAGAACCTCCAAGAGAGCACATGGGAGCGAAAGTCTCATATGCATGCTTAGTACCCCCATTTTTTCCTATAGTTCAAGTTGTATTTTATGGGGACGCAATGTCCCGAGGTGGGGAGAATGTAAAGACCCTAAAATTATGTGGATTTTTTTAAATACATTGGATTTTTACGAGTCTGTGAAAATGTACGGTGCTTGATTCTGAGGCTCGGTGTGCCCGGAATCAATTTCTGAAGTTTTGTTTTTGGTACGTTCAGTAAACGTACGAGCGGGGATTTTTAACTTTTGAACCGGTGTTCGGAATTGAAATCTGAGAACACCGTTGAAATCACAATGCCAATATTTGCTTAAGGAGACCTTTACCGCAGTTGCGTTTTATCGAGATTGGAAGTTAATTTTTGGGGATTATAAATAAAATTAAATAAAAATATGTGTGGCATATTTTTATTTGAGTGTTGGTTTAAAACACCAAGGGGAGGATAGTGGTGAGGCCCACCAACACATAACCTCCCTTGGGAGGATGTTATAAGGTGGGGCCCACAAGAGCATCAAACCCTCTTAACCCCCCTTTAACCCATGAAACTCCCAATTTATTTTGAAACCATTAACCTTGCCTCTTAATGATGCTAACACACATAAAGAATAATTAATGCCTCAATTAATTAATCTATTTGAAATACTTTGAAATTCTTACCAACAATAAAATAATAGCCAAAGCCTATCATTTTATTTTGTTTGGTTGGAAACTTTCATTCGGGGGTGGAACTTTGAGAGGACTTGGGAGATTCTTGGAGAACGACATCCTTTCCAATGAAGAACGACATCCTCTCTGACGAAGAATGAGGACGACGCTCGAGCTTAGGATCTGCAGCGTGTGATGGGCGCAACGTACGATGACGTCTTTGAATTCTTTTTCCACGACTTCGACAACGTTCATCGAAACGAGGTAGGGGTTTGTTGTGATGAAATTAAATCCTTGTTCATCATCATTTATTATGGTTTGAGGTTGGTCATTTGTTATCACCTAATGAAGAGGGCATGAGCCAAAAAAACCTGGCCCGACGTCCCTCAGTTGGTTCTTGTTTTATTGACAATGGAGGCAGACTGCATGAGAAGCGGGCGGCACAAGGGCCGCCGGACCTCCGGACCACCGGAAGGGAACGACGCCACCATGCCACCCAAAGAAAAGTCGTGGCCAGGTGGGCCTCGGCGGAGCCGGAAGGGCACGGTGCTGTCGCACTGCGCCGGAGAAGAACCACGGCCAGGAGGGCCATGACGGACGGAAGGGGCGTGGCGTCGTCGTGCTGCGTCGCGCCGGAGGTGCGAAACTGTAGCCAGGGCGGTCCGTGGCGAAGGGGTGTGGCACCGTCGCACTGCACTAGAGAGGGACCGCGACCAATGGTCGTGGCGGTCAAAGGAGGGCGGACGGCTGAGCTGGCCTCCAGTGGCACTCCACAAGGCAGGACCCGAAGGGTCCTACGAATCTTCGAACCAATGCCCAGCTTCGATTCCCTCAGAAACTAGGGGGCGTGGCACCCCCGATGTCGTGGCCAGCCGGGCCACGCGGCCAGCCGACCGGGTGCGGGTTGGGCCATGATCGGGCCAAGTCGCTCCATCGGGCCGGGTTGGACCCACAGATCGGGTCAGGCCTACGGACCGAGTCAGACCCCTGTCTGGACCCGTTTAACTAGAAATCACCTTTCTGCCCCTATCTTGGGCTTTGGGTGTCCGACCAATGAATCGTCTATAACGATGGATGGCTTGGAGTGAGACGATTTTTTGACATACTCCACTTGATGTTTGGACGTAGTTGGGGCATGTCCGGGTTGGTTTGAGCCTAAAAACTAACCGGGCCCCTAAAGCGAAAATGCAAATTACTCATAGACCGGGCGTCCAATTGACGCACCGTCTATCGCATTGGGTTCCCTATGATGAGAAGAAACTACGAGATACATCAACTCAAGAATTAGTCATAGTTTCTGTATCGATTCTTTGCTCGAGGAGTGGACCCTCCCGGAATCGAGGGTGTTGTGTGCGGGAACCCTAGGACTGGCTGCGATTGAGATGATAGGATCCTACGTGGACCTACTACTATACTAGGATCCTCTGTGGGTTCGACAGTGATGATACTGTACTCGGATCCTCCGTGGGTTCTACAATGACGATACTGTACAAGGATCCTCCCTGGGTTTGATAGTGAGGACTTTTGTACTGGGATCCTCCGTGGGTTCGACAGCGCTGATACTATTCCAGGATCCTACATGGGTTCGACAGAGGAGATGATTCAGAGGCTACATCTAATCATATATAACCCTCTTCATGAGTTGTATACCTGTGTGAGCTGAGTCTTGTCTTTGAGTTGTTATCATCGAGATGATTGACTTTACTTCCTTCGTGGACTGCGTTGTGCTTGGGCTCGAGAGTTGGAGCCGGACTGTGACTCGTAACTTAGGTATATATATGGGAATATACCTAATTAGGGTTGGTTGATACATAGTGATTGTACCTTTATTATTTGGATTATCCTTAGTAGATTCTGGGAGACGTTCGGGGGTCTCGGGGTCCCCTACTAAGTATTTTTATACTCACCCCTGCATAGGCTTCGCCCGCACCTTATTGTGTTCTATGCAGATGACTGTCAGTAGTGATCGAGGCTGAGGGTGATAGATTAGAGGCTTCTCGTAGCTGGAATAGACGAGACATACCTCAGGGATGAGTTGTTCGAGATCTGTACCTACCATTTAGGTAGGATTCCTCGTTAGATGATCCCGGAGCTGTATTCCCTTTTTGCTTGTACTTGTACATGCTGTTCAGTTGGGCTTGTATACTGGCCCACTTACTTTCAACACATCTTTCTTTTCTATATTAGTACTTTCAACTTCAACTGGTTGTGTTCATATTGTGTGTGTTATAGGTTTAAAGGAAATGCCTTCCGTTTTATCAAGAATTCACCTTTGGTGCTAGTCTCCAGCCCCTGGCCTATGGAAGGCGGGCTTGGGGTAGTAATGACATGGGCCCTGAGGACGGATCATGACATTTATTATTTATATTTGTTATTCGTAAATATAAATATTTTATGAGGTATGTTAAATAGATTATGTTTTATGATTGAAAATTATGATTTCATTGATTTGTATGTATTTATGGGATAATGTTTTCTTTCCTTATTTTATAACACTTAGTGTGTTTGTTATTATCATCCCAGATTTTTGAAATGATCTTAACATGGTATAAGGAAGTTTAAGAGAATGGAATAACTCAAGATGATTTATATCAAGAATAGAATTCTTGTTTTATTTTAAGGAGTTTTATTTTTGTTAATTTTTTTGGATAGATTAGAAGTGTCTACTTTTTAATTTTTGAGACGTAATGTAACAGTTATGGCCTAATTCTTTAAAACTATAAACCTGAAAATATCCTCAATGTCAAATTATCGACTTAACTAAAGATTATGTATTGTTTAAGGCTAGGGCCTTATATTTCTTTTCTTCATTTAGGTCATGGATGCTGTTTATGGGGTATTCCAAAAATAAATTATTCCTTGTATGGATATCCTAATGTTCTCCAAGAGTAATTCATGTTTTGGATTGAAAAGTTATAGTGCGAGTAAATTTTAAAGATATCATAATCTCCATTTTCAACACTCTCTGAATATTGAACAAAATTTTGTATGGTTTTGATAAAAAATTTCTAAACGAAAAACATACTGAAATCAATAAAAATTAACCAAAAGTCTACGAGGGGAATACCTGGAATATATTGCACTTTACAAAAAGGACAGAAATATATTTTGTTGAAATAAATTAAGGGGGAAAGGATAATTATAGAAAAAAATTGAGTTACCATCAGGTATGGGAGAATAACGAAATTAATTAATAACATGGATATGTAATAAAAATCCAATAAAATTAATGGAAATTATTTTTAAAAAATGAATTTAAATGAAATAAATGAATCATCACAGAAGAATAATTTGGTTTCAAACATTTTTTCATTATAAAATAAGGTTTATGTAAAAAAAACTTTATCATATGATATAATATATAAATATTTAAATATAGTAGACATATAAGAGAGAATGTGACACAATATTGTGGTTTGAGTCAAGAAAACCCTTAAGGCTTTAGTAATTTTTGAACTAAATGTAAGTGGAAGTTGGAAATAATATTTTTATAAAAGTACATTTTATTAAATCATTTTTTTATTAATAAATTCATTTTTTATAATGTACACCATAAAAAATTGTGTATTACATTAAAACATGACTCAATGAAGAGAAGTTTAGATGAGAAACCCTTACCTTCATTCCTTGCATATTTAATGACACTATAACCTTTAGTAAAACTTGAATAACCAACATAATATCCTATTTCATTACATTATTAATAAATATTGTCCATTTTTAATACATATTATAATTATTATCTTTTTTATGTAATTTTTTATAGAGTATTATGACCATCGATTGTTTATATCTTTAACTTTTTTCATATGTATAATAATTATTATATTATTTCATATCATATGATATAAATTTATTCATATATATCTCATATATTTTAATTTAATATATTTCTTATAATTTTTTAAAATATTCATATTTCATTCCATATGTTTTTTGGTTACGTTATGTGAAAACAGAATTGATAGTGGCTTATTTAGGTAATTTTAGGTAACAAAAATGTTACTTTAATAATAATTTAAATACATTAAATAATATTTATAAAATAACATATTAAAAAAATATTTTAATATTCAATTATACTAACATTATTTTTCATGTTCCTACAGTCATCCATAATCAATTTTTAAAGCATTGTTCACATAGGTGATTAAACCTACCCAAACAAGAACACAGATTAACTCGAAATGCGAGTATGGTTCATGAGGTGAGATAATATAATTGTAAGAGAATAATAATTATATTTTCATTGTTAATTATTTAGTTTTAATAAAATATATTACTTTATTTACAACTTATCAAAATCTAAATGAAAAAATAAAAACATTTCATCATGGAAGTGGTAATAAGTATGTACACACAAATAGCGTTCACATTTCACAACACGTGAGAGGTGGAAAAGGTATATATAAAATAGAAATTTCAGAATCATAATTATATGGGGTATTTCTTATTTATCGATCATTACTGTCATTAAATACCATCCATGATTGGTGCTAATAAAATACAGACGATAACACTTCATGGACGTGGTTGTCCGCGCAACACACTAACAATGTTTTTTTCTATGTGAATGGGAATAAACAAATAAGGGTTTTAAACTAATATAAAAACATATAATTATATAAATTATAGTTAATTAAAAATATTATTATGGTGAAAATATATCTGTAAGAGTAACATTATGAAGAAAATATTATGGGGGGATACAACTTACATTGGAGACACAATTTTTCTCTAGGTTGTTCCTCTCAAATTGAAGGTCATAGGATATCTATGAGTGACCATGATATTTTATTTTTGGGATAGTGTTATAGGTATATACAATCACAAAGTTTCATTGAGTAATTCTAAATAAATGAGTGCACATGAAATAATGTAAGTGATCCTCCTTTAAAAGAGAAGAAAATGACAATTTTAAAAATACCCTTTGTATTTTAATAACCCAGTGACACTATTCCAAAGAAAATTTCAAAATATTTTCTAGATTATTAATTTAGGGATTTATTTTGTTTTATAAAGGATAATAAATGTGTTTTAAACATGTTTTAAAGATTTTATATTATTTTTACCATTATATATTTACGTTTTTCTATTTTACATATAAACCAGGTAACATGTTTTTAACTTAGTGATTATCATGATTTACTAAAAATGAAACATAAAAAATATATAATTTTTTTGATATTTTTAACTAAATTTAACATATTTTTAGTCATATTGTTTTATAAAAATTATAAAATTATCATTTAAATTAAAACTGAGTTTTTTTTAGTAAAATTGTTTTATTATAAAAATAATATTTTTACCATTATGGATTATAAATCATATTTTTAATCGAATTAATAATGAATTAGTGTTAATATATTTATTAATTTTTTATAAATATTATTAGATTAAATATATCTAATTGATATAAATTCCTTGACATAAATTATATAATAATTTCCAAACATTTGCTTTACCATTATCTTGGTAATTAACATTAATAAAAATAATAAAAATTTTATAATTAAAAATTCATTTGACATTTTAAATAATTTTATAATTACTATCTCAAATATATGAGTAGTTTTTTTAAAATAACATTAAATTTTTTAGTAAATTAATCAAAATGTTTGTGCATGTAAAGCATAAAAACCCGCTTTAAAAAGATTATTTTTTTGAAAATAGATTTATGATTAGATTAGAACTATCAATGTAATTGATTAAAATAATTATAAAAAATTAATTATAATTATAATAGTATGAACTTAACAATTAAATAAATCTAAAAATCCCACTCATCATGTTATAATTAATTAGACAGAATAATTAAATAATAGTTTTCATTAAAATAATCCCTAAAGATTCAAAATGTTGAGTGTGGGTTTATATATTCATAAAATTATTTTTGAATGAATTATTCTATTTTTTAATATATAAATTTTTGTAAAAATGGTTTCAAGAAAATGTAAATGTATTTATATAATAAAATAATCTCATAAAAGTGATGACAATATTTTGTATTTTCACTATTCACCTAAAAAATAGTATTTTAGAAAAATATCAAAAAATATTCCCAATAATTTTATTTAAATAATTAAAAAATTGATTTAAATTATCAATTATAAATTTTATAAATTTTAATTATATATTCTTAAAATAAAATATTTAACAGAAATAAAATTTCTTTTATAGAAAATAAAATTTTCAATAAATATCAATAGTTCACATTCTAAAGCCAATAACTATTAATGGTCAAACATATTAATATTTCTTATAGTAAATTTTATTAATTTTTTTCACTGGGTGTAGAATTTGACACACGTTATATACATGTTAAATGATCCAAAATATCATGTCGTAACATTCTACCCACTTAAAAAAATTTTCCCCTCACATTTTTAATTACAATTTACTAACAGGTGAATCAAATAGATACTTAAGAAAATCAACAAATATTTTCAACTAAGAAATAAAACTAATTATCTTTGGTAAGCATATAAAACTAAGTATCCCCAATATACTTATTTAGAGTTCATAGGGACACACCTTTCAAATATTCATTTCAATGATCATGATTCAATGACATACAAAAATAAAATGGTCATGATAATATCAAAAAGAATTAATGTATTTGAATATGAAATTTTATTCATAAGATTTTATCATGTGAAACCCCAATTTAAACCTATGATACATTCATTTAAACTATTTCATTATTGATTAATCCTATAACTATATTGGTTCATCCTATGTTGCTTTATGTTATCTTATCTTAAACTCCTAGAAGAAACTAGGAAATCAATCATTCTTAGGGTTTAAGAAAGTGAATATGATCAATGAAAGAATATCCCACAATAGTATCTAGTTAGATGTGTAGTCATAGTTCATATCATCATGAATCAGTGTGGTAATCATGTCAATACCAAACAAACCCTTTTCATGGGAATTACCCCTAAGTGAATATGTGCTATAGCTGCATCCATATTCTAGTATACATGCAAGGATGTATTGTTGGGAAAATCACTTTATCTAGACATTAAAAATTATTCAATATATCATCATATACATAGAATTACCTCTAGTGTATTCCCAAATGTTATATAATCCAAATTCCATAGGTAAATAAACTAATATATGAAAAAATAATAATGAAATATCTAAAATAAAAAACCCTTCTCTAATTCTAACAAAAGTGACCCAAGATAAATATAAAATAAATTATACATTAATCTCTTGATATAAATTTTAAAAATCAAATTACTATTTCACATCACAGAGACTAAATTTTAATGTTTTATAGAGATTATATATAAAAATAACATATTTTACAACACTTTCAAACTTTTTTCATTAATTATGATCCTCTGGACTATTCCAAGACATCTCATTAGAAAAAATCATCTCCATAACCTTGGGAATGAAAACATTTTAAATTGGTGAGCTTATATTCTCAGTTTTAGAAAATAAATATCATAATGTATTAGATCATAAACCAGAATGGGAATATTAGAACGATATAAATAACATAATAATATATCAAAACACTATGCATAATATTCAAAAATTATTGAAAGAGAAACATACAATAGTAAGATGATCATTTAGGAACCATAAAATAAATCACTTGGATTAAAATATATATCAATAATCCTAAAATATGTGACCATGACATATACGTGTATATTATTTTATTAATAAGTCATATTAATAAACTAGGATTAACATGATAAAAAATATGAAAAGGTGGTAACATCATAAACATGGTTTGTCATATCCTCATGAACCCATTAACTCACCAACCTCTTCACATATAAATTTATGAGTATATCTTAATGCCTTTATGCTCACCCTTTGTAAACCTAGAGGCCCAATAACTTGTTCGCATGTAAAATTTTGAGTAGAACTCAATATCATCACACTCAAACGTTTTGATTCTAGAAACTTGATACCTATTCACACATGAAATTTTGAGTACAACGTATTTCCATCACACTCACCCATTTTGAATCTAGCGTCTTTCTAACCTTTCCACACATAATTTTTTTAGTCGAGTTTAATGCTATCACAATCAAACTTTGTGAACCTAAGAATATGGAGAAATTTTTGCATGTATAATTATGGGTATATCATAAAAAAATCACATTGAACCTCTATGAACCTAGAGGATTCCTAATCTATTCACACATGAAATTTTAAGGATATATTAACGCCATCACCCTCATCCTTTTTAAAGTAGAGTCTTTCTAACATCCTCACACAACATTTAAATTTATTGATATTTAATCCTATACGTAATTCATTAGATGGATATATAGGTCTCATCCATCTCATAATCCATGTATCTTCCCAACCTTGGAGACACTAAAATGGTTCTCCATGATGATTAGTCACATCACTTTAAATGTACCTCCCCATATGCTAGTGGCTGCCGACTAACAATGAGGGTGTAATGGTAGTACAATGTTTACATTATACCCTCTAGACCAGTAATAAACACATATGAATCATAATAGTTGAAGGTTAATGGAATAGTTATTACCAATAATCAAGAATTAAATTCTTGATATATCCAATAACAAAAAATAGTATTAAATAAAAATGATGAAATGTTGATTCATAAATGAAATAGGCATGCATGGAATGCAATGTACCATGTATACAATATGATACTTGTATAATAAAAAGAAACAAAAACCCATGTTAACACCATGTACATCATGAATATTAGCTCAATACTCTACTATCGTACTCCAAACTAGTTCTAATAATAGTATCTAATGTTGAGCATAGTTCAATTCCGATCTTGAAACATGATGATATCTGTTTGGGTAAAAACGATGGCCCGAACTGGGTGTGATATATACATAGTAGTCCACCACCAATGGTGTCTAATGAAGTCATGCCCGTGAATACAAATTGAATTGGTGTGGAGGTATAATTAACAACATAGTGCAGTATATAATAAATTTAATAAAATCGGGATCATATTCCTGAAAGGACACCTGACCGAGCTTACCTACTTCTACATAATCTAGATTTTCTCTGAATTCAGGTAACCATGTGTACCTATATACTATATACATATAACAATCTATATATATAGAAAGAGACAATACATGTGGTGTAACTCAGGAATCCTTTCATAATTAAAAGAGTTTCATATTTTAAATAAGGTCCACCATACCTAAGGATCAAGTATAATAAGGTACCAGATGCGTGGGATTCATGTATAAAAATGGATTTCATGCCTATAGGTTGTTTATAATATGGGAGGCTATTCCTGAGTATCATGTATAATATGGGACTCTATTCTTGAGAATCATGTACATCAAGTGACACCATTCTCAAGAATCATATATAATGTGGGGATTCATGCCTGAGTATCAGGTGTAATAAAGGATTATATGCCAGAGAATCATGTATAATAAGGGATTACTTGCTTGAGAAACAAGTATTATAAGGGATTTTATTCTTGAAAATCATGTATAATATTGGATTTCATTCAAATGAATAATGTACAATAAGGGACTACACGCCTTAGAATCAAGTATGATAAGTGAATCCATTACCTAGACTCATATATAACAGTGGACTCCATGACCGAGTATCATGTATATGTTGGGACTCCATTCCTAAGAATAATGTATAATAAGGGACGTCATCCCCAACAATCCAATATAACAAGGGAAACCATACCCGAGCATCATGTATATAGCAATCCATCATAAAAATCAAAATCATATAATAGTAAGTCCTAAGGAGGAACTATCTTACCCACTTAACATGTTCCTCTATTATATATATCATTTCACATACAAGTGAACACGTTCATATCAAGGTATTTATCCATATGAAAATTATTCTAATTAGTCTAATTTTCAAAAAATGATTCAACTCATTTAATTATATTTTCCATTTTTTATATTTTTTAATTTAATTATAGATCCCACTACCAATCGGCCTGTAGAACATGCCTAAGGGATGATTTGACACAATATGAAATGATGATTATAAAAATAATAAAACTAAACTCACCTTATGTGGTGGTCCATGATGGGGTTATCAGCCTAAAACCAATTATTAGTGTTTTATAGTGTTCCCAAATGAGGTATTGGTATTGAATTTATGGTATTTTATGTATTATGAGAAAAAAGTGTGATGTTCGGTGTGTGTCACAATGTCAATAATTCAGAATTAGTGAAGCATTAAGAGAAAAGAAATAAGACCACCAACCTAATACACAAGAAGCCTTAATAATCCATTCTTATCATTTTAATCAATATAGAATGAGATAAAATTAAGAAACAATATAAATTCCTAAAAATATTGAATATGAAAAAGTATTAAAATAGAATTTAATATTGAAATATAAAAGAAGAATGAAAGAAGAGTGAATTGTTGTCTTACTGAGGGTTATATAATGCAAACAATGGAGGCAGATTCTAATCATAAACATAATAGGAAAGAAAAATCCTAGGAGTTTTCCAAGGGATAACTCCCGATGAGGGGATTCAATACATGAATGAGTTAAAGAAATGGAGGAAAACCTCTAAAAGGATACAGGGTCAAAATAGTCATTTCCTCTCTTATAATGAGGAACATGGTTTTAGACACAATTAAAAATAGCATTTAACTAGAAATTAAAACATTAAATCAGGAAAAATAAACCTTTGTGGGAAAATATATGTTTACAAGTCACTATAAATTTTTAAAGCATTGAAGAAAAAATTACTTTCAAAAAACATTTTTTGAAGGAAAAGAGGAGACTTATGAAAATAATATTATAAATAGTTCATAATAAAAGGTAATTGAAAATAGATAATGGTTTAAAAAAATGACTAAAAATACTTTTAAAACATTTAGTTTTATGAAAATAAATATTAATGTAAAATTTAAAAATACATAATATATTGAATAAAAGGATTGAAAATACATTAAAACCATAAAGTTACAAATAAACTTTAATAATTGGAACATGAAATAGAAAATAGTGTTTCAATAAAATAATTATGAATTCATTGAAAAAAATTACTTTTAAAAATAATTATTATTGTGAAATTGATGAATACACATTTTCTTCCATTAAACAAGTGGAAATAATTTGAAAACTTTTACATTTAAAATGAATCTTAAATAAGGAGAAGTTGAACATATTAATTCTAGAAAATATATGGAAATACATTTAAAAATATTCCTTTTTAAAAGAATTGTTAATAATGATAACCAGGAAAATACTTAATGTTTATCAAAATATATTTTTTATTCAATTACAAAACCTCTTTATTTTGAAAGGATTTTAATAAATTTGAAGTATCTTTTTTATGAGAACCAACATAATTAGAAAGAAAAGATCTATTATTTAAAATAAATTAATAGTAAAAATGGTAAATGGATATAATAAAAAATATAGTTTCAATTAGATAAATGATATTTCTGGTGTAATGTAAAAATGTATATGGAAGATAAATAAAATACAATAAGAGAAATTATTCTTAACAAAACATGTTTAAAAAAATAATATAATGATAATGGAAGAATAATTTTAAGTGAATCATGATTTACCTATAAAATAAGGTGTATTTAAAATATAAATTCATCATAGGTTCCAATATATAAATATTAAAATATAATAGACAATGAAGTTTGAATATCACCCAAACAAGAGGTTTGAATCACAAATACCCCTTTAAAAATTTGTAATTTATGAATTTAAAGTAATTGGAATCTCTAAAATAATATGGTTATATAAATATCATGTATTAAATAATGGATTATTTCAAGATACATACATTGGGAGTACATATACCATTGAAATTTGAAGTTGGTTCATCCTATTAAAACAAAGAAGAGATGTTGTGATGCTAACCCCACACTTTGTTTCCCTGTTTAGTTGATGAAACTCTCACCTCATGTAAAATGTTCATATCTATCTTAATATCATATTTCATGACCTTAATCATAAATATTTTCCTATTATAATCATTATTAAAATTATCTGTCATGATTATATTTTTTTGTAGTGTATTATGTCCATTGGGTGTTTATAGGATTAAATGTTTTGTACAATTTTAATAATTTTGATATGATCACACATTAATTTATTTCATGATAAATATTTATATACAATA
The DNA here is from genome assembly GCA_963277665.1 of Viscum album. Lineage (NCBI taxonomy): Eukaryota > Viridiplantae > Streptophyta > Magnoliopsida > Santalales > Viscaceae > Viscum > Viscum album. Next base: position 705,344,818 of record OY728167.1, on the reverse strand, counting down.
TAAAGTTAATTATTATATAACATGTATTTATTTAGTATTTTCTTATTTCATTCCATATGTTTTTTGGTTATGCTATGTGAAAACTAAATGGAAAACAACTAGTTTTAATAATTTTAGACAATGAAAAATTAATTTAATAACGAGATAAATAATTAAGACAAATTTCCCAAAATGATATAATAATAATGTTTTGTTTATAATATAATAATTAAATTAGTTTCCATGTTACCCTAGCCAACTATATTCATATTTTAAAGCATTTTTCACGTAGGTGATTAAATCTACCTAAAGTTGAACATCATTTTACTCGATTGGAAAGTGTGGTTAAGAAGGTGACATAAGTTCATTATAATATAATCATAATGGAAATATTTTTATTTTTTCCTGATTTTGAACTTTATTTTAATATTTATTTTTAATATATGAAAATCCAAATGAAAAATTAAACTTGTATCATCATGGATGAGTTAATCTTCATGTATGCACAATTAACGTTCTTGTTTATCAATTATTGGGAGATAGTGAAGGTGGATTTTAAATTTAAATTTAAGAAACAAAATTATACTATTTATATCATATTTATACATTATTACCACAACTATTACCATCCACTAATTGTGCTAAGGAAAAAATGACATCACTTCATGGAGGTGGTAGTCCGAACAACACATTAACGACGTTCTTTTATTTTCTTATTAGGATGGATATAAATAATTAAGGGTTCTATAAATAATATTATAAAATTTATATATTATAATGAAATTGAATTCATTATATTATTGTATTTAAATATTTTTTTAATATTATGTTTAAGAGAAAATCTTACGTAGAGATAACACTAACATTAGAGAATTGATATTTACCTTGGATGATCCCTTTAAATTGAATAGCCTAGGATGCATATAAGTGACCAAGGGATTATGATTTTGTGATAGTAATCTAGGAAGATTAAAATGGAATATTTTTATGGTTGAATTTAAAATATATTTGTGAATTTTAATATGTTTAAGTGGACCCCTTATATAAAATAAGAAATAGAAAAATTAGAAAACATACCATATGTTTTAATAATTCAATAACACTATTTCATGATAAATGGATTAAAAAAATTAAATTACTAATTTTTGGGTGTATTTGGGTCTATAAAGGAACTAAAATATGCTTAAGAATATTTTTTAAACATATTTTAGGGTTTTTACCATTATTTTTTTACATTTTACTTATTTACTTTAAACCATGGTAACTTATTTATAAATCAGCGATTTTATGTGTTATTAGGAATATACCATAACCAATATAGCCATATTCCAGTGATATTTAACTAAATTATACATATATTTAATCCAATTAAAATATATATACAATAAAATTAAATTTTAAATTAAATAGATAATGTTTAAAGAAGATATTTTATTGGAAAAATGAAATTTTGATCATTATGGATTGTTAATATTATTTGTTACATATTATCAAATAAATTATTTTGAATATATTTAATTATTTTTTATAAATAATATTATATTCACTATTTAGTTTATTTAAATTTTATTTATTTGAAATATGTTCCATGATATTAGTAAAATAATAATTATAAAATAATTAATTAAGCCTTAACATACTAGTTAGAATAAATCTAAATTATTTAAATTTTAAAACTAAATCAAATATAAGAATAATTATATGAAAATTACATACTATATATTCTAAAATTAATGTTAACAATAAAATATGTTATGTATAAAAACATTTTTTTAAAAAATTTGTTATTAAGTAAAAACATTATGATTAGGATAGAATTATCAATTATATTTATTTCAATGAATTAAAAACTTTTATATTTATTAAAAAAGTATTGATTTAATATTGAAATAAATCAAAAACTAAATTTCATCATGTTATAATTAAATATTCATGATAGATAAAAAATAGTTTTCTTATAAACACTTCATAATATTAAAAATATTGACTGTGGTTTTGTATATTTAAAAAATTATTTCAAAACAAAATATTCAACATTATATTAAATAAGTTTAGATGAAAAAATAATTAAAAAACAATCAATATTTATATAAATATAATTTCATAAATGTGATGAAATTAAATGGTATTTTCCTTATTCACATAAAAATTATTTATTTTAGGAAAATCTCAAAAATTTATTAAAATATAATTTTATTTTAAGGAATCTGAAAATAAATTTTTATTTATCAAATTAAAGTTATAATTTTTTAATATATATTATTATTATAAAATTTCTAATTGAGATAAATTGGATTAAATTAAAACAAACATTCAATATCAACTCATATTAACTGTTGACCTTTTAATAGAAAAAATTATTAATGGTATATAATAATAGTATTTATTATTGTATAATTAGTAATGTATTATTAATATTTTCTTGTTTTTTATTGCATATATTTTGTAACTGATTTTATATATACATTAAAAGATAATTTTTTTTGTTATAATAAAAATCCATAGATACTTAAGATAATTCTAATAACTTTTAGAATATACAAGAATATCATCGATAAATAAATCCTACTAATGAAAATCTCTAAGAGTATAATGATTTAATTTCTCTAAATATATCATCCTCACTACCTAAGGTAAGACTAGAAAACTCAAAATTTCTATCGAAACAGTCATATCCTATGATTTTAAAACATTTATGTATACATCCTTATTCAGTAATAAGTCATATTGTTTTTAGATACATAACTCTATCAAATTCATTTTATTGTTATTATTTTATCAAAAACTAAGAAAATATTTTAATATAAAAATATTAATATGAAAAAATAAATCTAGAGAAGCCTTCCCCTACATCACCTTCTTTATTTTTTATGTAATATTTTGGGTTTAATATATAAACCGATTTTTTCAATCCTTGGTTATCCATAGCCAATTTTATATTAGATTATCTGACATAATTAGTTAGTGAATTAATCAAATATTTCATAATTGTTCAATAGATAAAATTTGAATTAACCATAGAATATACCCTGAGAGTATCAAACTAAGTGTGCAGTTAGGCCACATTGTCATGCATAGGACGGTGATCGAGTTAATACATAATCATGTATTTCTTGGCTTATTAATCCTATTTGTAAATTTTCCCGAACCATTATCCTCTTATAGTATCTATAAGTGTATGAATTTTCTATTAGAAACCAACAATCTATACATTACTATATTTTTAATATGTTATCCTATATTTAAAGTTAATCCTAATACTTATCCCATGGGTTTTCACAAAATATGGTGATCAATACTCCACTATCAATTTCAGTTCTATAAATAAACAATTTTTTAAATAAACATTGACTAAAAGTGAGATTATCCAAATTAAAATTGAAAAAAATCATTATAAAATCATATTCACCTCCCTTGTAGACATATCATAGGTAACAGTCAACTTACAAACTTATAGAAAGTAGAACATAAGGTGTGATCTAGAAGAATATATATGAGAAAATAACTCATCAATATGTAATCAAGGGTTAGATTACTAACATATGAGAAAAAAATTTAACGGGAAAAGTTATTATTAAAATAGAAGGAAACATGAAATGTTTTTCACAATTCATTATAGAAGAATATTTTATATCAACTGAACAAACATATAACAAGTAAAAATTGTAATGAATCATGAGACATAAAAAATTAGTTAAAGATAATAATCATGGGAAAATATTATAATATAATAGTGTGTCATAGACTTAAATAAAGAAATTATATGTCAAGGCTACACATTATGATATTCATCACATGGAAGTATTATCCTAATATCATGTGTAAGTTATTGGGCTTGGGAAAGTCCCCTTATGTTCCTATAGGTATGGGATGTAATCCCTGTATTCCTTTTTGGGGTAAAACCTATGGTGTACCTATTTGGATTGAGATAAATTCCCTTGGGTACCTTTTTTCTCAACATAAATCCTCTCTTATACAATTATGCTTATAATAAATCCTCCATTGTATCCTTGAGGTCCTGATAAATCCTCTTGTGTACCCTTTTTAATGGGATAAATCCTTTCATGTACCATTCTTTTATGGGATAAATCCTCTCATGTAACCTTCTTCATGGGATAATTCCTCTCATGTACCCTTTATCTTTAGATAAATGTTTCTATGTACCCATTGGATTGCTATAAATCATCCCATGTACCATTTTTCTGGGGTAAAATCCTCTCATTTACCATTTTCTTCTCATTATGAACCCATTGAATGAAAAATGGGTTCTCTATCATTTTTATATGGTATAACCCAAATTAACCTCATGATTATAAATTTTTTATAAAGAACCCTACCCCATTTTCATAGATCTAGTGACTTACTGCATTACATTGGTATAATAAACAAGGAAGTCTCATCTCAAAGGACTAAATAGTTTAGGAGTTTTAGAAGCTAGATTACAAATATAATTTTTACCTTAGAACATTTATATGAAAAACAATATATAAATTCCATTTGAAATATCAATAACTATAATATTATCCCTATAAGACATTCATAATATTCATCTTTTCATCCTGTAGAAAAATAAAACATAGGAAATGGTTGAGCTCAGGTTATTAGTAATGGTAAGAAATAGAATAGAATCTATCATAATCATAAACAATAAGGCATGGTGAATAACTAATAACAGAAGTCATTAAAAAATAATCTTGAGTATAAAATGGAAGAAATAAATGCTAATTAAATAATTCCATAATAATACATAAACATGGTAATTTTATTAGTCAAATAAACACATGGAATATCAATTACATATTTCATAATGATGTAATGCATCATTTAGTACATCATAAACACACCATCAAAGCATCGGCCAAGACATCATACATAATGGGTAAAACCTAGTATAATTTATCTAACGAGACCTACCAATGTATAGATATGATATAGAGAGCCCCACCTATCATGTACTAAGTCCAATTACTTCCTATTATGAATGGTGATAAATAAAAACATCTTATAAATATGAAATATAAATAACTTTCCCCAATCTGTAAACATAATCACTATCCATTATGAGTAGTGTGGTGAATAGTGTCAAGATAGTGCATCCACAGACAAACTGATCATAAACGTTTTCAAAATATGTTGTAAAATAAAAATAATTTATAAACCTCAATAAAATATAAAATTATACATACATATTGAAATAGATGAAAATACTCTAATAAAATATCCAAGGAAGTCTTGACAGGAATACCCATTTTTTACTTTGTTTAGAAGAGTTGTTTTGGAAAATTCATTTGTATTTTCCATAACTGTTTTTATAAAACCATAAATGAAAAAATATATTTTTTCCTTAAAAAATAGTTATTTTAGAAAAATAATGGTGTGTTAAAAAAATATTATGGATGAAAAAAAATGGGTAAGAAATTGAGATGTTCCCTTTAATAGGGTTTTCTTATTTGAAAAGGGAATCTTATAAAATGTTAATTTACAGTAAAAGAAAGATTAAATGATATGGACATATGTGTTTGGAACATATACATAGAATATATAAGTAGTACATCAAAATAAAGAATAATTACATTTGGTTAATGATATTGAAAGAATAACCTGAAGAAAAAATGAAGGTTTAGGTTGAATCTCATACCTTATGTACGAATGTGTTTTGCACTTGACCTCAAAATCCTGGATAATCAAATTAAATCCAATAAATAATTAATTCATAACATTATATATATATATATATATATATTATTCATTATTGTTTTATTATGTTTAATGATGTCTTTATTGATGAGTTATTATATTTAATTTCATCATTCTGGCGCATTCATTTTCTTGGTTCTCATGATCAGTTTTATTGTTTATAAGTAATGGATTTCATGTAAAGTGGGTATAATTCAAAATAATTTGAATTAAATGTTATTAATGGGAATACACAAGTTTAAAAGGTGATATATGTCATTTGATTATTTGGTATGATGATGAATAATTACATAATACATTTATTGATAATCGTTTAGATTATTGCATTGGTTATTGATCATAATGAACTCATTTTGTTTTATCATTTATTATTATGAAAATAAGTTATATCCAGAACATAAAAGTGGTTATAAAAGATATCTTAATATATGTTACAACCACTAAATTTTATTCATGAATAGCCTTGAATATAGTGTAGGAAAATGAAATTGTGTATTCCCTAAAGGTGATGAAACAACACCTCACAGATGATGTTTCCATTTTTAGAATAAAAGGGAGAGGAGAAGGGGATTGATGATTAATTATTCCATTAGCATAATAACATTCTTGTTTATTTATGGTACTGGATTAATCATACTATTTTTATGAGGGTAGGTGAGGATAAAATAATAAAGGAGAAATTGAAATGAAATTAAAAGGAAGAGGAAGAGGATTTTACCTCTTGAATACTCCTCCTTGAGATCCTCTTTAAGGGGATTGGTTTTGGTATTTTATTAATACCAGGAGCTCCAAGATGTGGGGAAAGGTATTTTTAAGAGGATTGGGAAAAATATGACAATAATCAAATGTTGGAAGTTGTGAGGAGAAGGGGTGGCATTTATAGTGTATGAGAGGGGTGTTTTTTTGAATATTTTATTCATTTGATTATTATTATGGATCAAGAATATGAATATATTGATAAATATCATATAATATATTATAATAATGAATTAATGTTTGATATTTTGGTTCTTACATCATATATTACTCAATGAAAAATATATTTTTCTTTTCATGTATTCGTATCATAAATTTTCAAGTTTTACTATTCCAAAAAATATTCAAGTATTTTAGAAAAAACCGAAAATATTCACCTAAAAAAATTTTAGATGGGTAGAATTAAATAATTGAACCCATTTTATGAAAATAATTTCCTAAATATTAGAATTTTAATTTATAATTAAAATCATTTTTTAATCAAAAAATACTGATTTATAATTTATAACTGATTTTATAACACATTCAAAATTACACCAATGCCTTGTAAAATTATCTAAAAACAATAAGACAACAAAATTTTAATTTATGAATACATTTTATAATTATAAATTTTCTTTTAAATCATTTTATTAATTATAAAATTTTAATTAAATATTTTTTACTTATAATAATACCATCATTTAATTAGTATTTTTGAAATATTTATTTACATATAATCTGATATATTTATATCATATTTTAATTTATAGGATTGATAAATTTTATTTAAAAATTCATTACGAGGTTACAATTCTATCGGATGGCATACCATTCATGAAGGAAACGTTACTATTCAAAAGGTCATGTAACTATTCCATTGGTATAGGGCCCTTAATCTATTATTACATTCATTCATCATTTATAATGTCTGAATTGTGTTCTCTACATTGGTTTTTATGATTTATACTATATATCATATTCATAAGAAGGGAAATTTCATTAATATAATTATGTGTCATTACAATCTCCCCCCTATAAAAATTTCATCCTCAAAATTTCTATAATATTACCTCATAAAAATACTTGGGTAGTTCATCATCATAAGTTCCTCAGGATCCCATATAACCTCTTTACCATTATGATTTTTAAAAATTACCGTTACTAGTCAAGATGTCTGATTCCTCAACACATGTTCTTGAGTGCCCAAAATTATGATAGGATATTCATAGTAAGAGAAGTTAGGTTCCAAATTTATTACTTTAGAAGTGATGACATGTTTTGGTCCTGACACGTACATCCTTAACAAAGAGATGTAAAACACATTAGTATATTAGAAAGGATAGGTAGAATCACAAAATGATAAGATGCATCTCTAAATCTATCCATAATTTCAAAAGTACCAATGTACATGGGGATCAATTTCCCTTTCATCGCAAATATTAAACACCCTTTTATGGAGATACTTTCAAGAAAACATGATCTCCCAACTAAAATTACAAAACATTAATTCGATCCATTCCAGTGATATTTTTATTTATTTTATATGCTCTAATATGGGTTTGAATAGTCATTACCATTTTTGTTGTTTCCTCTACAAGCTTTAGACCCAGAAGCTTTCTTTCACTAACTTCATTAAAAAAAGTTGGTGTAAGACATCTATTTCTATACAATGCTTCATATTGTTCAATTTGAATACTCATATGGAAAATATTATTATTAAAGAACCCCACCAAAGGTAAATACTGATACCACATACCTTCACTGTCAATAGAGCATGATTTCAGCATGTCTTCTAATGTTTCGAATGTTCTTTCTGACTACCTATCAGTTTGAGGGCGATAAGAAGTACTCAAATAAAGCTCAGTATCCAAAGATTTCTGAATAATCTAAAAATAATTCGATGAAAATCATAGATAAATATCCGAAAAAATTGTGGGAGGTTCTCCATGAATTCTTGAAAGTTCATTAATATAAATTCGTGTAAGATTACCCAGTGGAAAATCATCCGTTATAGAGAGGAAATGCTCAAATTTGGTAAGTCGATCAACAATTAACCTTGTTACATCATTATTCCATGGCATTTTTGGTAATATAGTGACAAAATACATGGTTATATCATCCCATTTCAATGTATATATAGGAATATGATGTATTAATCCTCTATGATGTTGTCTTTCAACCTTCACCTATTAGCATACTAAACATTTTCATACATAATAGTCAATTTCCTATTTCATATTATCCCACCCGAAATGTTCCATAAAATTACTATATATCATAGTTATACCATGGTTTATTGAGAAATTGGAACAATGGGAATCATTAAATAACTTCATTTTTAGCTTTTGTATAGAGGGAACACAAATCCTCTTACTAAATTTTAGAATTCCATCCTCACACATGATTTCTACCAAATTACCATCATTCACAACATTAATTTTCTTTCGAATATTATCATCAACATATGGGGAACTTTTAACACTTATATAATAAAGTTGGATGGGAAATTTTTTAAAAATTAATGATATTTAACATTCCTTGATAATTCCCATATAAATATTTTCTAGATCCATGTACACAGGGTCCTTTCCGATCCTCATTTTTTTTCAAAACTCAATGATCCTTCCTGCTCAATGCATCTTCATCCTTATTCACTTTCCCAGGGTGGTAGTGTATTGAAAAATCCTAATATTTGAGTAGTTTGATCCATTTACTTTGCCTCATGATGAGTTCTTTCAGTGAGCAAATATATTATAATCTCTTGTGACATGTATATATCTCATATACTTTTTCACATGGAGAGTGTCTCTATATCTTTAGAGAAAATATTAAAACAACTAACTCGAGATCATGAGTTGGATTTTTATGTTCATGAATTTTTAATTTCCTTGAGATATTGGAAATAACTATATCATTCTGCATAAGGACATACCTAATTCCTTTCATTGACACATCACTATAAATCACAAATCCACCATTTTATGATGCTAGAGTCATGATTGGAGAATTCACTAATATCCTCTTCAATTATTCAAAACATTCATCACATTATTATGTCTATATAAACATATCCCCTTTATGTGTAACCATAGGAAATATGTTAGCTAATCTGGAAATGATCTAAACAGAATGATAATAATAACCTTCTAAACCAATAAAACTGCCTACCTCGACTATATTCATTGGTGTAGGACATTCCCAAGCATAGTTTGTCTTCACAGGATCATCTAGGATTCCATACGAAGTGAAAATATGGCCAAGAAATGAAAAAAAATTAAGGCATAATTCACACCTCCTAAACATCTCATATAACATTTTTCTTCAAAGAGTCTCCAGAACAACCCAAAAGTGGTTCTCATGGTCCAAGTACTGTTTGGATTACATCAAAATATCATCAATTAATACCAAAAAAATCATTATATTCCTTGAACAATCTATTCATTAGATCCATGAAAATAAAGGGGGAATTAGTTGGTCAAAATGGAATTAATATAAACTCCTAATGTCCATACCTCTTTTGAAATTCTCTATTTGGAATATCATCCTTCCTCACATGCAATTGATGGTGTCCAGATCAACGGCCAATCTTCAAAAAATATTGATCTTCCTTATGTTGATTAAATAAATCATCAATACATGGAAGGGGATCATTGTCATTATCGTAATATCAATGATTTTTCTATAGTCAATATAGAGCCTCGTGGATCCATCTTTATTCTTAACAATGAGAATAGGGGATCCCCATGGAGAAACACTAGGATAAATGAATCCATTATCACTAAATTTCTCTAGTTATTTATTTATTTCTATTAATTAGAAATATTCCATTATATAAGGAGTATTTGATATAGGTCTCGCCCTAGTAATTAAATCAATTAAGAGCTCAAATTCCCCCTTAGGGGAGGATTTCCTGGTAAATCCTTTCGATATACATCATTATATTCATGAAAAAAAGTACATATAAAATTTGAAGATCCATAGATGATGTGTTCTCTTCCTCCCTAATAATTTAATTTATAAGAGATACTGAAGGTGGATGTAGATAAGAATCAAATGATGAAGTTTCATCTATAATGATAAGGAATTCTATATTTCCCTCACAAATTGTGACTTCCTTCTTCTTACAACAGGATTTTTCACCATATTTTTAAATCCATCCCATACCAAGGATTATATCAAATTCAATCATAGGTATTATGATAATGTCAGTAAATAATGAATTTTTTTGAGTCTTAATGGGGACCTACCAACATATATTTGATGCAATGATACATTCCTTATGAGTTTTGACTAAAGACTCTACTATTAAATCAAATGGTAAATGTATAATTTTCTTGGAAAACTAGGAAGATATAAAATAATTCAATGATCCATAATCATATAAATAATTGGATATGTTTGAAGAAAAAAATAAATTACCGGCCACCATATCGTTAGGAACATCAAACTCAGATGTTGTGACTAGATAAACATTTCTTTTATCCCTTATCCCTCTCGGGGGAATGATTTATTTACACATAATTTTTTTAATAATTTCTCATCTCTTTGAAATTGTTTCATTGAAAATTAGTAGCTTATGTCTTTCCTTTTTAGTCATGTTCTTGTTGTCCTTTTTCTCCACACTTTTAACAAACACCCATACCCTTTAGGCATGTACCAAGGTGTTTATTCCCAAAATTATCATTGGATTGAAATTCAATTATTCCCGACTTACCGATTTCTTTATTTCCTTTTCTAGAGTGTTCATCATCCATATTCATCTCTTTCATTCCTTTTAAGTTAGAAGACATGGGTAATTATTTTCTTGCCTTGATTGAACATGAGACTATATCTTCATATGATTATAAATTTTGGGAGACCAGTGTCCATTAGTGGAATTGTTTTATACCATAGATTAATCGGTCAATAATTCTTCTTGGATTATGTATCTAGTTTATGGTAAGAGTTGTTAACTTATTAAAGTTGGCTTCATAATATGCAATGTTTTTATCTACATTCAATCATATAATCTAGAATTTCCTCTCTATATCTACTCACTGTTCATGTGGAAAATATTTTCCTAGGAAAAATTCTTTCAAAATACATCCATTCTATATTTTTAATTTCTTATTACTCCTTTTTTTGTTAATTAATAAACAACACGGATATTCATATCTTGATAGGTGATAAACTACCCTGAAAACTATCTCCCTTTTGTTACATACCAAAGCATGAAATATCTTCTCTATTATCCATTGTTTTACTACAAATGGGGTTATAGTCACATTAAAATATGGAGGCTATTGTGGCATAAAGTGGTCTAAAATTTATCCTCCACATTGTTGATCAGGATTTTCCAAAATAGCAAGGTTATTGTTCATAACCTGAGTAAGCTATACCAGTATTTTATATGTTGTTTAGCACTAGTCATAACTCATGTACCAATTCCATTATCCAATATTGGAGGGAAATACCAACATGGGATACACGTGTTGATATAGTTTCCATTCCTTCCACTTGGAAATATTTCTAAATAATTTCATACATCAAATTAGGTTATGAATCATAATGTATAATCTCGAACTAGAAAAACACCTAACATAAACTGATATTTTATTTATAGCTAATCTCATAACCATAAACATGGTTTCTTTGGGGACACATTTTTTTTCTAAATAATTAATAATAGTTTGTAAAAAAATTCTGACTTATCCAAAGAATATCCCCTGGTAGTGTCAAACCAGGTGCTCAGTAAGGATCATAATCGTATACTAGGTTACCCTGAGTCAGGGTTGAGATATCTTGTATGAGTTGTTAACCCTAGGTATAACTATACTACAACCACATCCACTTCTATTATCTAGATAAATATGTATTGTTAGGAAGACCCACATAATATCTACCTTACAAAAATTCTTGGATGTTCTTCTATGCTTGTCCTTAATGTATATACTACAGTTATATTCCATAATATATGTTTTCTAAATCTATTTTCCATGTTTTATACTAATCATCCTTTGATACCAACTATAGAGACCCTGACCCCAGTTGTTGAGATCCGGTTCCCTACTTCATTACATTATCATAATAAACTAGGAAATCACATATTGAAGGAATGAATATTTTAATAGTTTTGGAAAAAATATTACAAAAATATTTTTATATTAAACTTTTTGAGTAACAAAATATAGAAATTCATTCTAAAACTCCATAAATCATGGATTATCCCAACAAGTCATTCATAATATACCCATTCACATCAAACAAAAATATAAAATATAAGAAAGGGGTGATATTAGGTTTAAAAAATGAATAGAATACAATTAAAGGTATCATAAGAATTATCAATAAGTAATGGTGAATAAATACTAACACATGTCATTAAAACAAAATCATGTGCTTAAAATGGTAGTAATAAATGATGATTAAATAATTCCATAATAATACATAACTATGGGTATTCTACTAGTGAAATAAAAACATGTAATATCAATTAATAGTTTTATAATTAGGGAACGAATAATTATAGTCATCATAAAAAAACATTCAAGTACCCCTCTAAGACACTAAAAATAATGGATATGACACCAGTATAGTTTGTCTCACGAGACCTACCGATGCATCAAAGGGAACTAGTGGGAACCACACATCACTTATTAAGTCCAACCAATTCATAATAATAATGAGTATAAACATATAAAACATAAAAATATGAAATTTAAATAACATTACCCAATTTTAAAACAAAATCACTTATCATTCAGAGTAGTATGGTTAATAGTATCAAGATAACACATCCACAACCAAACAGATCATAAAACATTTAATAAAATATGGTGGTTGATAAAAATAATAGATAAAACTCAATAAAACATAAAAATCAATATAGGTTTTTATATATAATAAAATACTCCAATGAAATAATAAATCTATTCATGAGTGAAAAACACTTTTTATTGTGAAAAGAAGAGTTATTTTGGAAAATCCATTATAATTTTTCATGATTGTTTGTATAAAACCAATAATTAAAAAATATTTTTTTCCCTAACAAATTAGTTATTTTAGTTAAAATAATTCTTCCTTAAAACATATTATGGATGGTATTCAAAATTTGGTACGAAATTGAGATGTTCTATTTAATGAAGTTTTCTTATTTTAGAGGGTAACTTTGTAAAACATATATTTAACATAAAAAAAAGATAAAAATATTTGGTTATATGTGTTTGGATAATATAGATAGAATATATTATAATTACACAAAAATAAATAAACATTACATTAGGGTAATGACATTAAAAGAATAACCTGAAGGAAAAAAGGAAGGTTTGGGAAGAGTCCCTTACGTTATGATCAAATGTGTTCTACACTTAACCTAGATGTCCTGGAAAATCAAATTAAATACATTAATTAATTAATTTAGAAACATTTATATATGTATTATATTCATTATACATTTACTATGTTAATTTTTTGCCTTATTTATGGTTTATATATTATAATTTCATAGTACTAGCGCATTCGATTTCTTTGTTGTCATGATCCATTCTATTGATTATAAGTAATAGAGTTCATGTAACGTGTGAATAATTCTCTAGAATTTGAATTACATGTTATTAATTGGAATATAGAAGTATAAATTGTTATACATATCATTTGGTTGTATGTTATGAGGATGGATCATTAGATAAGACATTTCGTGATAATCTTTTTGATTATTACGACTATTATTTATCATAACAAACTCATTTTGTTTTATCATTTATTACTATGAAAGTATGTTACATCTTGATCATAAAATGTGTTATAATATAAATTTTACAATCTGTTATAACCATTGGAATGGATTTATGAATATCCTTGAATATGGTGTAGGAAAATGAAAGGTTGTATTCCTTGAAGGTGATAAAACAACACCTCACAGACAACGTTTCCATTTTTATAAAAAAAGGAGAGGAGAAGGGGATTAACTATGGATTATTAAATCAACAAATTAAAATTACAGTATATGTATGGTACTATAGTTATAATTCTATTTTTATGATGGTATTATGTGAGAAAATAATAAAATACAACAACGTGAAATGAAATTAAAAGGAAAAGGGAGAGGATTTTAACTCATGAATATTCCTCCTTGAGAACCTTGTTAAAGGGAATGGTTTTGGTATTTTGTTAAGACCAAGATCACCTAGATGTGGGGGAGGGTATTTGGAATATGATTGGGTAGTAATTTTATAAGATTAAAATCTTGGAAGGTGTGAGGATAATGGGTGGTGAGGGGTGGTATTTATATCAGATGAGAGGGGTGTTTTTTGAATGTTTTATTAATTTGATTATTGTTTTAGATCAGGAATATTAATAGTTTGAGTATTATTATCAAATATATTCAATCAATTATGTAATGTTTTATATTATAGTTATTATATCAATGATTACTCCTAGAATAGTGTATCTATCTTTTAATGGATTTATACCGTAAATTACCGTATTTTACTAATCACTAAAAATTCATGTATTTTAGAAAAATCCAAAAAATTCATAGTAACCATTTTTTGGACATGTAGAATTAAAAAATGGACCTCATTTTATGAAATATTTTTCTATATATGACATATTTAATTTTCAATAAAAAACATTTTTTACTCGAAAAATACATATTCAAAATTTATAAAAGATTTTATAACACATTAAATAATCCACTAAGGTCTCATTAAAATATCCTAAAATAATATGATGAAAAAAATTTAATTTATGAATAAATTGAGTGAAAATAATTTTTATTTTAAATCATTTAATTTATTATAAAATTAAATTATATATTTATAACCTATAAATGTACCAACACTTAATTAGTAATTTTTAAAATATTTATTTATTTATACTGTGATATAATTATATCATATTTTCATTTATAGGATGGATAAATTTTATTTATAAATTATATTGTGAGGTTACTATTCTATTAGATGATTTACTATTTGTTAGGGTCACATTACTATTCCAATGGTCATGTAACTATTCCATTGGTATACGATCCTTAAATTATTGAAATACCTATTATTATTTTCATTCACCATTTATAATGTATTTATTTTGATCTCTATAATGTTTTTTTTGATTAATACTATATATCATATTTATATTAAGGGAATACATCATTAATAGAATTCGTGTTTGTTTCATTGTTGATACCCAAAAATTCAATCATCTGAATTACAATTTTAGGAGATCATTTATTATGTGATTTATAAAATGAATTTTCCTACATAAATTAATCCTTAGTGGTGGAACCATGAAGGAGTTTTTCTAAAATTATTTTATATTTATTGTAGAACTAGAATGTATGGCCACATTGAAAAGAAATTTATGAAAATTTAAAATGATTATTTTTGAAAAGAAAAATAAATATTAGATCTTTGAAAATACAACATTATTATTAAAATTTAGTTGAAGATAAAACATTTCGTTTTTAAATGATAGAAAAAAGTTTTAATATTCTGAAATTCCTTTGCTGTAAAAAAACATTATGAAAATTGGTAATAAAACATCAAGGAAAAAATAGGATAAAGAATATATATTTCATGTGAGTAAATACATATTTGTTTTTCAAAATAAGAAGTGAATACATTTTAGAAATAAAGATCATGGAAATGGATAAAAAATAATCTTTCAATGGGGTAATATTTTTTTTTAGAAACATTTCACTTTATGAGAAAGAAATTTAGTGAGAAAGAATATTTGAGTTATAAACATCATTTTAACCAGAGAGAAAAGATTAAATATCTTATAGAATAATAAATTAATGAATGTATGAAACTTATAAGATTGATACTCGAGTAAGAACATTTAAATAAATGAAACAATATTGGAGTTAACCAAATCACATACGGATACCATAATTCATGAAGCAAGTGACCTTTATAAGGGGTTTATTTGGAATAAATGTAATTCCACATAAACAACTACATATTATAAAATCAAAGAGTAGAATGAACCCAACTTATGTGATATAAGTTTATGAAAACCCATCAATAATAAATGAATGAAAATGGATATTATAAAATGAACATATGTTAATGGTAACATATCAATAAGAGGAATAAAATTAAATTCAAATTAAAATATCAAAAATGAAAAAATATTTATTTTACTTGAATGTAATTTGGCAGATAATACACCAATTGAGACAAATAATTTTCTCTATTATCAAGTATTTCTCATGGATTTTTAAATATTATAAAGAATCCATTTCCTTAATTATTTACTTCCCCTAATGTTCTTGAATATCTTATATAAACAAAATTAAAAAATATTAATAAACTATTTCAAAACCTTATTAGTATCAATAAAATTAATTTATCATTATTCTCTATATGTATAAAAGTTAGTTATTATGTATTTTAAATAGCGTGTATATATAATCATAATGGTTATGAAATATTATCATAATAAAATTTTTGTACTTCATTATTCTCCCAAATTACATCTTAAACATATCATTTAATTTAATTATATTGATAAATTATTTTTGTTTATGAATATATTGTTTCATTTATTTAGTTCTTTAGTAATTTTTCTTGAAAATTGAATTTGGGTGATATTATTTTGGTAATTTTAGTTATAGAATATATTATATTAATAATAAATTAAATACATAATATAAACATTTAATATTAAAAAAAATTATTATAGACAAATATCAATAACAAATTTATGTTCCCATACTCATCCATGAAGGATATTTGTAGAATTTTTCAACTAGGGGGTTAGATTACATGAACATGAACATGCCATAATTAATGAATGATTAATGTTAGGAAATTGTATTATTTTGGTATAATGTTATTTTAATATAAGAATAATGATAATATTTATATATTTTAATGTTTTTGAATAATATTTTATGTTTTCTAATGATAAATGAAAATAAAAAATAAAAAAATGTTATTTCATGTGGGTGGTAGTGTATACAACGCGTGATTGATGTTATTTTGTAATTATAAGTGGTTGGGAATGAATAGATAAGTGTTTTTACAATAATATAATTAAAAATCAGTTTTATAATGAAAATTAGGTCATTCTATTAAATTGGTTAGGGTACTTTTGGAAGATAATGATTCAGAATATATGGATAAAGGTTAAGTAATACTCACTTTGCGACCTAGAACGTTCTCTTGAATGTCCCCCAGTAAGTGAAGGAAACATGATATATAATTTATAATAGAGTCTTATTTACATGATATAGGATTATATAATGATTGATATTGTATGGTTTTATTAATAAATTAGTATGAATTCTTTTTTCATGAAGGGGTGTAAGTTTCCCCTTTTATATGTGAAGAAACAAACACTTTTGTGGACACATGTTATTTTTTAATAAAGGAGTGACAATATTAAATGTCAAAAGGATCCAAAAGTGATAAATAATTGATTTTTTTTGTGATTTTTGGTCAATAAATACTCTTCTAATCATTTTTACAATTTTAAACAATTTAAATTCTTTTTACCACTTTATTTTTACATATTACCATATTTGATTTTACCTTGGAATCTAGCTTTTTACATAATAGATTATATATAATTAAAAATATAAGGAAACCATTATAATTAGTTTTTGATTTTTTTTAAAAATCTTTAGGATCCATATATTTTAATTCAATATATATTTAAGAGAAAATTAACATTTAAATTTAAACTTTTTAAAAATATAGTTGTTCTGTAGAAAAAAATGTTTTTTATGTTTAAGTGTTCATAATCTCATTTTTTATTGATTAGAAATTGAATGGGTGTCAATTTGATTATATAAAGGATTAATTACTATTTTTTTAACACCCTAATATTCTAGAATATAATTTCTCTTTATTAATTTCTTTTCTTAAATAGTAAGCTTTACAAGAAACACCAAACATAAACAAACTGCAATTGAAATATTATAGTATATATGACCTAGCTATTTGATCAGAATATATGAGTAGGGAAAAGATATTATGAAATATAAGTATATTGGGTTTTCTATAATATAAAATTTTAATTATTTATTTTAATTAAAGAATCATAATTATTTAGTAAAATTAGTTACTGATTAAAAAACATACTTTTATACTCATTATGTATTTTTATCTAAAAAAATGTAATGGTCACATACGAAAAATGGTTTTATTTTAATATATTAATAATTTATATAAATAAATGGAAATAAATTCCTATAAATAATAATAAATAATTATCAATTGATATAATTTCATTTGAAGGAAATAAATACATATTTTTTTATAAAACTATTTTAATGTACACAATGTCTATTTATCCTAAGAAACCAAATAAATCCCTATTTAGGAATGATTTTAAAATAAATTTTATATTATATACTCAATAATATAATTTAATTATTATATAATGGTTTTAATTAAAAAATTAATAATAATAAATTTATATTTATGCACAAAAATTTATTTTCTAAAAAAATGATTTTGCATTGATTTTCATGAATTTATATTAAAATTTATTTCCTCCACTTATAGAAATTTAAATTTGAAAAATTAATTTCATATCATGAATTCTGAGGTTTTATGTTGGTAAATAGGTCCCTTTTATTTTTTTTTCATTTTGAATTGTAACCATGGTAAAATTGGTAACCTTAGTAAGGGTAAAAAGGAAAAACAATTTGAAAAAATGGGCCAAATGTTTAATATAACATTAACAATTCTCTTAATCTTATTAGATGAGTTTTTTAACCAAATATATGTTTAGGGGGTAAATTAAATTATTTTAAAACACTGTTTTGTTTCACGAACCTGGAAGGGATTCCATCCAACCCAACACCCAACCTAGCTTGTGGCATTGATCAAAGGGCGTTCCCGATCCCCAAGGGAAAGTAACTAGTCACTAGGCATTAAGAAACACCTTTGGGAATGGTTTATCCTAAGAAAAATTACCACCGAAAACCACATGATTCAAATCACACGAATAGGAAACCAAAACAAATGAGATCAAAATAGAACTAGAAGCATGGTTACACATTTAGCATATAAATGTAAAAACCTACAATGGATGGGGACCAACTAAACCTAGAATACACCATGAATTATTTTTGTCAACATCCCAGGCCACCACCACTAACACTTGTACAAGAGGAACTGATAGCACATGGAACCACCATCACCACCATGTAATGGATTTCCTTTAACTGGGTCAAACATAACAAGGTCTACATACACCCGAGCATTTATGTATAGTGTGAGACACAATTCCATGTATGATACCATAAATATATTCCATTCAATGACATTAAATTAAAAAGTAACATTTTAGTTTTTAGGAATAATAAATATGTCATTTTAATTCTAAAAAATGAGTTTCATTGGAGGAGGAAACAAAAGTAAAGGTATTTTGGAATTAAATTCACAAAAAACCACCATTAAAATCTATAAGTATCTTGGGTTACTAGGTTTTTATATCCTTGTACTCTTGGTGATCAATACGGGATACATCAGTATATCTCATTATCTAGACAACCAATCCCAATAACATAGATTATTTATTTTTGTTACATCAATCGTAATAGGGGGATCGAGCTCCGACTCTACTGAATTGTCTAGTGTACTGTACATAGTCTTCCCATACGTACTAGGGATTTTTGGGAATAATCTAATTCTCAACATTATAAAAAATCAATTTTCATAATGTCACATATGAACACATGAAGCAAAACTTATCAAGTAACATTTCACAAGAGTTAATTCATCATTCAACCATTAACTCACATAAAAACCATTGGAAAACACTTTTAGTAGCACACACACATTTTAGAAAACCCATATTTAAAGAAATAAATCATAATAAAATCACCAATTAATTTCAAATCATGAAGACACAGCCCACTTTCTTGATCACTCCCCAAAACTGGATGAAAACCACCAACACACCAAGTAGATACCATATAAATGGATGAATACATCAAATCCATCAATATTTAACCCAAATAAACAATATATAAATCCCTCTATGTCAACCAATCCATTGGAGAAGAGGAAACCCAAATTATTAGAAATTCAAGACCATGATGAAGGAAAAAATAAAGAAATTGGGAACTTACTTGATGATTTGTTGAATAATCTGCATCGAAACTTCCAAATATTGAAGCCCAATAGAGGGGTTAATAAGACAGAGGCATTCCTGAGGCTGGATCATCAAATCATATAGGGAAATGGGTGATTTGGTGTAAAAATCTGGGAGGGGGATAATCAAATTTCAATATGTTTAATGTTCTGGAAGGCAACATGGTTTGGTCACACGACCTGTCATATCGTGCGCCAATCATGTGGGCCCTCCATCCAAGAAGAAAAAAAGCAGCATAGTTTGAATGAGGTGGGTGAAAACCCATGATATTTTTCATTCAAACATGATAGCTACACTTTCTTACCCACACGGATAACCTAGAGAGGGTCTTACACCTATAAACATGACTGTGTAGCTTGGACAGTTCCATTATATATCCCACACAGTTTTTACTAGGATGAAGCAAGGATTCAACAAATATTTCATAGCCTATATTCCACCTTCTCTCATCCCAAAACAAAAACATTCCAGGAAACTATTTGGTATGAAATGGAATAAATTCACAAAAAAAAACTAAAATAGAACTCCCTCAAAAGAACAACACTGATGTTTCAATTCTTCCCACCCTGAAAAGTTTTCACCCTCATATATTCAAACAATAATCTGATCAGAGAATAAATGTGGATACTCTGGCTCCAACTATGATTTTCTTTCCCATGTCTTGTTCCCATCATTTCTTTGTTACCAAATATCCCCAAAAAATGGTATGTAATTCACTCGATACAGTTTCATTAAAGAATCCTCTTCCTAAACTAGCTTCTCAAACATATATATTCTAGATCCAAGTACTCCTAATTCAACCCATGGGATGAATCCAGATCATACATCTTCAACCGCGAGATAAGGAAAATGTCATGGATCGACATAAAATTGGGTTGAAAATAAAATTATTATTCCCCCATACCAATTATATTAGTAATATACCAATGTATTACATACCCACATATCACATTCCCTTTTATACCTAGGTGATGGTGACCCAAGCTAGGTGCCACCTTCAAAAACATCGGACACACACTAGGAAATATAAATATCGGAACCACTAGTCATATTTGGATTCATGGTGGCTCTGTGCTATCATCAACCACTACCTAATAAAACTAAATTTTATAGGGGTGTCTAGCACAAGACAAAGTATCAACAAATTAGTCTCACTACCCTTTGTCTTGCACAAAGATGACTAAAAGGACCGACCAAAAATCACTCAATGAACCCATTTTAATTAAGTATTAGTATCTCTTATTATATGATAACTTAACCAATATAAAATGGCTATACCATGATCCTATGAAATTAGACATTCATTCACCAATAATTTCTTAAAAAAATTGGTTCACCCTCTTCATCTGAAACTGCATTTGAGGATGATATGTCCTACTATGTCTAACATATGACCCCATTTTATTGTAATGTATTTTGGAGGACTGAAAGGTAATATGAGTTTATGTATCTGAAATAATAGCTTGTCGCACACCGTGAATCCTCCCAGCCTCTTGAATATACAACCAACCAAACTCACCCACCTTGGTTGAGTCCTTAATCTGGATAAAATGGGATGATTTTGTTAGACTATCAATCACTACCAAAATAAGATTCCATCCCCAAGGTGTTTGATAAAATCTAACGATGATGTCCACGGAAACCTCATCCCACTTATATGTATGAATTGTGAGTTATAAAAGAAAACTCGAGTGCCTCTCGTTATCATCTTTAACCTTCTTTCATGTATAACACCTGGATACAAAGTCATCTATATCACACATCATAACCAACAACCAGAACCAACTACTCATGTCGTAAAACATATTGGCGGCTTTAAGATGAATGGAATGCCAATAATAATGGTTATTTTCCATAAACAAATTTCTCAATTAAAAAAACCACAAAATGACCCATGAAATAGAAAATTTACATAGGTGAAAATGACTATCCCGTTGGTATCACCCCACTAATTAGAATCTTCCTGGAGTAGTGAAATAGCTCATCACTAGGTTTTTTATCAATATAAGTTCCAAAATATATGCAATCAACTAAATTAAAGAAAAAAATAACATAAAAAATGCTTATTGGATTCCAGGTGCGTTTGGGAAAAAAGCCCGACCAAAGTCCACTCATCACGGTTCTATTTCGAGGCTCGTATGGGAATCACCCTTTTTAAGGAGCCTTCCACCTCATAACATTTTCTCGGATTGTAGACTATATATAAGTCAAAAACATGAAGGTACATAACCCACTATAAATGAATCATATTTATATTTTTATGAGGGAAATTATAGGCCAATAAATTATACACTGAGTAAACTACAAACTTCTCCCAGAATATATAGTGACACCACATCCATATGGTTTGAATCACCTCCGCTAATTATAGGGCATGGTTTAGATAATTCCTTTTGTGTGATATATATTGGTGAGATCCATGTACCACCACCTATTCATCCTATATAAGAACACACCTATGACCGATACCAAAAGCATCCCAATAAAAAAAATAAACCTTTCAAGATTTTGTAATTATCAAAACAGGTGTAGTGATCAATCGCTGCTTGAGCACCTCAGAAAATTAATAACACTCAAGAATCCTTAAAAAACATTACCATTTCTAGGTAATCATAATCATGGGTGAAGTGAGTCCGGGAAAATCCCTAAAAAATCACATGTAATACCATTCTAGGACCATAAAGATATTTATCTCAAATTCATTCCTCAACTTCTCCCATGAAATAACTACTTCGATTTTCTAAAAATTTACTAAAACTCCCTGACCAGATATCCTATGACTGATAAACATAAATTCTTGGATCCATAATGTACACATGCATAATATATCATAGAGATGGTGATCTCAAAGAGTTTCCAAAAGAATTCATAGGGTATTCCCATTCTCTTCCTTTTTCCCATAGTAGTCTAGTATGTCACCCTAAAATACCACTAAAAATGAGTCAAGGAACTGATGGAACACCCAGTTCATAAGATCCATGAAAACATTTGGAGCATTCAGCCTCAGAAATCGAATGACTAGATAATCCTTCTTTGGAAGAATATTTTGTTAATTTATTCCTCTCTAATCCTAAAATGGTGGTACCTAGAATGAAATCCTATTATTGAAAACAAAAATTTCCCCTTGATCTAATTGAAAGGTCATTAATTTTGAGAAATGGATATTTATTCTTAATGTTTACCTAGTTCATCATTGGGTAATTGATACACAACTGGAGGGACCCATCCACCTTCTTAGAAAATTACATTAGGGTAGACCAATGTGAGATGTTCAGGAATAACATTCTTTTGGGTTTATAATCATTTAGTTGTATCATTAATTTCCTCAACTATGTGCATGTAATATGATATTAAGGAGGATATATTGGTTGTGTCCCTACCACCAATTCAATGGTAAACTCCACATCCCACTCTATTGGTAAGCTTGATAAATCATCTATAAATACATCTATAAACTCATCCACCACAAGAGGGAATCCATTCTAGAAACCCTTAACATCATCCTCCAACATAAGAGAAACGTCCTAGGAAATAAGGCTTCCCAACCATGGAAGTGGAGGTCCATCCTGCCCCGATCAAGGATCCCATTCACCTTGAATGAACTTGGCACTCCCATCAGGTGCCACAATACTTACCCATTGACGGTAACAATCAATGTGATCCTTGGAATGCACCACCAAATCCATACCTCGGATTACATCGAGGATATCTATTTATGGAATCATGAAATCCCCTTCCACCTTAACAAATGATAGTGTGAGAGAAGAATAAGTAGATCTGAAACCCTATAACTTATTCATTCCTTATGATGTAACCAACACAATGGAATATGACATGAGTTCAATTAGTAATTTCTAAAGTTCCAAATGTAAGGAATAAATAAAGGAATTAGAAGAACCCATTCCAAATAGAATGATGGTTATGGATGATGCAATAAAAAAGTACCTTAAATAGTCATAGGTCCTACATCAAACTCCCTATGATCCCACTCAATAACATGAAGGTGTCTCATTTATACTGATGCCTATCGAAAACTACTAATCGGTGGATCTTTTTTATACTGAATCTATTAATATGAATAACCTTTATTTCGTATCAGCCAATAGTCAGAGAACCCATTGAACTTGATGCCCCATACTGAGCTTAAAACTCTAGCACCACTCATTGTTAGTAGACTACTCTTATAGAATCTCTACAAGTGACCCAAGAACCCAAAATTATGGAAGGGTCTAGGTGGAACTGAACACAGTGACTAAAAATTCAACTACATCCCACATTGGTAGAACACACCTCATCCACCAGCAGTGGATGCATACAATGGCCGATAGGATTAGTAACCCAAACTACCACCTCCCATCATAATCCTCTCACAACGCTTACTTTTCATTTTATTCATTCCATAACATCCTTGTTCAAAAGGTATGGTTATCCCAAAGAGGCCCAATGTACCTAAATAGTCAATTTACACCATCATATCGTGATCAACTACCTCAATATATGTATTCACCCTGAACAAGAAGTCCTATAATTCAAATCTAAACAAAAACCCAATTCAAAAAGTCAACCCCTTAACTTATCATTAAAAATCAACATAGGTGTAAAATAGAATATATCTTCAAAATGGATGGAATACTTCACCATGGTTTTATCCATAAGATGGAGATCAAGAAAACACTCCATACTTTTCTAGAACCGTGGTCTTAGAAAAAACAACTCATTGATGAAAACATTGAAGATCATCTAACACATTTGATCCTGCTTTTCGACATGAACCACTAAGTCCAACTACCTTCGATTGAGAAATTATAACAAGAATGAAGCTAACTTAACATTAACCACTTAACGAGTCTTATTAAACCTTAAGATCCACTCAAAATTTAAATTAACTCCATAAAATCCTATAGATTCTAACTTCCCATGAAGGAAGGAGGTTTTTTTAAAAACTTCTATGTTTTTTTCATTCCTGGACATGGTTCAGCTTCCTTAGCTTGTATAGGAAAAAAGTGCCCAAGCTGATCTAATGATCAGACTACCTGACCAACTACATCTAATTTTCTCTAAATAACTTGTGAGGGAGAACTCTCTACAGCCTATTCTCGAGGATTCACGAGAAGTATTCATTGAGTTGTGACGTTACATCATCCAGAAAACAAAAATAACCATCGATACACCAATCATAAGTGTTACAAAATAGAATATTGTTCAATCATCCACATAATCCAAATAAAAGACATAAAAAACACAAACAACAAGTGAAACCACTACACCCCCAACTCATTTTCCATGCACAGTCTCCAGCTTGTGCAACAGACCTATCTGAGGAGTTTTACCAAATCTTGAACATCCCATGAAGACCAAAGGCCTGTCAGGAGGTGAGTTTTAAAAACAATAAACTCACAACCAAACCCCCATGCCCCAATATTCTTAGCTCCTTTCTTTACAAAATCATCCCAAGTAGCATGACCCAACGAAATTGGATACTTCTTATGAAACCAATTTTTCATGAACCAAGAAGTGCATAAATCTATATTAACACCCAAACTGACCCATGGAAAGGCCTAAAGAGAATTTCCAATCCCCAAAATCTTGAAACTAGCTCCTAATAATTAATAGAATCCTTTTGGAGTGGTTATACAATGATAAAAAAAACCACCAAACCACAAGAATTATATCACATCAACAAGAAACCATAAAAATGGGATAAAATAGAAAATACACTCAATCCCCAATGTATCTAAGGTTAGTGAGGTCATAGGATCCTTGTAATCTCGGTTACCCATACATAACACATTGGTTCATCTCCTTCTTGATTTGACCAATCCAGATCACATAGTTTAATAAGAGTTGTCACATCAATTGAGATTAGTGGACCAGGCCTCAGACCTGACGAAAAACCTAGAATTATAGACCTATTTTTATCTCCAGGGTACCCAGGTTCCCATTTTCTTAATTAAATTTATAATTTTATGAAGAAAGCCTTTTTCAAAAAATCAAAAATCAAAACAATAATAAACACTTATCATGCAGAATTTCACAAGAGGGAATTCAACATTAAACATTAAACTCACACCAAAACCCTTGGGAAAAACATTCCAAAACCCTCAATCATTTTATAAAAACCATTTGGAAAGAAAATCAAGCATAACAAAACCACCAATTAATTTCAAGGAATGAAATTGCCTAACTATTTCATGATCAGTCCCTAAAACCATATGAAAACCAACGACTGACCACGGTAAGTCCTTATAAACAAAATAGCATACAAAATACACCAAGATTTGACCCAAAAAAATTTAACTCACTCTATATAGAATAGACCACTAGTTAAGAGAAAACCCAAATTGGAGGGAAAAAGTGACTAAGAAGATGGATGAAATGAATAAAGGAGGAACTTACATGATGATTTCTGGAATTAATCACACCTAAGAACCCAATGATTAATTCCTGATAGGTAGAAGAAATAGAGGGAGTTATTCCTAGGGTGTAGGTAAAATGGGAGAAGTATATGAGTGTTTGGGAGTTAAAAATGGGAGGAGAACACTAAAATATGAATGTTTTTAAGGGTCTGGTGAGACGCCCTATTTGGATGCATGGTCTGCCATACCAGCTTCCAACTTTGTGGTGCCTTTATCTAAGTGGGAAAAAGATGCACGGTTCCCCATGGGAGGTCTCACACCCGTACACTAGGTCATGTGGCATGGATCATGTTACTATCTTTTATGAATAGTTATCTAAGACTGGGATGCATGCTCGTGCACATAACCATGAGGCTTGGATAGTGTCACAGTCCGTCCCACATGATTTTCACTATGATGGCTCATGGTTTCTAATAATAATGTGCAGAACACATGCCTCTTTCTATATATCCTGAAACCCACCATTTTTTGAAAACATATTGGGTAATCCACAAAACAATGGCGGGAAAAAAATTTTAATAGTGAATATTCCTTAAAATAACACAACATATGAGACATTTTGAATTTGGGAACTCATTCACGACTTTTATGATCCAAAATTATATTTTATTCCATTTCAAAACTATTTTTGGGTCTTTTGATTAAACGTTCTATTTTAAAGGATACATTAGTTTTTGGATTTAACCAAAATTTCAAAAAAACATACTGTCATTATGATTTAACGAAAAATATTCTTTTAATTAAACTACTTACTTTATTTCACATTGAAATGATTTTTATGCTTAAATTGGGTATCATCTTAACAATTTTATTGATTCATTTTATGTTCTTATATATAAATTTAATTTTACCACTGATAAATTTTGAATCATATAAAATGGATTAAAAATTTTGAAACAACATCTAAAATTTTGAATAGAAGTTTACATTTATTTTAATTCATAAAATTATTTTTTCATGGTAAAAAATTTATGTTATCAAAGTTAAAGATAATTTTGATTAATGGAGGCTTAACAAGGAGATACCACTTAATATGTCTCCAGCACTTTTATAAATGGGATTTCATGAGCTTATTTTGATTGTATCACTTATTATCATTGCATTTTTGGTGACTTGGTTAATCTTGACCATGGATAAGACATCATATAAATTAAAAATTAGAGTAATTAAAAGAGTGTCACTTCCCTCCCTTATAAAAGGTCCCCACTTCATTTGTCTTCTCTGCACCTCTTGGGCCACTTATATTTACCAATACTTACTGAATGTTCTTAAAATTATCATTCCTCATATACTAGATCTTATTTTATTCTCCTAAGACTGTCTTAAGAATGCTTACGGTGTAACCAAAATGTGTCCTCTCAAAAAAGTAGTACTTGTATTACCCCACTCCTTATAATATTATTTCTTATTATACAAACTTTATTTTATCAACACTAAATCAATTACTCTAGTATCATAAATATACTTAAATTTTATTATGATTATGCACTAACCCTTTTTCACCTCCTTTCATTCAAATAGGAAATGAATGTTTTTCTAATGTGTCCGTGTGGACTACCACCTTTACAAAGAAATGTGATTCATTTTACATCACCTCCAATCATGGATAGTAATAATGATGGATTTACTAAATATATATGATATTTAGGATTTATTAGTTATTCAATAATGATAAAATATTATCAAATTTATTTCCATTTCTTATTATTAGAAAATTGGTGAATAGTTTATGTGTACATACAGACTACCATATCCATGAGCAATGTATTTCATTTTCAATATCCAACTTATTAGAAAATTATAAAATTTTATATTATGAATATATATGATACTTTTTAAAGGAATAATATTTTTTCAATGAAATATTATTATTATAAAATATAATTTTTTATTCATTTTGTCTTCATGACACACTACTGTTTAGGTTGGTTTCACCACCGACCAGAGTGATGTTCTTATGTTTATGATATGAATGATTTATGAATGTTGAATACTGATGATATAATGTTATAATTTAAGGTGTATGGAATGATTTCCATTTTTTAAAATATTAATCAATGATCAAATTGAAAGGACTATAACTTCCGTATAGAAATACATATGAAAAATGAAACAGTTACCACCCAGAATAATCATTTATGTAAATAAATACTAATGAATTGTTGATAATATTTCATAAGTAATCTGCTAATAGTTTTATATGAATGAATACTATGATTTAGTATAATCATACTAATTATAAATTTATTATATTGGTGTCTAGAGCACTTATGAAGCATCTCAGACCAGATATAATGGATTCTTTTCCTACTATTGTTTTTGTGGGACATATACATATTCACCACTTGATTCATTACTATGGTGTGTACACAACCCATTAGATATTATTACCATTAATATATTTATATTAATTTTATGAATTGTTTCATTTTATTTTATTTATTTAGTGGGGTATATGATTCAAATTTTACAAAATCAGTATGTGATTCATGTTTGAAACTAATTTAATCAAGATTTATATTCTTAAATTTTCATTGAGGGAGATCATATTATCAATATCTATTAATAAACATTGATTTTCATAGACTCTTTTTATTTCCAAAATTTTCAGTTCTTAGTGTCATTTCCCTCATTTGGAACTCAAAATGGTCTAGAAAATATTTTTATGAAAATACAACAATTGTTATCTCTTCCAACATGGTCCTTTTCTCTTCTATATCCTTGTTACTTAAAAAATAAACAATTTTTTTTAAATATCCAATGATTCATTATTTTCAATTTTACTCCTATATAGATTTAAATAAAATTGTTTAGAAATAATATTTTTTCTAAATGAGGTACTTCTTACTGATGGTGTGAGAATAAATGTTTTTACAATGCTTGAATAATGAATGGAATTTCCCACTTTATTGATTGCTTAGTGTTTTTAAGCATCCTTTACATGTTTCTATGGTTATTTTCAAATAAAATTATTTCCATTATATTTTGGTTGTTTTTAGATTCTAAATACTATATATTAAAATTAAAAGTTTATTTTCCTAAAGAAATATTCCTCTGACCGTTTAAAGGAATTTTTTATCCCTGATAACATCATGTGATGTTAAAAATACATCATAGGGGATACCGTCCAAGAATACCTTACACTTTTTTTTTCTGATTTTTAATTATGGTGTTGTTTTGATAATGATTCAATGGATCTTATAAATTTAATATACAGTTTTTATGTTTTGATAAACTTGTTATGGAACATTTTTCTTTTATATGCGTTATAATAGATTGGATGATGAATATTTTGATGGAAAATTTATACATTGTTAAGCCTATTTGATATGTAGGGCCATTATATCCCACCAATTCATTAGGTAAAGATGGATAACTCATGAGATTACTATGTTATGAATTTACGTAAGTTTATGTTCACAAAATAATGCATGAACCTAGTTTTAATCCCATCAGTCTGTTCAGGGATATTATTTTAGGACCTTAACATAATGATTAAACCTAATACTATTTATACATTTCCAAAGTATTATACATATTTTAAAGGACCGTATTACATGTCTTTAACATAATGAATGAACATGTTACTATTTATTAATATTAACATTGTTATGACTTCCTAAGCTCATGCTTGACCCATATTCTAATGTTGATATATACTCTCATAGATCACAGTTTATTTTTGAGGATTTAAAACTCTTATGATTTTTTTCATTTTTAGGATGAAGAATTATTTCATGACTCTTTATTAATGATATTTAATTGATTTGTTAGGAAAAGGTTATATTTTTATCTGGTTATTAAACCAATATTCAAACTTATGACAATTTAATGATATCTCATATGTTTACCCATACTGAGCATCTGATCTCACCATTTTGTTTGATTTAATATTACAATGGTTAAAATAAAGGTTTTAGGTATGTTATGTTTATGAGGGGTACTATAAAGAAATAAATTTCTAGTTTATGTTGACGATTCTTAATGAAATAATATGTTTTTAGATATAGTCTCTATAGGCACTAAACTGATGTGGTTTTGGGGTGTCTATAATTATGTTATGTATTGAATGTGCATCTAAATGGTTGAAATATTTCTGTAAGTCATTCTATAATAACCTCAATTGGTATCAAAATATATCTTAGTAATTTTAGGATTTTAGGATTTGAAAAAATTAGTGAAAATCCTCAGGATATGTCTAAACATAGTATACAATCCTAAAACATTTGTAATGTTGATATTGTGTGAATTTACTAAGAATTAATTGATATATTGATATTTTAAACTAGATATCTCTATACCATAGATTCACATATGGGTAACAACATTAAATGTAGTTGATTGAGAATAACGTTTTCATCACTAGAACATAAAGTGTGGACCTATAACAACACACCTAAGTTGAAACTCTTGTGGGGGTTTTTTGGGTTAAGTAACATTAAATTTAAGAATCAACATGACAAATGAATGAATATAAATTATAATAACTTATGATAACATATTGTGATACAAGATGAAGTATAAGTTCCATGAGTTGAAATAAGGAATCATAATTCATGATTTCATACAAATTATTTTCATAACCATATGATTTCTCAATTTTATTATTGAAGTTTGATAAACAATCAATGTTTTTGGTTTCAATTTATGATTTGAACCACGAGGTTTCATGTGAACAATGAATCTGATGACCAGTGAAATGACTATATTCATGAAGAACCAAATAAAATGGGAGATGTAATATGAACCCCAACGATTATTATTAACTATCTATCTCAGTATATAATTAATATTCTCAACTTGTATGACTTTCTTAAAATTTCTAATAAGAGGAATATTGAGTTTCATGATACTTTAATTCATGAATACCATGAAGGAATGGTGATTTATCTTCCAACATGTCATTTTTGTTGGGAAAAGAACATAAAGAAATTTCTCAAAAAAACAGAAAGATGTATTATGTATTGACAATGAGGTCATAAAAAAATAAACTGCTAAGTGAAAATGAATTGTTAAATAGAGAAAAAAAGTTCATCCGAATACACCACTAATGGTTAAATGTCTTATATGTGGGGAACATAAAAATCATCTGACTCCATGTTCTAATATAAGGGATAAATCATAGACTAATGAATGAATTATATTATGTTAATCACTCATGTTGATCATTATTGTTAAGTAACACTTATCCTTAACTCCATAGTTGGGATGCCATGCTAATATTTTTAAGAATGTTCCTTATATAAATCTTATTAATTTTTCTTCAGTGAAATTTGATTTGATTTTAATCATGGATTATATATATCTAAGTGGAATTCTTATAAATTTATTTACTAAGAAAATCAGGTTAAATAAACCAGATCAAGCAATGATAATCTATCATTTTGATGATGAATATGAACATACAATCGAAATTACTTCAATTTTATGGGTCTTAATACCTATTAGTGATGTGTATTTATCTAAAATGGTTAGGGATAAAGTAAAAATTGAAAATATTCCTATTGTTTAATAATATGATGATGTATTTACTGATGACTTGTTTTGTAACACCCCAATATTCCATGGTACATTTCTCTTTGAATAACACAATAGCTTGCGTCATACACAACTTCTAGTTCTAGCACACCATGACCAATCAATCTAGTCGTTTGAAAAGTACTTATTAATAGTAAGACCCACTTTTTAAATATTTTAAAATTTTATTTTTGAAAATGGAATTCATTTTTGGATTTGTAATATGAAAATTAGATTAGGGTGATTTTTTGGTATTTTTCTGTAAACATTACATTTTTTATGAATAGTGAAAAACACTAAATTATTGTTTAAAACCGACATTTTATTTAAATAATAAATAGTTTTATTTAAATTAATTTTATATTCAAAATAGATAGTTAATACCTATATTAGTCTAATTTAATTCATTGGATTAATTTTATAATAAGATTAGATATATGAAATTTTATTGAACTTTTTAACATCTTTTTCCCACCTTCTAGTTACATTTGAAAATTTACATAAAATGTAATTTTACCGCATCTATGAATTGAACTTAAAAAATCTGATAGAAATAGTTGTCATCAGTAATTAAAATGTGCTTTAGTATGATGAAAATAATTTTTGGTGAATAGTAACTTTTTGAATTTTATTTACCACGGTTAAAAGTAAATAGGGAAATTAAATGTAAAAATAATTTTATAATTACCCCAACACATGTCCTAATTCTATTATATAAGTGAATTTCGACCAAAATCAACCTTATGATAAAAATATGGTCCTTTTTGATCCACTTGGATTATCTTAGGACATTTATTATATTTTATTTAAAGAAGAGTTAAAATTTTTAAATTCAAATTTTAATAACTAGGCCATTTTTAATATAGGGTTCTACAAAAAATAAATTTGACTATAAATATTCAATATAAAGATAAAAATATTTCATATGTCATAGAATATTATTTATAAATTTTAG
This sequence comes from Viscum album, assembly GCA_963277665.1. NCBI lineage: Eukaryota > Viridiplantae > Streptophyta > Magnoliopsida > Santalales > Viscaceae > Viscum > Viscum album. The sequence continues at coordinate 705,311,422 of OY728167.1, read as the reverse complement.
TCATTAAATAAATAAATTTATTTATGACACAATGATGATGCAGTAATTACCTTATTAATGTAAGGTAAAAATAATTGATATTATATATATTACAATAAATATAAATTGAAACTTTTGATTCCATCCACGAATTTTATAGGAGAATATGACATTTTATGGTTGATTCAATGTATTTTTTTCGAAGTAATCCAGTTTTTATGACTTTCACAAAAACCAAATACTAAATAGTGTCAAAATTGATATAAATGAATTTTTAAAACAAATACTATTTAAATAAATGATATATTAGTCCTAAAAATATAAGATCATGCCAATGGACTTAGAAAAGGTTATATATGCCATTAATTAACCACTTTAGGTTCTCTTGTAATTTTATAGTATGTTTATTAACCATGTAATATAAAAATACAAGAAGCTAAGGTAAATGATAAACTATTGAATTAAGAGTTAAATATAAATGATACGGTTAATATGGTGACCTAAACATGTATAAAACCAATTGAATGAGAGTATTTAGACCCATACTCACATTATCTGAGAAATAAGTCAATTTTAATCTATTAGAAACCGAAAAGCATTTTATAATAAATTAATATTTCATGCTCTTCCTAAAGTGCCCAACAACTCTCTTATAAAAGGGTACATCCCCTTCTCTCAAATTCACACCTCCAATACCATTTTTCTCAGCCAAACCCTGATCAAATCTCCTCCCAAATACCATCCCATCATTCTATAGGCCATACTTTTATCAGAAATACCACCTAAGGATCCATTTTCTTCAATTCAAAAGGAAGCACCCGAAGAAGAGGTAATTATTTCATCACCTCTTTCAAAGTTCTTTTCTTCTTCCACTTACTATTTATTTGTTGTTTCCATAAAAAAATAATAAATACATTACCTTCTACATACTGTTATATTATTATGGTATAACCATATTCATTATTCTATCCATCATATGAATGACAATGTCACCATGCGTGCGTATGCACGATTTACCGTCTCCACGTCATGGTGTAGTTTGTTATTAAACTATTCATTATTTGGATGGTTATAATATTGTGTATAATTGATGTAAATAATAAATATAACATGTTAATTATTCATTATATATTATATAAAATCCAACTACATATGATTTCACCACCAATAGAATAATACTGTTTCTCGTGCGTGTGTACGGTTTACCGTCTCCATGACGCGATGAGATTTAATTCCCCATCATAACCATTCAAGAATAATTTTCATTTAATGATTGGAAATAATGTTTAAGAACTTAATATTATTTTGGATATGAATCTAATACATCCAATCCATAACAAACATGACTTACATAACAAAACATATAAAGGAAAATGATTTAGTTAACACCCAAAACAATTAAACTACCGAAATATTATTAACAAAGAAATATTAGAGTATCATATATAATATCATATTTATGTATGTGGTTATTTTATAATTTAATAAAAATTATTTAACCATTATACAGGATGTTAACGTACCCTCTATTAAGGAAAATTACAAGGTAATGGTTAATTTTAGAATCTCTTTATTTTCTGAGGTTGTTCATACGTAAGTATCTACTTGGACCTCTTTATCATCCACATCTATTTTTCTTAAAAATGTATTTCAAATAATATTTAACTATTTCCTAGACTATGGGTTAAATTAATGTATACCCTTGTTGTAACTTTGATAAATTTTTTTGAATGTAATCTTTCGGTTGTTTTCCAAACAAGGTAATTTATGTCCTTTTCAACAAATTAATGAAAGAATGTTTTTTAAATTATACAGTGGGTGCGGATATTTTCTATAATTATAACACATTCGGAGATTCTCCTACATGATTTAATGAATATTTTAAAAATAAATTTTTTCCGTTATAATTGTGCTACTTTTATATGATTTCAATGTAGAAAGAGATATTTCCCTCAAATAGTTTTTGAATTGATTTCATCTATGTCATCATCTATTCTTGGATTTTATGTTTAATTGAATTTGATTTATTATGATACAATATTTCATATTTTATTGATATATTTATGATATGTTTGACTTTGTATGTGCTATTTTTATTCCATTCAGAGTTTATTTTTAAAGTATTAACATTTCATATGTTAGGTTAATATGAATGTTTATGTTATGTTTTACCCCTTTAATATGAGGATTGCATTGGACCTAGTAAGTGACCAATGAGGCCCACTATAGACCCTTGCTGCATCAGTAGGTCTCATGAGAAAAACTAGTGTCTTGCCACAAGGCCTTGAAAAAAATTTATATTTATGGTCTCGGAATGAGGCCTTGACTTTATGGTTAAGATTCCCGACATTATGCATTTCATCATTATAAGATTATCTACTATAATTACATGTGATTATTCGACTAGTTGAACATAAATGTGACAAGTAAATGGAATTATTTGATTAATATTGGCCATATTATGCTGATGATTATATTTTAATGGATTTTCTTTTAGTATTATACATTGCCTTAAATGTTTATGCTTATTTATGATAGTTTCTGCTATATTGTTATCCTTACTGAGCATCTGAGCTCACCCCTTTCTAATATTTTATTTTTACAAGGATGTGAATATGAATATTATGACTGAATTAATAGAATAGGATAAGGGATATGAGTGTGTTAAAAAGAGACAAAATGTTACTTTTTCATTTCATAATTTAATGTAAAACTTATGTATGTATCTAGTACTTATAAGGTTAATAAACTGATTGGTCTTTCAGTAAATGATCTCTTTTGATCATGCCAATGTTATGTAATAATGCACTAACTCTGGTTAACTGAGGGAGAGGAATTACATTTGGTATCAGAGGAATTTTAGTATAATCCCTAGAAACTAGATTTTAAAAAACTCTGTTTAAATAACATTACACTATGATAGAATTTGAGTATAAGTATAGAATAACATCCAATAAATTTAGGAATGTAGATATTATGTGGGTTTTCTATGTAATACATCCCTTTCTAGATACTATATGTGGACGTGGTTCTGGAACAAATATACCTAGGAGTGAAATCTCTGACAAGGAGTTTCAGACTTGAGCCGGGGTATCCTGGTACACGACAACAGGCCTTACTACGCACTTGGTTTGACACTACTAGTGGATATGCTTAGGATAATTCACATTTTCCTTACAAAACATTGTGAATGATTTATGAGTAAATACTTCCCCAAAGAAAACAAATTTTATGATTATGGATTATATACATAAATTGTTCAATTTATGTTATGTATTTCACATGTTTGGAATTATGCATTGCGATTCATAAACTAATCTAGTGTATGACATGGTTTAGAAATGGTTCCTAGTGGAAGGAATGGAAACTGTGTTAATGCACATAATCCATGTATTTATTTCTATCATACTCAAGATAATTATAGTGGAGCTGGTGATGAAACTGGTGTTGAAAAACTTATAACCATACTGGGACAACTCACTAATGTTATGAATTATGACCTTACCCAAGAACCCTGATCCACAATGTGGATGATAAATTTTAGACTGCTTTATGAGGAAGAAACCACCTACATTCAATGGGAATAAAAATCCATTTGTATCTGATCCATGGATAAGTTACTTAGAGAAAATATTTCATGCTTTGGGGAGTAGAGAAAGGGAAAAAGTTATCATGGATGTTTATCCCCTCACATGAGTTTAAAATCAATGGTAATCATTAGTTCAAAACACAAATGAGGATAAAGAAATATCAATTATGGAATGGAGGGATTTTAAATAGATTTTCTTATAAAAATACTTTCCTTTTATACATCAAGTGGATATGGAAGGTCAATTTCTAAGTATTAGGGAAAAGTATGATGAGAATGTCACAAAGTATGAGGCTAGCTTTACAAGGTTAGCAAGGCCTGATGCAGGTTATATATGTAACCAAAGAAGTAATATTGATTGTTTTTTATGGGTTAAATCCATTTATCTATCAAGAATTAGTCTCAAAATCCTTCCTATCTTACAAAGATATAGTCTAATGTGCTATCAAGACAGAAAAGGAATTCTCTAAGTCTTATGAATTTAAAGTGAAGAAAGGTAAGAATAGATAAACTGAACACTATGAAAAAAATAAAGGTAAGAAGGGAAAAGTTTAATTTCCATCATGTATTAATTATGGGAAGAAACATCATAGTATATGATTTAAGGGGAGGAGAGTTTGTTAAAAGTTTGGAGAAAAAGGACACCAAGATCGTGATTGTGAGGGAATGAAAGAGTTTATCAATGTTGAATGCTAATATTGTAAAGAAATGGAGAATTATGCAAATGAATGTCCTAAGAATCAAGGAAACTTACCTTAGAAAAGTCCAAGGGATTAAGGCCAATCTTATTCGATCACTACTACTGATATTGAAGTTCAAAATGACATGGTGGCAGGTACTTTAATCATTTCCTCAAAATTGGACAATGCTTTATTTGATTCCGGATCATCTCATTATTTCATATCTTCCCAGTTTTCCAAGAAAATTATATATTTCCAATTTTAATTAAGAAGGGATTTTTTAGTCAAAACTACATAAGGAAGTATCATAGAAACAATGTTTTTTCAATCAGTTACCGTCATGGAATATAAACATGATTTATCTACTGAACTTATGGTCATACCCATGATTTAATTTGATATAATCCACGATATGGAATGGATTTCGGACCATGATGTGAATATTTATTTTAAGAAAAAGGAGGATACAATTTTTGATGATGATAAGGAATACCTTATATTTATAGTATAAACATCACCATCTGTGTCTCATCTAGATCCACCCCTAGTAGCTCTACTAAATTAAATTTTTGGGGAGGGAGGGAGTGAAATAACTTTGGGTGAGGACAGAAATGTTCAAATAGTGGATGTATCTATTATGCAAGAATATGTTTATGTGTTTCCAGAGTATATAATTGGACATCCAACAGAACAAGAAATTTAATTTTCCATTGACTTAATTCTTGGTTTAAGGCGCATATCAATGACCCCTTATAAAATGACCACATTGGAATTAGTGGAAATAGAGAAATATGTAGAGTAATTAAGTAATAATGTATTTATTTTCCCCAGTTTTTCTCAATGGGGATCCCCTTTTCTTTTTATTAAGAATAAAGATGGAGCTATGAGGTTGTGTATTTACTATAGGGAGACCAATGTTATAAAAATAAATAACCAGTATCCCTTACCTCGTATTGATTATTTATTTGATGAACATAATAGAGCTAAATATTTTTCAATGATTGACCTTCGATCTGGATATCATCAATTGTGTGTAAAGAAGGAATACATTCCGAAGACAAAATTTTGAACTAGGTATGGGCATTATGAGTTTACAGTAATGTCATTTGGTATGACTAAAGTAACCCATTTTTTTCATGGATCTAATGAATAGAGTTTTTAAGGAATATATGGATGACATTGTAGTGGTATTTATTGATGATATCTTGGTAAACTCTAAAAGCTATGAAGATCATGAAAATCATTTACACACTATTTTAATGACTCTTAGAAGAAATGAATTATATGAGAAGTTTAGAATGTGTGAATTCTGGCTTCAGGAGATTTCTTTTCTTGGCCATATTGTCCCTAATAATGTAATCTCTATTAATTCTTAAAAGACAATGGAAATCCATGAATGGATATAACCGAAGAGTATAACCGAGTTACATAGTTTTATTGGTTTAACAGGTTACTATTAGTGTTTCATCCAGAAATTTGCCTCAATAGCTATCCCATTAACCAAGGTCACTCATAAAGGGATTAAATTTGTTTTGAAAAAAGAGTGTGAAGAATGTTTTGATAAATTTAAGAAAATATTATTCAATTGTCCTATCTTGAATCTACCATCGTGGAATGATGGGTTTGTTATTTATAATGATACTTCAAAGAAAGGACTTGGTTGTGTCCTTAGGAATAATGAAAAAGTTATTTCCTATGCATAACGACATCTAAAAATTCATGAACAAAGCTCTCATATTATTGATCTTCAGTTAGCAGCTGTAATATTTTCTCTGAATATATGGAGACACTATCTCTCTGGTGAAAATTTTTAGATATATACTGATCAGAAGAGTTTGAAGTATACTTTCTCACAGAAAGGACTCAACATGAGTTAATGGTTATGGATCTAACTACTCATGGATTATGATTTCACAATACACTACCACCCAAGGAAGGAAAATAAGGTGGAGGATGCTTTGAGAAGAAAGGATCATGGAGTTTTGAAAAATATGGGAGTTGAAATGGATCCTATGTTCATGGATCTTGTAAAGATGGATATGGGAATAATCATGGAAGGTGAAACAAAAATACTTTTTCAAATAGTTTCCAAAAAATATTTACTAGAAAAGATAAAAAGTTTATATATTGATGAAGGGGAGTTTCAAAAGAAAATGAATGCTATGAATGATGGGAGATTGATTTAATTCATACAATAATATGGAATTTTGAAATTCGGGAAGAGGCTTTTTTTCCCTGACATAACTAATATTAAAAGATAAATATTGGATGATTCTCATAGATCCAATTTATCTATGCACCCTAGTAGCACTATGATGTATAGAGATTTTATGGGACATTTTTGGTGGGACAACATGAAGAGGGATATTGAAGATTATGTGTCAAGATGTATCATTTTTCAATAGGTAAAGGATAAAAGACAACATCATAGAAGAGTTATGAAACCTCATACCATACTTGAGTGGAAATTGGATGATATTATGATGGAAAATATCATGGGGCTACCAAAGAATCCAAAAGGAATGATGGCATAAGGGTCATTATTGATCGTTTTACCAAGTGATCACATTTTATTTCAATAAGATAAGATTTACCATTTGAATGTTTATAAAGACTATATATTAATGAAGTTGTAAGACTTCATTGTGCACCCCTATCGATTGTTTCTGATCGTGATCCCTATTTTACATCATGATTCAAGAAAAGTCTTCAGAAATACCTAGATATTGAAATTAGTTTGAGCACTTCCTACAACCCTCAAAATGATGGAAAATGAAAATGAACTATTCAAACCTTAGAAGACATTTTCAGATCTTTCTCACATGACTTTTGAGGAATGAGGGATCATTATTTACCACTTCTAGAATTTTCCTATAATAATAGCTTCCATTCAAGTATTTATATGGCACCATATGAAGAGTTATACGAAAAGAGACGTCACACACCAAAGTTTTGGGAAGATTATGGTGAAATAAAACTTGTAGGGCCAAACAATGTTGAGGAAACAATGGAAAATGTGAATATTATCCAAACCCACATCAAAGAAGCTTAAAGTAGAAAAAAGAGATATGACGATAACTGAATGAAGGATTTGGAATTTCAAGTAGGGGATCATGTTTTCTTGAAGGTATCCCCATAGAACGGTGTTATTTTTTTTGGTAAGAAGGGTAAATTAAGCCCCAGGTACATCAGACATTTTGAAATTCCAGAATGAATTGGAGTCGTAGCTTACCGTTTGGAAATTACTCCAAGTCTTCCCAAAGTTCATGATGTGTTCCACGTATAAATATTGAGAAAATACATGCCTGAACCAACACATGTACTCACCTATGAAGAAATAGAACTGGAACTAGATCTGTCTTATTTTGAAGAGCCTATCAAGATTCTTGATACCGGAGAACAACTGTTGAGAAACCGGATGACTCTTCTGGTAAAAGTTATTTAGAGAAACCCTAAAATTGAAGAGGCAATGTGGAAACCTGAGGATCATACGATGAAGAACGGCCCGAATATTTTTACATAGTAATATTCTAGAAATTTTGAGGTGGAAATTATTTTAACGAGGTAATAATGTAACACCCCAAGCTTCCAAGGTAGGTTTCTCTTTGAATAATATAATATCTTTTCTTGTACGCAACTTCGAGTTCTAGCACACCACGACCAATCAAACTAGCCATTTAAAAAGTAGTTATGAATAGAAATACCACCTTTTTGAATTTGTTTTCAAAATGAACTTCATTTTTGGATTTGGAATATCAAAATTATCTTTGGGTGATTTTTTTTTATTTTTCTGAAAACTATTAATTTATGATGAATTGTGAAAAACAGTACATTATTGTTTGAACCTGAGTTTTTATTTAAATAATAATTATTTTTATTTAAATTTATTTTAAAGACAAAAATGGATACATAATACTTATACTAGTCTAATGTAATTCATTGGAGTCATTTTATAATAAGATTAGATATATAAAATTTTATTTAGCCTTTTAATATCTTTTACCCACCTTCTAGGAATATTTAATTTTTTTTAAATAATGTAATTTTACAGCTTCTCTGAGTTTAATTTCAAAAATATGATAGACATGGTTATAATTAGTATGTAAAATGTGGTTCAATAGGCTAAAAATAATTTTTTTCAAATACTAACTTGTGAATTATATTTACCTAGGTTAAAAGTAAATAGAGTAATTAATGGTAAAAATAATATTATAATTACCCCAAAACATATCCTAATTCTATTGGATAAGTTAATTTAGACCAAAATAAATCTTAGGACAAAATTATGATCCTTTTTTATCCACTTGGATTAGATTAGGACATTTATTATATTTTACTTAAAGAAGAGTTAAAATGTTAAATTCAAATTTTATTAACTAAACTATTTTTAGCATAGGGTTATACAGAAGAAAAATTAGACTATAAATATTAATTAGAAATATAAAATAATTTCCTGCATCATGGTATTTTACTTATAATTTTTAGACATTAAATAATTAAATTTATTTATGACATAATTATGATTCAATAATTACCTTATTAATGAATGATTAAAATAATTGATATTATAAATCTTCAAATAAATGTAAATTGAAACTTTTGATTCCTTACATGAATTTTATTGGTGATGTGTTAGGGTTGATTCCATGTAATTTTTTCAAAGTAATCAAGCTGTTATGACTTTCAAAAAAACCAAATACTAAATACTATCAAAATTGGAATACAAGAGTATTTAAAACAAATACTATTTTATTAAATGATATAATACTCCTAAAAATATAAGATTCTCCCAAAGGATGTAGACAAGGACATATATTTCTTTAATTAACCACTTGAGGTGCTCTTGGTATTTTATAGTATGGTTATTAACTATGTAATATAAAAATTCTAGAAGACATGGTAAATGTTAAAATATTTTAATAAGAGTTAAATCTAAACGATAAGGATAATATGGTGACCAAAAGTTGTATAAAACCTATTGGTTGAAAGAATTTTGACCCATCCTAACCTTAGCCTTTAAATAAATCAATTTTAATCTATTATATACAGAAATAATTTTATAATAAATTAATATATCAAGCTATTCTTAAAGTGCCCCCACCTCTCTTATAAAAGGGTACTTCCCATTATCTCAATTTAAAATATCCAAATCCATTTGGATCGGCTAAAACCTTCTCAAATATACTCCCAAATACCCTCAATATACCCTAGAGGACTTACAATCATCAGAAAGCCAACCTAAGGATCCCTTTTGTTCAAATCAAAATGAAGCACCTGAAGAAGAGGTAATTATTTCATCACCTCTTTCAATGTTCTTTTCTTTTCAACATCCTATTTATTTGTTTAATCCATACAAAAATAATAACTTTAATACCTTATAAATACAATTATGTTATTATGGTACAAACATATTCATTATTCTATCAATCCTATGAATGAAAAAGTCACCATGCATGTGTACGTACGACTTACTGTCTCCACGTCGTGGTGTAGTTTGTTATTTAACACTTCATTATTTGGATGGGTATAATAATGAGTATAATTGATGTAAATAATAAATATAAAATGTTAATGATTCATTATATATAATATAACATCCAACTTCTTATGATTTCACCATCAATAGAATGACATTTTCGCTCATGCGTACGTATGGATTACCGTTTCCATGACGCGATGAGATTTCATTCCCCCTTGTGACCATTTAAGAAAATTTTTAATTAAATTATCATAAAATGTTTAATAGTGTAATATCATTCTAGATATGAATCTAATACATCCTATCCATAAAAAACATGACATAGGTAACAGAAAAGATAAAGGAAAATGAATCAGTTAACACCCGGAACAATGATACAACGGAAATATGATTGACAAAGCAATATTAGAGGATAATATATGATATAATATTTATGTATGTGGTTATTATATAATTTAATAAGAATTATTTAACCATTATACTGGATTTTAACTTACCCTTGGAAAATGAAAATTACAAGGTAAGGGTTAATTTTACAATCTATTTATTATCCAAGGTTCTTTATATGTAAGTATCTACTAGGATCTCTTTCTCATCCACATAATTTTTTCTTAAAAATGAAATTCAAAATATTTTGTACTAGTTAATAGACTATAGGTTAAAGTCATTTATAACCATTTTTACTTTTTAAAAAATTACTTTAAATGAATCATTCCGTCATTTTCCAAACAAGGTACTTTATGACATTTTCGACAAATTATGGAAAGAATGTTTTTTAACGTATATGGCTCGTGCGGATATTTTGAATCATAATAACACCTTCGAAGCTTCACATACAATATTATATGAATATTTTCATAATAAATGATTTCTTTTCTAATTATGTGACTATTAACTGATTTCAATTTAGAAAGAGATATTTCTCTCAAATAGTTTTGGGTTGATTTTGTCTATGTCCACATCTATTATTAGATTATATGTTTAATTGAAGTTGATTTATTATAATACAATATTCCATATTGTATTGATTTTTTAATGATATGCTTGAATGAGGATGTGATATTTTTATGTCATTCACAGTTTATGAATAAAGTGTTAACATTTCGTATGTTATTTTAATACAACTTTTTATGTTATGTTTCAGCCTTTTCATACGAGGAAGGAATTGGACATATTATGTGAAGTGTGAGGCCCGCTATATCCCCTCGATGCATTGGTAGGTCTCATGAGACAATCTAGTGTCTTCGCACAAGGCCTCGAAAAAATTTACATTTAGTGTATTGGCACAAAACCTTGACGTTGTGGTTAAGATTTCCATCATTATGCATTCCATAATTAAGAGATTAGATATTTATATTACATGTGATTATTCGACTAGTTGAATATCCATGTGAATAAGTTAATGGAATTATTTGATTTATCTTTTCTATATTATGATGAAGTTTAAGTTTAAAAGGTATTTATTTTAGTCTTATACATTGCCGTAAATTTTTATGCTCATCTATGATAGTTTCCTCTATATTGTTATCCGTACTAAGCATCTGAGCTAACCCCTTTCTTATGTTTTATTTTTCCCAGGATGCAATGATGTATATTATGACTGACCAGCAAGAATAGGCAGAGGGATACGAGTGTGTTAAAAGGAGAAACAATGTGAATTTTTCATTTCATAATGTAATGTTAAATTTATTAATGTATCTAGTACTTCCAAGGAAACTAAACTGATCGATCTTTCAGGACATGATCTCTTGTGATCATACCAATGTTATGTAATAATGCACTAAATCTTGGTAACTGGGGTCGAGAAGTTACATTTTTGTCCCCTAAATCATGATGTAAAGTATTAAATATAAATAATACATTTTATTAATCCTATATCTGAAAAAAAACATAATGAATGTCCCCAATTGAGTTGCCTAAATTTAAGGAGTAAATCTAGGAGAATCTAGAAAAAAAATTAAAAGACCAGGTCTATTATCATGGGGTGAACCTGTTCTTTTTTCAAAATTAATGATTATTAAATAGATATTTTCATTGTTTACTAGAAACTTAAAAATATAAATTTAATGAAAAATTATCCACTTACCTATATCAATGAAAGGTTCTAATGAAAAATAAACAACATCGATTTGTGGAGGTAGTAATCCACACAATGCATTGATGATGTTCTTTTGTTTTCCTATTTTGATAAAAATAAATAAATAAGGGTTGTAACATTAATATAATAAAATATAAATATAATAGGGATATATAATTAATTATATTGTTAGGTTTATAAGATATTGTTAAGAGTATGCTTACGAATAATATCTTTAGTGGATATAACACTAACATTGGAGACTTGACTTTTTCCTTAACATCCCTTGATGTTAACAAGATTTGGATAACTACAATTGACCAGGAGATTATGTCTATGTGATAAGAATATATTTATACTAAAATAGATTATTTTTATTTAGGAATATGAATGATATGTGTGTATTTGAAAGTTTGTAAGGAATCTCCTTTTATAAGATAGAAATATTACACTTTTTGAAATATTCCTTATATTTTATTAATTTCATGACATTATTCCATGGTAAATGGATCAATGAAATTAAATTACTTTGTTTTGAGTTTATGTGGTTCTATAAAGGCCTAAAAATATATTTACATATATTTTTATAACATATTAGTGTGTTTTTAAAATTCATTTTTTACATTTTACCCTTTTAATTTTAAATAAGTAACTGTTATTTGACTAAAAGATTTAATGTTTTATTAAAGAAATTAAATAACCCATATTAACAAATATGGGTGTTATGGAAAAAGAGAAAAATATATTTAAATAAATTAAAATTATATATAATATAATATTATTTTTAAATTAAAATAAATAATTTGTAAAAAATTAGTTTTATCGGAAAAATTACATTTTAACCAGTATGGATTATTAATCGTAGTTAGTATTTATTTCCAATTAAATGAGTGATATGAGATTTATTTATGAGCTTATAAATCATCTTAATTTAATTATATAATGTATTTAAATTTAATTGATTGATATAAATCCTTTGATATTAATAAAACAATAATTTTCAAAGAAATATTTCAGCATTATTGTGGTAATTAGCAAAAATACTAATATCTTTTTTTTAAATAAATATAAAATTTTAAATATTAAATAATATAAAAATAGTTTTATTAAATAAACACTATCTGTGTACTGAAATATATAATAACATTAGAGAAAGTAACAGATAAAGAACTAATTTTTTTATAATATTTTTAAGAAAAAAAGATGTATGATTATGATTTATTTATAAATTCCATTGGTTAAAATAAATTTAAAATATTTATTATTATTCTAAATTTATTTATTTAAAAATAAATTAAAGAAAAAACATAATTTATTTATTTTTTAATTAATTAGTCAAAAGAGTTGAAAAAAAAGTTTCATTGAAATGCTATATAAATTTTTAAAATGTTCAGAATAGGTTTATAAATTTAAAGTAGTATTTTTGAACCCATTATTATAATTTATAATATAAAATATTATGAGAATTTATTTTAAACCATTATATTTATTAATTTTAAAAAATAATTTCTAAAAATTGATGAGATTAATTGTTATTTTCATTATTCTCCTGAAAACATATTATTTTATAATAATATAAATATTTTATCCTAAGATATTTTTTTGGTGAGAAATCCAAAATATAAATTTAACTATCCAAATTCAATTTATTTAATTTTTAAATGTATCTTTTTAAATAAATGAATATATAAAATAAAGAAAATGACTTTTAATGAAAATAACCTCTTCAAATATTAACTCATATTAATTTTTTCCGTCTAAAGGAACCAAATGTTAATGGTTTATCATCATTTTGTTTATTATTGATTCATTAATAAATGCCTCTTAATTGGTTGTATTTTTTACACCTGTTGAATTTTTTTAGATTTTCAAAATTCTAAGTTCTTTAGAAGAAAATTCCTTAGATATTTTACATAATCCTCATGGTTTTTATAATATAAATGAGAATACATTTTAAATATAAATTTTGAATGAAAATAGTTTAGACAATCAGGATTAAATTTCATTAAGGACATCAACCGTTATACCAAATATAAGACATAGAAACTCACCATTTCCATCATAATAGTGATATACTATGATTATCAACCATTTATGTACGCTTCCTTTTTTAGATATAAGATATAGTTACATGTACATATATAGATTTATCAGCTTCATTTTTTGATCATGTTAACGAAATACATAATTATGATAATATCCAACACATGAATATGAAAACGTCTATCTAAAGAAGGATTCATGTATATCAACTTTAATTTTAATGATGATATTTTTAGTTTAACAAATGTATATCCTTGTTCAATTAATGGTTATCCATGGAAATTTTTATATTAGTATATCTATCCTAATTAGAAAAAACTATATTCAAATCCTTCATAATGGTTCCATAGAGATTATTTGAATTAAACAAAGAATATGCATCAACTGTTCCTAACCAACTATGAAGTTAGGCCTCTTGATCATGCAATGGATAAAGATGAAATTAAGACCCAATATGAAATTTTATTTTTTATTATCATTAATTAAATCTAATCCATAACTTGTACCTAATTTTTGAAACAACCTGAATTTTTTTTTATTTTTTAATTAATTTAAACTTTTTAATAGTTTTCATTTCACATCACACTGAATATATCTTGTTTATATGAAAGAATAAATTTATTATTTCTTTGTTCAGAAAACCAATTCAATATCATTATACACACAAAACATAGGTTAAATTGTGATATACACAATGCTATTTTTTCATCATTCTACACACAATGACGAGTTCCTTCGATAAATTTTGTGAAATGAAAAATCTAGTTTTACCAAACTATGATGTACTATTTATATTATTATTAAAATATTATTATAGTTTTAACATATCCATTTGAATGTATGTTATAAATATGATTAACTAAATTATGAATATATGGTTTACACATGTATAAGAGGAATTATTTTTTGACTAGTTAACTAGAAATGAAAATAAACCCCTTTTGGAAATATAGGAAATATTTTTCTAGAATACTCTATTTATGCAGTGAAACACATGTTACATAAATAAATATATTACAAAACCATTGATAAATTTATTTAATGATATGTATATATAAAAATTATTTTCATTAAAATATCTAACATTAATCTTATGTGTTTTAATAAAAGATATCATAATAAACCCAATTTTACACATAATGATTTATGATTTTTCTAAAGTGTAATTTTACTGCCTTTTAATGGAATAAATATTTAAAAAAAAATTTAAACCATTTATAAATTATATTTGACAAAAATATAATTCCTTTTGGAAATATTAATATTAAAATTTAAAATTGGTATATTTTTGATATTTTTGGAGATGGTTTAATTTTTTATTAATATTGAGAAACATTGAATTTTAATTTAAAACTACATTTTAATATTATTTAAAAATATAGATAAATTATATTTTAAATTGGTTTTAAATTTTAGTTAGATCAATTATACATATATTGCTATAATTTAGCTCTTTTGAATCAATTTCATAATAAAATTGGATAATAAAACATTTCAAAATTTTAATCATTTTTGCATTAAAAACTTGTTGTCTCAACCCGTATGTGAGATTAATTTTAAATTAATATATTCCACTTTTGTGTTCATAATCTGGAAAAATGGATTCCATATTTGGGATCATAATTATTCATAATTTATATTACGTTGAAAATAGTTTTGACTAAAATTATTAGTGAATGTTACTGAAATTAATTATAGTGATTAAGCTAAAAATAAGTTTACTTAGAGATGAAACATTATATTAAGGGGAAATTAACCTAGAAACATGACCAAATACCATTTTCAATAAATAATTATTTTATATCCTCTATTATCTCTAAAATTAATTTTTTTGGAGGCACATGATGTATGGGTGACCACTCAATAGTGTTTAGCTTTTTATATTTACAATAATGCCACTCCTCCTCCACTATAAATGGATTCCCCCTCACTTATTCATAGATATAAATCTATTTATATCATTCATACCCATCCTATATAATCTCCCAACATACCTCTTATAATCCAATAATCCTAACACTATGAATAAAAAAACTATGTCAATCCTTTTGTCACGGCCCACCATCACCAAGATGAGGGAAGGGACAAAAGCTTTCCAAAACCTTCCTTCCTCAAGTTGAAGGAGAGATAATGACCCCCAAGACCTGCCTTCAATAGGCCCCAAAGTGTCAACTAGAACCAAGGGTATAAAATCACACGTAATATGGATGGCATTACCCTTTTTATATAGTAGGATCGGAAGATACGATAGTAAATCCCAAACAACACCAATGATGGAAGTAAAAGTAAGTCCAAACAATCCATTCCCAGAAAAAAAAAATTCCCCATTGAAACCATTCTTGTTATCACATTCACGTGGTTCCATTTAAATAATTCTTCCCTACTGGGAAACTAAAAGGCATAGCCACAAGCCAAGGAAAAACAGCCAAGCAACAATTTAAGGATTCACACCAGGTTCTCTTGTAAGTCGCAACAACAAAAGTGATATGTGAGATCCCTCAATGAAATGGAACCAAAACAATACCCAATATACATCCCCACACAACCTCGGATCCACAAACCAATAACTGCACCACAATAGGGGATCCCATCCCCATCCTCATCACCCACAAGCATCAAGAAGAACATCCACACATGTGACCAAGACAGAGTAAGGAAGTTTTCCAGATTCTAGCACACCATTCATTAAGTATATTATTTCCGTTTGGTTAATCTGGGGGGTCACACAAGGATTCTTTTTCACTATATTTCCATTTAATCAACTAAGCTTATGTGATTAACCAATTTCCATGTTATAACCATTCAGTCATCATAGAAAACATGATTCCCTTAGTGCGCAAGGAAAGACCACTAACGAACATGAGTTTCAGTGGAAAGAAGCACATACAATTCACAACATAAAAGCAACGGTAAAAGAGTACAGTAGAATCATCAAACACACCCCTTAATTTTTTGAAAGATTATTTATTATCTTCATTAAGGTTTGGTTTCATCTATCCCTATAGAAATATTATGATACCCACCCCGCATGATACACAATAAAGAGAGACGAAGGAAGAACCCTACTTGGATGATAAATGATCAATGTTTTTATCCACACTCTGAGAACTGGGGATCCACGACATGAAAAATAGGAACTTAGGGGACTCCAAGGGTGAGTAGTAAAGGCTCCAGTATAGGCGCACCACTATCTTTGGGAAGGGGGACTCCAAATGCACCAAGGAACAGAAATGAAACTAGCCAAGAAGAAGAAAGAATTCCTGTGCGATAAAATGGAGAGATCCTGGAGTTATGGGATATGAAAATCTTGAATTAATTTAAAGTCGGATCGTGGTTCCACTACATATTTGGATGATTACACATCATGAAATTAATTTTCATTTAATAATTTTCATTGGAGAGGTGGCCATAATTGCTGTGAGTTAAAGGATTTCCTTTAAACACAGGAAAACGTGCGTAACACAGGCAGAACATGAATGTATGGAAAAGGGTATGACACTGAGAGAAAGGCCACTCATTTTTGTAATTCAAGGGTCACCCGACTCTTAGGGGATTTAAGATATCATTTATGGGATTTAAATGGCTTTGAAAGGGGTATTAAAACACTTTTACTTCAAAAGATATGTTGTAGGAGAGGAACTGGAAAAGAAACAAGAGTGGGGCACTATTTTGTGGGACATTGTCAGTGGTGACACTGGTTCGGTGAGACACTGTAAGAGGTTCCACCATTTTGGTGTGCGACCATGATGGTGCGATTGTTACGGTGCCACCGGTTCGGTGGGACATCGTAAGCGGTGCCACTGTTTCAGTGTGCAATCGTGACCGGTGCCACCGTTTCTGCGGAACCATTTGATGGAACCAAGATTTTGGAAAAGTAATCGACTAGGAGGGTCTGATCCATTACATCAGATACATCTAAAATTATTCTCGTCCTCGAGAATTAAAGGATAAACCCGAAGAAAAGATAGGGTTCCGAACAACCCTCTTAAAAAGATACCTCTCTAGAGTAAACCTCCTCAATATCTAGGAACAGCTCTCCCTAAAGTAACCACACACACATATAAAGGTCCTACCATCCAGACATATGGATTTGGGATTCCCTTTATCCATGTCAAGATACTATCCACTTTAGGCGGCACTGACTCACCCACACTAGTTTAACCACATCCACTTTAATGCGTCTTGATTAGGGATCAGGTCCTCCCCTCCCCATAGTCAGGACTCTTCACACACATCCATAGAATAAGTGAAACAATACATTTCATAGTTAACAAGGTAAAACACTACATCACAAACAAGTATAAAATATAATAGAACAAAACTCAAAACAACTCTGGGTACTGATCGTGCATCTGTGCCTCCCGTTACCAGGTACTCTCCTCGAGGCCACCATGCCTCCATAACCCACAAACCAGGGGAATGATTCGTACACAAAGCACCTTATCCTCACGACCTTAGATCATCCCTGGTCGCTCTACAAACACCACTTCTTCCTCGATATCCAAATTTCCCTAGTAGAGGAAGGGTAAATCATCGTGTAGATACTGACGAAGCTAAGACACATGGAAGACATCATGCACCCTCAGTAGCAGCGGTGGCAGAGCTAGCTGATAAGCCAGTTCACCAACCCGACACAATACCTCAAAGGGTCTTATGAACTTGAGAGAAAGCTTACTACCCCTGCCGAATCTTTGTTTTCCATGCCAAGGGGAGACCTTCAAGAACATGTGGTCCCCAACCTCGAACCCTAGGTGTCTCCTTCTATGGTAAGCATATGACTTTTGTGGGACCTGAGCCACCTTCTTCTTCTCCCATATAAGCTAAACCTTCTTCTTCGTTCTCTACACTACATTCGGGCCAAGAATACATACATCCCCAACCTCTTTCCAACACATGGGTGAGTGACATGACCTCCCATACAAGGCATCGAATATATCCATGAAAATGGTAGAGTGATATCTATTGTTTTAGGAAAACTCTACCAGAGGAACGTGTTGTACTCGTGATACCCCAAGGTCCAAAACACATTTTCGTAGCATATCATCCAATGTATGGATGGTGCGCTCTGTCTGCCCATATGTTCGGGGGTGGAAAGCAGTGTTGAGGCATAGCTAGGTGCCAAAAGCATGTTGGAAACCTTTTCCAGACACATGAGGTAAACCGTGTATCCCGATCGGAGACTATGGAGCTCGGAACACAATGCAACTTCACGACTTCATCCATGTACCGATGTTCTAGGGAATCCACCACACTCAACTCCTTGATTTCTAGGATGTGAGCTGATTTCGCCAGCCGGTACACCACTACCCATATAGAATTGTAACACCCTTGAACTCTAGTTAGTCCTGTGAAAAAATCCATCGAGATGTTGTATCACTTCTACTTGGGGACATCTAAAGGTTTTAACAGGACTCCCGGGATGCAGTGTTCATTCTGCACCTGCTGACACATGAGGCACCTTTCCACAAACTCTACCACTACACGCTTTACCCCGGGCCACCAAAAATGACCCCTCAAACCCCGATACATCTTGGAAACTCCTGGGTGTACCACCAAGGGTGAGTTTGTGAACTCACCAAGAACACTCTTGTGCATTCCTACTGGGAAAAAGAACTTTCCATGAAGAAAAATCTAATTCTTCCCATCTTCTGGCCATCCTTTTAGAGCATCTTCTTAGCTAACACAATCTCACATCATTTAGAATCTATGTCCCCCACTGTGACTCCTCCACCTGCTCCAACAGAGAAGACTGCACTATCATCTGAAACAGATAGCCTCTTTCATCCTCCAACCTTGCATCTAACTGTAGTGCATCCAACTCCTCCATCAACTTCCAAGCATCTTCCGACTCTAAAACTGCATCCTTATGTGACTTCCTACTCAAGGCATCGACCACCACATTCCCCTTACCTTTAGTTTAATATATTTCGATGTCGTAGTCCTGAAGAAACTACATCCACCTTCGCTACCACAAGTTTAGGTCCCAATGGGAGAAGATATACCTCATTCTCTTGTGATCTTTAAAGACCAAAAAGCATTCCATGATGAGGTAGTCCAACCAAAAATTTAGTACGATCACAAAAGTTGCGAGACCTAAGTTGTGGGTGGCATAGTTACGCTCATCGGGAAGTAAATGCCTAGAACCATAAGAGATCACCTCCTGCTGTTGGATTGACACACACCCCAAGCCGTGTCCTGAAGCATCACTGAACACCAAAAACATCACCCCTTCCTATGGAAACCTTAGCATTGGGGAACTAACCAACTCCCCCTTTAGATAACTAATGGCTACATGACACTGTTCACTCCACGCGAAGGCCTGGTCCTTCCCGGTCAAGGCTGTCAAAAGAGATGCGACTCGAGAGAAGTCTTGCACGAACCTTCAGTAATAGCCTGCCAGGCCCAGGAAACTACAAACCTCCATAAAATTCTTTGGTGATACCCAAGAAACAACTGCCTTGACCATTGATGGGTCCACTGCTATCCCCTGCTCGGACACTGTGTGTCCAAGGAAGTGCACTTCTCGTGTCCAGAACATACACTTGTAAACTTTCTGTAGAGCTGGTGCTGTCACAGGACCCCTAAAACTATTCTCAGTTGCTCGACATGATACTCCTATGATCATAAAGAGATCAGTATGTCATCAATAAACTTGACTAAAAATTGGTTCATTTATTCCCGAAAGATGGATTTCTTGAGACCCATGAACAAGGCTTGTGTGTTCGTAAATCCAAATGACATGACCATGAACTCAAAGTGCCCATATCTGCACCTAAAGTTTGTCTTTGAGATTTCACCCTTGTTCACCTTAAAATAGTTATATCCTGATCGTAGGTCAATCTTGGAGAACCATACAGCCCCATCCACTAATCAAAAAGGTCATATATCCATGGTAGAGGGTAATAGTTCTTGACCGTTACCTGATTTAGTCTCTGGTAGTCTATGCACAACTGGAGACCACCATCTTCCTTCTTCATGAACAAGACCAGAGCAACCCAAGGTGACATGATTGGTCAAATAAAACCCTTCATCATCACATCATCAATATGAATCCGCAACTCCCGCAACTCATAAGATTCCATCCAATAGGGATCCATCGAAATCGGATGGGCACTAGGTAGCATTTATATCCCAAAATCAATATCATGTCGAGGGGATAGAGTCACCGCCTCATCAGAGAATACATCCATGAACTAGCTAATAATTTCTAAAGCTTCCACTATATCTGAGTCACTGACTCAACAGATAGCTCGACTAACAAGGAAATAATGGGATCCTCTCGTCGAATTCCATCCTAGAAACCCTGCTCACCGACGAAAGTCAAACGTCAGACGCCCTTATCTGAAAACACAACCCTCTTCCGGAAGAATTAGATAATGGAACACATAGAGAACAACCATAAGATTCCTATAATGATATAATATTACTACATATGTAGAAAAAGAAGGTCCCCACTGGACAGATGTGGTCCCAACATCAGTCTACATCCCCAACAAACATGAGACAAGCTCGTTTGACCTCCGACTGGTGTACTCAAAACCAGGTGTATGAGAAGTTTCTCTATGTCTAGACCCAAGGTATGGGATAGACTGGGTGCAAAAAAAGAGTGAGAAGCTCATGAATTAAACAAGCCACATGCATGAGTACTAAACAAGCTGATCGTACCTCAGATGACTTCTGGACCTACTGCCTCTGCGTCATGAAACTTCCCAGGCCTAGATACTCAATTCTCGGTTGTCTACCGCCTACCTGACCACACCCTGGTCGAGGTCCCTTAAGAGTTCCTCGAGTTCGGCCCCTCCTACAATGTCTTATGTTAGAGGAGCGAGAGCTCACTGTTCCAGATGCTGCAATAGAAAGGGCCTGGCTGGAAATTGTTGTTGCTGAGGTGGGAACTGAACCGGACCAGCCCCACTATACAACACATGGTCCAGGCACTGATTTTGAAGGTTACCACAACTTCCACATATGAAGCATCTCAGTACTGGTCCCGAAAATAAAGGGCGAGGACCGGGAGATCAAACTGGTACTGCTGGAGCCTGCTCCCCACTAGACGAAACCTGGAAGGCCCTGACGATGGAGGACTTCTATTGAAGGCCTTCCCCTATGAAGATCCCAATTGGATCCCTTCTCGGGGAACACCTCCCAGTGTGTGCATCCTCTCTACCACTTCATCCTTCTTCTAGATCTCCAAGTATGTCAGTAGAATAAATGGAGTAACAGTATACTGGAGAGAAAGTTGGAGTGCCTCCTCTAAACGTCTCACCCAATATTCCTTATCCAGAAAGAGGTCTGAAGCAAAGAAAATGATATCCTTGAACATGATAACCAACTCTCTCACTAACATTCTCCCATGATGAAGGGACTGTACCTCTTGCCTCTTCTCCGCCTTCATCGTGGAAGAGAGGAATTCTGTTCTGAACTCCCTCTCGAAGTCATTCCACGAAACCTCAGCTTCCCTCTTCTCCCCAAGATAGAGAGTCCACCATTGACACACTGCTCCTTGAATTTTACATACATCTAGAGGAACCAATACTCCTTCGATGCCCAGATCAATATAAAATCTATCAAGAGATCTTCAAGCCAACTCTTTGTCTCCATGTCCGAGACACTGTCCCCATACTTCCCGAGGGTCTGCCGCTGAAAGGCACCAAGCGTCGTCTTCCACTGGCCGTCCTCCTCATCTCGATCATCCCTCTATTGATCAATCAAATCTTCCTCATGGGCCTCGATCACCTGCACTACCCATGGATTCCATATGGGTGCCATAACTGTAAGGTAAACAAAGAATTCCTAAGCCCGAGTAGTGTGGAATATTGCTTTTAATTTTTTCATAATAGATTCATTTATTTTAGATATCCAAAGTACTCAAGACACACAAGAACACAAGTCATTATGATGCACGTACCTTTCCAAGGGTCTCTAACCTGAAATCAGTGAAGCCTCAGTTGGTCATTTAGTATGTCTAGAGTCCTTGCATTGGTTCAAGGGGGCCTAAAATCCCGTGTCCTATCTTGTCTCCACTGCCCTATTTCATGCACCATGATTGACTAACACTATTTCCCTACCATACCATGTAATCCAAGCTATGCATAACTCTGAACTCCATCATATCTCTCAACCTATCCTCTAATACCATTCTGTCATGACCCGCCTTCACCACGATGAGGGAAGAGTCAGTAGATTGCCAAACCCTTCCTTCCTCATGTTTAAGGAAAGCTAATGAGACTTGAGACTCGCCTTCAATAGGCCCTGAAGTGGAGACTGGCACCAAGGGTATAAAATCACACATAATATGGAGGGAATTACCCTTTTTATTTAGTAGGATTGGGAGATAAGATAGTAAATCCCAAACAGCACCAAAAATTGAAGTAAAAGTTTGGCTGAACAATCCATTCCCAGAAAACAATTCCCCATTTAACCCATTCTTATTATCACATTAAAGTGTTTACATTTAAATAATTCTTCAATACTGGGAAAGTAATAAGAATAGCTACAATCCAAGGAAAATCATCCAAGTAGTAATTTAAGAATTCACACCCAGTTCTCTTGTAAGTCATAACAATAAAAGGGATCTGTGAGATCCCTCAAAGTACTGGAACCAAACCAAGCCCCAACATGCAGCCCAAATGACCTCAGATCCACAAACGAACAACTGAACCAAAATAGGGGATCCTATCCGCATCCACGTCACCCACAAGCACAAAGAAAAACAACCACACATGTTTCCAATACATAGTAAGAGAGTTTTCCAGATTCTAACACACCATTCATTAAGTATCATCTTTCCGTATGGTTAATTAGGGTGATCACACAAGGATTCTTGTTCACTGGAAACCTATTGAATCAACAGAGCTTATGTGATTAACTAATTTCCATGTTACAACTATTCAATCATCACAGAAAATAGGAGTCCATTAGTTTGCAAGGAAAGACCACCAATGTCCAAGACTTTTAGTGGACAGAAGTCCATACAATTCACTTCATATAATAAAGTGTAAAAGAGTACAACAACATCATCAAACACACCCCTTAATTCTATAAAAGTCTGTTTATTATCTTCATTAAGGTTTGGTTTCATCCATACCCATAGTAATATTATCATACCCATGATACACATTAAAGAGAGACGAATAAAGAACCCTAATTGGATGATCAACGGTCGATGTCTTTCTCAACATGATGAGAACTGGGGATGCACGACTTGCAGGGGAAGAAATTCAGGGACTTCAAGTGTGATTAGGAAAGGCTACAGTATAGGCGCAGAACTGGAAAAAACAAGGGGGACTCCAAATTCACCATGTAAAGGAAAATAGACCAGCCAAGAAGAAGAATGAATTCTTGTGTGATAAAAAGGCGATATCCGGGAGTTATGGGATATAAAAACCTTGAACAGCTTTAAAAGAGGATCATGGTTTCACTAAGCGGTTGGACAATTAAAAATAATGGAATTAATTTTCATTTAATAATTCTCATCAAAGAGGTGTACATAATGGCTGTGAGTGAATTGATTTCCTTTAAACAGAGGAAAACATGCATAATAGGGGCTGAAATGGAATGTAAAGAAAAAGGGTGTGACACTGAGGAAAAGGCCACTAGTTTTGGTAAGTCCAGGGTCGCCTAACTCTTGGGGGATTTTAGATATCATTTATGAGATTTAAATGGATTTGAAAGAGGTATTAAAACACTTTTATGTCAAAAGATACGTTGTGGGAGCAGAAATGAAAAAGAAACAAGGGAGGGACACCGTTTTGTGAGACACCGTATACGGTGCCACCGTTTCATTGTGCGACCATGATGGTGTGACCATCACGGTGCCACCCTCACGGTGCCAACCCCACAGTGCCACCATTTCGGTGTTCCACCATGATCAGTGCCACCTTTTCAGTGGAACCATTTTATAGAACCAAGCTTTTGGAAATGTACTCGACTAGGAGGGTCTGGTCCATTACACATTTGTTGAAAACTAAAAGTAATTTCCCAAATAAGATGTCACAACCTTCAATAAGAACATTTTTATTTTTTCTTCCTCTACCCCCTCAGTTATTCTTATTTCATTCCAATATAATATAATTAATTTAATAAATATACTAATATGTTTTTATGTTATGAATTTTACCTACACCTACACACACTTCCATCAAATGGCATACACAATCATTGTTCATGTGTATGGAGGACTACTGGCTCGTGAACAGATGTCATTCATTCATCCATTACCACCTCTAAAGGATGGTAATAATGATGTATATAGAATTTTTATATGATATATATGATATTTATGATGAATTTATGATTCTATAACTATATTTCAAAACATACCTTATGCGTTCTATTTTTTTGGAATAAGATATCTTTTTCTGGACGTGTGGACTACCAAATCGTCAAAGCGATGTTATTCATTTTCACATTAAAGGGGTTGTCTTAAGGATGGGTTTAGTAAATATATATGATATATATGACATAAAATTCTAAATATATGATAATATAAATTTATATAAATAAATATATATATATTCCAATTACATCATTACTTACAATACAATAATAAAACAGTAACAACGTTCATACGCACATACGACCTACCACCACCATGAATGGGGTATTCCATTTCATATTCCTATATTTTTTAGATTATTATATATTATTATTTAGTGAATATATATTATATTAATATTATGTTTTAAATTATATAAATTATTAAGTCATGATCTAAGTAAGAGGATCAATATTAATATGAACAAAAAAATAATTAAAACAAGGCGTTTATTACCTAAAACAAAAAATTAACATGAAATAGTAAATTAACAGGAAATATAAAGTCACAGTAAAATAATATATGGTAGTATATATATTAATATTGTTATTTCCTAGATGTATAATAAATTTATATTTTTTCTATAGGAGGTTTTAACATGTATGAATAAATTGAAGACTTCAGAGAAGGGTTTTCTCATCTCACTTTTATTTCTGTGATATATTTGGTATATTCACCATAAAGTATTGTTATGTTGTGTATATAAATCTATATTACTTGTTATTTCCTAAATTTAAATTAATTATTTATATAAATATATTCAATATATGTTATTATTTCATGTGGATCACGATTCATATGTTACTTAATTAGTAAGGTGATTTCTAGTATCAGTTTTATTTCTTTGAGACTTATGCATTATTCAATACTTGTTTATTTTTTGTTGTGTATATAATACCAATGAATCTATTCTAGGATTATTATCCATAAACTAATTTTTATTTACATAAGAATTTTAAGATCTATCTTTTATGGGTTTATAGATCAAAACAAACCAAATCATTAAATTATGTTTTTCTTAATTTTCCTTCTTTGAGAAACATACCATGTTATTCACCTATATTCTTATACGAGGTTTATATAATAACCTTTGACATGTTATATCATGATTATATTTATTCTCATGAAATATCAAGAATAATATTTTTTTAAACCTTCATGGGGATTATGATTCAATGATACCAGAATAGTAATTTTTTTGAAACAATTTCATCATTTAGGATGATTGTTTATGATTATACTTCCATTGATGAAATGTTATGATCCATATCTCATGAAAAGTAATTAATTTTATTATCCTCTAGTTATTCATGATATATTCATATAATGGATCTATTTTACACTCCTTGGTACTAATTATGATTAAGAAAATGCTTTTAATAAAATATAAATTTATTTATCACTTCAGTGGAAAATAAGTTTCATTTACAAACCATATAAAAAATTGTTTTCATTTTTTTAAATTATCTATTAATATAATTTTAATGTAAAATTATTTTAATGAATTTTATTTATGTCTTAATGTTTTTATAATTGTTTTCAATGTTTTATTTATAAGTTATCAAGGTTATTTTCAAATATTTTTTTTCAAAATGTTTTATGTTTTAAAAGGGTTTTTTCAAAGTTGGAAGGATTTTTTCCTCAAGAATTGTTTTAAATGATTTTTAAATATTAATTAATAAGTTTTCAATGTGTTTTAAAAAAAAATTTAAAAATTTTATATTATTTTCAAATAAAGTCTATTTTCATTAAGAGACTTCCAAAGCCATCTTTCAAAATCATTATCCATCTATGATGAAATACTTTTATATAGTTATTCTTTTCTAGGGATATGATCCAAGGATACCAAGAATTATCTTTATTTGAATAGTTTATTTTTTATTGAATGATGTTTACATAAAATATTTGTTTTCAATGTGTAAATCATGTTTCAAAGTTATTAACTTGAAACAAATTTATCTTCCATGATTTATACCATGATGAATGATTATGAAAATTGATTCACTCCATGGGTTATTCTAGGATGAAATTTTTATGAAGCACATATATTTTACCAATTTTATGATATGATTAAATTTATAGGATACAAATTTGATTTCATTGGTGAAAATATGATGTTTTTGAAACCCTTGTATTTTTATGGATCATGATATGATGAATGTTTTTTTATCTTGTGGAATATGTATGTATGATTTCATCATATGACAGGTGGGACCTATATCTCTATATAATGCATTAGGTAATGAAAATTTTTATATTATCTCAATGAGTACATGTTTTGTACCCCCAATATTGAAAAAATAGGGTAAATTAGTTGTAGATTAATCCTAAAAACAAGAGGGTACATGAGTTGTAGCCCAATACCATAAACATGAGGGTACACAGGTTGTATCTCAATACTAAAAATGAGAGGGTACCCAGGTTGTATCCCAATCCCCAAAACATGAGGGTACACAAGTTGTATCCAACCTCCAAAACAAGTGGGTACATAGTTTGTATCCCATGCTGAAAAATAATAAGGTACATGGGTCATATCACTTGCTCGAAACAAGACCATACAATGGTTGTTAGCAAAATCCCAAAGGTGGTACATATGTGACTATCCCAAGACAAAAATGTAATGAGGGTCTTGGTTGGTATCCTTGACATAATATTTTTTATGCTTATGTGTGTACCAAAATTCAATGTATTATTCCTGTGTTATGCTCCCATGGACCATGTTCTTGATTTACTTCCGATTCATGTCTTATGTTATAGTAATATTTATTACATGAATATATTTTATGACTATTTATATGCATGGTATCATATCTTAATGTTATTCTTATGTTCTCATGCCCTTATTTTATTGTTATGCTTTCGTATTTCATTTATTTACCTTTTCTAAGCATATGAACTCACCCTTTGTTAGGTTTCCATTCAAAATGATATAAATGATTGTTTTACGTAGGATTATTAAAGGGAATATATTTACATGATATGTTTATGAACCTTCACCAAACTAGAATAACGCGTTCCATGCTTCCAAAGACACTAAAATATTATGGTCCTCAAACATATACTTTTTTAATGTGCAGAATAATCATTTAAAATTATGTAATATCAATATATGTAATGGTTGGGTCTCTATAGTTGGTATCAAGTGAAAGTTTTAGTTAACCTTTGGAAGCTAGGACTATAAAAATTTAGTGATATAACAAGGTATATTTCAAAGGATAGTTCTAGGGATTTATCTTAGGATAGTGTTAAAGACGAATCAATATATAAGAACATTTTATGTAATTTTGTTAAGGGATTGAGAGAGTGGATTCCACAAAATCGCATCCCTGTCAAGATAGTACAACTGGATGTGGCTTCGACATAGATTTTGAAGGTTGTAAAAACCCCAAAACAAATTATTTATGTAGAATCAATTGAGAATTAGTTCACTAAAATTGGCCTTGCTGCACACCTAGTTTTACACTCTCGAGGATATTATTTAGTATTTAACAATATCTTTATGAATAATTATCATGCATATAAATAAATTATGATTATTAATACCCTATGATAAATCTATGGTGTAATAGATTAATCAAGTAGGATCAATGATTTAGAAATTATCTAAGTGATTTTTAGGATTATGTGGTTATCCATTATGATAAGTGTTTCTAATACTATTATTTCTAGTCCTACAAAATAGTGGGAACTAGAAGGAACTAGGTAAACATTGAGTTATTAAGATTTTAAATGTAGGGGAATTATGAAAACCATCATCCTACGCAGAAATATCATGAAAAGAATCAGGAATGTGGCTTGAGTATTGGTTATAATGCCAAAGATAAGGTAATATTTAATGAAATGTGAATGGTGTGGGATGTTATAATAGTATTTTTTTATTAAACATAAGAAGAATTATTAATTTGAGGTTAAGGAACCATATGACATGATTCATATATCATATCATCGATAATGTGAATTAAGGAATTTGATGATGAATCCTAAGTAATGATTTATGAATAAATTTGGTTGATTAAATTGTACATGTATTGGATATCCAGAATAATGTTATATGAATAATAAAGTTCATCTTTCCCATTAAGGAATTGAAAAAATATATTGAATGGTGCTTATTACATAGAAATGTGATTTAATGGAAATGAGACATTTTTATTAAGGGAAGGTAACCATTAATGTGTTCTTAAGTTTGGGAAAATTGTGTTTAGCTTGTATAAATAGATTATTATGGATAAATTAAATTGAATAATACTCTTCAAAATGGAACTGATTATTTATTTTCTGAAAAAGGTCTCTATGTTATCATGGATTAAGTCTAGAACATTATTTTGGATTTAATGATTATATCCAATAATATTTGGAATAAGAAATCATTGCTATTTTTAGTAAGTTATTGTGGCAATTTAGGTTATTATAATGTTTTAATAGAAATCATGATAAAGGAATTCACATTTTTGTTATATTAAAACTAAGATATACATTATGATATTTGGGGTGATAAATGTTAAGAATATTTTGAGAAATATAGTGACCTTCTTTCTAGATATTTGGATTTTCTTATTTTTGAATTTTTAAAAGGTTAACCATTTATGGAATAGTTTATGTTAAATTTATATGAGGTTTCAGATATTAGGATATTATCTCACCATATAATGATTTATCCATTTTTCATAACCTATTATAACAATATTTTGTGATGGTAACCAAAGACTGATAGAATGACATAAACTTTTACCCGATGAGAAACCAGTACATCATGAATGAAAAATTCACCTCTATTTCATGGAGTAATAGATGATCTGGAAATCAGAGCAAGGCACAACCAAAGGGTGTCATAATTCATTAGAAAAATAATGAAATAATTTTTTTATATTTGTTTATGATATTAGACAGTAAAATAATCCTCCAATCTTAGAAATTTTATTGAAAAATATTTATCTTAATACATTAATTTCTATTGAACCGATGGTCTTATAAATCAACATGGATTTCGGGTTTTTAGACCATTACCTTCCCATTGATCATTCTCTTGCTGGTGAATAGTGTTCTTTACCACCATCTATTTGTTTTTATGCTTTTTCCCTACCCAATATTAACATCTCACCTATGTTCTCCTACGTGGAATCCTAATTATGAGTTAATTTTGGTAAACATTATGGTTTTAACTTGTGTTTTTAAAGGAATTTTTAGTATTTATGTTTACTATATGGGTTTATATGAAAGGAACATCCAAATAATATACCTCTGATAAAGCAGATGATGTTTTAGGTGAAATTCATTTTAATGGGGTTAAAATGTAACACCCCAGTATTTTATGGAAATTTAATTGAATTAATTTAATATTTTTGATATTTCTCCTTTCATTCCACAATGAATATAGATCTATTATATGAAAGAACAAAGTTATTTTTTCTTTGTAAACAAATCCAAGTCAAGAATACACTACACAAAAAACATATATTATCCGGTGGTACAAGAAACACTATGTTTGACCTATGTTACACACAATTCCATGTTCCTTTGATAGCATTTGTGACTCAGAAGACCTAGTCTAACCAAACTACAATGTAATATTAAAATTAATATTAAAATATTATTATAGTTTTCACCTAGCAGTTTTGATGGAGTTTATGAATATGATTAATTAAATATATAAAATAGGATTATCAAATTCATATAATAATAATTATTTTGTGACCAAGTAAAAATAAATGAAAATAAAACACTTTTGAAAATATTTGAAATTTTTTGATGGATAACTATATTTATCAAATCAAACATGATTTACCTTAATAAAATATTTAAACTACATTTTATAAATTATTTAAATGATATATATATATATATATGTGTGTATATATTATTCATTAAACTATTTATTGTACATCTATGTGTAATCTATAAAATATACAAGAATAAATCTAATTTGATGCATAAATATTTATATATTTTCTAAAAATAAATTTTATTACTGTTTAATGGTGCACCTATACTGAAATAATTTTTTTGAAACATTTATGAATTTTACATTATAAAATAAACCAAAATTTTCAAATCATAATATCAATAATTACTTTGGGTATTTTATTGGTATTTTTCTCAAACGTTTAATTTTTTTATGAATAGTGAAAAACATTGAATTTTAATTGATAGATGCTTTTTCGTATAATTTAATTATATACTAAAATTTTATATTAAATTTTATTTAATGTATATGAATATAAAATATACATATATTAATATAATATTTTTTAATAAAATTCACATGGAAATTGGAGATACAAATATATTAGTCTCCTGAACAATTTTACATTAAAAATATGTTGCCTCATCCCATATAGAAGAATGTTTTTAAATTAAATTCAGAAACTTCTATGTTTCTAAATTGGAATAACGGATTCTATGTTTGAAATCACCATAATTTAGAATTTCTATTACGGTAAACATAGTTATTACAAAAAATATCAATGAAAGTATTTAAAATTAATTAAAGTGATTAACATAAAAATGAGTTTATATAGTGGTTAAACATTAACTTCAGCAGCCGAATAACCTATAAAATGTCCAAAATACATTATAAGAACATAATTCTACCATATACTCTATTTTCTTGAAAATGTAAATTTATTGGAGGAACATGATGTAAGGAAGATATCTCAAAATTTTTTACTTTTTTATATTTAAAAGAATATCACTCCTCATCCACTATTGAAGGGAACCCCGCACTTATTAACACCTCTTAAAGAATTTGGATCATGCAATGTAAGAACCCCATTTTTCACTCAGTTATGTTTCCATTAAATATTGGTCTCATTCTCTTTTGTGGTCCTAATATGGTTGTCTAATGAATTAGTGGAGGTTGGAGGGGTTTCTAGGGCTTGTTCAGATCCCAGAACCCATCTTTTTTTTTTCATGACCCCCCAGAACGTGTACCCCTCATTGTCCAAAAATAGTGAAATATAGATAGTGACACACGAGTCCCTCCTCTAGTAGTCCCCAGTTTGGAGACTATCTCTGAGGGTATAATACTCACATAGATGGGAGGTGTTACCCTATAAGAGAAAAAATTCGAATAATAGAGATAAGATATACACCAACCAACTCCTACTCAGATTACTACATAATATATACCCATGTATATAAAGATAATGTCATTAATGAACTAATACAACTAAAAGGGAAAACCAATATTGTGAAAATAAAGTAAATATGACAGTGACCATGAAGCCCAAACAGCTCCTATAAAACACCAATGTAGTAGTAAAGACACTGATGTACAATCTACTAAAACTCACATGAAAAATAGTTTATATGAATGTAGGGTGAGTATAGAAGTATACTCAGTGGGATCCTCCCTTGAGCCTCTAGTGAAAAAGTAATTAAATCATGCTAAAGCACAGTAAATAGAAAGAAAAACCAACTCATCACCTAAACAGGTATGCTAAGTTCTTAGCTTCACTATGGATACTATCACAAAGTATCACATACAAGAGAATATAATATAATTAAAAATATCTAGGGAACCCATATACCGCTCCCCTGATGGTTTTCCTCTTTTTCCAAACCTCACACGTCCTGAGAATCTCTCTTTAAGAAGGCTAGCCGATAGAAACCTTGGTGAAGCACAACAATATTCACATCGTACATCACACCACCATGTGAACATAAACCAAATTAATAAGGTAGATTCCATGTTTCACTACAACACACATAACATGTATCATATATCGGGTATTGTTCCCCTAGAAATCACAACACATACACCAAGTAATGATCCTGAAGCCATCATAACCTACACATGTTACACCTATAGTATCCCATTGGAATCTATATCTAGAATACATATGTGTGAAATAACCATAGTCTATCACAACCCTCTACACAAATATATGGGAAAGAAAGTATGTCAAAGAACGTTGAACAACAAGTGAAACTAACTCATCACCTAAAAATTCATACTAAGTTCCCAACCTCATCATGGCTACCCTCACCAAGAATTACATACTAGAGTATAATAAAATAAATAATATCAAGGTTACCCTACTAACACTTCCCAACTTGTTTTTTACTTTTCCACAACCTCACACGTCTTGAAGATATCTCTCTAAAAAGGATATCCCACAAACACATGGTAAAAGCACCAGAACCTGCACCTCATGCATCACACCACCATGTCCATGTAAATAAAATTAATAAGGTAGTTTTTAGGCATCAAAAAAATCCACACAATGTGTATCATACCTCTGGTAATATTCATCAAGCCATCAAATCCAATACACTAATAAAGAATCCTCAAGCCATCACAGATTATACACATTACTCATATAATAGACCTTAGGAAACTATATCTAGAATATTTGTGTGTAAAAAAACTACAATCCACCAAATCCCTTTACACACATTTATGGGGAAAACTAACTACAAAACATACAAATAGATGTAACTACCAAGAGAAGAGAGTAGAGAAAATGTGGTAGTCGGTCATCCATTATACCACTGGGATATTGGGGAAAACATCCCTAGGGCTCAGAATCCCCGGGGTGTCTGTCTCCCTATCCGATAGGGTGGAGTATCATATTGAAATAAAATTACATGATATAATATAGATCAAAACCACACTATGGGTATAACCTTGTCTTATATTCATCTATATCTAACATCTCTCAGACTTTGGGATGCCACTGCAAAGACCAGATTTCTTATAAGCACAATCAATTTAAAATTTCTACATTAAATTACATTATTACTTTTAATAAATTTCTTTTTATGATAATTAATTATTTAACAATTAATTAACTATTAATAATTTCCACAATACATTACATTATAATTATAATAAGTTATGTGGCCTCTAGTAATAAGAAAACAGAGTCCACGAATTCTTATAATTATAACCTCAATATTGCATCCCAGCAACCTCCAATCCCATGGGGAAAAAATTTAACCATTTATTGAAAAAATTACCAC
This sequence comes from Viscum album, assembly GCA_963277665.1. Classification (NCBI taxonomy): domain Eukaryota; kingdom Viridiplantae; phylum Streptophyta; class Magnoliopsida; order Santalales; family Viscaceae; genus Viscum; species Viscum album. The sequence goes on along the minus strand of OY728167.1, from coordinate 705,277,294 downwards.
ATTCCATTTTTAAAGGTATTATTTAAAAACATTCTAATCTAAAAAATACAAGGGGCACAACATGGTGAGTTTATAAACTACCCATTGAGTCTTTTCTAGCTAGAGTAGATGTGTATACCCATCCAAAAATGAGAAACTAAACATAGAAAGCATGTGCCATACCTCGTATGTATTCACCTCTTTTGGAAGGATAGTAATAAAGATCACAGTCCTCAAGAAGTGGGGAAAGTAAATTTGGGAAAAAAATAATAGATCCAAAAATCATCTAACTTTCATATTAATGGGTAAGTACAGTTATAACCCATACCATCATCTCTGGTGTCCTCCCTGACACCCACATGAATAACCCAAAACAATTCACCAATATAGGTGTCAACTACTACCACAAAAACTGGGCCCCACTGCCCCACATACAAGAACATCCCTCCAGTCTTAGCCATCACAGACTCACATCAAAAATGGGCCTTCCTTCCCCAGATTGAAAGTCTCGTATCCATATCACATTATAGGCAATAGGAAAAAACATAGTAACTAGGTACTTGGACCTAAAAATAAATTTATACTTCTTAGAAAATGTACTCTCAAAGCTACAAGAATATGGCACTCGAACTTTACATGAAAATAGGAATCTTAGACCCTATAAGGAGTTATTTTTATCACACAACTCATTCTTATTCAATCCCGAATTAACCAATTCATTACTCATAGGTTTCAACTATTGGAAACTTGTAGAACAAGGTATCAAAAGATATAAACTATTAATTAACAATTAATTTTAGAATCCTTTAATAATTTTATCGACACAAATCAATATTATTCATGTTCATTAACCATTTAATTTAAACATTAATTTTTTCATCAATTTGATTATCATCAAATTACAACAATAATCAGATTCATTAACATGCCTCTTAATTTTTTTTACCCATTTAATTATCAATTATTTCCATCATTAATTTTTTTTCTAATTTACATAATGAATAAAATGATATGCCAAGAAAAGAATAGATATCAAACTATTTAGGAAATCAAGAGGCAAACTGTTACCATGGTACAAAGAAATAACATTGCAATGTGATCGATACCAATTCTTTAATCCAGATAAAATAATTATTAGGAAAATTTCATTGTGATTCAAGGGGTAAAACATGACATATCTATTATTTCACATAATTATATTGAGAATCAATAAATTCCTTACGCCAAAAGTGCGTCTACGCTATTCACACGAGAATGGACCAGACAACAAATCTCCAATCACCCCTCCCACAAGAACTTCATTCGTATGAGGACTCCATGACATCACAACAATAACAAAAACCTAGAGAAACGCCATTAAAACCATTTGATATAATCCACCATATCTAATAGAGAAGATAAAAGTGGAAATGATATAAAATCGAGAGAAACTAGTAGAAAATGAAGGAAAAACATACTTTGGATCAAGTTGGGTCACCATTGATCGATAATGGAAGCTCGAGATCAATTACTGTCCAAGGGATATTAAAAAATGCGAAGGAGGGTACAACCAGGTCACCTAGGACAAGAGAAAGGTAAGCTTCAGTTGTAGTCATTGAAACCTAGAGTGGGTGGAATGTTTTAAAACATTACTCTAGTAGGGGATTATACGACATGCAATCCCCTTTAAAGTGATGTAATTTCTCAAGGTCGGATTCCCAAGAATAAACCATCACATATTCATTTTATTTATTTTTCAAACCTAATATATTACACACCATGAAGCCATATTTCTATTCATGTAATGTTCATTCACAACATGAAATATTACTTTTTCCAACTTCTACTGATTGAACTACTCTAGACTTATTCTGAACCTCCTCTGAACACCTCAATCTTCTTAAACATGAAAAGGGTCGACCCACAAGGATCTAGGACATTATATTTTGGGAGAAAATTGCATGTGGAATAGTTAAGGGAAGCAGTGAGATATAGGCCACACGGTTTTCATAAAACATGTGTGGCTGGACAATAGGTAGTAATAGCGAACACAGTTTGATCTAACAGTGTGAGTTGGGTCTCAAAACCATGCAAGAATAACTATAATATTGATAGAGATGCTTCACATGTTTAGCACATGGTTTCCCGAATAATTCATCATAAATGTTCTCTATTCACCTTCATAAACTTTCCCATTCATGTTTTGCACACAGTTTGGCCAAACCATGTTGCCAAATAGTGTGAAGGGTAAGATTTGGGTGAATTTTTTAGTTACCCTTAAAATTATAATTTTATTCCTCCCACTTCTAATTTTGGTATTCCCGTGGAGGAAATCCCAATTTTATCTATTTTTAATATTTTTTAATTCTATTCTATGAATTGATATCGATCATCCATACGGAGTCGAAAACAATTATCTTTCTTCAATATGGATCTACATTGGTACGTTCTAAATTACCCTTAAATCATAAGTCGTTCTTCTTTCTATCAACAATGCAATTTAGTTGCATGATCATATTCCCTAATTGTATAGAATAGATCCATTCACTAGATCTAATCTAGTCCAATATGAACAATAGGCTGATACTATATGAGATTCGTATGAGTATGAGGTATTGGGTGTATAACTCATTCCTCAATTTATATCATTTTATATATCACTGCATCATTGCTCCATTTTCATCCAGTGTCATTTTTGATTTTATATTTCATTATTATATTCATTAGGACCTTCTTCTAAGACCCACACCATATATGTTATATATCATTAGTGGTTACAACCACAACACCATCAACACCATTTAGGTTGATGTTCAATAATAAGTTTCTTTTTGTGTATTGACGCATTTCAGCCACTGTTCAGGTGAGTCTCTTCTTAAACATACTAAAGGTAATTGTCCCATGTTAAATTCTTATTTAATTTTTTAATTGATAGTACCATGTTGATCAAAACTTTACCCACATAAGTTAATTTATTCTATATGGTAAATAAATTTTAAATGAAAACAAAAAGTATTTTTTATTTATATGGCTTGGCCTAATTGAATGAATAGTCAGTTACATGTTTGTAGCACACCATTCCATATTGATAGAAGGTAGTGGAGTGATCCTCATTAAATGAATATTCCCTTAATAAATTGAATTTAAATGGTTTATTATATTGAGATGCCTTATCACTTATATGAATGACATGGAATGAACCTTAGAATAATAATTGGAATAATTACTATATGGTATAATTTATTAAATGAATTAAATTTAAGGTGAATATTTAGAAATGGACCATTGGATATTTATATGATTGATTAGACTTTAGTTTGGTCTTGTATTCCTACGGGAATTTATTGAGAACACATGGACGCCATTCTAAATCAAGGATGATGGTTTCCTTAGCTGAGACCCACCGTGGAACCCTATAATTATCTATCAATAGATTTCTAATATGACACTACATGATCCCTTAATTTATATTTTAGGTTTCCTTAGATACAATCATTAGATCTAACATGGTTTCTATGGAAATTAGTTTTCTATTATATATCCTTTTTCCTAGCCATTGCTTATCCTGTTTTACCTTAGATGTATTTTTTTGTCATGGATAGATCATCAATATTTTGGAATGCCTTGGAAAATTGACCTTGAGTTAAACTCATACCACTAAAATAGGATACAGTTATATTGATTTAATGACCTTTGAGGTCTAGTTTTCCTTGGTTATTACCTTGGAACCCTTTTATATTTTAATGATCATGGTTGACTTGTAACATCTTAGAAACACTACTAATACTACCATGATGTGATGTCAATGTTCACTACGCATCGCATGACCTATTATAATTAAATGGAACATAAATAATTAATTTAATGTACTACATGTTCAGACACTATATGAGGGATGAAGCAGGGACTTGGGTATTTACATTATTATACCACTTTAGTTATATATATATATTCCTGAGTGAATTGTTACATTTTATATTAAACATACTGGATTGTTATTAACATAATTGGTGGTGGCCAACTGAGAATTATCTCCCACCCTATACAGGTTCATTGGTTCATGTGAAGTCCATATGGATGTTGGTTTTATAAAAAAGAAGTGGGTTGCTTTAGACACTTTATTGCTTAATTCTTAGGGTGGAGCTGGAGGTAGATGACCGAGCTAGATCTTCGTATTATTGGGATAGATTTTGGTTACTTTTTTCTAATAATGTATATCATGATTATTTACTTCTTGTATACCTATTTTCCATCATTATATAGACATTATATATAATAAAAAGCCTATTTATTTTTATATCAGTTGTTCAAGGGTTTATTAGTTTAGTCTATTTTTGTTGTGTTATTCATTATTACATTGTTTCCGTCACTTATGTCATGTTTTATTATATTGATCCTATCTATTTCTCATTGGTAATAAGATAATATTATCTCTAAGGACATAACTCAATCCCTCACTACTAGTTGATATCCTCTTGAATTTTGGGAGAAGCGCTTGAGGCCATGTGGGTAACGTTATAGATCTGGGTGCCGCCCAAAGGTTCCTTGTACCTGGTTGTTCACATGACCACAAGCAACTTTCCCCAAACAACAACGGTTGCCGACTAGCAGTGAGGGACAATGTCTAATAATGGGGAACTATGAACCCATTGGAAGAGTATACACATCAGAAAACAAATAGTAATAATATCCAATGTAGTATTACCAAAGAGAAATAAATAGTGGAAGACTGAATGTAAATCCAACAGAAGCCACAATATATGTATGTATGATGCATGGAATATGTATCTATGAAAATGGCCCAAAAAAATCACAATACTAGAAAGAAATAAACAAACCAAAGTACAAAAGAAATTGTAATCTCCAGCAACATCACATGCCTCAGCTTAGTCCCATGCTCTCCAGAACCTACATCAATCAAGTACCTAATGAAGAAGGGAGATTTACCTTATCTATACTTGCAATCATATAATTTGTTCGGGTCCAAAACATGACCCAAATAGGGTGTGAGACGAATCCCAGTAGGAAACCACAAAAAATATCTGCCTAACTGTCAGAGAATATGTGTAGTAGGTAATCTGCAGAAATGAAGCGATGAAATAGGATACACTGAAAAGTAATCAATCCTATAGTTTTCAATTACATTCATTTAACATTCATTATTCACCCGTTGAATCATTTATTCCTTAGGATCTCACCTAAGCTCTATATCCCCTATGTGATAGTAATAACAGACGTCTCATATGTCCATCTAACAATCAAGTATAACTGATTCCATTCTTGTGCTTTGGCTTGACAGACTCCCCATAATCATTCAATAATTCAATAACTACTCTTTGGGAAAGTTCTCACAGTCTAATCTCCCTAGTATAACATAACAAAAATTCATTTAATAATGTCTCTCTGGGTATCTCTCACAGTCTAACCCCTTTGTTCTAACATAGAACTAAAATATTATAACCCAACACTTGGGAAGCTCACACAGTCAATACCCCCTGTTCAACGTAGAAACAATCAATTACAAATGACCACCTAGGTAGATCTCATGTTCTAAACCCCCGGGTCAATTACCACCAGGAAGTTATCATAGTCAATATCCCCTTGGTCAATATAACAGTAAAACATAAACAAGAGACCCTACCTTGGGATTTTCTCAGAGTCAAATTCCACTTGGTAAAACATTCACAATGCATATCACATGAATATGATGTAATCAGAAACTCCATCCTAACAAAACAAGGCATGAAAAACAAGGAAAGACTAACATGAATTCTAGACCAAATAGCCATAATCAATCAAAAAAGGGAGAAGTACCCATGAGATGTCCCATAAACAAGGTATATGACCTCACACATATTAAATTACCCTTTTTCAATATACCAAACCATAACAGGTGACAAACAGGGTCTAATTCCAAATACGCAATACCCCAAATATGGGTATATGACAATTTTAGCATATAAATCCCAAAGACAATTAACTAAAGGCATAAACCACCTACCTTGATGTCGTATGATCAATACACATGATCTCCGGAACTTGAATCAACCTAAAATGGAATATATCAACAAAAATATTAATAACTCCCTGCATTGAATAATTCACAAGATAGGAAGAATCATGAATAAGGGCTCTAGGGTTTTGGGAACTCACTGGTGGGATTCTAACACACCTAACAACATCTCAATCGGAGTTCAGACGGAGAATCAGGAGGGGTCCAAAGTTCTTCGGCTGTTCCATCACTCTCATGTACGAACCACATATAGAAGAAATAAGTTCTTGAAATGAGATGTGATCCCGCTCTGATATATCACATTAAAAGAGAACTACACAAAATGTTCATTAAAGGAACATGCCAGGTAGTTGTCTTAATCGCCCCCTCCTTAAGCGGTATTCAAGGTCACCACATGACCATGTACTAAGCCATTATACAACTTGTACAGGGGTATATGCGGTACTCAGGTACACGACTTGTACTCATAAGTACATAATGTGTACAAAGAAAATTATTATTTTGTAATTTTTCCTCAAAAAAACCTGAAATTAAGATCCATACCAGAGATGAAGATTCAGGTTCTTAAAAAATTCCCCCCTTAAAAAAATTCTTCCCTGAATTTCCCTTCCAAGGGTGGTGAAGAAGAAAATTCAAACAACTATGGCCATTGGGATCGTATGTCAGCCTCCCTCTACCATGTCTTATCATGTACTCACTCGTTCTAATATAGTACCTGTAATAAGGGAACAGACCATCCCCAAATAACCTTCTTTCTATGATCCATAATTCAAATAGGGTGATCCTAGAAGGATGCATCCACCTCCAACTCAACTTCCTAAGGTTAAAATACATGAGACGAGTTTAAAAGTTATGTTTTAGCTAAGAAACATGAAATACGTCGTGCATATCCCGATACATCTATGGTAAATGCAACTGATAGACAACCCATGCATTCTCTTTCCAAAACTCAAACAGCCTGGCATATCTCGGTGAAAGCTTCTTCTGTCTCTTAATACTCTTGTGTCCCAACCATGGTGTGACACGTTGGAAAAACTGATCTCCGACCTCGAACTCTAGAGTTCATCTCTGTCGACCATCATAAAATTTCCAGTGAGACGGTACAGTAGCCATCCTCTTCTGAATCAACTATACCTTTTCAGTGGTCTCCTAGACACAACAAGGTCCCAACATAGATGCCTCTCCTATCTCTAGCCAATATAGGGTTGATCGACATGACCTACCATACAAAGCATCTTAAGGTTCCATCTGAATCATTTCCTGAAAATTGTTATTTAAGGAAAACGTCACTAGCGGTATGTGTCTCTCCCTAGAGTCCCCGAAATCCAGGACGCATGCTCAAAGAATGTCCTACAAAACAAGAAATTTGTGATCAGATTAGCCATCTGTCTGGGGATGGTAAGCTATACTCAGAATTACCTGTGTTTCCATATCTCTCTTTAGTCTCTTCCAGACACGAGAAGTAATCAGAGCATCCTTATTTGAAACAATAGAGTGTAGAACCCCATGAAAACGTTCAATATATTTGATATAAATCATTCCAATCTCATCAACACTAATGGTTTCCTTGATCTGTGGAAAATTTGAAACCTTCATGATTATTTCGACAACAACCCATAAAACATCATTTCCTCATGGTGAAATTGCTTAACCCATCATGAAATCCATCACGACATCATTCCACTTCCACTCAAAAATGGGTAACTACTATAATAACCCTTCTAGTCACTAATTCTCTTCCTTTACCTACTGAAAGGTGGAAAATATCATAACAAAACTAGCAACATCCTCCTTCATTCATGGCCACCAATACTGATAGTGTAGATCTCGATATATCTTGGTGACACCAGGATGAAATTCCCATACTAGGCATGAAAATTTCGCAACATCTATTCGTGTATGTCTGCAGACACCCATACACACCCATGAAAATTCAAAAACACATACTCTACTAATGTCCACCCTGGAGTAGGGTCCTTACCCAAAACAGTCTCCCTTTGGACTAGAACTTCGAGATCTGATAGCTACCTAACAGCTACAAAAGGAAAAAATTTCTTCCCCTATTTTTCATGCACATACAAATGAATCTGAAAGAACAGAGCCATATGAATCCACTCCGAAATGGCCTTTGGAACTGCATGTATCTAATTTCTCCTGATCAACGCATCTGACATTTTGTTTCCTTTTACATGAGTGCAGGAAAAATCAATGAAAAAAGAATGATGGTACTCAACCCAGCTTCACTGTCTCGAATTTAGATTATGCTGAGTAAAGATATACTTCATCGTTTTGTGTTTAGTGTATATCACAAAATTCTCACCCCAATGATAATTTCCTCAATGGTTCAAATCATGCACAACTAAAACTAACTCGAGATCATGCGTATTGTAGTTCCTCTCATGTGGCCTTAATTTCCATGACCCATACACAACGACTCCTTCCCACTACATATGTACTACTCCCACACTGATACCTAATGCATCACAGTAAATAGTGTAAATATTTCCTTACTTTAGAAAAATCAGTATCAGTGCTAATGTCAATCTCTCATTCAGCTCCTGAATGGCTGAATCATAGGAATCTATCAACAATTACGTCACACCCTTATTAGTCAGGCCTATCAGTGTCACTGATAAGCATGAAAAGTTTTGTATAAAAAGAATGTAGTAACTAGCTAGCCCCAAAAAATATTATACCACAATGTGGTTCTTTGGATGATCCCTGAAATCTACTACTCTCACTATCTATTGGTTTACTCATACACCTGTCTTTGAGATTACATGAACCAATATGTGAATCCAGTCCATCCAAAAGTTTCATTTTGAGATCATACCATATAACTGATGCTCTCTAAGTGTACTCAACATGATCTCAAGATGGATGTCATGGTCATGCATAGTGTTGAAGTACATCAAGATATCGTCCACAAAGACTACCAAAAATGAATACATGTAAGGATGGAACACTCGGTTCATCAGTTCCATGAAAACTTCTTGTGCATTCATGAGACCGGATGACATAATCAAATACTCATATAGACTATACCAGCATCAAAAGGCTATAAGAGTTATATATGATGGTCTAACACACAACTCGTGATAACCGTATCTCAATTCAATCTTCTAGAACACCTAGGATCCTCAAATCTGATCAAAGAGATCATCAATCCTCGACATGGGATACTGGTTCTTGACCATCAACTGGTTTACCTTCAAATAATCCACACAATGTTTGGGGCTATCATCTGCTTTCTTCGCAAAAAGGAAAAGTGAAACCCAAAGAGATGCACTGGGTCAAATGAAACCCTTTTCCTACGACTCCTCCAATTACTTATTGAGCTCCTGTAACTCTAGTTTAGCCATCCTATACAGAGAAATGGACCCTAGTGCCACTCCTGGACCATGAAAAATAGATAAATATACATCTCGCTCTAGAGGTAAACCTGAAAAGTCGTATGGGAAGACATATTTGAAATGATTAATCACCGGAGGAAAGTCCATTTGTGAAGTCCCCTAGTCATCTAGATATAAACTAGCATTCTGGGCTATAATTCCTCCCAACCCATGATGATGGGGTCCAGATTTTCTCACCTAGACATCCAATTTGACCTTGTGTAAAAAAGACCCACCCTATGGTGTTGTGAAACTCACTTAGTGGAAATAGCAATCAAAAATTTCCCTAAAGGATACCATCCTATCTATTCCAAGAATGACATCAAAACCTACCATCTCTAGGAAATAGAGGTCATATAATAAGTGACACCCACTAACCTCAAGAGGGAACTCTTTTCACTAATGTACACTAGTCATCCTAATCCCCAACGTAGTGTATTGCATCATAACATAATAAGATGTAAAGATACAGAGACCAAGGCTTTCCACAATGGAAAAAGATACAAAACTATGGTAATATCATGTATCAAAAATATTAGTATCTAAAATTGAGGCAACTAGAATCATACCTCAAACTATTGAAGGTTTAGGATCCTAGTCATGCTAGCTTTTTTCCATCGCACAAGTCAGACATGTAGTGCGGCCTTGCGACCTTTCCTCGATACCCTTAGCTGACCCACCCTACTATTTATGAAAGCCTTCCATCTGGATACTATGGCCATGACCACCTCCCTGGCCTGAATGACTTGACAAACTCAAATGCCATGACTGATGAGAACTTGGTTATACTTCTCCTGAATGTGGAGCCATAACAGATCCCCTCTCATTCACTACTGGTGACAACTTCCAACAAAATGGCTGAATGTGGCCCATCCTGCCACATGATCACCACTCGACTGGATCCTTCAGGAAATGTGGTCTCGTATACGCTCTCCTTCTGCACTGGTAGCACACCACTTGGCTACCTGAAGAAACATCCCATGAAAGCTCCATGAAGGGCTTCCTTCTATCGGCCGAAGGAGTACCAGGCGTGGATAGTAAACCACCTTGGCTAAAATCTCCCAACTACCTCAAATTTTTCTTGGTGATTAGCACTTGATTTACTATATAAGTCACCGAAGTTAGCCTGACAACATTCACCTATGATCGGATGTCGTACCTAAGACAATACTCAAACCAGCTATCCAATTATAGCTCGTCACCTCTCAAAATAGGTTTGAAGCACTGCGTCTCTATAAATAGACAATAATAATACATCACTAAAAGAGATAACATCTATAAATTCAATAATTCTTAGGCTCAATCAGTCCTCAACATCTCAAGGTAGAAGTAATCATAGAAGGTCTTATGAAACTCTTCCCAAGACATATCCCGATGATGTCCTACCTGTGATATAACATCCCACCATCTATTGGTGGAATCACATAGCATGTACATTGAGATCTTAACCCTCATCTTTGGAGGTGTCTCCAATTGCTCGAATATAGAAATCATGTCCTAGAACCATGAATCTGCAGCCTGTGATCCTCCATACCCTAAAAAATTAAAAGGATTCTACTGTTGGAAAACCCACGTCAAATCTGCCATATTTGGGGAAGGATGTGGTGGTACTTAAAAATACTTCATTGTCCTCATAAATCCTTCACGGAACTATGCATCAGAACCTACGTTCGGTATAAAAACGGGTGCCAAGACTGGCATGATAGGAGGATCTGAGGGTAGTCCTTGATCAACCATTTCTAGTGTTGGTCATCGCACTGTACCTGGCGTACAACTGGAGGACGTCTTTGTGGCATGACTCTGAAAGGTCAATAGAAATCCCTTGTTCATGATTATCGAGGATAATAACATAAAAGTGCAAGAACAGAACAGGAGAAGGAAAACATTCAAGTTTTACAAAATAGGGTTACCCAATTTGTATAACTATCAGATGAAAAGTTCCCTTTAAGACTTAACATAGCCGTGTATATCTTCCATCTTGGTCATGTAACACCCCATACACACAGCATGTTCCTCCTAAGACATGACATGTACTTTAATTTTCCATCCTTCCCATGTACTTATACACGGATCGAGCCACCTGGTTTTGCTTGTGTAACACTACACAACATGTTAACCCTAGAAACTGCGTGTACCAGTTATGTTACATCCACCCATGTCATTAGTCACATGGTCGGATACATGGTTGATTACTACATGGCATTTATAAAAGATACATGGTGTGTAAAACATATGTTTTCATCCAGCAGTCTCCTTAGTTACATGGCTGGACACAATATTTTTTTACAGCATGGCATGGACTCCCAGTACACAATGTCTTATACAAAATATTTATCAACATTGTGTCTATGATCACATATTTAGTCACACATTCAACAACTAAAAAAAGGGTACATAGAATACATGATATGTACTTAAGTAAATTAAGATCTTTCCGAACAGAATATCACATGGCATGTGTTCATAACCTCACATGTCGTGTTGTCTAGGTTTCTATATGGTAAGCCTTTAAAACTTCTCCAGAGCCCCTAAAAACATAATATTTGTCCATGGCATGAAAAATTACCACCTTTGAGATCCCATAATCTCCATGAACCAATGTTTGAAATCCTTATTCATATCATAACTTGACATAATTTAACTAATGGTCAACAAGATCCCCCAAATTATGATCCAAGAGGTCCCATAACACGTCAAGGACCAAAACTTGGCATCCATCCAATTGAAACTTTATATATAAAAACACCCTATCAAATTATCATGTATTTATATCATGTCATCTATCAAAATAAAATTTATATCTATCACATCATCTATCAAAAAAACATGCAATCAGTAATGAACCCTAAATGACATGATAAGAATTCATGACATGTGATATCTAACATGTGATTATATAATGAATTAGATGGAACACCCTCATCTCATTGGGATTCAATAGAAATAGAACCAAAATGATATAAATAATAATAGCACAAAATAAGTGTGTCACACAATGGTGAAATCAGATCAACTGTAACAATTGGAAAACCAGAAAAATTGCAATACTCGAGGAAACAAGGATTTTACAAATACACGGGTTATATAATCCTAGACATAGCTTATTACCAACTAAATATTCCTTCCTACCTGATCTATATTCTCCAAATAGTAAGAAAAAGAAGAAAATAATATGATTCGATACCAATTTGTAACGTCATGGATCTGGGTGCCACCCAATGGTGCCCCATACCCGATTTGTCACATGAACTCAATCCTATTTCTCTAGATTCCAGAGGATACTGACTAAATGTGAGGGACATGGTATGAAAATGTGAAAATTATGACCTCATTGTTAGATTATACAGAGTATAAAACAAATAGTAACAATAATCGAAGAAGTCATACCAAACAGAAATAAACAACGGAAGAATTAAAGTAAATCCAACAGGAGCCACAATATATATATGTATGATTCATGGAATATGTATCTAAAAAATATCCCTAACAATTCCAAATTCTGGAAATAAATACTACAACTAAAGTACAAAAGAAACAATAATCTATAGTAGCATAACAATCCTCATCTTAATCACATTCTCTCTAGCTCCTACAGTAATCATTTACCTGATGATGAACAAAACTTTCCCTTATCTATACCTACAATAATATAATCAGTTTGGGTCCAAAACATGACAAAAACAGAGTGTGAGATGAATCCTAGCTGGAAACCACCATATGATCTGGGCGTAATTTTTAGTGAATATATATGGTAGCTAATTTGTAGAAATGAACCAATAAACTAGGAAGTAATCAAATGTAATCAATCCTATAGTTTTCGATTACATTAATTTAACATTCATTATTCATCCATTGAATCAAGTAAACCTTGGGATCTCGCCTAAGTTCTGTATCCCCTATGTGACAGTAATAACAGACGTCTTAGAAGACCACCTAACAATCAAGTAAGACCGAGTCCAAGCTTGACAGACTCATCAGAATCATTCAATAATTTAATAACTACACTTTCAGAAAGATCTCAAAATTTAATCCACCTAGTCTATCATAACAAAAAATCTTTTAATAATGACCACATGAGTATCTTTCATTGTCTAACCCCTTTGTCTACCCTAGCACTAAACATTTACAACCGACCACTTGGGCAGCTCACACCGTCAATACCCCTCAGTCAAAGTAGCACAAATTAATTACAAATGACCACCTAGGAATATCTCACTGTATAATCCCTTGGGTTAATGTCCATCGGGAATCTATAATAGTGAATACCCTCTTGGTCAACATAATAGTAAAACATAGACAAGTGACCCCACCTTGGGAAGCTCTCAAAGTCAAATTTCCCTTGGTCAAACATTCACAATGCATATGATTGGAATCTCATGTAATTAGTAAGTCCTTCTTAAAAACACAAGGAATGGAAAACAAGGAAAGATGAAAATTCATTCAAGACTAAATGGCCATAATCAATCATACAAGGGAAACTCACCCACGAGATGTCCTATAAAAAATGTATCTTACCTCACGCATATGCAATTACCCTTTTTCAATCTACCAAACCATAACAGGTAATAAAAAAGGTCTAATTCCAAACACGTAATACCACAAACATGGGTATACGACACTTTTAGCATATATATGCCAAAGAAAATCAATTAAAGGCACAAAACACCTACCTAGATGTCGTACGATTAATACTATTGAACATCGACCATTGAATCATACTAAAACGACATAGATCTATAAAAACATGAAAAATTACCAACCTTTAATAACTCACGAGAGAGGAAGAATTTGGAAAAAAGCCCCTAGGGTTTTGGGGAACTCACTAGTGGGATTCCAATGCACCTGATAGCGTCTCAATCGGATGTCGGAAATAGAATTGGGAGGGGTCCTATGTTAATCGACCATTCTATATCTCTTCTGTAAGAACAACGAGTAGAAGAAATAAGTTCTCGACATGAGATGTCACCCCACTCTAATTTATCAAATGAAAATAAAACTACACGACATGTTAAATAAAGGTATACGCTGTATAGTATCCTTAACTGGCCCCCGCCTTATACGGTCTTCCTGGTCACCGCATGATGATGTACTTGGCCGTTACAGAATAATGTACTCGACCAGAACATGGATAGTATCCAGCTGTATGCGGTACCTAGATACACGACGTGTACTCATAAGTACAGAATGTGTACTTATAAAATTTCCATTTCATCCTTTTTCCTCTAAACAACCCAAAATTAAGATCCATATCTTAAATGAAGATTCGGGTTCCAAAAATGTGGTCCACCAGAAACATCCTTAGTGGAATCCAGGTATGGGATGTCACAATGTGGGATAAGAGATGTTCCATTCTCGAATCACTATTTAGATACAATAGATTTAAGATTATCAATGGTTGGAACATGGTCATAATTAGTTAATGGGCATCACAAACCCATGTTTGGGGTAAAACCAATTTTTTTAATTATTATTTTTGTTCTATTTTTTCCTATTACAATTGATATAATTTCATTATTGGGTAATGCACATGTTATAAGGGGTTGTTGATTATTATTCTGAATGAGAATTTTAATTATTCCTTGGCCTGATGATATGAGGTCATGGATCATTTTTACATGAATTATATTAGGAACCTATAATTATCAAGTCATGCATATTTCTATTCCATATAGGTACTTTTCACTCTTTTAATTTCTTGATATGCCTACGATTATTGCATGTGCCTTGAAATTTATATTATGATTATACTAACTTTGGTCCTTGATTGAGTGATTGAAAATTACAATTCATGAGGTGTTATGGGCCCTCATGGGTTGGAATCACTAATTTATAGAAACAATACCTTAATAAGAAATTCAAATGAGTGTTAGTCTCCGGGATAAATAATATGGGACCTGATTCATAGTGACAATAAAATCATTTTAAATGAATCATGATATATGGAAATAAAAAATTTTTAAAATAAAGGTGATACTTAACCTATATATTGAAATTTTATCATGTCCTTATCCCATGTTTTCATTTTTATTAAAGGTAACAGAGGGAACCTTGTAATCGTATATATAAATAAATGAAATGGTTTCTAATAAATGATGAGGAAAGTTATAGTTTAACATTCATCTAATTGAACCCCTATAATTTATACATCATCACTTACCAACACCTGTCCTTTTAAGAGGGTAGTTAGGGTAGAATATGATGGGTAGTGAGGCTTCCTTTTGTTCATAATCTGGTAGTGGTTATTTTTATATTCCTTAAAATTGTTCTAGAGAATGTGCTTGGTATTTGTAGACCAATTGTGAAATGCCGTACTCATGTCACGTGCAAGGAGTGTGGGGATGACCATGATATAGACATTGTGGGCCCTGAGCTTCCCATATTACCATAAGGAGCTCCACTTCAAGAATAACCAACTATACTAGATATGGGAACTTTTATGTTTTATACAGTACATGCTTGGTTCTCCACATCCCGCACCTATGGAGGATGAGTAGATTCATGAGTTCTAGCTATAGTATCCTCCCACCTTCTCGGGGGATGGTATTCCACAAGCTACTGAATATTGGATAGATTCTACTTCAACTAAATTTTATAATCCAGGGATGCCTTTGGATTAAAGGGTCATGATTGATGCTACATGCTTTGTGATTCGTCTAAGTACGACTGGGATGTAATTATGTAGGATGGTCTCTATCATGGAATATAATGGTCTGGCTTACAGATTAGTTTCTTTAATCAGTTATTTCCTCAAACATTGAAGGCTGATAGGTAAAGTTATTTCATTCATATCGATCTGGGTTCTATTTCAGTTATGAATTATTCAGCATGTGTTAATGAGTTATAGTGCTTTTCACCGCCTATAGCCATTGATTATCATTCACATGAATGATTCTTTGAGGATGGTATTTAGTATTCCATCGATACTTAGGTGAATGTTTTTTCCACTGACTTTTACAAAATAGTCAGTCATGATATTGTCACTGAGAACAACCTAAGGGGCGGTGATAGTACACATTAGAGGGGATCAATGTCAGGGCAGACCAGTAGTTCCTCTAGTAGCATGAAGCGATCACTCAAGGTTTCTCATCAAGACAATGTCAGACAGAGTACCCATGCTGGTCGCCATGTCATGTGTCACTAGTGTGGATGATAGGGGAATTTGAATCCTCAATGTGGGAAATATCCTCTTGAGTATCAGGCTTGCGTCCATATGGGGATTCATCTGTGTTTCTGTCAGAACATTCCATCAGATTCTAGTAGAATAGGTTTCTCACCGGCTTCACCTGTAGGGGTAGGTTCTTATATGTCGTTTGAGGAGAGGAGTTAGAGTATCACCAAAAGGACTAAATGGGGATGATATCGTGGCAGTCATTGAAAGACTCCTAATAACTATTAGTGCTAGAATAATTTTTTTTATCGTGGTAGTCCACATGTTTCATAGGTTCATTGATGAAGTTAGTTTCTTACATTATAAATGATATCTAAAGATCATGTTGCAAGACCATCTATAGAATGATATACTATTCTAGTGGCCCCCACTATAATATATTCTTTATTTGATATAGGTGCTTCACACTCATTCATTTAATTATTTACTATAGACTTTCATTGGATTGAAATGTAGTATTAATGTTCTGTAATGACCCTCGATACAAAATTGGGATTATGGTTAATGGGAACACTCCTATTTAGGTATTGTCTCCTTGAGGTATTAAGTTACCCTTTTCTATAGAAACTCATTTTTCTATAGATTATGGGCTTTAACATCATTTACAAGAAGGATTGGATAGATCTGTATCATGCGTTTGTAGACTGTTATTACCACATGGTGTCATCTACATCGCCATAGTGCATAAATTAGCAACAAAAAGTGTGAGTGTGATTTACATTATAGAAGATCTAGACTAGAGAATCATTGGAAAGGGGTTGTGATATCCCATATTGTAAATATCATCATAGAGGATCCGTGTTTAAATCAAATGAGTTCTCTAAAATAGTTGATCATTTTAGGGATATATTTCTAGATTATTGTTCTGGAATAAATCCTAAGATAGAGGTAGTTTTTATGATTGAGCTCCTTCTAGGAGAATCCCAAGTGACCATTATTCCATAATGAATGGAATGTACAAATAATTAGTAGATCAAGTTGTAGTTAGAGAATCTTGAGGCCAAAGAATACAGAAAACCTATTACTTCCAATATGGGTTCATCCGTGTTATCCGCTATGAACGTATATGGGACCCTTCATGAATATGTCGATTACAGATTGTTCAACTAGGTTATGGTCATGAATGGGTATTCACATACTTATATAGTTGATCTCTTTAACTATCTCCTAGTAGATCAGGTCTGTTCTAAGATAAACCTATGATTGGCATATCATCATGTGTGGGTTAGGACATCAGACATACCTCGTATAGCTTTTCATACCGTTATTATCTATATGAGTACCTTGTTATATGATTTGGTCTTATGAAAGTGCCGGCTGTTTTCATGGATCTGATGAATAGGTTGTTCCCCATATCTAGATTCCTTTTTCATAATAGTTATAGATGACACCTTGGTGTATTCTCATACTTTATGTGACCATAATATAAACATTGAGATCATTCTGAGTACACTGATAAAGCCTCATGTTTTCTTAGGTATTTCTATGTGCCACTTCTATAATGACATATTTCAATTAATGGGTCATATTATATCAGATTTGAGAGTCCCTATTGACTCATAGAAGTTTAGTGTAATAGTTTTCTAGGAGAATCCCAAAAACATGATTGATTTATGGGGATTCTTGGGGTGTATAGATATTATATGTGTTTCATATAAGACATATAAAGTTTTTCTTCACCTCTTACTAGTCATAAAAAAATGGGTGTCAAGTTACTGTGGTCATAAGAGTGTGAGAAAACCTTTCAGGGACTAAATGGTAGGATTGCATTGACACCTATTTTAATTCTACCAGAGAATCGAAGAGGCTACATAATGAAATATAATACATAAGGTATTAAAATTGGAGAAGTGATACAAAAAAGGATTGATTTTTGGAATAAAGATATTGGAAGTTGAGGCTTCGTGAGAGAAAAAATATGATGAACAATCTCAAGATAGAATCCGTTGTCAATGCCTTACGTTTTTGGAGCCACTATCTGATGGGTGAGTGATTTTTGGTTTATGAAGAATACTAGAGCCCCAAATATATTTTAACAGAGTGTGAAAAGAATATCAGATAGTGAATTTGGGTCAAATATCTTCAATACATCAAATTTGAGATTACATATAGATCTGGAATGGCAATGCAGTAGAGGATCTGCTGGGTAAGAAAGGACATGATTTCATGTCCTTAACATAAATAGTGAACTAGTTAATATTTGTAAATTTTTACAAGGTAATGATTTCATAAACTCATGATTGTTCCACAATCCTATGTTAATGATATAAACTAATGGGTAATGATTTATTATTTATGCTTTCACAATATTA
The DNA here is from genome assembly GCA_963277665.1 of Viscum album. NCBI lineage: Eukaryota > Viridiplantae > Streptophyta > Magnoliopsida > Santalales > Viscaceae > Viscum > Viscum album. The sequence goes on along the minus strand of OY728167.1, from coordinate 705,258,451 downwards.
TAGCTTTTTTCCTTTTATTAGGATAAGGCCTTAATCCATGACTCATGATGAATGATATTTAATTGATTGGGTATCATAATATTAAATTTTGATCAATCCATTATATCCTTATTCTCACATTTGATCATGGATTTAAGTCTCATATGTTTACCCATACTGAGAATCTGATCTCATCCTATCTTATGTTTTCATTTTCCCAAGGTTATGAAGAAAGATAAAAAGTCTGGTATTTCAATGAAGTGTCCAATAAAGGGGAAAAAATAAAAGATATATTAAAGATAATTTATCAAATAATAAGTTTATGGATCTAGTCTCTAAAGACACTAAAATTCTGGGGTCATTGAGGGTGTATAATTGTATTATGTATTGAATATTCATTTAAAATATTGTAATATTTATTTATGTTATGATCGAGTCACCAAAAATTTTATCAAAATAGAGATTATTTATTATTGGATATTAGGATTCGAAAAAATTAGTTATAATTCATAGGATAAGTCTATGTATAGGATAGTAACATAAATATTTGTGAGTAGAGCTTGCATGGTTTTTTAGAAAATGAGTTCATGTCTTGATATAGGCAGGTGGATATTCTAGTGGTATAAAATCAACTATATGTAACAAATGTAAATGGGGTATATTGATTATTTACTAAATCATCACTAGTTTATGAGAGGTGGTTCTAAGACTACACACCATGATAGACACTCTTGTGGGATATTCACGTGTTAATTAACCTTTTCATTATGAATAACTATGCATGATGTGTGAATATGACCCATAATAACTGATGAAAATCATTAGTGATGCGAGATGAACCTAATGTGTCATGGGTTAAAACAAGTTTCATATGAATTACTTTCACGATCATGTGATTTATAAATCTGAATATTAATGTTTGATAATTTCATTATGTTTTTGTATCAACCAATGGCTGGAACCAAGAGAAAACGTGTGAAAAATTAATGTAATGACCAATGTAATGAATTTATTCATGATTGATCAAATTAAATGGAAGATAAAATATAAAAAATAGTGATTATTCCTAAATATATATATCAATATATTATTAATAATCCTAAACTGGATGGCTTAATTAAATGGATAATAGAAAATATATAGAGTTTCATTTAATTTTAGCCGATGAATCACATCGAGTGAAGAAGATTTATGTTCCGAAAAGTTATGTATGCTACAAACAATGTTGAAAAATGTCTGGAAAATGGGAAGATTTAATAATTATTTAATAGAAGGTTATAAAGAAACTAATTACAGAGGAAAAATTAAGAGCTCAATGGAGGTAAATGATGTTCATCCTAAGATACCATTAATGAAGCAATGTCTAATGTGTGGGGAACACATGAATTATCCAAGTCAAAGCTCTAATCCAAGAGATAAATCACAAACCAATGAGGGTTCTATATTATTTTATTCACTAATGTTAATCATTTTTGTTATTCAACACTTATCTTTCACTCAAAAGTTAATATGTCATGCTAATGTTTGTAAGAATGTTTCTTCTATATATCTTAATATTTTTTCTTTAGTGAAATTGTATTTTATTTTAAGAAGTTATTATATATCTCAATATATAACCCTTATATACTTATAAAATAAAAAAAATAAAATTCAATATACCAAATCAACCTATGATCATATATTAGTTCGAGGATGGATATAAACTTTCAATGGATATTAAATCCATTATATGGGTCTTATTTAATATCCATGATGGTTTTTTTATCAAATGTTTAGGGATAAACTAAAAAACTGAAAATATACATATTTTTTAGGAATATTATGATGTATTTCATGTATACTTATTCTACCACTGAATAATGAAGTTAATTTATCAATAGTACTCATAATTGGTGTAATTACTCTTTCGAAACCATCTTATCTAATGTAATACTTTGAGTTGTTGAAATTGAAGAAGTAACTACACTAGAATATAGGAAAGGATTTTATATGATTGAATATGTCCCCATGGGGTGAATCTATTCTTTTTGTTAAGAAGAATGATGGTTATGTGGATATTTTCATTGATTACCAGTAACATACCAGGATTACTGTTAAATATATTTATCAAATACCCTGTATCAAGAATCTTTTTCATTAATTATGTAGTGGTAAAAGTTTTTCAATGATTTATCATCGATATGAACACTATCAGCTAAGGGTCTAGAATGAGGATATGGAACATCAAAAAAAAGGTGAGAAATATTCCTAAGTATAACCATGATTATGATGGAATGATAAGTTTAAAGAACATAATATGGGTCCAACCAATACTATGAATTAATAAAGAGATATTGGATGAAGCTCAATGTTAATTATTCATTATTCATCTAAGAAGTATGAAAAGTTTAGATATATGATAGAGTATTTTTTGTTGGAAAAAATGGAGAGTGATATTGTAGTGTATGAATCTCAATTAATTGTATGTCATTTTATTATGGACTAGAGATATATGTATATGGGGATTTTATAACCATTACCCATACTAGAATGGAAATGGGAAAACATCACCATATAATTCATTATTAAACTACACAAAAAAACATTATTTGGGTTATAGTCAATAAACTTATGAAATCATTTCATTTCATTATCATTGAAGAATATTTCTCTCTTGGTTAGTGTTCTATGATATACAATAAAGATGTGGTATTATTTCAATGCGTAATATATTCTATTGTTTTTGATTGAGATCTTAGGATTACCTAAATGTTATAGAGAATTATTAAACATGAATTGAATATGGGATTAATATTAAGTAATGCATGTGATAGTCAGATAGATGATCAATATAAGAGGACCATTAAAACTCTAGAGGATATATTGATACACAAATCAATGGATTTTAAAGGTGGTTGGGGTAAAAAAATTTCCGTAGTGGTAATTTTTTTAAAATGATATCATTCAATTAATTTTTGAAATGGATCCTTATGAATCCCTATATAGAAAGAGGTGTATAAATCATATGGGCTGAGATAAAGTTTTAGAAATAATGATATTGGTAATTTATCTAGATAAGTACATGTTTTAAATAGTTAGGGTCATTTAACAGCACATCTAAGTAGCTCCGAGTTAGAAGAAAAGTTTTCATAACAATCATTGTTGATATTTAGTGTTCAATATTGATAATAAGGTGGTTCTAGGGAAATCACTATTGAATAATGTTATGTGAGTTAGAAAAAATGGAATTTTGAGCCTTAGTGAGATCAATCCATTCTAAGCTACTTGGTTTTATCATTTAGGATTGTTATCGCTTAAAATTACACCAAATATCTAACCTCTTTCTGATTTGTTCAATGTATCAAAATAGAGGAAGTAGATACATGACCATAAAAATGTACTAAACTCAGATGTTATAGAATTAGATAATTTTATTTATTATTAGGAACAATTGTTCAAGATTGTGTATCATTGATATTTTTTTTGTGAAACAATACCACTCATCTTGTCAATTTTTTGTGGTGAACCCACAAAATTAAGGAAGCTACATTGGAATGAGAGGATCTGGTGAAACACATTTATATTCTTTTTTTTTGTATCTGAGTAATGATTTTTTTGGAATCAATAATTATATGGTGGTAGAGAGTAAAACCAAAAGTTTTTTAATTCTAATTTCTCTTTATTAATTTCATTTCATGGATAACTTATATTACTTGCAACAGTGAGCCTAAAAGAATCAGGATTGAAATACTATAATATATATGGAATAGCCCAGGGATTAGAATGTATGAACAAGGATAACCATATTAAAAAATAAAAGTATACATTTTTTCTAAAATACAAATGTGATGATATTTTCTTCATAAATATGTACCAATTTCTTGCAAAATAATTTTATGATAAAATATCTTCTTTTTTCAAAACACTATGTATTTTTATCTGAAAAAAGGTATTTATCATTGATGAAAAATGTTTTAAAAAAATTATATGTTATTTATATAAATAAATTAATAACCATTCTGAAAAAGATTATCAATTTCCTAGAAATCAATATAAAATATTTTTAGGGATAAAAAAGATATTTTTTAAATTTTTTTTAATATTCACAAAGCATGCTTATCTCAATAAATTAAATAAATCACTAATCTTAAATGATTATAAAAAAATTATAGATTATTTATTCAATTAAATATTTTCACAATAAACTAATGGGTTTCAGTAAGAAATTAACCTAACTAAATTCATTTTTTTTGTAAAAACATTATCTAAAAAATATTCTTTGTCACGTTTTTAGAATTTATATAAAATTTATTCTCTGGATTTTTTAAAAATTTAATAATAAAAACAAGATTATATATTTGGGATCAGGTGATTGAAATTTGAAAATATATAACTATTTTATCATTATAAATAGTAACCATCGTAATCATTTGTCACCATAGTAAGAGTAAAAAAAGTAAAATAGGGTTGAAATGTTCGGGTAAAGATTAAAAATATCAATAACACATACCTTTATCCAATTATATGTATTATTTTGAAAAAATATATTTTTAATTAGTTAATAATCATATTTTAAAACATCATTTTGAATATGAAATTATTTGTATGTTACATTATTAAAAATAAATTGGGTTTATAGTGTGTTTAACTATGATATAAGGCCTTTGAAGTCTACAATACTTATCTAAATTTGATTTGTTGAATTAATTTATACCCTATTACATCTTATCTATTAAATTTTGGTTCCTTTTATCCTGAATGAACATGAATGAGACTATAACACCCCAAACTTACATGGCACGCTTCCCTTTGAATAATACAATAGCATATGTTGTACGTAACTTCGAGTTCAAACACACCACAACCAATCAAACTAGCTATTATGAATTGTAATACCCAATTTTTGAAATTTTATAAATTTTATTTTTCAAAATGGACTTCTTTTTTTGATTCGGAATATCGAAATTACCTTAGGATGAATTTTTGTTATTTTTTTGAAAACATTCAATTTTTGATGAATAGTGAAAAACACCGAGTTATTGGTTAAAACCGACTTTTTATTTAAATAATTATTTATTTTATTTAAACTTATTTTAGGTCAAAATAGATACATAATACCTATATAAGTTCAATTTAATTAACTGGAGTCTTTTTAAATTAATTTTAGATATATAAAATTTTATTTAACTTTTTACCGTCTTTTACCCACCTCCTAAGAGCTTTTGCAAATTTGAATAAAACATAATTTTCCCACTTATGTGAATTGAATTTAAAAAATCCTAGAGACATGGTTGATATCAGTAAATCATTACCCTGTACATTGGAGGGAGATATATGTCTCACCCATCTCATATTGAAAACCATATTTATATGCAATATAACATCCTAAAAATTTAATATATCATAATCCATTAAATGAAATGGGTATCATAATAATATCAACATATCATAACCTATTCAAAAGGAATATCTTTTATAATCCATTCAAAATTTCATCGATGCATAACTCATCGGAAAAAGAAGTGGGTTAGACAATAATTTTATCATGGTATAACCAGTGGAAGAGAAACAGAGTTTTTAAAAATCATTTCATTACAAACATAAACCATTAAATAAAATTATAAAAATGGTATCCATGGATCATATCCCCATTAAGGCATAGTTAACATAAGTGATGAAATATTATATGGAAAATGTTTTTTTTTTTGATAATTTAAAACATATCTTGAGGAAAATATCCTTTCCAATTTGATGAAAAATATATTTTTAAAGAATAAAAAAATTTAACATAATTTTATTTAAAAATATAAATTAAAGAATATATGTTCTGATTAAATGAAAATAATAGTCATGAATATTAAAGGTGAAATTTATACAATACATGTTAAAATAAATATTCCTTTCACAATTATGGTAGAAGGAAAGAAGGCATTTTTTCGAAAATGACATGAAGATTCCTTAAAAAAATTAATCATTCATTCAATTGTGGAAAACCATTATAAAAATAATAGGATAATAATTATTCATTTTTGAATTCATTTTTATGAATCTATGTTTTATAAGATAAAAGATTTCAGGTCGAAGAGGGAAATAAAGTCAAATTTTATTAACCACATTTATTCAATTATCATAGGTACCCAAGAGTGTTTAAATGGAAATATTAAATGGAAATATCATTAATAATAAGAGGGGAAGAAAATTCGTGAGTCTCATTAGAGATGGATCATAAAATTTATCGTAGAAAACAAACTAATAAACAATCCTTGTAAATGATGGGATTGTAACATTAAATCATTACCACTTTGGTACAATTGATTTATTAGACCAAAGAAGAAATATAATAAAATAAAAATTAAAATAGAAAGAGTGAAAATAATTTAATGATATGACATGTCAATGTGGTTTTATGTAGACCTGATGAAGGAGTATAGGTTCATAACCAAACATTTGACTCAAGATGGAAAATGGAGACAAAAATCAATTCCCTTATGTATTGAAATCCTTAGTACTCATTCAAACATTTGGTATAATATATATAATTTTATTATACATATATTACAAGATCATATTTATATATATCATATAATATATGATTTTATTATTATATTTTATTTATCGTTTTTTGACAATTCCTCAAACACATGTTTTAAGTAAGAATTTTTTTATATGTTTTTACTGATTATTTTTGGTTCTCATACATTGATAATTGTTTCATAATCTAAATAATATATAACATTTTATAAATATCATATTATTAAGTTTATATTAATCCACACAATATAGTGATAAGAATAGAAATACACCGTTCATTGAGACCGTAGGTTGTATGTATGAATGAATGTTGATCACATTTTCTTATCAGATAGAAAGAATTAAAATTAAATGATATATTATAATTTCAGGAAACTTTTATGTTATTTATATCACATATGATCATTAAATTCATATTTATTTACATACTTGAAATGTTTGAATGGATCCCATTACTTCGCGAGGTGAAAGTGTACCGTACACCAGAGTGACATTATCATATTCAAAAAATGGAAATAATGAAGATACATGTGATATAATAATTAAATAAGTAAATTAATATCTATAATATCGTATATAAACCATAAATTCATCCGTAAATCATGTATTTATATATTTTAATGGAAAAAATTAATGACGTCGGTTTACGAGGCGGTAGTATTCCACACACATGAAGGATGATTTCGTTACTCATTTGATGGCGGTGGAGTCATTTTTAAGTTGCGAACTTATCATAAAAACACATAAATATATGTTATATACTAAATTAGTTATATATTAATTATATAATAATAATATAAGGATGTTTAGGAAGAAATAATACAAAAATTCGTGTTAATGAATGTTACGTATTCTTTGGTTATCCTAATTAGGTTCGACCCAAAATCCCTCCATGGTTGGATTTCATCAAAAAATGAGGATGTTTGAATGAGTGTATGGATGTTGGTATGTAATTTTATTAAGTCATTTATGAACCAAAAGGGAGTGATGGTGTGAATAAAAGAGGAGAGGGGTGGCCATTTATAAGTGAGGTGAGTGGAACAATTTAAATTTTTTAAAAATTAAATTATACCGACATTTATATCATCCCACATGCCTCAAAATAGGATAATTCGTAGACATATAATATATGTAGTCAATATATGGCCATCAAATTGACCTTTTATAATTTTGTAGGTTAGTTGTTACAATTATCTACTTAGTATTCTCCCCAGTAAACCCATTTTTACATTAACCATGGTAATTAATTTTGACTGTATTCAGTAGTAGTTTTGGATAAAAATTAATTTGACCTTATTTTATAATATAAATTATTCTGATTCAAAATGTGGAATCAATTTTTCCAAAAATAATTAACATAAATAGAAAATTTTAATTTAAAATTAATGTTGTAGATGCGACAGTAAAGTAGGTTTTTAAAACGAATTGTTAAAATATTTACAAAGTCAATACATTGAAATACAATATTAATTTGATTACAATGAACTAAATTGAATTAATAGATTTACTATTTTACTGATATTACTTTTAAATTTATTTAAAATATAATTTTTTATTTATAAATAAAATTTTTTAAAAGGGTGGTTTCAATTAAAATTTTATTTTTTCACTAATCATCAAAAATGATAATTTTTTGAAAAATCCAAAAAAATAAAACTGACAAACTTTTCATAGGATGATTTAAAAAAAATTATTTTATGAAATTCAATTTGTAAATGTGTAAAAAATTATTTTCATTAATGACCATAAAAATAAATAAAGATCAATTTTTAAGAGAATGTTATTTTTGAAACATAAAATGATATTATTGAAAATTAAATATAGTTCTATTAATATTATTCCATTATATAAATAAATTATACATAATATTTAAAAGTTTTTATTACTATTAATATTTCTATTTTTTCTAATTGGATACATAGGTTGTTTTTAAATAAAATATCCTAGTATTTTAAAAACTCAATTTCATGTGTAACACAATCTAAACCATTGTTATGTGTAATGAAAGATTAACTTGTTGTGGCATTCACCACAAGAATAACATGGTGTCATGTGTAACACATGATATAAAACAGATTTAATTTATTCAAAAAATAATAATTCATAAAAACGTTGGGGGTTACATTCTACTCCACATGAAATGAATTTCACCCCTGAAAATCATCACTCCAATACAAACAAATGAGAATACATCTGTCTCATCGTATCCACAAGTTCCCTCATGTATTCCTCAAACTGGCGGTTTCAACACTATTTTTTGACCAAGTCATTGATCGTGTTACTTATAACATTATTTTTATGATCTAGAATCTCCATCTATGGTTCTTCATAAATAAGATCATACTCTAATGGTATGACCTCTATTTTTAGTGCATGTAATTATTCACTTATGTAATTATTTGGAGAGATGAATGGAACACATCGTGGACTTGAGATAGGATTGGTGTAAGAAAAAACTGATAAGAAATATCCTAATATAATTAATAATTTCACACTAGCAATTATCAGTATAACTTATCTAATGACTCTTAGATGGTTTCATGTGTTTCTGAATGGCTTTAACATTCTATCCCATTTCATCAACTATCTTAGGTCCCAATAGATTTCTTTCTCCAACATCATTACAACATGTTAGATGTCTATATTCCATTCCATATGGGGCTACATAAGGCTCTATATGAATGATTGAGAAAAAATTTTTTTTATGAAACTTAACTAGAGGAAGGTGTTCATCATAACATACTTTTAAATATAATGAAAAATATCTCATCTTATCCTCTAGGATTATAATTTTCTATTAATCTAACCATTAGTCTGATGATAATATGTAGTAGTAAAACTCAACTCTGTATCAAGATCTTAGTGAATACTTTTCTATAACATTGAGGTAAATCTCAAATCATGATTAGAAATAATGGATTATGGAACTCCATAAAACGTTACCCCTTCCGTAATTTATATCCTTACAAACTGATCTAGAGAGAATTATTATCTAATTGCAATTAAGTGTGCTATCTTAGTATGGTGATCAACTGCAACCCATATTAAATTATTCTCTTTAGAAATTTTGTGGTGTTCAGTGACAAAATCCATGATAAAATTTCCCCATTTCAATTATATAATGTGAAATCAATTTAGAATCCCCTTAGAATGTTTCCTTTCACCCATAACTTATTGACCTAGCGAGCCCCAAGATACATACTTTGTAATATATCTCTTTTTGCCATCCCACCAGAAGTAATCCCTCAATTAAATATATATCTTCAATATTCCTAGTTTATTAGTGAAAGAAAAACAATTATCATCTTCTAATAAATCCTTCACATCTGGTATGGATTGAACACGTGCATAGTTCTAGAACCTTATCATTTGATCATGATCGAGGTTAAAAATAGGAAAATTTCTATCTTTCATTTCAAACTCTATATCTTCAATATAGTCCACTATAATATTAACATGGGTTTAAAGTTGAATATTCAATTAAAAATGATAATAATTTTCCCCTTCCAATAGGATTTCAAGTTCCTTCCTTTGAAAATCCGTAAATATTACACCTTTTGTAATCCTCTTAATGTATATGCTAGGAAGTTCCATTTGACTTAAAGCATCAGTCAGCTAGTCCCCTTTTCAATAGTGGTAATTTATTGAAAAGTTTTAATCATTAATGAGCTCTATCCATATTCATTGGTGAATATTTGAATCAATCTATTTGATTATATGCTTAAAACATTTATGATCCGTAAAAAAAAGCCCACTTTTTCCAATATAGACAGTGCCTCCATATAATTAATTAAAAAATTATCAGAGCTTACTCCAAATCATGATTTGATTTATTTTTCTCATGAATCATAAATTTTCATGAGGCATAAGCTATATAAATGTCATTTAGAATATAAACACATCACATGCCCTTTATGGATTCATCACTATAGATTATAAACCCTTATCCAATATAGGGTAATGTAAGAATGAGAACGTTGACTAATCTTTTCTTTATCTACTTGAAATTTTCCTCACACTTATCTATCTAGTGGAACTAGGATCCCTTGTGAGTAAAAATGGTGAGTGTATTTGATTTTTGTCAGAAATTATCCACAAACCCTCAATAATATCCCATTAAACTAAGAAAATAATGAATCTCAGTAATCGTGATTGGTTTGGGCCAATATTCAATAATATCTATCCATGATGGATCTACTAATATATTCTCTCTTAATATTATATGACCCAAAAATGAATCCTTTTTCATCCAAAATTCTTTATTTGTAAATTTTTCATTTACTTTATCCTTCATGAGGTTAATTATTATAATTTAATGCGAACTTCATACTCTTCCTTTCTCTTTGAGTATATAATAATATCATCTTTAAATACCTCCAAAAACTGATCAATATCATCTCAAAAAACAATACTAATTAACTCCATGGTGACAAAAGGAGAATTACTAATACCAAATATAATCACAACATATTCATAGTGTCCATAAATCTCATAGAATTTGGACTTGGGTATATCCTCATTTTCACCTTCAATTGATGACATTTGGAATGAAGATAAATCATGGAAAAATATTGAGGTCCACGTAGTTGTTCAAAAAATTCATTAATACATGTTAGAGGTTACTTGTTCATGATCGTGATATTTCTAATCACCCATTAATCAGTATAGATTCACATCAATCCATTATTATTTTTTTATCAAAATTAATGGGTGCACCATAAGGTGACACACATGAAAAAATGAATCCCATGAAATGGTTTTCCTAGTGTTTCTTCATTAATTCCTATTACCCAATCATGGGTAATCTATAGAGAGTCTTTGAAATTTTTGAGGAACTAGGTATGAGTTATATTGATAAATCAACTTGATATTTTATTGTAACACTAAGAAACCCTTCTAGAAATATAATAAAACGAAATGAATATCATCGAGGTTGAGTCTATCCAAAACCATCTGGGATAAACACCTTTTTGGAATGTAAATCGTGACCCATACAATAGATGTGATATCCATAAGGATTTTTTACACATCATCCCATTGATAGACGATTATGGGATGATTTTGAATATAAAATGTGCATTCTCTTTCTTGAAAAATTATGTGTGGTTAATAAAGATAAAGTCAATCAATAACCAAGATAAAATAAAAATCAACTAGAGGAAGGATGTTATGATTTACAGGAATCACATTCCCACCAAGGTCAACCAGAGAAGAATTATAGACATGAGATGTGATCATCATACCACTAGGGTTTTTCATTATTAATTATACATCTAATCATTTTCGTGGAATCATTATACACTAAAAAATTCGTTGGATATGTATTAATTGGTAGATCTATAATCAAATAAGACATTATCAATTCAAGAGTGGACGGAAGGTGTACCTTTCACCATGTAGTTATCACACCCCTTGTTTGAAAAAGTGATCGTATGATATTTTCCTTTGTTTATCAGCTGAATAGGTTACTCATGTCGATCATCCTCAATAAAATTTGGATTTTGGAATTGGTTATCATAATTCTAATACTCCTTATACTTGAATCAATGGAGTGTGGGTGGTGCATTTTTTATAGCTTTCTCTCTACTCACATATTCAATTGACTTATTCCCATTACTTCATCAATCAATTTCTAGATGACATTCTCTTAAAACATAATCAATTTTCTATTCCCCTTAATATAATTTCTTACATGTTTCTTCCTACATATAGAGTATGAAGGAAATATCATCTAATTCTCAAAATAGCTTTCAGATTTTCCTGTAAACTCCATCTTCCATTTCATGTCAAACCCATGGGACTGATAGGTAACTCAAACCACCATTTTCACCATTATAGAACATCGAAAAATATGTATATTTTTTTATTAATTTTTTTATTTCTAACACACTTTAGATATTTGGTTTTAATCCACTGATGAATCAATCAACGATAAATTCAGGATGGATGATAGTTCCAAAATATTAACCCGCATGTCTTGAAAAATTTTCATTGTAGGTACAAACTTATTCCTCTGGATTTTTATTTAAGTCAAGGAAAATATTTTCCATGTTCTTATGAGTAATACGGGGAAATAACTTATTAAAAATAATTTCCTAATCCCATCCCAATCCATGGAATCAATTTCATCTTGTTTCCTCATATTCATGTTAAGAGTACTCTAATGATCCGATTCACCTTCCAAACGGTAGGTAGATAAAATGAATTTTTCATCTTCCAAAAACTAGATAATGGAAAGTATCTTTTTCATGGGAACAAATTTATTTCTAAAAAACTAAAAGATCAGTGGTTCCACTAAAGGAAGGTGAATATTTCCCCCTGAAGGAGTCAACAAAATGTTTTCCCCTCCTTTGTTCATTAGGAAGTACAACATTATTCATATCTTTGGATAGTTTTTTTGATAAAATAAATGATTTTTTATTCATTTTCACAATACATTTGGATTCATAGGAATTCAATCATTTCATATTCCTATGCAATCAACATTAACATGGTTCCTTCAATTTACATCCACTGACTTAAACCAAAAAAATATTGTAAGAAACAATAATCATTATGGAAAACCACATAATAATTAAAATTAACATATAGGATGTCTAAATCCTGAAACATTTTCATTAACATATAGAACATTAGTTTTATCCTAGGTTATTCATATTCATCTTCTATTTAATTCCATTATGATGGTCCCTAAAGAATTTTTAAACCTCCAAAGCATATCCCTAGGAGTTTCAAATTATGTATGTATAAAATCCCATTATCATGCACTCAGTGAAAATCTAGTCCAAAATCAATGTCTCCTTTTAGAATTTATTACCACTAGGTAGCTCGATGCCTGACCCACATCCACTTGTAGTGTCTAGATAGAGGTATAACTATATAGGAACCACTCGCTCCATGTAACACCCAAAATTTTTATGAGAAATATTTTTTTTATGTTATATACATCATCAAAGGAATATTTCACTACACAAAACACTATCTGGGCTTTCTTTAAACGCAATCATTTCCTTCCTCGATAGCTTGCGTTGTACACAATACTAAGTTTCACTAAACAATGATATGCTATTAAAATATTATTAAAACTAGTCGTTATGAATAGAAATACCCACTTTTTGAAATTTTATAAATTTTATCCTTCATAATGGACTTCATTTTTCGATTCAGAATATCGAAATTAGCCTAGGGTGAAATTTTTTTATTTTTATGAAAACTTTCAATTTTTGATGAATAGTGAAAACACTGGGTTACTATTTGAAAACCGAATTTTTATTTAAATAATTATTTATTTTATTTAAATTTATTTTTGGTCAAAATTGAAACATAATACATATATAATTTCAAAGTTATTCATTGGAGTCATTTTATAATAATTTTAGATATATAAAAATTTTATTGAACTTTTCACCGTCTTTTACCCACCTCCTAAGAGAGTTTGAAAATTTACATAAAACTTAATTTTTCCACTTATGTGAGTGGAATTTTGAAAATCTGAGAAACACGATTAATATCGAGGAGTAAAATGTGGTTCAATAAGATAAAAATAATTCTTTTTGAATAGTATCCTTTTACTTTTTTTTACCACGGTTAAAAGTAAATAGGGCAATTAAGGGTAAAAATGATATTATTATTACCCAAACAAATGTCCCAATTCTATTGGATAAGTATAATTCGACCAAAAAAACCTTAGGAATAAAATATTACCCTTTAGGTCCACTTGGATTATATTATGACATTTAATATTATTTTATTTAAAGAAGAGTTAAAATAGTTAAAATCAAAGTTTAATAACTTAAACATTTTTAATATAGGGTTATAAATAAGATAAATTATACTATAAATATTCATTAGAAATATAAAATTATTTCCTACATAATGGTATTTTATTTATAATTTCTAGACTTTAAATAATTTAATTTATATATGACACAATGATGATGTAGTAGTTACCTTATTAATGAAATATTAACATAATTGATATTATAAATACCAAAATAAATTTAATTTGAGACTTTTCAAGAATAAAACTAATTTTATAGGTTAAAATGACATATTATTATTGATTTAATTAACTTTTTTCGAACTAATAATGCTGTTATGATTTTCACATAAATCAATTACCAAATAGTGTCAAAATTGACATAGAATAGTTTTTAAAACAAATATTATATTATTAATTGTTATTTTATTCCTAAAAATCTAGGGTTCGGCCAAATTACTTATATAATGTTATATATATTAATAATTAACAAATTGGGGTTCGTTTGGCTTGTTATAGTATGTTTACTAACCATATAATGTAAGAAAACATGAAGACACGGTAAAAGTTAAATTATTTATCTTAGAGTTAAATCTAAATGATAAGGTTAAAATAGTAACCTAAACTTGTCTAAAATATATTGGTTGAGAGGATTTAGACGCATCCCCACCTTAGCTTCAAAATAAATAAATTTGGAGCTATTAAAAACCGAATATTACTTTATAATAAAATAATATTTTATGTTTTTCCTAAGGTGCCCCTCTCCTCCCTTATAAAAGGGCATCTCCTCCCTCTCTTCCTCACTCCACATTGAGCCTTCATGCTCAGAAAAACCATGCCAAGTTCTCTTCTACACTTCCCTATAAACATCCTAGAGGTCCTGGTATTCTTCAAAGACCATTTTTAGTTCCCTAAGAAGAGGTTAATAAGAGGCGCTTCAAAGAAGAGGTAATGTCCGTTACCGATTCATTCAACATTATTTTTTCTTCTACTTATTTTTATTTAGTTGTTTCATTATGTAGTAATAACGTAAGTATCACTCATATACTGATACTTTATTATAAATATTAAACAAACCTATTTCACCTTCTATCCATCCTACGGAAAACGAAATCACCGCGTGTGCGTACGTACGAAATACCGTCTCCACGCCCTGGTGTAATCTGTTTTCTACCACCACCTTACTTGGATGGGTATAATGGTATAAAGAATATCTATATATGATTATTTTAATGTGATATTGATTCTGAAATAGTATACATAAACTTCAATACAATTCCACGATCATGGGAACGATATCATCGCTCGGGCGTATGTATGGCCTACCGTCTCCACGATGTGATGCGACTCATTCTACATGATCTTCAATGATTAATGATTATATAAATGAATTGAATGAATAAATATGATATATATTACACTAATAAAATTCTGGAAATGTGGTATCTATAACCTAAAAAGATGAAAAAGAATTTATTCGACAAAACACGCATAAGAACAAAAAGAAATAAACACCCGAATAACAAGTAGCAATGAAATATTACTAATAAGAAGCTAAGAATATGAACAAATATGATATCATAAAAATGAGTAAGATTTTGGAATAATTCAATAACATTATTCAAATCATTATACTGGAGGTTCGGACATGTACGAAGTAAATCGGACCGAAGGTAATGGAAAATCTCACAATCTCATTTTTATTCGAGATTGCTTATACATCATAATTTACTGGGGAATATTTATCATACACATACATGTTTCCTCAATATGTAATATTATTTCTATCTTCCTACAATTGTTTGAATCCAATTTTACCCTTCGGTGAGTTTTAAGTAAAAAATATGAAAGGAATATTTTTTCTTTTTTCGTATGAGGTACTTTTTTACTTTTCCGGCCAAAGTACGAGAAGAATGTTTTTTTAACTGATACAGCATGAATGGATTTTTAGAACATTATTTCCATTAATCTTACTTTACAAGATTTCAAGATTATTTTTAATCAAATTCTTTTAGTTTAATATTATATGACATTTAAAGAAAGGAAAATGTTTTTGAAGTAGAAAGTATATTTTCCTCAAGAATGGAGTTCAAGCGTTTTATCAAAATTATTTTCCATATTAGATAATATAGGGTTCTATTTCTATCCCAATGTTTACATTTATTTCTTTATGTTATGATGAAGTTATTTTTATGATGTCCTTTTATCTTATATGGATTATGTTATGATGGCACGATGTTTAAGAATAAAATTTTTATTACATGGGTTATGATATGATGTATGATTTATGATTTTGTGGCACACATAAGAATGGTTTCATTATGAGATGGGTGGGCCCTATATCTCCCTCCAATGCATTTGGTAATGATTTATATCTCACGACATAGACACAGATGGAATGGCAGGTTAATTCCTTTCAGTGAAACAGGTCTGAAATGAGGAGTGAACTCGGTTCAGAAATGGACTTTGTCCGCTAAGATATTCTTGGCAATGAGTCTTGAATACTAAGAAATGATTCTCTATGATTATGTATGTATTACACAATGTTTCATGTTTTTTGTTATGATTATTGGTATTACATTTCACTACTATGATTTATCCCATGTTATTATATTATGATCTCTTTTGAAGATTATGATTTTCGAAATGCTATGTTCTAATGAATATGATATTTCCTTTGATTACCATTACTGAGAATTTGAGCTCACCCTTTTGTATGTTTTCTTTACCCAGGTCAGGAAGAAGGTTATTAAGTAGGATATGCCCAAAGGGACTCTAGAAATAAACGGGAGTCAATGTAGATGCTTTATGAACCAGTTTTTTATGTTTCCCATTTTCTAAAGACACTATACCTATACGGTCCTTTCATGGTTTTTTTATATGTTGTAATAAGTGTGATTCAATTCTGAAGAGTGAACAATGTTTGTAAAGTATAGATCATTATAGTTGGTATCAGAGGAAATGTATAGTCAACCTTTGGAAACTAGGATGTGAAAGCCTTAGTAAGAACCCTAAGGATAAGTCTAAGCATAGAACACAATATTAGTGTTTTAGAAACGACCATGAACAACCTATGATAAGACCTTAAGTGTGAAATTTTATTATGTGGTTTTCCTATTATAATTAGTGTTCCTCACACTATTCTTCTTGGATTTAGTCAATGGATGGAACCCAAAGGAACCATGTTAATGATGAATGTGATGGGAAATGCAATGATTGTCCCCCTAAGCAACCAAACGTTATGGTAGCTGGAATGAAAAATCTTGTAGCCATTCCCACAAAACTTTCTCAAGCTATGAATCATGCGGGACTTCCAAAAGAGAAAAGGAAGAAGCAACATTCTGTTGAATCCTTCATGAGGCAGCATCCATCTTCAGTCAGTGGGTCTATTGATCCATTTGTGGCTGAACAATGGATCAGTACCACTGAAAAGATATTTTCAGTTATTCAATGTTCTGAACATGATATAGTCATCTTAGCAATTTAGCGTTTGGAAGGTGAAGCTAATCAATGGTGGAATCTTATCAAGAATACTAGGCCAAGAGATTAAATTGAGTCCATGGAATGGGACGAGTTCAAGAACTTATTTTTCAATAAGTACTTCCCCCATATTTTTTGAACAAAGATGGAGAAGGAATTTCTTGAACTAAAGCACAAGGACGATGAATCTGTTGGTTTCTATCAAGAAAATTTTACAAGACTTGCAAGTTACACTTCTGGTATTATTATCCAACCTGAGAGTAAGATCTACCGATTATTTAGTGTCTTAAAACCAATTCTTAAAAGGGCGTTAGCCATAAGGGACTTCAATAGCTATGAGGAAATCATTCGATGTGCTCTCAAGGTTGAGATGGAGATTGGAGTAACCCATCAGTCATATGCATTTGATAAAAAGAGGAAAAAGGAATTCAAAGGAAAATCTAAAGAGAACACATAAAAGAATATGAGTTTTCCCCTATTCTCAAAGTGTGGAAAGAAACATGGAGGGATTTTTCTTAAAGGGACAATAAATGTTTCAAATGTGGAAAGGAAGGTCATCGGGCATTTCAATGCCGCAATGATGGGATGAATATGTCTAGTGATGTGAACAAAAAAAGGCTACACAGAGTGGACCTCCTACACTTCAATGTTACAAGTGCAAGGAAATGAGGAATTATGCTAATAAATTCCCTAATCTAAGGGTTTTTGATGATGATCGACGGCAACAAACTCTTACAGCTAAAGACAATGGAAAGTCACATGCAATTTCTATCAGCGATGTGGAGTACGATAACGAAGTGGTGAAAAGTACACTTACCATCCAATCTAAAGTAGAAAATGATTTATTTGATTATGGATCCACCCACTCGTTTATTTCTGAATAATTTTCAAAGTGTATCACCATATTAAATTAACAGATAGATATTGATTTATCTGTGACAACCCCTAGTGGCACAACAGTCGCATCAAAAGTTTTTAATTCTTCTCCGATTGAAGTTTGTGGGAAAGTGATTCCTGAAAATTTTGTGATCCTTCATATAGTGGAATTTGATGTGATTCTTGGCATGTAATGGATTTCTTTATATGGATCTTATACCAATTTCAAAAGATCGAAGTCACATTTCATATTCCAGATGAATCTATGATCATCTATTGATGCAAGGATGACCATAACCTCCCAGTGGAAATTTATTCCATCTTATGGGTCTTGATTCCACTAAATGAAGGTTATTTATCTCAAATGGTTGGAGAGAAACTCATGATTAAGAATACACCCATTGTACAGGAGTTTGCTGATGTCTTTTCGGAGGAATTTCCAGGTCTTTCACAAAATCGTGAAGTTGAGTTTTCAATAGAACTCATACCGGGTGCTATGCCCATTTCAAAGACACCTTATATAATGGCCCCAATTGAGTTACTGGAATTGAAGAAGAAACTCCAAGAAAATCTTGATAAGGAATTCATATTCCCTAGTACATCACCTTGGAGAGTACATGTTCTGTTTGTTAAGAAGAAAGACTGATCAATGAGACTCTACATTGATTATCGAGAACATACCAAGATCACGATCAAGAACAAATATCCTCTCCTGCGCATTGATAACTTATTTTACCAACTACGTGGAGCTCAATACTTTTCCAAGATTGATCTTCATTCAGGGTATCATCAATTAAGGTTCAAAAGGGAGGATATACCAAAGACGACTTTCCGTACAAGGTATGGACACTATGAATTTATAGTGATTCCATTTGGTCTTACTAATTCCCCTGATATCTTAATGGATATAATGAATAGAGTCTCTAGAGACTATCTTTATCATTTTGTGGTAGTCTATATAGACAATATTCTTATATATTCAAAGATCAAGGAAGAAAATGAAGATCACTTGAGAATTATATTGAAGACCCTGAGAAAGGAGAAGCATTATCCCAAATTAACCAAGTGTGAATTTTGGCTTAAAAAAGTTTCATTTTTTGGGTCACATAATCTCAAAATAAGGGATATCTATGGATCCATAAAATACATAGGTTATCGAAAGATGGTCGAGACTGACAACAATAACTGAGATACGATGCTTTCTTGGTTTGGCTGGATATTATTGACGTTTTGGGAAGGATTTTTCATGATTATCTAATCCACTCACCAGGTTGACTTGAAAAGGATTTAAGTTCATTTGGACAGAGGAGTGTGAAGAGAATTTCAAGGAGTTAAAAAGTAGGTTATCTAGTGCACCTGTGCTCACACTGTCTTGTAGTGGAGAATGGTTTGTGATTTACAGTAATGCATCCAAGAAGGGATTGGGGTGTGTTTTCATGCAAAATGATATGGTGATAGCTTATGCCTCACAACAGTTGAAAATCCATGAGAAAAATTACCCAACTCGTGATTTGGAGTTAGCTACGGTAATCTTTGCATTAAAAATATGGAGGAATTATCATTATGGTGAAAGGTGTGATATTTATACTGATCATAAAATTTTAAAGTATATATTCACACAAAAGGAGCTGAATATGCGCCAAATAATATTGTTGGAGCTGATTAAGGATTACGACTGCTCAATTCATTACCACCATGGAAAAGAAAACAATGTGGCAGATGCATTAAGTTGACAAGAAAATGATAGCTTATCCATGATGAGGATCACAAAAGATCCAATATTTATGGATTAGAAAAGGTTAGATCTTGGAATTATAATGGAAGGGGAAAATCGTATCTTTATCAAATGAATGTTCAACCATCTATAGATGTGAAGATTAAAGAGGCACAAAAAGAAGATGTAGAGTTACAAAAAAAGGTGAGAAATGTTCTTGAATTCCACCTTGATTGTGATGGGATAATAAGGTTCCGGAATCAGGTTTGTGTTCCTACAATCCCAGAATTAAAGAAGGAGCTGCTGGATGAGGCTCATATTTCTTCATTCACTATTCATCCTGAAAACACGATGATGTATAGGGACCTGAAAGAGTACTTCTAGTGGGAAGGCATGAAAAGAGATGTTGCTGGATATGTCTCTCGATGCTTGGTTTTCCATCAAGTTAAAGCTGAGAGACAGAAGTCTAAGGTGATGTTACAACCATTACCCATACCCGAATGGAAATGGGAAAACATCACTATGGACTTTGTTACCGGACTTCCTAAAACATCCAAAGGCGATAATGTTATTTGGGTCATATTTTATCATCTTACGAAGTTAGAACACTTCATTGATATTAGAAAAGATTTCTCTGATGATTAGTTTGCCAGGATATATGTAAAAGAAGTGGTAAGACTCCATGGAGTACCACTTTCCATTATATCTGATCGAGATCCAAGGTTTACCTCAATGTTATGGCAAAGTCTGTAGAATACTCTGGATATAGAGTTTAGTTTCAGCACTGCTTATCATCCCAAGACAGACAGTCGGTATGAGAGAACAATTCAAACTCTAGAAGATATGTTAAGATCTTGCTCTATGGATTTCAAAGGTGTTTGGGATCAACACCTACCTTTGGTGGAATTTTCTTATAATAATAGCTTTCACTGCAGTATTCAGATGGCTCCTTATGAAGCTCTCTATAGAAAGAAATGAAGGACTCCAACTTGCTGGGATGAAGTTAGGGAAAGAGAGCTAATAGGACCTGATCTTGTTGATGAGATGGCAGAAAAGGTCAGATCTATTCAAAAACACATAAGAGCAGCTTAGAGTCAACAAAAAGGTTATGCCGACAACTGAAGAAAAGACCTAGAGTTTGAAGTCGGTGATAATGTGTTCTTACGAATATCTCCTTGGAAGAGAGTAATGAGATTTGGAAAGAAGGGAAAGATGAGCCCTAGGTATATCAGTCCTTTTGAAATACTGGATCGTGTTGTGAAGGTAGCTTATCGATTGGCGCTTCCACCGAATCTATCTCAAGTACACGATGTGTTCCATGTATCTATCCTAAGAAAGTACATACCCAATCCTTCACATGTACTTAGCTCAAAAGTTGTACCGCTGGAGCATGATCTTTCTTACGAAGAACAGCCGATAGAGACTCTGGATCGTAGCGAACAAGTTCTATGGAACAAGACCACTTGCTTGGTGAAAGTTTTATGGAGGAACCATCAATTAGAAGAAGCTACATGGGAGCTTGGAGATATAATGAGGGAAAGGTATCCTCATCTGTTTGTTATGAGGTGAAAATTTCGAGGGTTAAATTCATTTTAAGGGGGATAGAATGTAACACCCAAGATTTTGATGAGAAATATTTTTTTTTTATGTTATATACATCATCAAAAAAATATTTCACTACCCACAACACTAGCTTGGCTTGCTTTACACGCAATCGCGACCTTCCTCGATAGCTTGCGTTGTACGCAATACCGAGTTTCACTAAACAACGATATGCTATTTAAATATTATTAAAACCAGCCGTTATGAATAGTAATACCCACTTTTTGAAAATTTATAAATTTTATCTTTCAAAATGGACTTCATTTTTGGATTCGGAATATTGAAATTATCCTAGGGTGAAATTTTGGTATTTTTCTAAAAACATTCAATTTTTTATGAATAGTGAAAACACTGGGTTACTATTTGAAAATTGACTTTTTTTAAATAATTATTTATTTTATTTAAAGATATTTTAGATAAAAATTGATTCATAATACCTATATAAGTTCAAAGATATTCATTGGAGTCATTTTATGATAATTTAGATATATAAAAAATTTATTGAACATTTCACCGTCTTTTACCCACCGTCTTTTACCCACCTCCTTGGAGAGTATGAAATTTTACATAAAAATTAATTTTATTGCTTCTGTGAGTGGAATTCTAAAATCCGAGAGACACAGTTAATATCAAGGAGTAAAATGTGGTTCAATAAGGTAAAAATAATTTTTGGTGAATAGTATCTTTTTACTTTTTTACCACGGTTAAAAGTAAATAGGGTAAATAAGGGTAAAAATGATATTATTATTACCATAACACATGTCCTAATTCTATTGGATAAGAATAATTCGACCAAAAACAGCCTTAGGAATAAAATATTACCTTTTAGGTCCACTTGGATTATATAAGGACATTTAATTTTAGTTTATTTAAAGAAGAGTTAAAATAGTTAAAATCAAAGTTTAATAACTAAAATTTTATTAATATAGGGTTATAAATAAGATAAATTCGACTGCATATATTAATTAGAAATCTAAAAATATTTCCAACATAATTTTACTTAATTAATAACATTTATACTTTAAATAATTTAATTTATTAATGACACAATGATGATGTAGTAATTACCTTATTAAGGAAATATTAACATAATTGATATTATAAATACACAAATAAATGTAATTTGAGTCTTTTTAAGAATTAAACTAATTATATAGGTTAAAATGACATATTATAATTGATTTAATTAACTTTTTTCGAACTAATAATGCTATTATGATTTTCACAAAAATCAATTACCAAATAGTGTCAAAATTGACATAAAATAGCTTTTGAAACAAATATTATATTATTAATTGTTATTTTATTCCAAAAAATCTAAGGTTCGAAAAAATGACTTATATATGGTTATATACATTAATAATTAACAACATTTTGTTATTTTGTCTTTTTATTGTAAGTTTACTAACCATTTAATGTAAGAAAACAAGACGACACGGTAAAAGATAAATTATTTAACTTAGAGTTAAATCTAAATGATAAGGTTAAAATAATAACCTAAACTTGTCTAAAATCTATTTGTGGAGATGATTTTGACCCATCCCCACCATAGCTTAGAAATAAATCAATTTGGAACTATTAAAAAACGAATATGACTTTATAATAAAATATTATTTTAAGTTTTTCCTGTGGTGCCCCTCTCCTACCTTATAAAAGGGCACCTCCTCCCTCTCTTCCTCACACCACTTTGAGCTTTCAAGTTCGGCTAAACCTTGAAAATTTCACTACTACACTTCCCTAGAAACATCCTAGAGGTCCTGGTCTTCATCAAAGACCATTTTTAGTGCCCTAAGAGGAGGTTAAGAAGAGGCGCTTTAAAGAAGAGGTAATGTCTGTTACCGATTCTTTCAACTTTATTTCTTCTTCTACTTCTTCTTCATCAGTTGTTTCATTATGAAGTAATAACATAAGTGTCACTAATATACTGATATGTTATTATAAATATGAAACAACCCAATTTCACCTTCTATCCATCCAATGGAAACCAAAGTCACCGCACATGCGTACGTACGGAATACCGTCTCCACGTCGTGGTGTAATCTGTTTTCCACCACCACCTTACTTAGATCGGTATAATGGTTTAAATAATAACTATATATGATTATTTTAATGTTATATTTATTCTGAAATAGTATACATACACTTCAATACAATTCCACGATCAAGGTAACGATATCATCGCTCATGCGTACGTACGGCCTACCGTCTCCACGATGTGATGTGACTTGTTCTACATGATCTTAGATGCTTAATGATTATATAAATTAATTGAATGAATAAATATGATATATATTACACAAATACCATTCTGGAAAATTGGTATCTAAAACCTAAAAAGAATAATAAGAACTTATTCGACAAAACACGCATAAGAACAAAAAGCAATAAACACCCGAATAACAAGTATCAATGAAATATTACTAATAAGAAGCTAAGAATATGACAATATATGATATCATAACAATGATTAAGATTCTAAAATAAGTCAATAACATTATTTAAATCATTATACAGGTGATTCAGACACTTACCAAGCAACTCGGACCTAAGGTAAGGGAAAATCTCACAATCTCATTTTTATCCGAGATTGTTTATACTTCAGAATTTACTGGGGCATATTTATCATCCACATCCATGTTTCCTCAATATGTAATATTATTTCTATCCTCCTAAAATATTTTAAATCCAATTTTACACTTCAGTGAGTTTTTATTAAAAAATATGAAAGGAATCTTTTGTCATATTTCGTACGAGGTACGTTTTGAATTTTCTGGCCAATGTATGAGAAGAATGTTTTTTAACTTATACAGCATGAGTGGATTTTTAGAACATTATTTCAGTGAAAATAATTTTACAAAGTTTTCAAGTTTATTTTTAATCTAATTCTTTTAGTTTAATATTATATGAAATTTTAAGAAAGGAAAATGTTTTTGAAGTAGAAAGGATATTTTCCTCAAGAATGGAGTTCAAGCGTTTTATCAAAATTATTTTCCATCTAAGATAATATAGGGTTCTATTTCTATCACAATTTTTACATTTATTTGATTATGTTATGATGGAATTATTTTTATTAAGTTATTTTATCTTATATTGATTATGTTATGATGGCACGATGATTAATAATCCCATTTTTATTACATGGGTTATGCTATGATGTATGATTTATGATTCTGTGGCACACATAATAATGGTTTCATTATGAGATGGGTGGGACCTATATCTCCCTCCAATGAATTGGGTAATGATTTATATCTCATTAGATAGACATGGATGGAATGACAGGTTAATACGGTTCAGTGAAACAGGACTGAAATGAGGGGTGAACTTGGTTCAGAAATAGACTTTGTCCGCTAAGATAGTCTTGGAAGTGAGTCTTGACTACTAAGAAATGATTCTCTATGATTATGTGTGTATGACCCAAAGTTTCATGGTTTGAGTTATTATTATTGGGATTACATTTCACTACTATGATTTATCCCATGTTATGATATTATGATCTCTTTTGCAGGTTATGATTTTCAAAATGCTATGTTATTATGAATATGCTATTTCCTTTGTTTACCCTTACTGAGCATTTGAGATCAACCTTTTGTATGTTTTCTTTCCCCAGGTCAGGAATAAGGTTATTAAGTAGGATATGCCAAAAGGGACTCTAGAAATAAATGGGAGTCAATGTATATGCTTTATGAACCAGTTATTTATGTTTCCCAGTTTCTAAAGACACTATACATATACGGTCCTTTCATGGTTTTGTTATATGTTGTAATAAGTGTGCTTCAGTTTTGAAGTATGAACAATGTATGTATATTATGGGTCATTATACACCATCCTTTACCAAAATTCCATTACATTTTCCAATAAATTGACTAATCCTTAAACTTATACATTGAAATATCCATAGTGATCTCACTAATGCCGTATCATCTATGTTTATAATGGTTAACTAAAATTATCATCTCATACCAACTATAGTGACCATGTCTGACCGTACATATATATTACACAACATTTTATGAATATGCATTGAATTACCCAAACACACACCTAAGGACAATAATATTCTAATGTATTTGGAAACACTAAAACACAAAAACTTGTCCATTGGTAAAATAAATCATCACCAACTAAGATATTCATAAATAGAACCCTTATTTTAATATCATTTGTAAAAGATTTATTCATGGCCTTGGGAATGGAAATAACAGAGCAGTGAGACCAAATTCTTAGTAGGGGTAAACAAGGGAGATACGTAATTATAACATGAACTTAAGGGAAAGAGAATAAGAGAATAATATTTTAATGTGATACCCTACAAATCAAATATCATAATCTTGAGTCATGAAATAAATATTGGTAGTTCATAAGACTTGAATCATAATGGAATCAAAGAACATGATCCATGAGGATAACATTAGAATAGTCCATAGATTTTTGTACTACACATAACCATAGAGAATAATTTCCAAATTAATCATGGTTGTTTTCCAAGGATATTGTAGTATTATGGATTTAGTCCACAAACCATCATAGTACTAAAGGATTACTCCAAACACCATTATAGAGGAAAAATTCCATTACTAAACCATGTTCACTCACCATTCAAGTCTCATATATCTCATGAGATATAAATCATTACCTAATGAATTGGAGGGAGATGTAGGTCCCACCCATTTCATAATGAAAACCATATTTATGTGTTTCACAAGATCATAAAGATTCATCATATCATAAACCATGAAACGAAATGGGATTCATAAACATTTCATCATACCATATGTCACATCTGTGATCTCATTTTTAGGTATTCTTCTATTTTATTTTTGTTCTACATTTTCCCCTTGGTTCCCCTATTTAATTTTGGGGGAAAATGGAACTTTTGTGTGAGCAGGCCAATCCACACGGTTGTCACACAATTGGTAGTAACTTTGCACCCCCTGGAAACTGTATAGTATGAGATAGAACATACTACATGGCCTCTGCATGTCCATGCACCTCATCCTTGGTAACCATGCACAAGTCTTCATTTGGATACAATGCTCCACATAGTTTCCACAAGGGTTCCCAAACTATGTAGAATCACTATGCATAGTGTCCAGGTCATTAAAATATATCACTCCTTTGTATTTTAACACCCCTAACTCTCATTTTGTCCTCCCCTTTAGGATTTCCTCTCCTAGGTGCACCTCACCCTCTTACACCTCTATTGGTGCTTCACTTTTGTGTCGTATTTGGTGTGATTCTTCCCTGATTCTTCTTGTAAGGTCCTCATTCCCTAATTCCTTCTCTATTATAGGGTTTCCTTTCCTTTTTTGGGGATTTCCATTCCTCCATACCTAGGGTTTTGATTTTAGGGTTGAATCTTCTTCTTTTTGGTTCAATCTTGTTGATTAGGGCTCGATCATTCTTCCCTGTGGTGTGGTTGAGGTGCAGTTGGGGTATCATACTAGGTTTTAGGGATTTTGACACTAAAGGAAGGTGATTCAATGCATAATCATTCCTTGTTGAATTTATTTGGCTTTCTTGTGTTCTTTATCATTTTTAATGATTTTTAAGTATGGTACGAAGGTGTATTTTCAGGGGATTTGATATGGAATTGATTTTTAAATGGAATTTAATTGTGAAAATGGTGTATTCTTGATGAACTATCTTATTGGATTACTTTGAAGTGTTTTAATAATTTAGTAAATGATTTTTTATTGGAATGTGAGTCATTGTTGTAAAGTTCTATGGTGTGACTTTGGTTTTGGAAAGAGGGTTTGGGTGTAAAAATGGTGGATTTTGGTGTGTGTTGTTACTTTTTCTTCTTGTGTGTGAACATGTGGTGTAGCTTATGGAAAATAAAATATTATAAAGCACTCTAAGGTATTTATAGGTAGTTTGGAGGGTGGACTAGGACTAGAGTTGTAGTGATATAAAGGTTGCTATAACCCGATTACACTTTGTGGTATTGATGATGAAAACAATAACTGCATATTGATGATGATTAGAGAACACTAGAATTTTGTGTGTTCCCCATATCTAATGGCTTGCACATGAGAACATAGACGGATGTGGTTCCCATACAACTCTAAACTGAGACACGATGTTTCACAACATTACAGATGTGGTTACTATACCACTTTACACTAAGACACCAGGATCTAGGGTCCCATTACTAGGTAGTTCCCATATGGCCTCTCCCATGATTAATTCACTTTTACTACGTTTCTTTCACAATCAGCATAAAGTGTGGCTTTTTATATTGGGGTAAATCACTCCCAAATTCTAGTATCGATACCCAAGAACTTATGCCATAGGGATCGGGAACACCCTTCGAGCCTTTCCACAGATCAGGTCAGGCACGGGATCAAATGATGACCTGGATTATTTTGTAAAAAAAATGTTATCAAAGGAGGTTTTTTTTGATTAAGTCATGTTATTTGGGATGATTCTAGATAAAAAAAAGAGATAAGACTATTAGGGATTAGAGTTTTGGTTGTGTGTAGGGTGTTTGGCCAGCACACCTTGTGATAGACCTTGAGCGACATGGGATGAAATTTTTTGATTTGGCTTCAACTCCATATGTGCTTTATAGGTTGAAGAATTTTTGTGGAAAATATTTGGGGGTAATTTGTATTGGTCACTATGTTTCTTCAGCATGTTTGTTTTATTGGTGTTTGTTACTCTTGAAGAAATTTTTCAAATCTATTGTTTTAATGTTTTATCTTGTTACTGTTTCATTCTGTAGAAACAGGCCTCCCCAGAGAGCTCCCATTCACCCACAAGGGGAACCTAGAGAGAGTTATCTTTCACTACATGAAAAGAGGTTGGCATATGTTTTGGTTTGATATGTGTAGGCTCTAGAATAGGGAGCGCTTCCTGGTCCCACTCTAGTAAAGGACGGTGAGCCTAACTACCAAGAGGATAAATCCCAAAAGTTCCTTGAGAAAAAACCTCCAACTTTTCTAGGTAGTTTAGACCCTCAAGAAGTGGAGGAGTGGCTAGAGAAGATAGAGCATAAGTTTGAGTTACTATACACTCCTGAAGAGATCAGGCTATTTTTGTTTCATTTCATCTAGAGGGTCCCCGTAGAAGCTGGTGGGAATTAGTTATTCATGATGTGAAGAATGAAAAGTTGAGTTTGAAATAAATCAAGGTGGTCTTGAAAAAAAAACACTATATTGAGGTCTTGGTGTATGATAGATCTCAAGAGTTCATGGATCTAGTCCTGGGGGACCATCTATTGATGAAGGATGCCTATAATTGTTTTGAGCTAGTTCAGTATTCCCCTCAAATAGACTCCAATGAGAAGATGGACACACAATGTTTTGAGAAATATTCACATCCAAATATATTTTCTGAATTCTTCTTATCAATGATAATGACTTATACTGATGTTTTTGACCAAGATTATATGGTGGAGATTAACTACAAGGGATGGTCAAGTGACACTGGATCCATGTCAGTTATGGGCAGTGACATTTCATCAAAAAATAAAAATAAGCGTGATCAGAAAGGGAAGAAGTTTTGTGGTTTTTCCGGACATCCTCAACCTACCTCTATGGATTCTGATTTTGGGTCCATAATTTTCCACCAATGTGGGAATCTGGGACACACTCAATATTCTTGTCTGTATCCTCCGTAATATTGTCATCGATGTTGGGCATTGGGGGGCCTTCAATGATTCTACTGATATACACATTTTTATTAGGGAGTTCTAGGATCAGTGTATTCTAAGGTAATTTCATATCAATAAAAACCATCCTGGACAGTGGGATCTCAGTTTTCTAGTTAAGGTGGCAGAACCAAATCTTATTCTGGTCAGATTCAGCTAAGGATAGAGCTGTATTCTAGTGGTTGCAATCAGACTCAGGTAGATACCATCCACCATTAGGATTTGGAGTAGACAATGGTGGGATAGGATGCAAGGACCTTGATTTTTCAACGTACTATTATGATTTCATATTATTTAGTAGTTGTTTTATTTGAGAGTGGCACATCTATGTCTTTTATATCTTCTCATTTTGTGAACCAGTTGAATTTTCCAACTGATATCTTATCTTTTGTGAATGATTTGGTGACGTCATTGGTAAAGAAGAAGGTGTAGGGACTCAGGTGCCCGTCATGTGTGATTTCTATGTCTGGGGATGAGATTTATTGATATTTCATGGTCCTGGATATGGACCTAATTGATGTGATCCGTGGCATGTATAGGATGGTGTGTTTTTAATTGTACATTTATTTTTATCAGTGTCATGTAAGTTTCATTGCACTAGATGGGTGTTATCAATTCTTTTTTGGAGAATGGAATCCTCAGTCAGGTTGATCAAGACCTCTACTCCTATAGATGGGAAAAATTACAGTTCAATTATCAATTCTCATGTTGTAAGATGGTGGTGGTTCTCCTAAGGGAGGATTACCTCATATGTTGTATGAGTTCCTAGAGATATTTCTTGATGAATATTTAGGGTTACCCTAGGAGCGGGACATGGAGTTTTCAAAAAATTTAGCACTATGAACATAGATGATATCTCTTCCCTCATATCATTTGGCTTGAATAGAATTGAGGGAATTAAATATATACCTAGATGATTTGGAATCTGATGGATTTATTTTCCCTAGTGTATCTCCTTGGTCCGCTTCTATTTTATTTGTGGAAAAGGCTTACAGATCTCTCTGATTTTGTTTTTACTACCAAGAGTTATATAAGGTAACCATAAACAATAAATACCCTTTGTCTTGGATTGAAATTTTGTTCCACCAACTAAAGGGGGTAAATTGGTTCTCCAAAATCAATTTTCATTTGGGTTACCACCATGTTAGGGTAAAAGAGGAGGATATCCTGAAAATGGCTTTCTGAAGTAGGTATGGTCACTTCGATTATTTCTATATTCCATTTGGATTGAAAAACCATTCATCGGTCTCTATGGTTCTCCTAAATAGGGTGTTCCACCAGTATCTAGACACTTTTATTGTGGTATTTGTGGACAACGTCCTATTCTACTCTAGATCTAATGAAGAGAATGAGCATAGTATTTAAAGTATAATGGGATATTTATGGGATCATAGTCTTTATGATATGTTATAAAGTGAATTTTATGGATCATAGATGGGATGTTTTTGGTCCATTTAATCTCCAATGAAGGGGTTTCAGTGGACCTCGAGAAGATCAGGGCAGTTATATTTTGTTAAAATCTAAAGTACGTGTTTGATAATAGAAGCATTATTTTCATGGAAAGTTATTACTGACAGTTCGTTCAGAATTTCTCATTGTTTTCCTCCTATATGTCTGCACACACCTATAA
The DNA here is from genome assembly GCA_963277665.1 of Viscum album. Taxonomy (NCBI): domain Eukaryota; kingdom Viridiplantae; phylum Streptophyta; class Magnoliopsida; order Santalales; family Viscaceae; genus Viscum; species Viscum album. Next base: position 705,227,247 of record OY728167.1, on the reverse strand, counting down.
AGGGGTGATGTTTCAATGGATCTCATAATGTTAGGCCACTTTTTAGGATCTTAAGTGTTGGTTGATACCACACTCGTGTTTCTATTTCCATAATTAGGAAAAGGTTATGTGGTTTATTTTGATGCTTCGGGTATGGGTCTCAGGTGTGTGCTTTTGCAGGATGATCATGTGGTGGCATATATTTGTCATCAAATTTGACCAAAAGAGAATAATTACCCAATCCATGACTTGTAGTTAGCAGCAGTGATTCATTCTTTAAAGACATGGTATCACTACCTCTTTGGGTATAATTTTATGGTTTTCTCTGATCATAAGAGTTTAACCTACATCTTCTCAAAGAAGGTTCTCTGTATAAGGCAATACCATTGGATAGAATATTAATATGGGTTTGACAATGATATCATCTATACCGGGAGAAAGGGTAATGTGGTGGCTGATTCCATGAGAAATAAATTTCCAGGCCATACATTGAGGAATTCTAGAGATTAGTGGACTTTGATGGGGCTCTTTTCCAAGATGCACTTAGAGATCAAGGAGCACAGTGGAGGTTCATTCACGGAGATTGTGCAGTTGGATCAGTCTCTTTTAGAGATATTTTAGTATGAGATTCCTTGTGATGATCTATTTCATCAGTATTTTTAGTTTCTTCATGGTGGGGAGATGTCCTCTGATTGGTCATTGTTTGCTGAGGGAACTCTGTGTTTTATGGGCCGTTTTGTGTTGTCATTATCTCTGAGGAAGTTGGGGATGAATTATAGACACCAGTATTAGTGGAACATCCATCCTTGTGCTACCAAGTTGTATTATGATATTCATTGATAGTTTTGGTGGCCATGTATGTGGTGAGACATAGCTAAATTCGTATTGAGATGTTATACTTTTCAGTAGGTTAATGAAGAGTATGAAAGGCCCTCTAGTTTTCTTTAGCTATTACCCATTCATACTAGGAAGTTGGATGAGGTATCGATGGATTTCATTATTGTATTTCCTCATACACCATAAGAAAGAATACTATTTGGATAGTTATTTACCATTTAACCCAATCATCCCACCTAATTCTGATTAGAGATACAACTAATGGGGACGATATGGGGAGATTGTATATTCATGAGGTGGCTAGACATCATGGTCCATCACCAGCAATTGTTTTTTGACAAAGATCCATGATTTACCTCTCATTTTTATAAAGGCCTTTAGAAGGCATTGGGGTTGTAGATCAAAATGAGTATGCCATACCACCCCAAATTGATGGTTACAGGGAACAACCAAATTAGATTCAGGAAGACATGCTCCATGCATGTCATTTGGATTTTGGAGGTTCATGGGATAGCCATTTGGTATTGGATGAATATGAATATAATAATAGTTACCAGTCATTTATTCTAATGGATCCCATTTAGGATCTCTATGGTCAGCTTTTTCGGTCTCAGTTATGTTGTGATGAGGTAGGTGAGACACAAATTTTGGGACCGAGCCCTATGCAAGAGATGTGTAAGAAAGTCAAGATGATCAGGAAGTGTTTATTAACATCTCAAAGTCACCATAAATCTTATTCTGATCAGAGGTGTCGGGATATTGAGTTGTTTGTGGGTGAACGAGTGTTTTTGAATGTGGAACCCTGTTTGGTTCATCGTCACTGGGGGATGTAGGGAATTATAATGCTGAGGTATATTGGACCTTATGAAATCATCGAGTAGATTGAAATGGTAGAATACCAGTTAGGTTTTCCTTCTTAGTTGACATCGATTTATGATGTGTTCCACGTCTCCCAGCTGAATAAGTATAATCTAGACCCATCTCGTCTATTGAATTGGGAGGAACTGGAGTTGGGACCCAATTTACCTGTGATGGAACAACTAATACAGATAGTGGATTCCCATGATATGGTTCTTCATGGGATGTATATTATGTTGTTCCACGACCTTTTTCATCATAGGAATGATAGACACGAAACATGGGAGTGAATGTCTTAATTCGAGCAAGGGTAGTAGTTCCTATTTTCCGTTCAGGTTTTAGGTTGACTTTCTTAGGGTATAATGTTTTCATGGTGTGGATAATTGTCAAATAAATTATCTAATTTTCAGGTATTCTTATATTTTATTTTTTGGTATAGCGTTTTCCCTTGGTTTCCACTTTTAATTTTCGAGAAAAATGGAGTTTTTGGGTGAGTATGCCCACGCGCATGGTTAGTGCATAGTTAGTAGTAACCATGTGACCACAAAGAAAATTGTGCGGTATGATACAAAACCTACTACACAACCTCTACACGATATTTCACATCGTCCTAAGTAATTGTGTGTAGGTCTTCCTTCAAATAGACTGCTTCACACGATTACTGTATGGTTTCCCAAACCAAGTGGATTAACCATTCATAGCGTCTAGGTCATTAAAATTTCTCTCCCCTATTGATTTTATCACCCAAAAAATCATTTTCTCCTCCCCCCACATATGAGATTTTATCTCCAAGACATGACTCACCCCCTTCCACCTCCCTGGGAGATTCTATTTTGTGCTCTATTTTGTACGATCCCTCCTGGTTTCTTCAAGTAAGTGTCTCATCTCCTTGATTACTTCTTTATTCTATGGTTTCCTCCTATTTTTTTGGGGATTTCCACTTCTCTAACCCTAAGGTTCCAATTTTTGGGTTTAATCATGATATATGGGATTCAATCATGTTGATTAAGGCTCAATTATACTTACTTTTGGGTTAGTTGAGGTGCGGTTCCAGTTTTGCACTAGAGTTTTTAGATTTTGACACCAAAGGAAGGTGATTCCATTCATAAACATTTCTTGACGAATTTATTTGGATTTATTGTGATCTTTATCATATTTAATGTGTTATATGTATGTTTTGAAGATATTTTATGAAGGTATTTGATATGAAATTTATTTTTAAATGAAATTTACAGGAGAAAATGACATATTCTTGATGCATGACCTTGTTGGGTTATTTTGAAATGTTATTTTAATTTATTAAATGATTCATTAAGTTGTGATTGAAAATAGATTCATGGTTGGGCATGTTTTTGGCGTGAGTTTGGTTTTTCAAAGAATTATTGGGTGTGAAAATGGTATATGTTGGTGTGTGTAGTTCCTTTTTGGCTTCTATGTGTGAATGTGGTGTAGCTTGTGAAAAATGAAACATGATTGAGAACTCTAAAGGATATTTGGGTAGCTAATTAGGTGGAATAGGACTAGTGTTCATGTGATATAGAGGTGGATATGGTCCGGTTTGACTTATCATGATTAACGATGAAAACACAAAATAAATATTTATAATGATCGGATACCACAAGAATTTTGGATGCTTCTCCTCTCCAGTTTCCCGTGCGTAGAAGCATATATGAATGTCATTTCTATACCACTCTACACCAAAATGATAGGTTCTAGGGTCCCATTACAAGATAGTACCCATAGGGCCTCTCTCATGTTTAGTGATCTTTGACTACGTTTCTCTCCCTATTCACATACAGTGTGGCTTTTTGATAACATCAAAGGTAAAGTTGTTTTTATTTAAAATAAAATTCCTTTAATTGTTTTTTCTTTAATACTTATTTCCATTAATTTTTTTTGGAATTTATATTCACATATTAAATGTTCATGTTTATTTTTAAAATAACATTTACAGCATATAATCCATTTTGATGGCATCTTACTAGGAAATATCTCAAACATTGCTTACAAATTTGGGTGTAATAATGCTTTTTATTATTGGATACAGGTAAGGGTAAAGATTTTGGTGATGGTGGTTCAGGATTCTAGTGATTCTATTGGTTGGTTTTGTAGCAATGCATTGAGGTAGATGCTCCACTTGACTTGTGGTTATTTTTAGAAATGGTTTTTGGTTCCCTTTTTTTTGTATATTCTTTTTGGTTCTATATAAATTTTTATACTTAATTAAAAAACATTTTAAAATCATGTTTGGTTTGGTTTTATAGCGTTGATTTATTTTACATTGTTTTTTATTTTTTATTTTTATGTTATGGTAAATCATTACCACTTGATAGTATTGAAACCCATGCACATATACCAGCCCATGGGGATCAGTAATACCCTTCAGGCCTTACCACGGACTAGGTCGTGTGCCGGTTTGGATGACTACCCAACATGGTTCATGGCACCATAACATGTGGGAAAGAAATGATTTTTATAATCATTTAATTATTTCATCATAGATTAACTTGTGGGAAATGAAATTTGTTTCATAATAATTTTATCACTTTATTACCCATGGAAGAGTAAGGGGTTTCATAAACATCATTTCAGTATAATCATAATCCATTAAAATAAAGAATTACAATGGTATGTTTGGATCAAATACTCAGTAAGGAATTTTTACCTTAATGGATGTCCTCATAGGTGGAAAATGGTTATAATCGTCCATTTAACTTATTTCATGAAGAAAGAATCGTTTATTATTTGAAAAAATATAAAAAATAAAACATTTGAAAAACATTATCCATTGAAAATAAAATTGGAATTTTTTAAAGTAATACTAAAATAAAATAATGGTCATGAAGATGTGAATTATTTTTCATGTCATACACGATAATACAATGAATCCTTTAACATTTTTAGTATCATATAAACATGAATTATTTTAAAAATCACATAAATACTCCTTTCAACATTTTTTTTAAAAGTTAAAAAATTTATAAAAATATATTTTATAAATAACAGAAGAATTTTAAAACTTTTTTGAAAACTTTTTTAGAAATAATTTTTTGGAAGAAAACATATTTCTGGCTGAAGAGACAAATTATGTTAGGTTTTCTTAATAAAATTTTCTCAATTATCATCAGAGAAAAAGAGTGAAAAATTGTACTATTACATGAAAATATAATGAATAACCTATGTAAAAGAGAATTCAGAATTTTATTGAGATATTTATAATAATATTTTATCACTTGAAACATAATCATAAGAAATTCTGATTAATGATTAGATTGTAGCATGAAATATGTTCCACTTTTGTAATTTTGAATCTTAATACACATGAAGGAATAAAATAAAAATTTTAAAAAATATCATGAGTATAATTAAAATCATTATATTACATGTAGACGAATTTTATATACACATAATGAAATTATAGAGTTGTATAATATACCATATGTCTCAAAGACGGAAAATGGAGAAAAAATCATTTACCCTAAGTCTTGAATTTCAACGTACTCATTTAAAATTCATGAATAATCAATATAATATTATTATTAATATATTAAAAACCATATTTATATGTATCATAATATATATGATTTCATTATGAACGTTTATTACTATTTTACAAACAAATCCATGTTAATGTCATGTTTTAAGTAACAACCAATTTGTTTTTTAGGTATTTTTTACTGTTTTTATCATATTACATAAATTATGGTAAAATAAACTCCATAATTTTAAACATTATATAGATATCATATATATTTATTTTATTGCTATCTATAAAATTTAGTGATAAGAAATGAAATAGACTTTTCATGAATACGGTAGGTCATACATACAAATGACGGTTGTTTCCATTTTCATGTTAGATTAAAAGAAAGAAAATTAAATGATATATTATCGGTTTAGAAATTTTTTTTGGAAATATATATAACATATGTTTATTTTGACCAACCTTATTAATTTCCATGTAATGGGTGAGCGAATCACATTACTTCCCAAGATGTTAGTTTGCAATACATATGAGAGACGCTGTCGTATTCCCAAAAATGGAAATATTAAAGGTATATATGATATAATAATTCCAAAAGAATAATAATATTATATATATAATATATAAATAACCAATCCAACATTATTTCCATCCATGATGGGTGGTAATGGAAAAAATGAATTGCATCAGTTCATGAGGTGGTAGTTTGTCACATAAATGAATAATAATTTCATAACCGATTTGATTGAAGTGGAGATAGTTTTAATTCACTAACATATCATAAAAAATATATCTATATTTAATATAATTTGGATGATATATAATCATTTAATATAAATAATTTAATGAGTTGTAGGAATAAACAAAACAAAAATTCTTATTGATGTATTTTTCCTCTTATCATGGTATCCTTTTTAGATTTTCACCGAATTCCTTCCATGGATGGATTTATTTCAAAAATATTTCTTTTGTATGGTAAAATAAATTTTATAAGTGATTTTGGAAGGTATTGGTGAATCCAAATGGGGTTTATGATCTGAATAAATGAGGAGTGGTGGTGGCCTTTTATAAGTGAGGTGAGTGGAACACTTATAGTTTTTTTAAAAAATATTCAAAAATAGCCATTTTTTAATAGAGAAAAAGCCTCCAAACGGGATCCTTAAAAACCTTAGAAGAGAAAAAGAGGAAATAAGGCCATAAACGAGGTGTTTTATTGTATTTAGGTAATTTTTTACCATTATACTCCTAGTTTTTCCACTAGTAAACACATTTTTACATTAATTATTTAAATTAATTCTTACTATTTCCATTATTTATTATGATAAATAATTATTTTGAACTTATTAATAATTAAAATTATTATGAATCCAAATATAGAATCTATATTTCAAAACACCATTCAAATAATTGGAAAATTTTAAATTAAAATTAATATCGCAGTCACGATGATAAAACCATTTTTAAAAATGAAAATGCTCAAAAGATTACAATGATTTTATATTAAAATTAAATATTTATTTTATTATAATCACCTAAATCAGATTAGTTTATTTATAATTTAACTAATGGAATGTTTAAAACAATTTTTAATATATTTTTTATTTATATAAAAAATAAATGAAAAAGTAGTTTTTAATTAAAATCAAGTATTTTTCACCATTAATAAAAAATGAATCCTTTTATAAAAATCATAAAAAATAACCCTAATATAATTTTTAAATGATTATTTAAAAAATTATGGTTATTTTAACCAATTATGTTTTTAAAATTGTGATAAAATAACTTTATTTATGTTCATAAAATGATATAATAAGCATGTTTTTTTTATGAAAATAGTATTTTCAAAACACATCAAGACTTTACCAAATATTGTGTACATTTCTATAATTTTTTTAAATTATATTAAAAAATATAAATTATTAATAAAATATTTTTTACAATTTATCTTTCTAATTTTAATAGCTGGTTATAATAATCTTGATTGAACAGAGTTTTTGGTTTTGTTAATTCTCAGTGTCATCTGTAACACAAGATGACAGAGTGTTCCATGAAATGAAATCTTAACATTGTGTTTAATATACCAATTAAGTAAAATAATGTTTCAAGTAAGGAAATATGTTAAATAAATTTAATTTTAAAGAAAAAATAATAAAAAATCATTTTTTGACCCCTTGAGTTTCAGGAAACCTCTACATGCCATGGATAATAAAAACCAATGTTGTGTATACAAAGAATGGTTCGTCATGTGAGATGCTGAGACTAGTGTAGTGAAATACTCCAAGATATATGTATTTTACCCCATGGTACAATTCATGTACTCCCAAAGAGAACGTGTAAAACCTTTTTTCATCTCAATAGTGTTATAGTATGAGCCTAAAGTTTTTCAATTGAACCATATTAGTATGTTTTTTTACCTACTTCTATTGATTTAGGGTGAGTTTCCTCATTTCACATCCATGATATTTCAATGTGGATTATTGTTCTAGGAATTTTCAAATATCCCATCAACATAATATAGTAGGAATCCACCTATGAGTACCATTGGAATTATCCTCATTTGCAACTTCTTCTATATGTGGGGTCTAGAATTACATGACCTACATAACCACGAATTCAATCCCATGTCTTGCAGGTCCCTCATTTTTCTTGTATATTATACATGGTGATGACCGAAAATAATGATCTTTCATATATGCACCATCGGTGGAAGCAAGTCACATTGATTTAGTTATCCTATATGTGTGTTAGGTGTGTGCCCCATGTATAATCTTAGTCTATAATTGGGAAAATTAACTCACCTTGATACGTGCAATAATGTTTTTTGTTTTTTTTTGATTTTGGGGTGTCGTACAAGGTATATTTATACTCACCCTTGAATGGGATCTTCCCACCCATGTTATTTCTTAGTTACACGATATTATTTTTGTTTTATTATATGGTGGAATAAGAAAAAGTGGATATTAGTTGTGATCGATAGACTGCAGAAGGATCCATGAGTTATTTTTGGGTTGTTTCCCCCTTGTATACCATAGGTTGGGTCATTTTACAGTTTTGGTGGTCTTGTATTTGTACATTTATCCTTTTTCTTTCATGTGGTACTCTAATATGAGATAGATGTATGGAATAAATATCTAGTATCAATGGTTTATCATTTCCTCATTACACTATATTATGTAGATGTGTGTGTGTGTGTGCATATATACTATAGGATAAGGTCTTCTATGTTGGTTATATTCCTACTCCAAGCTAGTAAACATCCCCTGTCTTATTAGAGGTATGCACAGAGTGTAATTATAGACTTACAACATTAAAAGCTAGCCAGAGTGGGTGGATTTCTGATAGAGTGACATTCAAGGGGGTCATCATAAGACTATGTTTTAAAATTGTCTGGCAGTGAGGATTTTTTTGGGAACAATGAAAATGGTATTAAATTTATTCATGTTTAGATCTCAGGATAGGGAAGAAATTGATAGTGGGGTGACCGATATATCCATTCAATAGGAGTTTAGGAACCTAATTTTTGACTCAAAATATATTGTCACTGGTTCCAAGGTAACCAATTAAAAATTTGTCATATTGTAATGGGTTGTGGTTTTCATTTATTTCTCTAGTAAACTCCCTATATATTTTATTCTAACCGTAGTTCTACCTTACCATTTTGATATGATTATATGATGAAAAACAAATAGGATTCCATAGTAGAATCAAGAGTATGATATTCTTGATGATGAGAATTTATTTGAGTGACCTAAAAAGATTTGGTTATTCGAAGTGCATATATAAAAATGTATCCAATCTTTTAGAAGAATACTAACACGCGTATGATGGTTCTTTCGAATTCTCTACATAAATTTGACTAGTATTTTTTCAAGGTAGTATTGGATGTTCATTCACCCATGTTGAGTTTTTTTCGTAGGATTCATTGACATATATATATGTCCTTCGTTTCATGGAGATCCAGGCCCCCTTTATAGGTGATAGAGTACTATATTTATCCATTGGGGTGATTTTTCCTCTTGGTTAGGATTCCTCGTGAGGGTAGTTATGGCCATGATACATATCCAAGGAGATGTAGGGGATCAGTAGACCCCTGTGTGGGTGGTGTTTAATGTGACTTTAGGAATAAAAGGAAGAGGGACAGAACCCCCAATAAGGAATATTCATGTGAGGTAATTCAAAACCACTAAAGAGAGGCTTTTACTCCTAATGAGGATAGTGTTTAGTTGGGATGGATGAGTTCCTTCAAATTGTATGTTTGAGGTCATTTGGAGTTTCTATGTTTTTAGTGAAAGTCCAAGGTAAGGGGAACATGTAGGAAAGGGAGATGATAACTTTATGTAATAGGATCTTGTAACCTAGATTATTTGATTCTAGTATAATTTATTGCATGGGTATTCTCTACCCCAACTATAGTTTTAGTATATAGTCACAAGACATATTTTCCTAGACATATCACCTGTTATCAGGCTAGATACTCTAGTTTTTCCATTTAGCTTGAATATATTTCTTGGAGGTTGTATTCAATAGTATTTGGAATTTGTACACTTCTTTTTATAGTGTTCCCTGAGTATAGTGTGGGAGAATACCTTGTGTGGAATATTTCCATAGTTTTAGTGAGACAATAAGATGGTTTCATCATTATATTCTGGTTATCTACCATCCATTCTAATTTTACTATTACTAGTGAAGGTTGTAGGATATTTGAGTTAAATGGACGAAATTTTCTTTCCTTAGTGAGGAAGAATACCATTAAATTTTGGATGAGATCTTATAGAGGAGGATACATATGGTTTCCTATTTGTTTCTAGTATGATGTATAGAGCAGTAAATGAAATGTGGTTATTATTTCTTAGATTTTTGGACGCTGATGTTTAAATGTTTCTTGATGATGCGTCGAACTTACCTCCATAAGTAATTTTTGAATTATATATAGACTTGTAACTAGGAATGGTATTATATGATTGATATAATATCAGATAACCCCATGTAAATATGCGATCTAAATGTGAATTTGGATACATTTTTAGTGTATGAGATATGTTAGACCCATTTTGTTCCCCTCGGTGGCCAAGTGTTGTTCTCATATAAGGAGAATGATAACATGGGGTTAGTCTTTTACAAACATCATTGGAACCAAGTGAAAATCAAGAAGGAGTGGCCATCCTTATGAATCAATAAATTATTTTACCAATGGTAAGGGGTGGAGTGGTTATCGATTTTTGACCTCATTATGGGTTACCACCAACTCAAGGATGGAGGGAAACATATACTAAATTTGTCATTATAAAGTTTCTATGGATACTCTATGTTTTTTGTGATACCTCAAGGATTGTTCAATTCTCCAACCATGTATGTGAGATTTATATATTGTATCATTTAAAACCTCTAGGATAATTTCATGGTTGTCTTCATGGATGGAATCCTTGTAGTCTCTACATTATATTTTGAGCATACGGGACACATGAAAATGGTTCTGGACATGCTTTGAGAGTTATAAAATTATATAATGATCTAAAAATGTTAGTTCTGGATTCTATAGGTCCACTTCTTTGTATATTTATTCGTAGTTATGGTAGTAATAGTGGAACCTATGATGTTTGAGGAAATTCATTTTAATGAGACATGAAATATTATGGACATATTAGAATATTATCAAGACATGGTTTTTCACTCGCTGCTGTTGAGAGTGGTGATGAATTAGTTGGACTCTTGGTAGTTGAAAATAAAGGGAATGTATGGTGCATCATAACCCGAATCAATGGTTGATGACCCATTACTTAATCAATTCCCCAGAGAGGCACAAAATGAGGATATATATTAAGATATTTTATATGACTAGATACCTACTAGACCATCACTTGATGTATTTTAAAAATATATGGAGAAAATCATCTTTATTTGAGGGAAGACAATGAATTAAATCATGTTAAGACATGAGTTTTGGATGAGTTTTTATTATTTTCCATATTAGTACACTATCAAGAGGAATGGATGTTTCTAGTCCCTTTGGAATTTGTTTTTATGATTAAGGGTGATGTAGCATGTTTATAATTTTGACATTTGTTGTCTCACATTAAAATAGGTGATGTTCGAGGTGCTTGGATGGAAGTGAAAATGGGATGTTGTTTTGGGGTTTTAATGATAGGGCTCCCATGATCATTTAGATTTCAAAATGCTATCTGAGTAATCATAGGCCGACTCAAAATTTCATATCATTTCATAACAACCGAGGAGCAAATCTTAGTTTAGATTTTGGAACAACATTTTATGTAGGAGGTATTCCAAAATCATAGTGTTTACTCAATAATTTTTTTAGACTATGAGTATCAATTCATTAAAAGATTATATAGATAAAGTAGGAGGACTTCAAGAAACAGTTTTGGTTGAGAACTATGTTTCTATCCCCAGATTAATGGATATATAGAGCGGATCATTTAGGTTTTAGAGAAAATAATTCAGGTTTCCATGTTATGATTTGGGTTGTAGCATGGATGATTATCTAACATTGGGGGAGTTTTCATATAACTTATATAGACTGTAAATTTTCATTCAAATATATTACATCTAATTTGACTAATATTAATTATAAAACATAATGATAAACACCAGAATCACATAAATATAGTATAATTTAAAACATGGATACCTAAATAACTAGTTTTTATGTCACATCATATCTCACTATGGTCTTAACAACTATAAAACATTTTAGAAATAGAATACATAATACCTTACATTGTAACATTGGTAAAGGAAACACATGAAAGGCTTCACTCTGATTCTAAGCAGGGGATAAAACATGAGATATCAATATAACATGAAAATAAGGGTATGATAACATGACCATGATAATAAAAAAGCATACATTATATCACATAAATCATAATCATGAATCATTGGAATAATGTTGGGTAGTTCATAATAAATTAATTATAAAGGATTCAAAGAACATGATCCATGATAGAAGACTATTTTTAAAAGAATATGGTTATGGTATATAGATAAATATAGAAAATCATTTTCTTAGTAGTTAAGGCTCATTTCCAAGACAACCATAGTTGATTGAGTTCATTACCCAAGCCATCATATTATTCCTGGATCCCACCCTACACTATCATAGTGGATGGTCTCTTATAATGAACCTTGTTAACTGCCAATTCCAGAACAATTTATCTCATTATATATCCATATTTATCCAATTCATTAGAGGTATATGTAATTCCAAGACCACCTATCACATATTAAAAATAAAATATCTGTGTGCAAAAATATCATAAAAAATAATCATATAATAACACGTTAAAATAAAATGGGTTTCATAAATAGGTAAGCATCACATAACCCATGGGAAAGAAATATGTTTCATAACTACTTCATCATTTCATCATAGTTTAACCGATGGAAATGAAACAAGTTTCCTAAAAAATATATCCTATTCAGAAACCATATATAGAAAAAATAAGGATTTTATCATTTCATCATATAACTAGTAAAAAAAATTAACATCAAAGGATTTTATATTAGGTTAAAATTCTTATAAATACAACATGGAATATTTCTTGAAAAAATACACCTTTCACTTAGAAATCACATTATGAAAATCCTAAAAATTACAAAATATAATGGAATTATCTTTATTTGAAAATAAAATTGGAAAATATTAGTGGAATCATGAATTAATTGAGTGGTGAAAATGGTGGGAAATTTAAATCATTTTATACAAGTTAAAAAAACATTCTTTTCATACTTTTGTAAAGAAATGTAAAAATTGCCTCATTGGAAAAAAGAATGATGATTGAATTTAAATCATTTTTTAAAAATTAAATCACAGTTAAAAATGAAATTAAATGATAAGAAAATAATTTTAAAATAATTCAATACATTTTTAGGAAACATTGATATTATATTAAATTGATTTTTGACCAAATAATGAAATAATTTGATATTTCATTAAATCATTATTTCTGTATTTGAGTTATTAATGATAGTAAAGTGAAATAAAAAAAATTTATTCTAAAGAAATATCTACCTTATATGAAATTTCATGAGTTTCATGAGAGGTATATCATAATATTATATCATCCAAAATGTCACGACCCGTCCCCCGCGGCCCATGTCGTAACTACCCCAAGCCCGCCTTCCATAGGCCAGGGGCTGGTGACTAGCACCAAAGGCATAAATCCCTATAACTGGGAAGGAATTGGCTTTATAAAATGTAAACACACACACAGCCAGAGTACAAGCGGAAGAAAACACTAAGTCAAATAATAACAAGTGTGATGAAAGTACAAAGGGGCTGAAAATAAAATCCCAACAGAAAGGTACAGCTACAACTGAAAGAAAGTACAACTGAAAAGACAAACAACTGAATGGTGAAGCAGCTCCTAGATCGTCCCCCGGGTTCCTACATGAAGGGTAGGTATAGATGTCCTCCTCAGCACTCCACGTCCATCTGTCTCCTCCGGGTACCGACTCTTCGTGAGATCAACTTCTAGGTACCGTCTAGCTCTACAATCCTCAACCACGATCAGTGTTGTTCGTCATCTGCAACCAACACAACGGGGTGTAGGGGTAGCCCGTGGAGGGGTGAGTATAACGATACCCAGTAGGGACCCCGAGACCCTCATGGTCTCACAAAATCCAACAAGGATAAACCACAAAGAAAGATCTCAACAGATAACCTTTACTTAGGTATCTGCCCATACACATACCTAAGTTATCAAGTAACACATCTCAATCATGAGGAAAAACAAAAAGGACATTGACTCGGCTCAAACCAGGATTTTCATTATCGAAACCAAAACGGCTGGAGAGCTCATCCTCTTTCGAGTACAGTGATCCTGTCGTGACTCTGAGGCGCTGCTCACTAACCTTAGACTGCTGAGGTACTCCCCCTGTTGAGTACCGCGGGGCTGCCACCCCAACACATTAGTGCTCCCCGCCATGGGTCTGCTGCCCCAACACAGTAGTGCTCCCCCTAATAGCATACAGAGGTAATCCTTATATCGAGTAATGCAGGTCTGCCGCCCCAACATAGTAGTTCTCCTCCTCCAGGGGTCTTCCACCCCAACACTGTAGTGCTCCTGGACTATTCAAGTCACTCCGAATCGAATCGGACAAGCAGTCATCCGGTCTCAGCCTGTTACAAGGTCTCTGTACTCCATTCGCTCATCTCCCGGAGGATCTTCTCCACGATCTACTGGTCGATACTTCCAATTGTCATGTAATCTCACGTGGAAGTATCTCAAAGGACTTCCTCAACATAGGGGTCTCAACGCAACAGATGGCGCGTCAATCAGACGCCCGGTCTGTGAGTTATTATCCTTTTTATCACAGGGGCCCAGTTGGTTTCCTGAATGAACCAACCTTACCATTGTCCAACTGCGTTTAAACATCAAGTGGAGTAAGCCAAAAGAACCCTCTAATCAAGAGGAATCCAACATAGTTGACGGCATGTCAATCGGACATCAGGTCCTTAAGTTATAAGTGTTTTTCCACCAAGGGCCCAGTTGGAATTACTCTGGTTCCAAACCTGTTCATTTTGCAAGTCGTTCAAAACATACTTTGAGTATCGCAAAAAATACCGCCTCATCGCGAGGGTCCCAGTATCATAGACGGCGCATCAATCGGACGTCTTGTCTTCATGTTATTCACGTTTAAGTGAAAACGGGCCCGACCCGTTAAGCCTGGAGGGCTGACAGGTCGGGACAACCCAGAGTTGGTGGGTCTGACCCGGTAGGGGTGTCAGACTGGCCCAAAGATTTGCACGGCTCGGCCCGGGCTGGCCTGGTGCGGTCCGGCTGGGCGCGCGGCTCGGCTGGCTCGGCCAGCCGGCTGAGCAGCTCGACCCGAAGGCCGAACGGTCCGAGGGTGCACGGCCCCCCGGTTGCCCAAACCGGCGGCGCCACCCTCCCCATACTGGCCGACTAGGCCATCCTGCCTTCAGGAACAAGTGGCTCTGCTTCGCCCGGCAAGCCGATGGGCCGGCCAGTTCTTCAGCGCAGCGCCCTTCTGGTTCTGCGACTCCCCTTCACCCGGTCAGCCGACGAGCCGACCGGTTCTTCCGCCGAAGCGGCCCGCAAAGAGGGCTGCGGTTTCTCCCGCACAGCCGGCGCAACGACACCAGCTTCCTCCGCTTCTTTCCCAGTTTGGTGTGACAGCACCATGCTTCCTCCACTGATTCCAAGAAAATAAAGAAGATCAAACGGAGGGTCGTCGGGCCGTTTTCGTTCGGCCTGCGCCCTCCGCATTAATCGACAACAATAGATTGGACATGCAATATGATCAATGACAAACAAAGCACAATTTTAATCCATTAAAATTGATCTTGATTCCCCTACCTCGAGAATGATTAATGGTATCTGAGCATTGTGGATGACCGTGTCGATTCCGTCGTCGTCAGAGTGTACCCGAAGATGTGGCGTCTCCCCTCTTGTCGCAGAGAAACGAATTGAAGGTGTGTTGTCGATCTTCGTGGAAGAGAGTGCCTTTCTTCATCGGAGGGTTAGAGAACAAAGATCCTATAATTTGTTCAGAGGTTCCCACACCAAATTATTTTCCAAGGAAAATATTATAATAGCCTTCTCCCATTTTAAAGAAATGCCAACAATTTCAAATTAATTCAATTAATCAATTCATTAATTATGTGTGTAGGCAAACTTTAATGGAGGAGAGGAAGGTTAGAGGCTACATAATTAAATTAGAGTTTACAAATTAATTTAAGGGGTGATAAAGGAGGGTTTAGGAAGTTGAGGGGGTGGTGAGGAGTTAGGGTCTCGTGTGGGCCCCACCATACTAAACCCTCCATGGGAGGTTTGGTGTGTGTGGGCCCCACCTATAACTCCCCTTTTGTAGGATAATAACCACCCTTCACAAATAAAAATATCAAACAGATATTTTTTTTTATTCCTTAAAAAAACAGGAAAAAAACCTCTTCTCCTGTCAAAACACAACTACGGTAATGGTCCCCTTAAGCGAACACCAGTGCTGTGAGTTTATCGATGCCCTCAGATTTCAATTCCGAGCACTGATTCAAAAGATAGAAAAACCCGCTCATTAGTTTACTGAACGTACCCGAGCTAAACTTCAGAAATTTATTTCGGGAACACCATGCCTTGGAATCAGGCGCCGTCAGAAGCCACAGACTCGTAAAATTCCAAAAAATCATGAAAAAAAATTTCCTTCAAAATTCCGTGTCTTTACATTACTACCACCTTAGAGCATTATGTCCTCACAAAGCTGCAACACACACTAGGTAAAAAAAGATGGTACTGGGCATGTATCCGAGCCTCCTGCTCCCTTGTTCTCGACTGGAGGTTCCCATGCTTCCAACGAACATGCACCAGAGGAATCGGCAGTCCATGCAGGACTCATTCCGGTCGATCCTCATTCTCTACTAGAACCTCTGTGAATGTCATATCGTGGTCGATGATGATCGATGGGTCGTGCATGCATCTCCTCGCTGAGATATGTGGATGGCGTTATTCACCTGGTGAAACTGAAGTGGAAGGGTAAGGCATTAAGACACCTCGTCCACTCGGTTGAGGACCGGGTATAGTCCTAAGAATCATGGAGATAACTTGATGCCCCGTCCAAATCCCCATAGACCTCATCGAGGTAAGACCCATAAAAAAACATGATCTCCATCCTCAAACTCTAGTGGTCTCTTTCTTCTATCAGCATAGGTCTTCTGTCTGCTCTATGTAGTCTTCATCCGCTCCTGGATGATCTGCCCCTTCTCCGGTAGCCTCAAAATGGGAGCACTGGTCAACCTCTACCTCAGCTCATGAAAAGATCTGCTGGAATCTCTCTGACAACACAAATGGTTTTCCCCTTCTTCGTCAATACTAAAAGAGGTGCATCAATGCTGGAGAAGTCTGGCTCAAATCTAAGTCTGTCCGACTCATGAGTGATCGACTGCACCAACATATGCATGATTCCATCCTATGCTGCATGGGGTTTCCTTTTCACCGACCAAGGAAAACTCATCCCAACGTTGTAGGTAAACCACAACCTTTTTTCCTAATACATTAATCTTTGTATGAACTATGGTTGCCCAGTCCATACCCAAACTAACGGCATAAGGCCTCGACACTACCACCAAGAGGTTCCAACTGAAACTCTCACCTCAAGTGTCAGATCACACTGTCGGCGTAAGCGTGATTATCGAGTCTCCTCCCAAAGGTATCTCCTGACATGAGGGTCAAGTCAACAGATTAACCAGAAACACTAGGTCTGGACAAGATTCATGGAAGGTGAGAATGATTCTTATCAATGTATGTTGTTACTACAGCTAGTAGTAGACACAGACCGTACCTCGAATCATTCCTAGAGCCCTTAGGTCACACTTCTTGACCGCATGCAGCTACTCTCTTCCCCTGCCCTCATGCTCCCTGAGCCTGGCGGGGACTACAAAGGTGGGTGGTTGTAACATGTTGAAATGTACACCACCTCATGCTGCTCTCCGAGATCAACTTCCATGTCTGCTGCTCTGCAGAATCATTTGTCCTTAACACTTCCTCTTCTTGAAAAATGTTTACACGCCCAATTCTCTGAGACTGGCGCAAGTTTCCTATTTTCCCACTGCTAACATTCCCTGGCTGTATCCACTTATCCAAAGATCATTCAACCAAAAAGGTTCTCTATAGCACCCTAGCATAAGTAGGAATACATAGAGGAAAAGTGCTGGCTTGGATGTCCTTTAAACACACCTCGCTCTAAGGTCGAAGCTCTAAAGCACTGATCGTATCGTAGTGATCATGTACCAGGAATGATCAGTATGCCTCAATGAATACTCAGCTACCAACATGTCGTCCTGCCGAAGCTGTATAAGCTCTAGAAAACACTCAGCCACATCCTCAAGCATGTCCTCAGCCTCCTGTGTGTTGGGCTCGGCTCAGAACCTGAGGGGTATTTGATGCTGAAACATCTGTACGGCATTAAGCCTACATGTGTCATCTACTGGTACAACCAATTGAAACTCCTGACCAAAAAGTAGTGATATAGCTGACACACTACCCGAAGGTACTATCTCTAGCATCAGTTCATGTAACGAAGCCTCATCACTATGTAGATCATCCTCATGGTCACTCACTAGGAAAAACCAGTAGCTAAGATCACCATCTGCTCTACTAGGGTATAAACTAGGTGTAGAACTCTACAATTGCCTCCATCCAGTCCACTGATGCCTGGGAATCTATCTCTCCTTGTATCCTCGGAGACCACGTCTATTGGAACTCAAGAAATGCGCTCTGTTAGCGTGCACCATCTACTAGTATGGATGGGGGCATCTGCTGCCCTACGGGTGGTGGTGCTGCTGGTACACAACCCGAAGGTGCCAATATATAAAGAGGGCCCTGCACCGGAGCCTCGTCGCTCGGTGGGCTGTCATCATGTACACTATTGGAACTCCAACTAATTATCTGCTTGGAGGCATCCTGAACAGATGTGACACAGTCATACGATTTAAAATTTGGGAGCTGACCTCGTTGAGCTGACTTAAAGAGAGTTTTCAAAACACACAAGCAATCAGTGTTTTCATGCACTGAGTCTGAAATCAGAAGTCAGGGTCTTGGGGTATGGATACGCTGGCCGCCGCACTAACACTGGACTCCCTGAATTGGAAACCACACTCGGTACCCTTAACACTATTACTTCAC
This sequence comes from Viscum album, assembly GCA_963277665.1. Classification (NCBI taxonomy): domain Eukaryota; kingdom Viridiplantae; phylum Streptophyta; class Magnoliopsida; order Santalales; family Viscaceae; genus Viscum; species Viscum album. The sequence goes on along the minus strand of OY728167.1, from coordinate 705,208,431 downwards.
AGAAAGAAAATATCAGAGTTCTATGTTCTATGGTAGAACCGACTCCTTTGATACCAATTTGTCACGACCCGTCCCCCGGGGCCCGTGTCGTAACTACCCCAAGCCCACCTTCCATAGGCCAGGGGCTGGAGAATAGCACCAAAGGAATAAATCCCTATAATTGGGAAAGCATTGCCTTTATAAAACATAAACACACACACAACCTGAGTAAAAGTAGAAGCAAACACCATGTAAAATAGTAACAAGTGTGTTGAAAGTACAAAGGGGCCGGAAATACAAGCCCAAAGGAAAGGTATAGATAAATATGAAAGAAAGTACAACTGAAAAGAAAAATAGTTGAATAGTGAAGCAGCTCATGGATCGTCCTCCGCGTTCCTACCTAAAGGGTTGGTACAGATGTCCTCCTCAGCACTCCATGTCCGTCCGTCTCCTCTGGGTACCGACTCATCGTGAGATCCAACTCCGGGTACCGTCTAGCTCTACAAGCCTCAACCACGATCAGTTATGTCTGTCGTCTGTAACCAACACCATGAGGTGCGGGCATATCCCATGCACGGGTGAGTATAACGATACTCAGTAGGGACCCCGAGACCCTCAAGGTCTCACAAAATCCAACACGGATAAACCAAAAAGAAATATCTCAAAAGAAAACCATTTCTTAGGTATATGCCCATACACATACCTAATTTATCAATTAACCCATCTCAATCATGAGAAAAAACATAAAGGACATTAACTCAGCTCAAACCAGTATTTTCATTATCAAAACCACAACTATTGGAGGGCTCCTCCCCTGTTGAGTACAATGATCTTGTCAGGACTCCGAGGCACTTCTCACTAACCATAGACTACTGAAGTACTCCTCCTGTCGAGTACCGCGCTTCTGCCACCCCAACACAATATCGCTCCCCCTAATAGCCTACAGAGGCACTCCTTATATCGAGTACCGCAGTTCTGGAACCCCAACACAGTAGCGCTCATCCTCCATGGGTCTTCCACCCCAACACAGTAGTGATCTCCATTGGACTATTCAAGTCACTCTAAATCGAATCGAACAAGCAGTCATTAGGTCTCAGCCAGCTACAAGGTCTCTGTACTCCTTACGCTCGTCTTGGGGAGGATCTGCTCCATGAGCTACCGGTTGATACTTCCAAGTGTCACTTAATCTAACATGGAAGTATCTCAAAGGACCGCCTCGTCATAGGGGTCTCAACGCAACAAACGGCGCGTCAATCGGATGCCCGGTCTGCGAGTTATTAGTCTTTTTATCCCAGGGGCCCGGTTGGCTTCCAGAACAAACCAACCCGATCATTCTCCAAATTCGTCTAAACTGGAAGTGCAGTATGAAAAAGAACCGTCTCATCAAGAGAAATCCAACGTAGTTGACGACACATCAATTGGATGTCTGGTCCTTAAGTTATAAGTGTTTCCACTCCGAGGGCCCTGTTGGAATTAAGCTCATTCCAAACCCGGTCATCTTCCAAGATGTCCAAAATTCACTTAGAGTATCTCAAAAAAGACCTCCCCATCGCGAGGGTCCCAGTTCCATAGACGACACGTCAATCGGATGTGTGGTCTTCATGTTATTCATGTTTAAGTGAAAATGGGCATGGCCCGTTAAGCCTGGAGGGCTGACGGGTCAGGACGACCTAGAGTTGGCGGGTCCGACCCGGTAGGGGTGTAGGACCGGACCAAATATTTGCGCGGCCCGGCCTGAGGGGTGTTGCCCGGCCCTAAGAGGGTGTGGACCGGCCCGAGGTGGTGTGGCCCGGTTCGATGGGGCATGGCCTGGCCCTGCGAGGCGCGGCTTGGCCCGGCCTGGTGCGACCTCTCTGGGTACGGCCCGCCCTGCTGTGGCCCAGCAGGGCATGTGGCCAGGCTGGCTCGGACAGCGAGCCGAGGGGCTTGGCCTGAAGGCTGAGCGGTCCGAGGGGGTGCGGGCCCCCGGCTTCCCAAACCGGCGGTGCCGCCATCCCCAAACCGATCGGCTAGGCTGGCCAGCCTTCTGGCGCAAGCGGCTCTGCTCCGCCCGACCGGCCGACGGGCTGGCCGGTTCCCCAGCACGGCGCCCTCCTGGCGCCACTGCTCCCCTTTTCCCAACCAGCTAACGGTCCAACTGACTCTTCCACTAAAGCGGCCCACAAAGCAGTCTGTGGTTTCTCTTGCATGACCGGGGCAACATCGTCGGCTTCCTCCGCTGCGTTCCCAGCACAACGTGACAACACCGTGCCTCCTCCGCCGATTCCAAGAAAATAAACAAGATCAAACAGGGGGTCTTCGGTTCGTGTTCGTTCGGCCTGCGCCCTCCACACTAATCGATAGCAATAGGTTGGACAAGCAATATGTTCAACGACAAATGAAGCACAATATTAATCCATTAAAATTGAACATGATTCTCCAACCTCGAGAAAGATTCGCGGTAGCCGAGCATCGTGGATGATGGTGTTGATTCTGTCATCGTCAGAGTGTACCCAAAGATGTGGTGTCTCCCCTCTTTTCGAGGAGAAAGGAATATAAGGCGTGTTTTCAATCTTCATGGAAGAGAGTGTCGTTCTTCGTCGGAGGGTTGGAGAATGAATCTCCTCTAACTTGTCCAGAGGTTCCCCAACCAAATTACTTTCCAAGGAAAATATTATAACAGCCTTCTCCCATTTTAAATAAATTCCAACCATTTAAAATTAATTCAATTAATCAATTCATTAATTTTGTCTGTAGGAAAACTTTAATGGAGGAGAGGAAGGTGGAGAGGCTACATAATTAAAGAGGAGTTGACAAATTAATTTAAGTGGTGATAAAGGAGGGTTTAGGGAGTTGAGGGGGAGGTGAGGAGTTAGGGTCTTGTGTGGGCCCCACCACACTAAAACCTCCCATTGGAGGTTAGGTGGGTGTGGGCCCCACCTCTAACTCCCCTTTTGTAGGATAATAACCACCCTCAACAAATAAAAATATCAAACACAAATTTTTATTTATTCATTAAAAACAAACCAAAAAAACCTCTTCTCTCATCAAAACGTAACTACGGTATAGGTCCCCTTAAGTGAACATCGGCACTGCGAGTTCATCAGTACCCTTAGATTTCAATTCTGAGCACCGGTTCAAAAGATAGAAAAACCCACTCATTCGTTTACTGAACTTACTCGAGATAATCTTCGGAAATTGATTTTGGGTACACCAGGCCTTGGAATCAGGCACCGTCAAAAGGAAAAGACTCGTAAAATTACAATGAATTAGGAAAAAAGTTTTCCGTGAAAATTCTGGGTTTTACCCAAAATAAAATCCTAAACAATATTGATAAACGGTGATATTATAACATAAAACCCTTACCTCAAGTTTCACTTCATTTGAATGTTCTTTATCATCATGTATAAATATCATTAATTTATTATAAATCTATAATAAAATCAATTACATACTTATTATATCATATACGATACATTTATAAAAATTTTACACCCAATTATTAATAATTCATTTTTAAAATTGTTGTTTTCATGTGTAAACATTTTTGTTTTCTCCTATGAATTTTGGCTTAGTAGTCCTAGTCCATTTATATTGATCACGGTAATATATTATCTATAATTTAATCATGAAATAAATATCTTATATATTCATTATATATACATTTAGATTAATCCAAAAAAATAGAGATAAAAAAATGAAATTACACCATTCTGGGAGAGTATAGGTCGTACGTACGCAAGAATATTGTTTTTAATTTTTAGCAGATGGAAAACTGAATGGTAGATGATAATTCCTCCTTAAATTATCATTATTATATCATATAAATCATATATATTCATTAAATCCATACTTCTAACCATCTATATATAACTAAAGTGAAAACAAACCACATCACTTCGGGAAGGTGGTAGTCCACACGTAGAGACGATCGATGTTATCAGTTTCCAATTGATAAGAAGGTAAGAATTTAAATATTATATTTTAATTATATAATAATATAAATTTTAAATATATCATATATAAACATTAACAACTTCATAATACCCATTCATAAAATATTTCAATGGAAAATGAATTGTGGAATCATGCACATAATGTTAGAAATAAGTATGCATGAACAATACTTTCAAATCCTATTTGATGAGAAGAAGGTAGATAATGATTGTTTCATAGTAATAATAACATTTAAAAATATTTATTATATTTAAGTTATTATTTTAAGATAATTACCCAATTTATTGGAGGTATGATAAGAAGTAAATAAAAAGTAATTGGTTAAGGGATTATCTCTTCATTGAAAGAACTCGATTAGATATCCTCTTAAGGATTCTAGAAATGGTCTTTTGGGAAGAACAAAACCTCCTACTTATGTATTGGGAATTTGATAATTTTTTTAGCTACAAGACTCAAAATGATGTAGATAAGATAAATCATGGGTGTCCATTTTAAAGGAACAGAGTGGACACACATGGAGTTTCTTAACGACATAAAATATAATGAAGTCATTATGAGGGAAAATGTTTCCAAATAGACATTAATTAAAATATAAACACTATAGGGTCAAAATAACATCATGAGATGATATTTATATATATTATTATTTCATTTTAACTTTTATCTTTTTTATTAACACCCTTCTGAATCCTTTTTTACCTTAATCGTCATCACAAAATTTTCATTCATTAAGGGATAAAATATTATCCTAAATGGAAAATTAAAACATAAATAGACCATGATTTATATTTTTTACCATATTCCATTCAGATGAACGAGGATAATATTTCAATTAATTTAAATTCATTTTATATAATATTTATTGTTACAAAATTTCATTAATGTCTATATTGGAACTCTTCAATTAATTTCACCTGAAATACTCCAAGATAAAGAGATAATTTGAATATAATTTTTCATACATCCCTAAAACGTAATATGTATTAAAAACAATCATGGGACACTCTTATTCACTGAAATTTTAATAAATTTAAAAATTTTATAATTATTTATGTTGTTATTCTTCAAATTGATGAAATATTTTGTCGGTGTTGTGTTAGAGTTTAAGGGAAATATGTAATTACAAAAAATTTGAAATAAATTAATATAATGAATGTAATTTATTTATTCTTAATATTAACCAATGTTAATTAAAAATATTATTATTTCTCTATAAGTGAAAATATAAGTGATATTTAAAATCAAAATAGTCACATTGAGTATAATTATTTTCTTAAATTAATATAAATGTCATATTCAAATAAATGTGTCACCTAGTGGACAAATATTTAATAAATTTATTGATATATCCAAAAAACCTAGATATAGTAAGATTAAAGAAGGTGTTATATAATTTTTATGGTCTCATATCATGGTTTTAACCCAATTTTATATGTTTTTTCTTTGTCAAGGATATATAAATTTACTATGGTCAATATTTATATTGACCAAAAATACACGGGACCTATTTAAAAAATTTGATCCTCATAATTGAATATATGGAATCTAATTTTCATTATAAAATATCTAGGAGTGGTAGAAATACATTTTTAAATTTGTGTGAACAATTTAGTAAAAATATCATTTGATTAAATTTTATTTTTAACCATATGAATTGATTTATTATAATTAGAAACCTAAAAGAAATATTAGATTTATCTTAAACATTTAATTTAATAAATTATATATGATTTACTACAAAACATTCACCAATGTTGATAAATATAATGTATCTGAATTAACACACATTTTGTGCATTAAAAAATGTTTTTTTAGAAAAACATCCTTTTTATTTTCAAATGTTATTTATTTTCATTTATAATTAAATGATTACCAATGAATTCATTTTATACAATTCTAAGACCTGTGGTTCTCATAATTTATTTCGTCATTTTCATACCTTCCAATCTAATGGCTTGGTGATATCTATTTGATTAGACAATAATATTATAATAGTATATCATTGTTTATTGAAACTCGGTGTTGTGTGTCAATCATGATATTAGATAAATAAAATTTATATATAAAAAATTACTAAAATATATGTTTGTTACATTCTACCAATTGAAATTTCATTATTATGATACAAATAAATGAGGATATATCAGTTTCCTTATACCCTCAGATTATCAAGAAACTTGTTTGTATTTTAGATTCATTTAAAGAACTTTAACCAGGTATGTAGTATTGTTCCATAGCACATTATCTTTATGATTCAAGATTTAAATAGATTGTTGTTCATAAGAAATATCATGATCCAACGGTATGACCTCTGAGTTCAGTAAGTGATAAGGATCAAGTATATACTTTCGTAGGGTAGATACACGGGACACATTGTAAACATGAGAGAGGTTAAGTGGAAGAACCTACCGATTAACTACCATCCTTACACAATCAAAAATCTAAAAGGTTCTAGTATATCTAGTTTTAATTGTTCCTTTATTTTAGAATATCATAACCTTATTTTATGGATAAATTATTTTAATCACCTTCTCACCAACTTCAATATATATATATATATATTCAATTATTATCATCAAGAATTTTCTATCGATTCTAAGACGTCTAAATGTTCTTATAAATAGCTCAAATTTTTTTCTCCACTACTTCAGATATCTTATAAACCAATATGTTTCTGTCTCAAGAAACATCCCAACATGTTAGACATCTATGCATAATTTCATAGTTATCTTCATATGGAGCCATCAAAATGTTCAATTAAAGTCTATTCGTGTTTGAAAACTTGACTAGAGGTAGGTGTAGATACCTAGTAACTATTATATCAATAGAAAAATAACTCATCATATCCTATAGGGATTGAATGATTATTGAATACTGATTATGTATCTGAGGATGATACTCCATACTTAAACTCTATTGTGCATCCAGTTCCTACTGAATACATTTACATAATATTGAGGTTAAACATGGATCACAATTTGATACAATAGAATCTTGTACTCCATAAAACATTACCACTTCTTTAATATAAATTATGAAAAGATGATAAAATAAGAAATCATCTCCAGTAGAATTGATGTTTTTTGACTTTATAAGGTGATTAACTGTAACCAAAATAATATTGTTCCCTTTAGAAATTTTGGGCAGTTTGATGAAGAAATCAATGGTGATGTTTACTTATTTACATTATGGTATAGGTACCGGTTATAAGATCCCCTAAAAGTATGTATCATACCATTAACATTCTGAAAAACCATTCACTAATATTCGAACATCAAAATATCTCTCTTCATTCTTACCCACTATAAATATCTTTCTCACATATCTATAAATCCTTTTTACTTATAGGATGAATATAGAACGTTGAACTATGAGACTCACCTAATTAATCCTTATCCTATTCAGGCATTGATGAGACACATACTCAGTCCCGAAACCATATCATGCAATCATAATGATGGTTAAACATTGAAATATTTCTCACCTTTTTATAGAGATCCTCATATTCCTTCTACACCTATTTAATCTTCAGATGAATAGATGGTTGAACATTCATTCAATCAAGTTAATATTTCTTCCATTACATAATATTTCTTTATATATCCATTTAAAATCTAAAAAATATTGGATCTTTTGTGATCCTTATCCTAGAAAAGACATCACGATCCGTTTAAATTAGAGTATCTTCCACCTTGTTCTCTTTCCCAAGGTTGTAATATATCAATTAGTCACCATCTTTAGTCCTCTATAACCATATTCTATTCCTTATATTAATCTCTCATTGATTGACTCCATAATTTAAAATTTTATGATTAATATATTTATGAGTTGGGTATGGTTTTTCTTGAAACATCAACTATCACGATGAATAAGATATATCTATATCATTTTTCGTGAGAATAAAACCCAGACCCTTCATTGATGCAAAAATACATATTATAAAATCTTCTCCATAGTATATCAATGTAATTATTAGAGTTATGTGTGGAATTTTATTTATTTCATTGAAATTTTCTAAAAATTTGGTTCCCCAAAGGAACTTGGATGACTTAGCAGTTTACATGGTGAGTGGATTTGAATATTGTGAGAAATTCTCCACAAAGAATCTATAATATCCACCCAACCCAAGAAAAAATTGCATATTAATCACATCATATGTTCTGGGTTAACATTCAAAAATATTCGTCATTGATAGATCCATCCATATACCCTATCTCGATATAATGAAACTCTAACATGAATCTGTTTACAGAAAAAATTACCTTTTTTAAAATTTTGATATAAATTCTACATAAAAAGGGTCTAAAATATAATCCTCATGTAATCTTAAGGATCTTACATTAACATTGAATATATGAGAAAATATAATTATAAACACAACCAAAAAGTAATGAAGGTGATATCTAAATACCATTAAATCCATGAAGATAGAGAGGTAATTAGTATGACCAAATATTATTACTATATATTCACAGTGTTTATATCATGTGTGAAATTAATTATTGGGTATATCCTCCTTCTTGACCATCAATTATTGATATTAAAAATAATGATAAATCTTCGAGAAGCATTGATCTTCATACAGTTGATGAAAAAAGTCATCAATATGAATTGGGGGATACATAAACCTTATTTTGACCATGTTGTGTCCCTTAGAAATAGGGTCCTTCCTGTGTAAAAGGACATGTTTCCATTTATGTGTAGATGTAAATGGAATGTTTCTTCCCATATACTTATTCCTATGTAGTAGTACATGTGTATTCACATGTTTATTTTTTCAAGGCTATGTCTATGTGGGAAGAAATGACATGCTCTATCCTATGTACTCTAGGCCATGTTTGTGTGGGATTACACGATGTAATTTACCCCGCATACTCCAACCCTTGATCATGTACCCTTTGAGGTACACATCGTGCCACCATGGAGAGGAAACACACCATGTGATAGGGGTCACACACCGTGTGATCCATAAATTTCTATTCAAATCCAAGCTTCCACTAGTTGAGACCCACACAGTGTGTAATCCTAGAATACACATTGTGTGGATCATGATTTTATAGAATCCCTCATTCTCACTTATTCTTGAACCCGCACCACTACCGTCTATAAGTCTATCTTCGTTCTTTTAATAGATCAAGTGTCCATTCCGAACAAACCTAAAAACGACCAAATTAAATATTCTAGCACTTTTGTTTGTTCACAAATTAGTCTTGTTCGCCAATTTGCATTGTGATCCAAAGAGCATAAAATCAATTATCCAAAACCATTTGATTATACCCCCTTCTATCATCACACCACCGTCCAATCATATCATCCTTGAATCAACTATATCAAATTTTTTCACCATGAAACGAGTGCTAATCAATCGATTTCTTAGTCAATGTTGACCATGGGTCTATGAAGAACAACCATGATTAATAAAGAAAAATGGGATAAATTCCAAACCATAAATTCGATGAAAAAACACTGTCTAATTTTCTTGTTGGCCTCAATCATTCTTAGTTATAAAAATATGTGATTTATTAATAATAAAAATTAAAATTTCTGAAAATTACCCCACAATAAACCCATACTGCAAGACGATGGAATATCTAAACAATATTTTGGTTGATTGAATCATGTTCTTCATAGGACTTAATAATATTGAATGAATCTTATCCAAACACACATCTTACGATATTATGGATTGATCGATGATAAATAAAGGGATGAAATTATTATCTATGGAGATATCCCCGATCACGTTACACACCGATAGTCAATCTATGAACTAGTTGATGTTCTCCTAGTATAGATACTCCCACACTCTACCATGGGTTCTCTATTGGATCCAGGGTTATGCGGCTAACCGTATAATTCCACCATACAATTCTACATAATGAATCTATAATTGAAACATAAAATGAATAAAAATAAAATAAAATAATTAATTGTTTTATTCATTTTACACCTACAAATAATTTTACATAAATACCCCACACCGACTTGGGTTATGGCATGCCATGGGAAAATACTGAGTTAAAAAATAAATAGTACCCTTGGATTTTTTATTTGGTCCCTAGATTAGTGGTTATTATAGTTTTTAGTAAAAATGTGTGCACATACTATTTAATATATCTAATATATTTCAAACATTTATGTTTGGCACATGGTCTCGAAAATTACCAATATATTACCCAAAAATAATACATTGAAAATCCATGTCATTACATATCATTTAATCAGTAATCTAAGGTACTAATATATTTCTTTCTCCAACTTCATCCGATCACATTGATGGTCTCCACTTACTTCCCCAATGGGATGCATAAGGGGCTATATGATTGATCAGGTGAATGAAATTGTTATCAGATAATTTCACAATATGACATTGTTGGATCCCAACCACTTTTAAAATTTAAATAATAAGATCTCAATATATCCTCTAGGGGATTAATGGAACTCTCAGAAATAATATATTCCTGAGGTTGATATCAAGTATTGACACAAATTTTTGTCAAGAAGACAGTGATGATTTTCTCAAAAAGTGAGCTAAAACAATGATCTCGATCAGATACAATAAAATGTGGTAATCCATGAAACATTAGAACTTCCTTTATTTACATTCATGAAACCTGTTTAGGTGGTAAATCATCTTTGTAATAAATAATTTTTGTTGAATTCATAATGTGTTTGACTATAGCCAAAATTGAATTATTTCCTTATGATGTTTTTGTGAGTCTAATGATAAAATCTATGGTGACGTTTTCCCATTTCCATTATAGTATGGGTAATGGTTTCAATATCCCAAAAACATATATCATTCAGACTTAACATGTTGATATACCAAAACACGGAGATACATACTATATAATATCTATTTTCTTGTTTTCCCACCATAAATTATTTTTTAGATATCTATATATCATTCATTCATCTTTAATATTCACATGGATAGACAATTCAATAAACATTTGGGAATGATAATACTTCTCCACTTCTTTTATTATTTTTATATCTATCCTTTTAAAATTCAGAAATACTAGATATTTTTATGTCCATATCATAAATAATCTAGTATGATCTTTTATTTAATGAGAAATGACCACCATACATTCCTTCTAAAGGCGGTGATGTATTCAGTAGTCATAAACTATAATAAACATTAACCATCTTATATAGTGAATATTCATCCCTTTTGGGTGAATATATATTTCAAACCATTATGAATGGTATATGCGTTACACATTCATCTGTAATGATAATATCTCCATATCATTGACGTTAAAATTAGCGTAGTTAACTCCAAATCTTGATTTGGTTAATTATTATCATGAACCTTCAATGAGAATAAGGAATAATATATCACCATATCATTATGCATTATGACACATCCAACTACCATATTTGATTATTTAATATTAATCAAACCACTGTCCACTATGCTGTAGTGAAAGCGTAATTGCATTGACAAACTTTCTTTTCATCTCCTTGAAATTTTTCTCCAATTGATCTATCCAATAGAATTTAACTCTCATTAGAGTAAAAATTATGAATGGATTAGATATTCATGATTATTTTTCCACAACGAATCAATAATTTCTATTCAAATAATGAAAAATATTGATCTCAATCATAGTGGTAGGTATAGGCTAGTGTTAAATAACCACCTTCTTTGATGACTCCATTGATATACCCTGACATGAAATTATATTTCAAAAATATAAACATTTTCTTTGAAAACTTTATCACATGGTAATATTTTAATAAATATTCCCTTTCCATAGGGGCTTCCTTATAATCCTCAAGGTATCATTATTATATTACTTTAACTGGGAATATATAAGAATATATTATACAATAATTATCTCAAACTCATCTAGGTTATCACTAAAGACTCAATTCATTAAATACATGAAAATAATATGGTCCTTAATAAGAGAAAATGACATCACTATAAATTCACAATGTCCATAATTCTTAGAAAATGTTATCATGGGTTTTTATTCACTATTTAAACTAAATTGATGGTACCTAGATCATCAACCCTTTAAGGAAATTTATTGAGTTCCTTATAATTGATCCAAAAATCATCGATATGAGGCTAATAATACTTATTATTGAATTTGATCTTGTTTATCTCACAATAATCATTGACGAGTTACATAAATAAAACGTTCTTCATAATAAAATGAACATGTTAACCCCATAGAGGCACACTAGGATGAATGAATCCTTTATCAATATTATATGTGATTTATTTCTTCTATTCCTGGAACTCAATTAGTGATATTCAATATTAATTCATTAGAATAGGAGTAGAACTATTTATGAGTAGTATTTGAATCAAAATTTATGATTTGGAGAATTTTAAGAAACACCTCTACAATGAAATCAACAAACTCTTATACAATTGGAATATCTGTGATCAAAAGTTTCTCACATGGAATTTGAGAAAGACACTAATTTTGAATGAAAATGAATACCCATATAATGGATGTAATTTACATTGGATATTTATATTTATCATTTCACTAATAGATAATAATAGAATTGGTTGGAATACTAAATATAACAACCCTTAATTAAAAGTTGATATGATATTTATATAAACAAATACAATCCATTCCCACAATAACATCAAATTCCACTAGAGTGAGAACAATGTGGTTTATAGGAAGCACATTCACGCAAACATAAATTAGAGAAGAATCATAAATCGATATGAAATCATCATACCATTATGATATTTTATTCCTAACTCAATGTTCTTATTGTTGAAGATTTAAATTAATATTTCTGTATACTTTTAATGATCATAAGGAATTAAAATGACTATGATCAAAATATGATTCATTAATATTTTATCATGTGTTCCACCACCACACCATCATCATTATATCTTTATACCCTTATTGAAACTAAAATGGATAGCCTGACCATATTAAATCCTTAATTAAATTGATGAATTATGAAAATCCTTTATAGGATGTATAAATCATGTCACGTTATTTTAAATCTATGAAACCTTAGGCTCAACCTAGGTCATCCCTGGTAATTATATATCAAAATTAATTATAATTTATAATAAAGAAAATTTAAATTAACCACATTATATTGCTCGTGAGTGTCTATCAAGGAGATCCATCTTGTGGCCAAACATCATTTACCAAATATTATCAAGATAATACTAAATATTCTCCATTCCAACTTTTTACCCCAAGGTTTATTTGTACCACATCTAGAAAACATTCAAGTATCCATATAGGGATTTATTTTATAGAAAAAATAAACTCTTTTACTAAACATAAAATTGTATATTCTCCTATATGTAATATTATCCTATGGGTTCTCATTGATGCTTCCTTATCCAAGATTCCAAATATCACTAAACCTAACTATGATACCAATTATGGTGACCCCAACATTACACAGATGAATATTAAATTATAATATTTAAATGTTAAATACATAACACTAGGATCCATTCCCAATACAAAAAGATAAATTGTATTTGGAAACATGGATACATAGAAAACGGGTACAAAAAATATTTACATCATCTCTAAATAAGTTCATCATAAATAGAACCATTCTTAGACACATTATTTTCTAAACATTTCTTCATATCTCAGAGATAATGAAACAAAAAAATGGGAGACCTTTGATTCATAGTAAATGAAAATATATGAGATATCACTCTTTGATCATATGTAATCAAATAATAAGAATAATGGTATGATAACATGATCATAACTTTCAATAATCACTGAAGTTAATCAAATAACATTAATCAAGAATCATGTGATAAGATTTTTTTCAATATATAGAAGTAATATATAAGAGTGAAGAATAAAAAATAATCAATAATGATCCCTAGGAACATATGAATTGAATAAGATATATATTTTAAGCATACACATAATTATATAAAATAATATCCTTATTCAAGCCTCACTACTCAGTTTATCACTGTGAATTGGGTTCACTCTCGATTCCATCATTTCCTTATTCAAGGTTCATTATCAGGACTATGAAATCGGACAACGTCCCATATTTAACTATATTCAATCCCCACTTTATTCCATATTATCTCATGAGATATTTATCAATATGTAGTGTATTGGAGGGATTTATAATTTAGTCCCATCCATCACATAATGAAAACCATGCATATATGTGATAAATAATTATAAAACATTCATTTTTAATTCTTATCATAATATATAGAAATGATATATGTTGCAAAAAAACTTATAATCATAATAATAAATCATACATAGAAATAATTTTTATTTTAACAATGGATTCCATCCTTATAAAATCATAGGAAACCTTAAAGGATGTGGTTCTTGAAGAAAAAAATCCAATTTGAAATCAGTTATTTAAAATATATAAAAAATCAAAATATTATGTATAAAATATTTCTTAAAAAGAACTATATAGACATAAAAAGGAATTTCCAAATAATTGGTCTTTCATGATGGTGGTAAACTTAGTTCATGTCATCTATGTTAAAATAAATATTCCAATCACATTTTTGGTTAAAAATAAAATGTACCTCAATTGGAAAATGAAAATAAGATTCCTTTTAAAACATTTGGATGAAAAATATTGTTAAATTGATATTATAAATATATTGGGGAATTATTAAAACATTATTGAATAATTTTATATAATATATATAGATGAAATAAACTTATTCTCTATCAAATCGTAAAAATTTCAACTTTCATTAAAAATATTCTTTTGATCTATTGAGTACATAATGATAGAACAATAAAAGGAAAACATTTAATAACCATAAATTAAAATAAATTAATAAAATAAATAATAATTTTGAGAGAAATATAATATTTTTTAATCATGGTAAATTTAAGTATAAACATTCCACGTAAAAACAAGATTTTAATGTAATGTCATTACCACTTTGGTAACATTTGAATCATAAATCCCATGAATTAAATTTCATCTACCATGTAATAAAATACCATTAATATTAATAAATTAATGATATAATATATCATATGGGATGTATAAAATTCTCATGGATGAATTAAGTGCTAAATATGGCATATTTATCACAAATATAATGGTGAGATGATAATCCCTTACATCAATTTATACTTGATTATTATGTGCTCTAACTTCCTATATAATAAATTCAATTTTATTGTAATTATTTACCAACAAATTTAAATACATTTAATATCCTATATTATCCATTTATTACATATCATCCACAATTTATTAATAATTCTATATTAAAATCATCTTTTGTAGATGTAACTATTTTATTCTTCATAAAACATTATGTGTGGAATTTATGGTAATTGTACTTCAATAGTGGCTCCATAATCTACATAATTATAATTATGAAATACATATCATATATAGTCATTATATACCTATATAGAATCATCTATACAAGGTATATTAATACCACTGAATTACACCATTTAAGGATATTGTGGTTCATACATACACATGACCATTGACTTAATTTTATAATAAAAATAAATAAAGCATGAATGATAACATTTTATTATTAAAAAACTATAATTATATCATTAATATCATATATAATAATTATATCCATCATAAAAGAAAACTATCAATTTTGGATATGGAAAATGAATTATATAATGCAAGGAGATGGTATTCTGCACGTACACATGGGTGATACATTCATTTCCAGTTTATTAGAAAAGAGGTTGGGTAGTGGTGGTTAAATAATAATATTAGTAGTTATGAATATTAAGGATTATAAAATTATTATTTTATGATCAATATCACATTTTTAATGATGGTAGAAGCATAAATAAATCAAATGAGGCTAGTTAATATAATTCCCTCTTCTTTGGTAGACCTCCATTAGATCCATTTTTATGGACCCTTGGAATGGTATACGTAGAATAAAAATATCTCTAATTCCTGGATAGTTATGTTAATGAATGATGTAGGTTTGGGGAATGTTACTTGTCTCAATAAGGTATAATGAAAAGGGGATAGGTGTTTCCCTTTTATTAGTGGGGGAAAGTGACACACCTCGACTATTTCAAAATATTAAAATATTACTAAGTCATTTTCATGGAAAAGAGTCCTATGAACAGTTCAATTTGGAGCCAATAGTGATAAGGTTCTATTACAATAAATAAATTAGGAATTAATTTGAAAAATATAGTCTTTTCCCTGTGTTTTAAATAAGTTAACCTGATTTAACCTTCCACCATAGTAACAAATTTAAACTATTTATACTATTCCTTATGATAGAAGAATTATTTTACATTATTATATAATATTAATTATTAGGATTAAAATATGAAATCCATATTATAATAATCAATTTGTATAATAATAATAATCTCAATTTAAAATATACTAGTATAATGTGAAGAAAAACTATTTTCCATAGAAATTAATTTTAAAGTACAATGAAAATTATACCAAAATTAATCATAGTTTCGTTTTTATGAAATTAATTGAATTATTTATATTAAAAATGAACTAATAAATAGTTATAGACAATTTAAAACAAAATTAATCTTTTTAGATCCTTTAATAGAAAAAACATTTTTATATGTAATCATTATTTTATCATTATTCATTGAAAAACAATTGTATTTTGAAAAAATCCAAAATCATACATTAAGATAAATTTGAAATACTAAATTCAAAAAATATACCCTTTATATAAAATAAAATTTCTAAATGTTTAAAAAATTCATTATAACATCCACGCACAAAATGAAATAATAAACATTTTTTAGGAAAACAAATTTTTGAAGCGAAAAATCACTCTTTTGATAATTGATTACTTATCTATAATAAATTAATCAATACAGTAGAAAAATATTAATAATTTATAAATAATTATAATAATTTTTTATTGTTATTGATGCTTCCAATTTAACAATTATTCAATAAAGGGAAAGTTTAAATAGTCATAATTTAACAGTATACCATAGTTCATTTAAACTCAGTGTTTCTTATAATGAAATCTATCGAATACATTATATTTTTTAAAATGATATATATTTAATGTAACGGGGTCTTACGACCACAATTATTTTCATTCCTATGCCTTTCTCATTTCATCTTTTAGGAATCTCATGACTTGACTCACAGTCCATTTCATTCCACCACTTTTCATATTTACCTATCTACATCATAGTGGATACCCATGAGAAATAGGTTAACATGTTCTATATGAATTTTATTTCATATACATGGAAATTGATTATATATATTGGTTTTTTATTTTATGTACTTTCCCATTCACTTAGTCAAGATATGTGCTAATTAATGGGTGTAAACATTCACCTCATTCCCCTTTATTTATCATTTGAAATAATCCTTATATCTTATCTAGATTTATTGGTTCTTTTCTATTCCACTCTTTTTACTTATTTACATCAAAAAAATACCAATAATGTATTTCTTGAATAGATTATATCAACATTCAAAAAACTATGCACCTACTATGATGGCATTTTGTAAATCATGTGTTACAGAGGTTTTTCACCTTCATCAGGGTGTAGTAATTGTTGTGTGTATAAGGATGTGAAAGAAATGAATATAGGTATATTATGTTGAAGATTTATGGAAATTATTCTTTCATATTAAATATACTTTATTTTTTATGTATTCTCCCCTTCCCATTGTCTCTTCCGATAATATTTTAGAAATATTGGATTACTTTTAAAGTAAGTATTGATTGTTTCTTTAAGTCCAAGAATCCAATTCAATGCCTTGGAGTTGAAAATATAAATATAGATCATAGATAGGTTAGTATTATATATTTTGATTTCAATCCATTATTTGGCAGAGGATGATTTATCGTTGGTGTTTGGGGTTGATCCATGTTTTTCAATTTTATTTTTACATACTCATTGTGTCTTCATAATGATGGAACACAAGGATATAAATCAGATTCATAAACTAATCAATAGTAAACTATATCATAAAATTTAGAGGTAATGGGATGCCATTATCATATCTAATTCTATTATATTTACCCCTATCCACATATTATATCACGAGATTTTGTTTAACATTTCCTTGTATATAGAAGATTAAAATTATGCGGAAGTAGTTTTTTATGAGTTACTATTGGAAATATTATTAATCTCAGGATTTAAATAACATTCCATGATTTCTATATAATGGATACGTATAAGAGAAATCAAACCAGGGGGAATAAATTCATTTTCATTTTATAAAAGAGTTGAAGGATGACCTACATTTTGTGGATAATAATAATAGACATAATGGCTAATAATTTTGAAGAGATTCTAAACGAGGACCCAGATCTGTAGGGCAGTACTCTTCATTGGGAGTTATATAATGTTTTGAAGTCAAACACAATCTTAGTCATGTTTTTAATCAATTTTTTATCTCCTTAAGTGTATAGTTCTTCGGCTAGGTTGACTGAGGTTTCCCACTTCTACTCTAAGTGGCTCTTCAATAAAAATTTATATTTGTTGCTGGTAAAAAATAACTATTTTTACAATATTTATGACTATTACATACATTTCATTTATACTAATACTATTATATTTACATTATAACTCT
Organism: Viscum album; assembly: GCA_963277665.1. Classification (NCBI taxonomy): domain Eukaryota; kingdom Viridiplantae; phylum Streptophyta; class Magnoliopsida; order Santalales; family Viscaceae; genus Viscum; species Viscum album. The sequence continues at coordinate 705,189,963 of OY728167.1, read as the reverse complement.
GACATAAATAAATTATTTATTTAAAAAACATTATTTACAATATTAATAACTATTATTTATATTATATTAACTTTATAATGTTATATTTATATTATATTTACAATATATTTGTCTAATAGTCACTTTATATTTATATTACATTAATTATGTAAATATAATAAAACATAATTATAATTGTAAATATAATAGTTATTAAAGATCATCTAAAATAAATGTAATGCTAAAAAATGTAAATATGAAATAAATAACAAATATATTATGTTATGAATGAACATTTACATCAAAAACCATCCCAGATACCATATTCCTCTGATACCCACTCTGGATCTCACATAGGCCAAAGTTCTTTCCTAACGCCATGGGTTGGAAAATAGCACATGGAATCATTTAAGATCCAACATGGAAACAATTTTTAACAAAAAATGTGTAAGATAAAATATACATGTGAGAATTCTGAACAATCCTAAAGGGATATATTACCATATAAAAATAGGTAAAATAGAACCAGAAAAAATTGATAAACATTTCCACAGAAACTAAATTTTCAACCAAACAAAAGTATTAGAAATTCATGTATAAAAAGTTTTACGTACCTCCACCAGTCACAGTAAAGACCCAGATTTTCCATGTAATGTTTTTAATTATATGGAATTATTATGATTCAACAGAAATTGACGGCGTGTGACTCCGAGACCGGGTGTGCTCAGAATGAATTTGTGAACATTTTTTAAGGTGTGTTCAGTAAACACGCGGGCGGTGTTTTCTATATTTTGAACTGTTTCTCGGATTAAAAATTTAATGGAACCATTGAATCCCTAGTGCCAGGATTCGCTTAAGGGTGGATTCACTTCGACGGTAGAAAGTCGAGAGAAAAAGACAGTTTTTGGACATTTAAGAGAATAATAAAATAACAACGTTTTTTATTTTTATTTTTCCTTTCCTCCAATGGACAAGCAGCGGTGGTGGGACAAATGAAATGTTAAGAAATTAAATGGATTGACTCCCATTTATTCTTGTAAACACACTATTGGAATTATGAAGGTTAATTAATTTAATGAACCCCATTAATTCCACATGCGTTACCCACCCACCCTCTCTACTATTTATATGGAGCTCATGGTGGAGTGTTGGAAAGACTTCACCAAGTGATGAATCTCTGTCAATGTACCACAACGCCAACCACTTGGTGGACAAAACCAGTTTCAGTGAGTGGTGAAAAGCACCTCTGAATCACGAACTGATGACAACGATGAAAGGGGGTTCCGTCGATCATCATCAGTGAGGGTCTCTTCTAGGTAGGGGTTTTATTTTGACGTTTCCTTTGATGAATTAAATTTATCACCCACTTCCTATCATGTAACACAGAGGGAGTTGGCCATACGAAAAGGGCCAAGACCATCTTTCGCTTCGTTCTTGAAGTGAACTTTTTGGAACACATTCCAACTTGACAGTAACATGAAATAGCGGGTCACACTATGATGGAGACAGCACGAGAGAGTCCTAGGTGCAGAAGACACCATGAACAGACACTGGAGCATGCCCGGTGACATATGGAAGTAACCGACAATGCCCAAGTCGGGAGCGACCAGTGGTGGCCGGAGAAGACCCACGGCAACCAGCCAATGTTAGTGGAAGGCGGTGTACGATGACTCACCATGGCGATCGAAGGCAGCTGGCCCGAGCAGGCCGCACAAGACAAGGGCGGCCCCCGCAGGCACCACTGGTGGATGTGGCCGGGCAAGAGGAGCGGCGCGGCCCTGCACTGCACCATGTTGGTGAAACCTGGTCAACCAAATGACCTACAATTTAATGCAATGGGGAAGCACCCCACTAGGTATGGGGAACGACCCCACAACCACGGTGCTAGCAGAAGAGAACGTTACTCCTTCTGGTGGACCGGCTGGATGCGGGCCGACCAAGCGGACCAGAACCACCCCGTGTTTCGGGCCGGACAAGCGACCTAGCAGGACAGTGTAGGTGGGTCGACCCCCACCCAATGGGCTGGGCCAACCACGGCCTGGGACCGCGAACTTAAATGGACCAACCCCAACAGGCCATAACTAGTGAATCTGGCCGACCCTTAACTGGCCGGACTCGGGCTAGGTCAGATAGACCGCAGGACGGTTGCGTTGGGCCTATGTGATCGAGTTGGACCTGGCCCAGATCCAATCGGTCCCCGAATAATTAAACACCCGTACACGAAAAAATTGGTGTCCGTTTGACACTCTTTCAGTGGTGTTGAGATCCATTTAGAAAAGAGGTCCATTTTGGCATATTCTGGAGAGTCTGGCCGAACCGGTCCAGACTAAAGAGAGGTCACCCCCCGTTTCAGAGAAATTGATGAAACTAATAGACAGTGCGTTCGATTGTCACGTCTTCTGTGGGATAAGGACCATATTGACAAGGTGTTCATTTTAAAATAATCCACAAGAGTTTTTTATATTTTTGGATTATGGGTGAGGTAGATCGACTCCAAATCCAACCGGGACCTCGGAACTAAAATGCCAATAACATACAGACCGGGCGTCCGGTTGACCACCTTCTTTTGCATTGGGACCCTTATGAAATGATAGATTATTGGGATACATCTTCATGGGACTTTGTTCCAGTATAAAAACCACTAATATCTTGAGGAGAGGTTCTCCCAGAATAAAGCGTGCTATGAGCGGGAATCCAATGGCTGGTAGTGAGGCGGAGGAAGGAGACAGATCATATGGAGGTTAGTACCAAGCGATCCTATGTGGGTCAGAACCTAGAGATCCTCTGTGGCTATACACCAAGTGATCTCGTGTGGATCAGAACCTAGAAACATTGTGTGGATCATCATCTCATGACTCAATGAGGACGAGCCTTAGAGCGGCCTGTCGTGGATCAACGACATACCGACATTGTGTGGGACAGATCATGTGTGGGTCAGTGCATAGAGATCTTGTGTGGGTCAGCGTATAGTGATCCTCTGTGGGTCAGATCCGATGCGGGTCATTGTGGGGGTATGTACTTATCGACTCCAGGTAGGTTGGATCATGTGTGGGTTATTGCGAGGGTTAGTACCTATTGACTCTGGGCAGGTCAGATCCTATGTGGGTCATTACGAGGGATAGAACCTATCGATCCTATGTGGGTCAGACTTCATATGGTTAGAAGTAGTGCCTCTTGATGGAATAAGACGATCTATCTTTGAAACTGATCATCTGTACTTCTATACTTCACTAATACCCGGTTTGAGCTGAGACACTATTCGATATGTGTTTATTGATTGGTGCATTGGGATTGAGATAATGCTTTTTTGGTTTTCCTTTGTGGAATTTTGTGAGACCTTCAGGGGTCTCGATGTCCATACTAAGGATTTTTATACTAACCCATCTGTGGTCTTCACCTGCACCTTGTTGTGTCTTGTGCAGATGACGAGCTGCTTGGCTGAGTCTTGAGGGAGCCAGGACTAGGCGGTAAGCGAAGGAGACGGGCTGACGTGGAGTTATAGGGATTTGGATTGTGTGTTTTTACATGTTTAAAGTAAATTTCTTCTTGATATAGGGATACACCTTTTTCGTGGCAGTCGCCAACCCATGGACTTCAGGAGGGGGGCATGGGGTAGTCACGACACAAGCCATGGGGGACGGGTCATGACAAAGTGGTGTCAGAGGAGTTGGTTCTACGAAAAACTTGGACTCTAATCTTTCTAAGGATAAAGAGTGTTATGTGTTTGGAGTGTAGTTTTCAGTTTGGGGAATACAGTGTTGGTGCAGTGGTTGAAGTATCCATACACCAAGACCCTCAATTCTGTTTTCCGACTCAGTGGACAAAAACATTGATTGCGTGTGATTTGGAATTATTTTACTTTTGATCTCTTTGATTCAGCTCACCAGGTATAACTTTTTTCACTATGGTGCACCTACTTTCTTTTATGATTATTCCATGTAGACAACCAACTAGTATTCCTGAGAGAGTACAAAATGAAATCACACCAAGCGATGAGGCCATGGTGTTGGGCCCTCCTACGGTGTTAGCACCTTCTTGTGGTGTACCAGTAACACCACTACCTGTTGGACAGTCATTTCCACCAGCCCCACCAGCAGATTGTGCATTCCGACTGAGCACGTTGAATGAGTTTCAACGGTAGAGGCATCTAAGGTTCCATGGAAAGACGGATCTGCAGGCGGCTGATGAATGGCTGGAGGCTATGGTTAGAGTTTTTTGCCTGGTTGGGACACCAGCCGACCTGATCGTGATCCTAGATGCCAGTCTTTTCCAGAGAGCAGCTAGGAGATGGTTGAGTCTGATGCTCCAGACGCCCGATGAGATAAACCTCACCTAGGAATATTTCAAGGGCCTCTTCAGGGCTAAGTTCTTCCCAGTGAATCTACTCTCTGTGCATCTTCAGGATCTACTACTCTTACAGTAGGCAGCCTGACCGTGGCCTAGTACTCGATAAGGTTCACCGACTTCTCACACTATTCAACCAACATGGTGCGGGCCCCTTTCATTAGGCCCAGATCATTGATAAGGGAATCCTACATGATATTAGAGCTTCGGTGGTTTCTCTCAGCATCCTGACTCAAGCTGGAGTGCTAGAGAGAGCACTATTGGTGGAAAACTTCCTTGTAGAGCAGGCACCGACAGTGAGACCCCCCATCGGGGGACACGTAGTAGAGTCCTCTACGTATGGTAGTAGGAAGATGACATTGAGGTCCAAGAGTACAAGGCCTTCTGGTGGAAGAACCCTTGCATGCATGGTCGGAGGTGCGGAGCTCACGAGGTAGAGGAGGTCACCTGAGAGGTAGGGTGAGCTTTACGTGTGGTGGGTAGGTCCACATGGCTTGTAACTACCCGAACCGCCATATAGATGATCATACGATGGTCGAGGGACCACTGGGGCAGAGGAATTTTTTCGACTAAGGAGGTCTGAAGGGAAGAAGATATGATAGAGGAGAAGGTCATGTAGTAGGTGGTGGGCGGCGATTTGAGGTTCTACCGCCACCACCACCAGGTGGTCCACCCCGACCACCGGGAGTAGGTGGAAAAGGGTGAGCACAACTACAGGGAACAGAGTCCTATAACTACGATTCTCTGTAGATGATTAGAGGTACGATCTGTATCTATTCTACCCTAGCTTTAGTAATTATAGACACAGGTTCCAGTCACTCTTTCATTTCCATGACACTCGTTCGGAGCTCAAAGATTCTGGTGGAGCCATTAACTCGATCATTATGATTAGAGACTCGTACGAGAAAATATTCGATGATTACACACTGGTTCTAGCAATGGGAGCTTACTCTAGGAGGCAAGATCTATGGAAGGGTTCTTCTAGTAGCAGCATCAAGGCCTTAACACGCCATCTTGGGTATGGACTAGTTATCCACAGTCCTGCTCATATTGACTTTATTAGGCGCAATGTGCGGTGTTTCCGCAGGTATGGGACCAGGTTTTCCTTCACCAGTGATAAGGTAACCTTTTCAGCATAGGATAGACATACCCGGAGGAGGGTGCAACTAATAAAAAATCAGTTGTCCAGCCTTACCCTCGGAGCAGTTGATGTAGGGAATCTGAACTATCCTGTAGTGGTGGACCAGTATGCCGATGTCTACCTTGATGATGTTCCCGAACTACCTCCTCATAGAGAGGTGGACTTCTATATCGACATGTACATCGGGGAGGCACCAATATCAACTTCAGCATATCAGATGGCTCCCATGGAGATTCTTGAGTTACAGATATAGTTTGAGGACTTACAGAAGATGGGGTTAATAAGGCCTAGTGTTTCTCCATGGGCAGCCTCAATTTTGTTCGCCAATAACGAAGATGGGAGTTTGAGGATCTCTATGGATTATCAGCACATGAACCAGGTGACTGTAAACAACAAGTATCAACTTCTGAGGATTTATGATATTTTCTATCAGTTGAAGGGATCTCGTTGGTTTTCAAAGATATACCTCAGATCAGGATATCATCAGCTCAGGGTACGAGATGAGGATGTGTAGAAGACAACCTTCAGATGTTGGTATGGCCTTGGTTATGCCATTCGGTGTAACCAATTCCACTAAAGTGTTCATGGGACACATGAACATGATCTTCTAGCCATACATCTATCGCTTTGTGGTGTTCTTAATCAACGACATCTGGGTGTACTCAGTGAAGTAGAAGGAGAATGCCTATCATCTGTATATAGTACTAGATATGCTTCGAGAGTACCAGCATTATAGTAAACTCTCAATGTTCTAGTTATGGATATGGGAGGCCCCCTTTCCAGGACACGTTTACTCAGAGGCTAGATTTGTTGTGGATATAGCAAAGAAAGAGGTTTTTCCTGCTTGGGAGCCACCCAAGAGTGTGACCAAGGTGAGGAGTTTCCTGGGGTTGGCTGGGTACTACCATAGATTTGTACCTGACTTTTCCAGAGTTGTGGAACCCTTGTAAAAATTGAAGAAGAAGGTAAAACCCTTCGTATGGACGGAGAGATACCATTAGAATTTTCAGGAGCTAAGACAGAGACTGATGAGTACCCCCATCTTGAGGCTACCAGAAGAGGGCATTGGTTATGTAATCTACTGTGGCGCTTCAGGGACAGGACTTGGATGTGTCCTGATGAAGGAGTGAGTGATGATTTCTTGTGGTTCACGATAGCTGAAACAATATGTACCACCGACCTGGAGTTAGTAGCAGTGGATTTCGCCTTCAATATGTGGAGACACTACTTCATGGGTGATCATTTTACAGTCTAGTCTGATCACAAGAATCATAGGTTTGTCTTTTCATTGAAGAACCTCAAACTGAGAAATCGACGATGGCTATATTTCCTCCCGAACTATGACTTTGAGATAGTCTATACTCCTAGGAAGGAGAACATCATAGCACACACACTCAGTAGGAGGTCTGTTCTACAGTTTCTGAGTGAGGTGACAGATTATCTAGCTGCGTTACAGATATACTTTGTGGATATAGATGGAGAATCTTACCTCCAGTCTATGTCTTTCACTCCCCAACATATTCAATGAGTGCGGGAGGAAAATCATGGTGACATTGACTATGAGGATCGACATGCTCAGATATCCACATGAAAGGCACCAGATTTACTTTCTGATGTGGGGAGCATGTCATCCTCTTTAGAGGATGACCCATGGTCCTGGTGGTGCTACAGGAGGAGGTGTTGAGGGAGTTACATTCATCCCCTATGGTGGTATATTCTAGTGTGGTGATCATGTACCTGGACCTCCAACGCCATCATTGGTGGCCAGGGAAGAATAAGGAAGTGGTAGAATTTGTTTCACGAAGCCTCATTTATTAGCAAGTGAAGGCCAACCATCAAGTTCCAGTAGGCTTAGCACAACCACTATAGGTACCAGAGAGGAAGTGGGGTGGTATCTCGATGTGAATTGTGATAGGGATGCCACAGATCTTTAGGGGACATGATTCCATCGGGGTGATCGTTAACCAACTCACCATGTTGGCCCACTTCATACCCATCCAATAGAATGGTTCAGTAGAGGGATTGGGACGCATCTATGTACAGGAGGTTGTAAAGTTTCATGGGGTGCCGTCGATAATCATATCTGATTGTGACAGACATTTTACATCCCGAATGTGGAAGGGATTACATGAGGCATTTAGGAGCCAGCTATGTTTGAGCACCGCCTTTCATCCACAGACATACGGTTAGACGAAGCAAACCATTCAGACATTAGAGGATATGCTTCGTGCTTGCGTCCTAGATTTCATCCATAGTTGTGTAGATCACTTTCTCTTTGTGGAGTTTCCATACAACAGCAGCTATCACTCCACCATCGGTATGGCACCGTTTGAGGTCTTGTACGATTGACCATTCATATCACCTCTATACTGGACAGACCTAGGGGAGTCATCACTTATGGGTCCAGAGTTGGTACGGGATACCACTAAGAAGGGGAAGATCATCCTAGAGTGGATGAAGACTACACAGAGAAAATAGAAGTCTTATGATGACAGGAGATAATGACCTTTGGAGTTTGAGGAGGGAGACCGTGTCTTGCTATGGGTCTCACCATGACAAGGATTGTGGAGATTTGGTCGGGGTAGAAATCTGTCTCTGAGGTTCAGGGGACCCTTTCAGGTTCTCATAAGAGTTTGAGAGGTGGAATATTTCTTACATCATCCCCCACAAATTCATATAGTGCATGACGTTTTCCACATGTCGTATTTGAGGAAGTACGTGCTTGATCCATCAGACGTTATTGAATGGGGCGATCTGGACATTAATTATGGGAAAACTTTTATAGAGGATCCAGTGGAGGTTGGGGATCGACATGATCTGGTGCATCTTGGATGATCAATAGATCTGGTGTGTGTTTTCTGGTAGCACGTGGACCTCCAGGAGAGCACATTGTATCGGGAGGCTCAGATTCATGCTCAGTACCCCCATTTGTTTCCTTATTTTATGTTGTGGTTTTCGGGGATCAAAATCTCTATGGTGGAGAGAATGTAAAGACTATTACTTTCCAGGAAATTATTTTAAATTATATGGATTTTTAAGAGTCTGTGACAATTGACGTATGTCATTCCGAGGCCCGGTGTGCCTAAAATTTTTTTGTTGACCTTTTTTAAGGTACGTCGAGTAAATGCAGGGGCGACATTTTCTATCCCTTTAACCGGTGCTCAGAATAAAAAACAAAAGGAACCGTTGAATATACATCACCGGGGTTTACTTAAAGGAGGATCACTTTGACCGCATAAGGTCTGTAGAAAAAGATAGTTTCTGGACATTTAAGAGAATAATAAAATAAAAATGTTATTTTATTTTTATTTTTCCTTTCCTCCAACGGACAACCGGCGGTGGTGGTACTAACCACATGTCAAGCCATTAAATGGCTTGACTCCCATTTATTCTTGTAACAACATCCTTGGAATTAGGAAGGTTCCTTAATTAAATGAACCCAATTAATTTCACCTATGTTACTCACCCTCCCCTCTCCAATTTATATAGAGCTCGGAGTGGAGTGTTGGCACAACTTCACCAAGAGACAAAGCATTGGAAAAGTACCATGACACCAACCACTTGGAGGACGAAACCAGTTTCAGGGTGCGGTGACGAGCACCACCAAATCATTAATCGACGACAATGAAGAAAGGGGGTTTTTTTGATCATCATTAGCGAACATATCTTCTAGGTAGAGTGTTTATTTTGAAGTTTTCTTTGATAAATTAAATTTCTATCCCGCTTGTTATCATGTAACGCGAAGGGTGTGGGCCATACAATATGGCCTAGACCCTTCGCCGCTTCGTTCTTGATGTGAACTTCATGGAAAAATTTCCAACATCACAGTAATAGGAAATAGCAGGTCATTCTATGAAAGTGGCATCGTGGGAGAGCCATAGGCGCATAAGGCACCAAGAAAGGACACCGAAGCATGCTTAGTGACCCGCAGAAGAAACCGCCGGTGTGCCATGTCAGCGGAAGCCGGAGAAGACCCGCCGAAACTGGTCACAGGTGGTGCAAGGTGGTGCGCGATGACGCGCCGCGGTGACCAAAGGCAGCTGGCCACATGGAACAAGGGCAGTGCCCGTAGGCACCATTGGCAGAAGCGACCGCAGCTAGTAGGCTGCGGTGGGATGCACGGCGTGGCCCCCTGTCGCACCGCATTTACGAAACTCGGTCTGCCAAATGACTGACCGTTTAATGTTGTGGGGAAGTTCCCCACTAGTTGGATGAAATGACCATGAAACCATGGGGACAGAAGAAGAAAAAGGTCCACCTTATGGCGGACAGGATGGACGCAGGCTGACTGAGTGGAACGAACCCACCCAATTGGTTGAGTCGGATTCGTGGCCTAGTGGCCAGACCCGCCAGTAGGAAGGGCCAGACCCGCATCCTAGAGGGCCAGTGCGGGTGAGCCGAGCCCCACCCGGTGGGCTAACCCAACCCTGTCCCGGGCCGGGGAATTGAACCGAGCCAACCCCGAAGGGCCGGACCCTGTGAACAGGTCCGACCCTTAACGGGCCGGACTCGGGCGGGGTCATATTGATCCCAAGACCCGTTGCATTGGGCCGGTCTGACCATGTCAGCCAGGGCCTAGACCAACCGGTCCCCGAATAAATAAACACCCTTAACTAAAAAACCAGGGGTCCGTTTGAAACGTCATCAGGGGCGTTGGGATCCCATTAGGGAACCGGTCCCTTTTGGCATATTCTAGTGGGCTTGACCGAGCCGGGCCTGACTGAGGAGCGATCACCCCCCATTTCACAAAAAGAGATGTAACTAACAGAACGAGCGTCCGATTGATGTGTCGTCTATGATATAATGACCCAAGTGGAAAGGCGGTCCTTTTAAAATACTCCATGAGAGTATTGGATAATGTTGGAGTATGGTTGGGTAGGATCGACTCCAAATCAAACCGGGCCCTCGGCAATAAAATACCAATACCTTACAGACTGGGCGTCCGGTTGATGCCATCTTTTACACTAGGACCCTTATGATGTGACGAATCATTGGGTTACTTCTTTGGGGGAATTTGTGCCAGTTGAAATATGACTGATGTCTTGAGGAGAAGTTCTCCCAAAATCATGTGTGATATGAGCTGGAATCCAGTGAATATCAGTGAGGTAGAGGTTGGAGACAGATCATACGGAGGTTAGTACCGAGAGATCCTATGTGGGTCAGCACCATGCGATCCTTTGTGGATTAGCACCGAGCGATCCTGTGTTGATCAGTACCTAGAGACCCTATATGGATAAGCACCATGAGACCTAACGAAAACCACCATTAGTGCGACCCGTTGTGGATCAGCAACATACAGATCCTGTGTTGGTCAGATCCTGTATGGGTTAGTGCTCAGCGATACTATGTGAGTTAGTGCATACCGATCGTGTGTGGGTCGTATCCATTGTAAGTCATTGCGGGGGATAATACCTATGGACTCTGATCAGGTCAAATACTATGTGGGTCATTGCGGGGGATAGTAATTATCGACTTTGGGTGGGTCCGATCTAGTGTGGATCATTGCTGGGGTTAATACCTATCGATCATGTATGGGTCAGACTCTTCTTGGTCTACAGTAGTGCCTCGCGACATAATAAGATGATCTAGTTTCGCTATTGATCATCTATACATCTATACATCACTAATACATGGTTAGAGATGAGACTCTATTTGACTTGTGTCTATTTATTTGTGCTTTGTGATTGAGATCATGATTTTTTGTTTGCCTTTGTGGAATTCTATGATACCTTCAGGGGTCTCGAGGGCCCTACGGAGTATTGTTATACTCACCCATGCACGGGCTTCGCCCGAACCTTGTTGTTTCTTCTGGAGATGACTAGCACCTAGGATGAGGCTTGAGGGAGACAGGACCAGGCGGTTCATAGAGGAGACGGGCCGGCCTGTAGTGATGTGGAGACGATCTGTACCTACCCTTCACGTAGGATCCTCGATGGATGATCTAGGAGCAGTTTTCTCTTTCCGGCAGTACTTATATTTTTCAGTTGTGCTTGTATTTCGGACCCTTTAATTTTAGTACCCTTTTTTACAACAATAGTTTACATTATGATTGCTTCTTATTGTGTTATGGGATTATGTGTTTCTAAATGTTTAAGGGAAATTCCTTTTTGAAATAGGGATACACCTTTTTGGTGATAGTCACTAACCCCTGGCCTATGGAAGGTGGGCTTGGGGTAGTAACGACACGGGCCCTCGTGGATGGGTTGTGATAGTCACCATCATCTCTTAATGGTCCCAATGATCAATAAGATCCACCACCTTTTGTTGTGTTTTCCCTTTTCTTGGACATAAAATTATAATTTCTATGAACTCTTGAAATCAAAAGTAGGGTGTGAGTAATAAATCTCAATAGTTTCTCACCATGACATCCATAACCAATACTATAACAATATTAAATTTTCACTATCATTTAAAATAAAAAACGGAAATTCAATTCATTTATGTAATTTAAATAAAAACATGATTTTAGAATAAAAAATAAGTACGAAAAATCAAAAATTCATTAAACATTATTCTTATATAAATCATTTATAGAATCAATTAGCATGAATAAAATAGTTCATTAGTAATTGAAATGTACAATCCAGTCAAAATATAACATCAAATAACCATGTATGAAAGCCTCGTAGTATGTATGTTATTTAGGTAATTGGATCCTCACATATCTCAAAATGATCACAAATATATTCTGGTGCACACCCAGAAAATACACCCTAATAGGGGAACCCATAATGGGAAATCTACACCATAATATTGGAACCCATCATGAAAAGTAATGTTATATTTGTTAAGTTATATTTTTCATCATCAACCCATTTATTTGGAATCATAGTACTAGCATTACTATCCCATATACCATTAAATAAACATATTAACATGTGATTAAAACAATCAATCAACAATACTATGCTACAATTTTCATGGTTTTTGAACAGTTTTCTAGGTTGGGTTTCTCGGGTAGACAAACTGTGAACCCTAACCATGCACTCATACTGGTAGGGTTCATGGTATCTCTAAGTATAGAACTTTGTTTTTCAAAACATTCACCAACCTAGAAAACCATCACTATGTGGGGTTGCACAGTTTTGAGGGGTTGGTCATACAGTTTGGGAAAATCTTGATCCCTCTATCGGTGGATAATAATTGGGAGCATGGTTTGTGGAAAAAAACATAGAATTTTCTCTAATCATGTACTAACTGTTCACATATCCTTAAGCTTCCAAAAATTTCCAAATTCTCCTAGAATGAACCTAAAAATACCAAACATATTGGATAAAATATGAAATAAAGAATAACTGAATGAAGGTAACAAGATGATACAACCTCCCCATGAAAAAACATTCTTCCCTAGAAATCCTAATGAGAAGCTTCACAAAATGTGCAAGGAAACATCTCTCTAATAAATTAATCACACTCCCAAGACTCATTCAAGTAAAAAACATGCATCTATATCACATAGAACAAATGTGTCATCCTCTCATGAAGTACCTTTTTCTTCGAATCAAGAAACCTTTTTGGATTCTCATTCATGAATAAATCTAGATCAACATCAAGATCCTCCTAGCTCAAGAAATTAGATGGGTTAGAATGATACATGTAATGTTATAATACATGGAAACCATTATTTATTAATATCAATTTATGTGGAAGTGTTAAATAATCAGCATCAAATAATCAGCATCTTTATGGTACAGTTACATTGAGATTTCGGGATGAGTCGGGGGACCCTTCATGATTCACTTTTGGGATTGTTTTAGATCAAGTGATAAGTGCTTTTCGTAGTCATTTGTTGAGAATGAATGTATTATCTATTTTGTATAGGTATTTTTTGTTTAAACGTTATAGAGGGTCTCCTACATTTTAGGTTTTCATGAGAAACATTGTGAATTACCCTATTGGAGGGTTTCATATCTTGAATTCCCCATTTGGGGAATTGTCAATTGATTTTTCGTTGGATGATACTGAGGGATACTTGGGTTGTTTCAGTACTGGGTATGTCTTTTGATTTTGGATCAAATAGAGGTACCCCTGTAAGGTGTCCTATTCATATTATAGCCATTGGGACAGTTGAATTTCTTTCCTCTAGTGTTGCACAAGAGCTTGGGTGCATTAGGGGAGTCTTATGGTGGATGTTACATTATGTTGTGGCCCTAGGGAAGACGTGATCCCTAAGATTTGTTTCAACATAAGGAAGGTTGTGGGGAATCTATGGTGGAATGTTTGGTTTTGATTATGAGATCCATAGTATTGTGGGATCCCGTGTTTATTGTAAGAGAGTGGATCAATGATCCTATTTCATTTATTTGGATGGTGGGTTTGAAGTTGTACAATCCCACATTCACCTGGCCTTTGTCAATGATGTTTGAGGTAGTTCTTTCTTAGAACTGTTTTTTTAGGAAGAGGCCATTTTCATATCATGGATCGGCTGTTAGGATTGTGTTTTATTTGGTTATATTTTTTTGGATGGTAATATCTATATAGTCATATGGAGCTAATAGATGATCTAGTGAGTGAAACCTCCATCTAGTTGAGTGTTATACCTGACTAGTTTGGCTTTACGATTTTTAGTTGTTGAGTCATTCCTAGAGTGGGGATTGTGTACCATGGATGATTTTCCATCCCAAGGATGTGGATGTTGTGTTCTCCCAGTTTTTATGGATCCCATGGGACATTTTATTCCGGTCCATTGTCTATTCTTGATTCATAATGTAGAACCATCAGGATTGAAATTTTCACTATTTTTGTCAGCCTATATTTTATTGTCATTGATTCACATCAAGTCATTGGAGTACTAGTTCCCTGTAGGTGCACAATGATTGTGTGGATTCCAATTGTTACACATTAGGGTTCGATATCCATTAATATTGCATTTATATGTCTAGGATCTCCATTGTAGATCTAGTGGATGCACCAGTTTCATGTGTCTGGGTAAGCCACATGTAATAAATCCTATACAAGGGCCTATATCGGGGGTATTTTTATCATGAGTTCCATACTAGAAACTGTTGGTTGGTTGTTTTCCTTATTTTTCCATCTATTGTCATATATTTTATTTTAATTCACATACTATTATTTTTTGGAAAGGATGGTTATATCACAGGTGCATTCACTTATTATGATAGCATATTTTTAGGTTCACCATTTGGGTGGCATATTGGTATTTATTTATCACCTGATTTACATGAACCATAGTGTACTTTCCAACCTATTTTTTTCTCTCATGTTTGAGAATAGGTTATGTGAAGGTTAGGGTCGAGGCTCGATGATGTTAGATCAATATGAGCTTCTCGTGTGGAGTCTCTAGATCGGGCTACTACAACTCATGTATTTTGGTGATCATGTTTGTGGGATGTATTGTTGTTTCAAATAGAGATTATTGTATTTTATTTTCATTTTTCTTATTTAATATCTCTTGTCAGCCACTTAGGTGAGAGACTATTGATTTTTTTAATTATCTGAGAGTCTGTCTATAGCATTTCATTCATTATAGAACTACTATATTTAGCATTTTTATTATGTGTTATATGATTTTGATCCTTGATTATGATTTTGGTAAATTTTCACTATTTTTCACTATATACAGAGGAAATAGTCTCCCCACATCACCTTTTAAACCCTCAACACTGGTCAGAACCCTCTAGAATTTTAGGAGTCATGATTTAGGCCCTTTGGAGAGCCAGATCTGGTGTAATTTTAGTTGTAAAAGAGATGGTTCATTATAAAATGGTATCACAGTTTTTGGTATTATATTTTTGGATGTTGGTATACATGAGGTCTAGGAATGTTCCAAAAATCAAGATGGATATCAGACTATTTTTTAACATACACGATTGATAATAGGAAGTCCTTGTTTCAAGGTAATGGGATTTTTGTTCATCATATGAATTTTTACGATTGTGATATTTATCCATTCATAATGAATTTGGGTTATTTCATTTATGATTTCTTATGGTTTTTTCTCTTGGAATGTGTGAAAGATTCTAGTGTTCATGCATTATTCATGGCACATAGGATTCACACGACATATGTATATCAGTGGTGATTTATTGTATATTTTCTTATGATGGAAAGTCATGTAGATCATATGGTGAGATGTTTTTTATTTTTGGGGATATATTCACATCAATGAGGGATGAATTTGAACTAATTTCGATCAGTGCAGCCTTTGAATATCCTCGTGGTTTCTTGATGAGGGATGTATTCCTGGGTTTTGAGAAGTTGAGTGCTCAGAGTGCCCTCTGTTTTATGGAAGGGTTGAGAGGGTGTGTTTGATTGGCCCTCTAGCCCTACATTTTTTACGCACCTTGGGTAGTGTGGTGAGAGTTTGGTCAGAGGATTTTGGATTTAGATCAATTTTCAGGTAGAGGCTAGTCAGTGATGTTATCCACATTATTCTAGTTTTGTTAGTACTTTTTTTGTGTGAAAGTGAGTCTTATTATGATCCCAAGAAGCAGAGTAATGAGATATCTGTGGTGGAGATTGAACTATAGGCTGTTGGATGGTGTGAGCCTCATTTAATTAGTTTTTTAATGCGGTTGTTTCTTGTTTTCATAATGATAACCTGGTGTGAGAGGTTTAGCCATGTCTATCCATATCATTTAGTGATAGATGTAGCATGGGCCATTTGGTTGGTAATTTGGAATCAGGGGGATGATAAGGACACTCATGTGGTCGGGATAATCACATCTATTGCAGTAGAACATATCTCACATTGGTAGAAAGTTATAGATGATATAATACTTGTCATTTTATTATAAGAATATCATTTTTTTCACATGTCTTTTATTTATATCATGTTTATTAGCTATCCATCGAGGCATATTAAGGGTTGGAACTTTTTGTATTTGGTAGTTTGTGATTAATCACATTGTCGTAGGTTGTGTAAATTACAGGATATTTGAACATTTTATATCAAAATGTTTTTAGAGGAAAAAATTAATATATCCTATGATTTGATATTACATAATTTTTATAACCACTACTTTTTTTCTAGAATAGGCTTTTTACCTTCGGATTAGAGTTTGGTGGAATCCAGAACTATTGGATTTATTGTGTAATTTTTAATGTTTAATTAATTTATTATTAATTTATTTGTGTATGTTCATTTGGTAGTATCTCATAAATTGATCATAATGTTGAGATTATTTCTCCACTGTTGAGCCTATACTAGGTGATTTGATCCTAGAAAATTCATAATTTTTTTACAGGCATTGGGGATAAGGTCGGGCCACCTTTTCTTTTTTCCTTTATTTTTCATTTTCATTTTTTCATTCATATCCATTTTCCCATGTATTTCAGAATAATCCTATGTGGGATTAATTTTATGAATTTTTTAATTGTATAGGGTGAGAATTAGAAGATAGAAAATAAAAGGCATCCCCATAGTGCTCAAGTCACTCTGGATCATTATGCAGTAGCTTCAGATTACAGATTGATGAGAAGCATTGGCTATTTCTACCCCGAGGAAGGAATGATTCACCTTTTATTCCAAAAATAACCATTGAATTGTAATTCCAAATTTTTTGTCCATTCGTGGGTTTTGGGACCCCTTGGGTCTTATATAGGCGTTTTGGGGAGAAATAAGTCAGTTTGGTCCGACTTATCGGTTTTCCATTAAAAAAACATGTGTACACGACATGTGGTTTTATGAATACATGATGTGTGTTTTCATATTCAAAAAAATTATTTTTTTGGGACTACGCGCCATGTACTAGGGGTGCACGCTGTGTAAAGGGATTGGGGATGTGGTTAACTGCTCAACCAGACACCTCATGTGGGGGTACATGGTTGTATTGTGTACACAATCAAACCCTATAAGTTGTGAACAATGTGTAGGATTTCACCCGATATATGAGTACATAGAATGTTAGGGAACATGGAAAGGTACATGTGCGAGAACCCATGTTTAACATCCCAGACAATGAGGAGGTAATTTCTTGTTTAACATTGGTTTAATTATCTAAAATTTGAAAAATATTATGTTTACTAGGTGAATGTGAAGGTTCATAGGTGTTTTAGGGATTCATGACATGAATGAAAAAGAAAAAATGGAGATCCAGTGTATATTACACGGTTGGCACATAGTTAGAGACAATAGTGCACCGAAACCTTATTGTCTTGTAGGAGGGGTGCACAGTTAGTGTAAACCATACAACAGGGAGAGACAAACTGTGTGTTCTTAGACAAAGGCATTATACAATTTTGGTGCATGATTTTTGAAACTATTCATTCCTACCATGGTAACTGTGCGACTGAACACCTCTTGGAAATTGGTTCATGTAGGGTTTATGCACTATTTTTTAAATCATGTTCACAAATTGTGAACCCCATTAAAAAGTGTGATTTTACAAAATTTTCCCCTAAATTTTTTAATATCATTGCATGATTATCATAATTTTTCTCCCCTTTCAACCCTTGTAATGAAATAAAGATTTCAAATATTTACATGGATCAATCTCCTTGGATTTTGAGCCATTTTTAGCACTGTTGGTTTCGAATCGATGTCTGAGGTGATTCTAATCCTTATCATACTTCTATTTACTAGATTATGGCTTGTGGTTTCGTTCTTCTTCTTTTTTACCCAACAAACCCAATTTCTCCAATGGATATTATGTTGGGGATTCAAAAGTTCCTTGAATCTATATCGAAGGATATGGATAAGGGGGATTCTAGATTGAGATTTGAGGTAGGTGCTCTACATGTTATGTCCCATATATATTATTTAGATTTGTGCATGTTTTGTTGGGATATTTCATCCCTCCCATTGTGATTTTTCCCATGGTTAGGATTTGGTAATTTGGTTGGATAAGTGATGAATCAAACCCTAATGATCCCCATCAGATTCAATGAGGACTTCATGACTGATTTAGTGCCACACATGGCATGCACCCACATTCCCAAACATTGAAAATTTATAATTCCAGGAAAAGAGTTACATTGTGTTAATGTAGATCCCATGAAAAATACGAGGATATTTTTTATTGAATTATAATATTACAATAATAGTGGTTGTGCCTTGATATTGGTAATGGCCTAACGTTTTTTTTCATAATTTGAACAAGGGTAAAATAGGTAATGTGAATGTGTCAAATGGATTACAAAATTATAATAGAAATGCATAAGTGGATTATGGAACAAGAAATTATTAATTTTTAAAGGGATTAATGCATGGGTACTGAGGATTATGTAAAATGGGATAGTTTATGGAAATGTTTTTGTTACAATAAAGGTGGTTTAGTATGAAAATGTGATATGGGTCAAATGAGATATGCTAAGTAAATGAAAAATGTGTTATTGGGTTAAGGAATCATGATTATTGTTGTGTTAATTTGAATTTGAATTGAAAATTTTATGTTTATTAATTATGTGAGATTTTTGACATGTTATATGTGGTAAAATGAGGAATAATCCTATGAACATGGCTTGGTTGCTATGGGGTATTGGACTTGAGGATCTACTCCCATGGGTTGGGTAAGACTGAGGCTCTAAAACCCACACCATAATGCACAGTTTGGGGTTGGGTAATAAGGGTATATACCAGTAATATGGGCATTTCATGAAACTACATGGACCAAGGCTCCAAGGTATTTGTGACTTATTTATTATGAAATTTTTACCCCAAGTGACATAGGGAACTTGAAATATACCATTATGTATAGTAATTAATTTTATTAGGTAGTTGCATAAATGATGTAATTACTAGCCCATGTAACTTATGATGAATATGAAATTAGTAATGAATATAGTATAAGATAGGAAATGAAATTAATGATGAAAAGGATTAATGTGTATAATGATAACCAATAGAACCTGGGTTGTCTTTTATTTACCTTATAATTTATTTATTTGTTCCATGAACTATCAATTTTGAATATATAATTTTAGACACTATTGGTGGTGGCATATAGAGTTGTTGTCACACCCTGCTTGGGAATAAATTGGTTACTTAAGAATATATATTGGTTGAAGGTCTAGACGAGGTTAAAAGCCCTATTCTAGGGAGTTGAGTTGGGATTGGGATATGCATGGATGAGGATCCTAAAATTGAGTTAGGACCCATTTTGGGGATTCAATTGTTTGTCTATATATTTGGGTTTTCTTCACTTTTGGCACTGTTATAATGAAGTTGGATATTTATTCTTTGGTTGTTATTTGTACTCAATTTAGAAATTGGTTATTAATGCATGTTTTTTGTTTATTTTTATCATTTTCCTTTTTTTTGTGATTTTTTATATTTTTAATTACTCTGGTAAATATTGTACAGTCTCCCCATGAGAACTATTAGACCCTCTATAGGAGTCTTCAACCACTGGTGTATGTGGAGGATCTCTTGAGGTTGTGCGGAGACCCAACTCGAGGAATCAATTTAGTTACTTCCAATTTCGAGGGATAGAAACATGGTATCTGGCTAGTTCATCTCTATGGTTGTTTTTGTAATGGTAGATGGCATATTCGGATGTGTTGGGTTATGGAAATGTTCTCATGATTAGGTGTAACTAACCCATGTATGAGGGAAAATCCATGTACATAGTGTGGGAATTATTATTATTATTATTATCTGTTGTTACAGTTGAATGATATTTCACCACTAGGTGATGCACATGTTGTGTGATGTGATGATTTTATGATATTTTGACTATGGAATGAATGGGATGATATTATTCATTCTTGAATCATTATAAGAACCCGGGAATATAAGTTGAATTCATCATGATAGGTACACATGATGTGGTTGTGTGTGACATGGAAAGTAGAATGAATTTTACTATCTTGAAATATTTGATGAAAATGGATTCTAAAAAATATTACTGTAATTATTAAATGGAATTAATGTTAAATAATTGTGATTACTGAAGGTTTTATAATGGTAAAGTTGTCGGTTGTAATAAGTAGGGAAATGTTCCTAAGATGGAAAGATATATGTTGGGAGTATGGAAATGTTCTAAAAAGGAATCTAATGAGAGACTCATGATTATTTATATTAGTTTACCTTCATTTTGACCATGACCTATAATAAGTATTCTAGGGAACGATGTTCAAAATGAAAAGGTATTTTTTGGGATAATGTGTATAGGATTAGTTGTTATGGCTTGTTAATAGATCTCTTTTATGTGAATCATGGATGTTTTATGTTATGTGTTCTTAGACTCATTCTCAGAATTGTAGGATTATTCCACTATATTGATGTGTGAAGGTTTGGAAAAAAGAGGACGTAACTGAGAATGATTCTCTAGAAGTGGTGCATGATATACTAGTAGTTTAGTGTAATAGAGGAGAGGGGATGTTTTGTGAGAAAATTTCTCATTTTATGCAAATTATGTAAATGGAACCAGGGTGGTTCGTGCAAAGTTTGTTTGACCTACATATGGATTTTAAGTTGTAGCACCTTCCAATGTTTGTCAGAGAGGGTGGACCGAAGGCTTCATAATTCTATAGAGGGTCTATTAATATGATTTGGGATAACTTTGAGACTACTTCATAGAATAGAGTCATTTTTGCAACATATATGTTTCCAGGACTAGTGAAGCAGTAGTGGGATATCTTGGTTCACACACAAAAAGATGATTTTATTCTATGGAAAGGATTGAGGTGAAGTTTCTGGAGAACTTATATCCAGAGAACTTGAGATAGAAGGGGGCCATAGAGTTTATAATATTATCCAAGGGAATTTCTTTAGTGATGTATTATGCAGTCTATTTCACATAAATTAAATTCATTGTTCCAGTGTTGTTATGGGATGAGGCCTCTACGATAGAACATTTCCATGATGGGATTAGACATGAGATCATATACCAGGTGAATATCATTCATTTAAAGAGGTTTGCAGAACTGTTGTATCAGGACCTTATTCCAAAGTGGAACATAAATGAGGATTCAGGTAGTGGGGTTTTGTTTCCATTCAGTCGATCTAGTTGTGAAACTTATGAGGGTAGGAATCATCATTTTTGGAATATATTATAAGGTGGTAGCAAGAATAGTGGTCAGAAGTGTTGAAAAACCTCTCAGGGTGGTGACTCGGTGTTTTTCTATCTGTTTTTTTGTACCATGTAACATTCTTGGATAGGGATTTGAGCACAAGTTGAATGCTAATCGTGTAGTAGAATAGGGAATGTATAGAGGTTCTATAGGAACCCTCGACAGGTGGGTAAAATGGGAAGGTAGATGTTGATGATGAACACATGTAGAGGGTCAATTAACCCATATCATGAAGTAATTTGTATCTTTAATGATTGTACTGGTTGAGGTGGTTGACATAGTACTCTATGGGGAGACTGTCAATACCACCCGAGGATTGCATCACATGGAAGATAGATCATAGCCCAGGGATGAGGGGACAAACATTTTAATGTAGTTCAATATGCACTTGGATGTGGTGAGGCTAGAATATTTACTGATTGAGGTATGATGCTTATAGATTTTATGCATTCTTTTTCATTGTTTGATATATATTCCTTTCATTATTTTATTTCTTCACATTTTTTCTTATGTTGGGCCAAGTTGGAGAATTTATGTGTGGTGTAATAGCAATCGAAACACCATTAGGATTGAGAGTGTACAATATTATTATGTGTAAGGGGTTTTATCTGAATGTTGGTGGGTACCATTTCTTTTGGGACTTTTATGTGCATGGGATGTCATGTTTTCATTTGATTTTGGGAATAGAATTTTTAGTGTTTTATAATGCTCATATTGACTGTTTCTATCATAGGTTAACATTCAAGTATATTGTGTGAGAGATATATGTCATTAATGGTGAATAGGATTTATGGGAAATCCATGTAGTCATATTTTGTCATTAGTTAGGTGAACTCACAACCCATGTGTCTTATATCATGATTGATGATGTGGAGGTAGACATATTGTCTTTACTCCAATGGTGGATCGATTTTAGGATGTGTTTCTTGAGTACATCTTAGGGATTCCACCAAAGAAAGATGTTGAGTTAAAGATAGGGTTGCTATCGGGAGAAGAACCAATATCCATCCCACCATATATAATGGAAATGGAATAGATCCAAGAACAATAAACTCAACTAGATGTGTTGGAGAAAAAGGGTATATTTTTTCTAGTACATCACATTTGGGATCTCGAGTGTTTTTTCAATAAATATGATAGTTAATTACTATTGTGAATTTATTCTAGGAAGATGAATAAGATGAAAGTTAAGAATCCATCCCTTCTTCTAAGGATTTGATGATCTATTTGTCCAATTGAGAGGGGTTTCAATGATTCTTAAAATTGATATGAGGTTAGGGTTTCACCATCCAGGAGTGAGGCCTTATGATATACCGTAGACTTCTTTTAGGAACAAGTATGGATTTTATGATTCTTTTATGTTTTTTGGGTTGACCAATGTGTTGGCATTGTTTATGGCCATAATGAACCAAATTTTTCATCCATATATAGATCAATTTTCAACCATATTTTCCGATGAAATCATTGTGTACATTAAGACTCATGAAAATCTTTCTAGGCATCTTGACATCATCCAAAGTACACTTAGAGATAATAGGAAATCCACCAATCTATCCAAATTTCATTTATGGATTGAGAGGTTGTATTTTATGGGTCACATTATCTTGGAGGAAGGTGTGTCTGTAGACCTATAGAAAGTGTGTTTTTTTAGGTCTCGGGATTAGGCCAAGAATGTTTCTAATGTCCAACATATTTTGGTTTTGGTGGCCTATTACTGAAGGTTCATTAAAGGTTTCCCTCACTTGTCAGAACCACTATCATGCCAGACCGAGAAGGGTGTAATGTATAAGTGGTCTTGGGAATGTAAGAATGATTTTAAAGAGTAATAAGATTGTTTTACTACCACACTAGTTATCATATTACCGTATCTATTTAAGTGGTATACCTTATTTCGTGATGCATCTAGTGTTTGGCTTGGGGAAGTGATGATTCAATATTATTAGGAGGTTTCATTTGGTTTACGACTGTTTAGGCCTCATGAATGAAATTATCTTACACGTGTTCTTGAATTAGACCTAGTGTTTTATTCTTTAAAGAGTTTGAGGCAATAATTGTTAGTAAAATGGTTCACAATGTATACCAATCATAATAGCCTTATGTACATATTCTCCAATTATGATTTTATTATTTAGTAGTGAATATGGGTGGAGTACATGAATTCCTTCAATTTGAGTTTTTTAATCATTGGGAAAGGGGTACATCTTTACAGATGATTTGGAAAAAAATATTCAAAACATGTGGTTTAGGAATGAAGTTCTATGTGGATGATGATGGTGTTGGTTTCCAAGATGTATCTGTAGGTGCATGATAATAATGGGAATATGACCATTTTATCCTAAGAAGTAGATTCTATGATATTATGCTATATTGATGTCATGTACAAGGAGGATTATGAATTCTTGGATCTGAGGTAGTTTCATAAAGGTTGGGAGTCACCTTCGAGTTTGATTGTTGGAGAGTATGGGATAGTTTATGTTCATGGTCATGTTTTTGTTGTAATATTTATGTGATACGAGTTAATTCATGAGTTTTAATCAAAGAAATATGAATTTCATTATTGTTTAAAAAAATTTATTGTTATATTTATAAAAATTATTTGTGACTATAGATGAATAAGGAGGTTTCATGTTTCATGTAATGATTACATACATAGTTAATGGTGAAGGCTGCGCATTAGTGTTTGAGTGGCTTGTTGCATCCATTTCCCATTCTAGAATGGAAGTGGGATGAATTGATTAAGGATTTTATGGTGGGACTCATGAAGACGCCATATAATAATGATTAAATTGGGGTAGTTGTGGATCAGTCGACTAATGTGGCCCATTTCATACCGATTCGAGAGACATTCATCATGGATTAGTATGTTGAGTTGTATGTTCAGGAGGTAATGCGGTTGCATGGGGTACCATAGTCTAGAGTTTTTTTATCATGATCGGAAATATAAATCCCCCTTCTAGAAGGGAATATAGATGGATATTAGTACCAATGTGTTTCAAAATACAACTTTTTACCAACATACAAACAGGATGTCGGAGCATACTATTCAGGTACTAGAGGGAACATTAAGAGATTGTGACCTGGATTTTGGTGGATCATGGGAGAATCATTTATTGATTGTTGAGTTTGAAAAAAATTTATGAGGGTACAATTTAGATAGCCTGGTATGAGGAGATCTATGGAAGACTATGTTGATCTATGTTATGTCGGATGGATGTTTCACAATTTGGGTTCTTTGGGACAAGTCTCATGAAAGAGACACTGATACAGATTCATTTTATCTAGAAAAGTATTGAAATAGTTTAGAGTATGATGAATTTATATGAGGATTAGTTTCATAGAACTCTCCACTTTTTGGTCGGTGATAGTGTGTTTCTCTAGGTGTCACCACAATCGGGTCACCAATGGACTCAAAAATAGAGTATGTTGGCACCCAGGTATGTGGGACCATTTGATATGTCGAGGGGATCAGGTCCATAGTGTAATTATTGGATCTTACATAGAGGTATATTGGTTTTCATTATTTATTCCATATGATAATTCATTGTCTGTATCACCCCTGCGCATATCATGTGATCAATGTTGACTATTTTGAGATAGAGGTTGAATCTTCCTTTGAGGAGAAGATTGTTAATGTTATGGATCATAATAAGAAAATTGTGTGGGGAAAGATTGTGCCTTCAATCTTATTTATGAGGTAGCATGGTAATTTTCCGGATGATAATTGGGAGATAATGTCATATATGAGGGCGCAGTGGAACAATATATTTTCTTTGGAATCTATGTAATGCATTAAATTGTTGTTTGGGGATGATCCATTAAAAGGTGGGGTTGTTGTAAAATCCCAGACATCGTGGTGGTATGTTCTTATTTATGTTTTTTTAAATCTATTAAATTTTGTTAATGGAATGATTACTAGTTGTATAAGAAGGTTCAAGGGTGGTTCAGTAGTTTGAGACATTAATGAAAAGGGAACATTGGCCATCCAATGAATGTTTCATAGTTGGAACATAGTTAGAGATATCCATGCACCCAAACCATGCTACACTAGAGGAGGGGTGCATAGTTAGTGTAAATCATGTAAGGGGGAGGGAAAACTATGCAGAACTAGACAGAGGCATTCCACGTGGTTGGGACATATATTATAAAACTGTGTGGGTATCCCCAGGTAATCGTGTGACTCGACACCTCTTGGACAGAGGATGACATGCAGTTTGCGCACAGTTTGTCATAAAATGAGGAAAAACTGTGTTCCCCATTAAAAAGATGGATTTCACCAAACATCACCATCATGATTTTAATATTTTCACACGATTTAATTCCCCATTATCACCCTTGAAACACTACTAATGAACCGAATCTTCCAAATTTTCCTACGGATCAATCTTATTTGATTCTAATCTATTTGGAGTATTATTTGTTTCGAATCAAATACCAAGTTGACTCTAACCCTCCTCATGCTACCATTTTCCGGATTAAGGATTGTGCTTTTATTATTCTTCTTATAAACCCCAAAAACCCTTTTTCCTGGTGTATCATAGGTTGTGAATTCAAAAGTTTCTTGAATATGGTTTTTTGGATAAGGTTAAGGGTGGGTTTATATTTTGATTCTAGGTAGGTGGTCTATAAGTTATACCCCATATTTTTGTTATGGATTTATTCATGTGCTATTGTCATATTTCATCCCTACTTGTTTTCTAAATGATGAATCTAACCCCTCTTGATCATCATTTGATTCATTGAGTATGATTAGACCAATTAAGGGATACCTATGTTGTGCGCCCACATTCTTGAACATGGAAATTATTTATGTTTGGAATAAAGTTACTATGTTTTGAAGTGTATCACATGATAAATATTTTGATATGTTATATTGTATTATAAAATTAAACTAATAGTGTATTTTTGTAACACCCTGATATTTTATGAGATAGATTCTTTTAATTTCATTAATGTCTTGTGTTATACGCTACACAATGATTATCTTGTGCGATACGCAACAATGTACTAGTATGGAGTATATGAAACACTATTCTAGGATCAAGTTACATATAATTTCAAGTTCTTTTGATATAATTAATTTTAAAAACAACAACTATTAGTGATAACTAATTATTATAACATAGTCATTATATTGGTAGATATGAATAGTCTTATCTTCCTTCTGAAAATACACTCTATAAATGAAAATAAGTAAGTCTATACAATATTAAAATCACTCATTAGAGGCTTTATTAGTGAAATATATATTTAATATATTCAACGTAATGTTTTGAATTTATCTTACATGTGTTCTAGATATGGTATAAAACAAATTCCATTTTTAGATAAAAGAAGTGTTTTAAAATAATATGGTATTACAGTATTTTAATGGAGAACCCATCTAAATCTTGTTTTTTATAGTTTTATATATTATATTTTAACAAATGAACTTCTTATTTGAATGTTGGACCTCAAAATTTAATTTTTTTTGAATTATTGTTATTTTTCTAATAAAATTCATAATTTAATTAATTGTAAAAGATGCTGCATTTTAATTCAAAACTTCCTTTTTGTATAATTTATTTATATAGTTAGAATAACTTTTAAATTTATTTTAAATTTAAATATGATTATTTTTTTATCATTTAATATTATTTTGGACTTTGAAAGACATTTCACATTTAAATTGGATATAAACACATGTAAATCTTTTGATTGTTTTTACATCATAAAAACCCTTTTTTGGTTTTCACAATATGAATCAATTATAAATTAATTTATTCAAATTATGTGTTTTGAATTTAGAAAATTGGGTTATATATTTGGAATCAAAATGAGAAAATAGTGTAAATAGTTACCATTTGTTTTTGGATATCATGAATACTAAATTTGGTAATTATTTTTATTTACCATGGTTAAAAGGTAATTTTGGTATATAAGGGTATCGAACAATATAAAACTACCCAAACACGTGTCATAATCCTATTTTATGAGATATGGCCGATACTGAGAATCCTTGGATCTATTTTAGGACCCCATGAAGCCTCTTTGGTGTGATAATGACCTTTTATAATATTTAATTTAACGTAAAGGGAAATATAACATAAACATGTATCTTTTTAAATTTTTTTTTATTTGGTCTATATAAATGATATCTTCAACTATAAATAGTCATTATAAAGATAAAAATATGTCAAAAGTCAAGGTATTTTATTTATAATTTTTAAATATTAAACAAATAAATTTATATATGACACAATGATGATGTAGTGATTACCTTATTAATGAAACATTCAACTAAATGATATTATAAATAATAAAATAAGTGTAATTTGAACATTTTGAATCCATCCAAAAATTTTTTTATGACATTTAAATGTTAGGGATGATTTAATTCATTTTTTTGAAGAAATAAATTTGTTATTACTTTATCAAAAATCAATTACTATATAATGTCAAAATTGACATAAATGAGTTTTTAAAACAAATACATTTTTATAAAATGATACAATAGTCCTAAAAATAAAATATTATTCCAGTTGACTTATATAATGTTTCAAATTTTACTAATGATCAACATGAGGTTCTATTGTAATTTTATACTAACTCTAGGAACCATATATTATGAAAATACAAGAAGACATGGTAAGAGTTAATGTTTTTACAAAAGGGTTAAAACTAAAGGATGGGGTTAATTTTGTGACCTAAACATGTCAGAAAAATATTGGTTGAAACGATTTCGACCCATAATCATCTTATCATCTAAATAAATGAGTACGAAATCATTAAAAATCGAAAATAAATTTATAATAAATTTATATTTAAAGACATTCCAAAAGTTCCCATCACCTCTCTTATAAAAGGGAACTTATCCTTCTCTTTTAATAACACCTCTAATGCCATTTTTCTCAGAAACCCCAAACCATTTCTTCTCCCAAATTCCCTAAATTCATATTAGAGGCCAAAATTTGGGAATAAAGCTGTCATATGGATACCTTTTGTGCAAATCAAAAGGAGATACTCGGAAAAGAGGTAATTGTTTTATCACATATTTTAAAATTATTTTGTTCTTCTACTTCCTCTTCATATGTTGTTTCAATAATAATGTAATAAATATATTATATTATACATTAAAAAATGTTTTTATAATTATGGGACAACCATATACCCCATGTTATTCATCCTATGAATAACAATATCACTATGCTTGTGTACGTACGACTTGCTATCTCCATGACATTGTGTAATTTGTTATTAAAAAATGCATAATTTGGATGGGTATAATGATAAGTATTATGGATTTAAATAATTAATATAAAATTATAATTATTATGTATAATTAATATACCGTCCATTTCAAAACCATTTGACCATTATTTAATTATATTATCGCTCATGTGTATGTACAACCTACCATCCCCACGACGCAATGGCATTCATTCTCCACTTTAATAATTAAATAATGAATATAAATTATATATAAAAAATAAGCATGAAATATATGACATAATAATTATAATAGTTATATATATATATTTCATTTAATTTCATCCATTCAATTCAACGAGGAAACCAAAATTGTGTTCATGCATACGTACGACCAACCGTCTCCATGAACAGTGCATTGCATTTAATTTATATATCTATTATATATATTTCTATACTGAATATTTATGATATATAAATCATGTTTTACATTTTGGAATTAATTAAATCATGATTTAATAAACAATATTATAAATAAATAGTAAAAACACGTATGATAAATAAAACGACTATTACCCAAAACGTTGTTTTAACATGGAATTGATAAATAATCGGGTAATATAAAGTCCTATGTGAATTATATATGATATCATAAATATTATTATGGGTCAATTACAATTTAATAATATATTTAAACCCAATATAAAAGAGTTTTGGACACATTTTGAAGAAATCATACCAAAGGTAGGGGTTAATTTTCCAACATAATTTTTATTCAATATTGTTGATTCATAAGTATTTTGAAGGGTATATTTATCATTCACTTACATATTTCCTAAATATATATAATATTTTTTCTATTATTACACTATTGTTTAAAGTGAATTTTACACATTGGTAAATTTGTGTTAAACGGTTTAGAGGGAATCTTCCTTTCATTTTCCATAAGAGGTATTTTTTATTTTTCTAGAAAGAATACAAGAAGAATATTTATTTAACTTATATGGAATGAATGGATTTTTAGGGATTCATGACACAATATTTCCTAGAAGCTTCCATTAAACAATTTCAAGTTTATTTTCAACTAAATTTTATTCTTTAAAAATTTCATGGCATTTTGAGAAAATGAAAAGTATTTGAAGAAGAAAGGATATTTTTATCAATAGTTATGTTCAAGTGTTTTATCATAATTATTTTGCACCTAAGATGACTCTCTTGAAATAGGGTTATGTATATATCCCTATTATACTATATTTTTTAGTGGTGTAATGATATTTTTTATGGATTATGTTATGACAGAATGATGTTTAAGAACCCCATTTTATTTCCTAGGTTATGCTATGATGAATGATTTGTGTTTTTGTGGAACATGTAAGAATGATTCATTATGAGATGGTTGGGACCAATATCTCATTCCAATGCATTGGATAATGATTTATATATCATGAGATAGAGATGAATGTAGAAAAAAATAAATCCAGTTCAGTAATACACGGTCGTAACGACAAGTAAATCTGTTTCAGAAATACATGGTTAGAACGACAAGTAAATCCAGTTCAGTAATGGACTTTTTCCACTGTGATGGTCTTGGAAGAAATTCCTTGGCTACTATGTAAATCATATTATGTGATTATTTTTTTCCACAATTCCATGTTTATGACAATGTTATTTTATCATAGTTAATGTTCCTTTATTATCTACTCCTTACGTACTACTAGGATTTATTTCTCGACTCAATATTTTGATATTTAAACATTATGTTCATTTCTTTACATTATTATGTTTATGGTTTTTTTATGTTCTCAATGTTTACCCTTACTATGAATTTGAGATC
The DNA here is from genome assembly GCA_963277665.1 of Viscum album. Lineage (NCBI taxonomy): Eukaryota > Viridiplantae > Streptophyta > Magnoliopsida > Santalales > Viscaceae > Viscum > Viscum album. Next base: position 705,159,505 of record OY728167.1, on the reverse strand, counting down.
ACCCTTTTAGGTTTTCCCCATCATATAAAGAACAGTTTTAGGTAAGAAAACAATTGAGGAAGATCTTTATCAGAGATTTTGAAGATATTCCACAATGTTAGTTGATTGTGTTCCATGTTTCTAGATACAGTAAACTAATATGGTATTTGGGAATATATTTTTGTAATTTATTACATATTCTTAAAAGGAAATGAAATTTCCATTTATATCAATCTTGGGTTGTTAGAGTTGGTATCAGGGAAAAGGATGTAGGAATGAATCCAATCATTGGGAACTCTTACATGTGAATGTTGGAAAAATCATGGCTCTCTTCTAGTGGGATTCACGAGGAAATGGCTCCCACTAGGGATAGTGGTGTGTCACACCCCGGGGGTGTATCCTCCCATGGAGTACTTTGATAGGTATCAATTATATTCCATAGGAAATCATTACAGACCGTTAGATTTGGTATCAAAGGGAAGGTTTAGTTAACCATTAGAAAATAGAATGAGAAAACATTAGTGGGATATTTAAGGATATTTCAATGGTATATATGGAGATTTAATATGCATATTTCAAGTATAGGTTACAATCCAAGAGTTTTTTTATAATCATGAATAACCTAGAGTAAAACCAAATGTATCTTAAATTGAAATATTATAATTGATATACCTTTGTTATGTGTTTCTAATATCTGATATGTATTTCTCACACTTTTCTTTCTTGTCTTACACAATATCCCTAAATACATAGAACAAGGTTAATCATTTAACGATTCAGGTGTGGAAATTATGGGAATAATTAAGATCAATTTCCAAAGTGGAAATATCATGAAGAGAATCATGACTATGATACTTGTATTGGTCATACTACTGAGGATAATGAAATTGTAAACAACATGTGAAAGGTATGTGAGCTTCTTTTAGTATTTTTTACATTATAAATATGATGATAGAGAATGAGAAACCTTAATACAAGATTCATATTTTAGTAAATACAAATATGATGGATCCTGAGTAATGGTTTAAGAATAAAGTTGGATGATTTGGGTGTATATGTTTCATATTTCAAATATTATGTTATATGAGTCACGAAATATATAAGTGTCCACAGTATATGTTGTTCATTAAGGATTGGAAAGGACGTGTTGAATAGTTCTATGGATCCAAAATGTGATTTAAGGGTAAGGTAATATACTTGGAGAACACATGATTAAGGGAAAGATAACCCTTAATATGTCCTTTATATTAAGATAATGATGTTTGTATAAAGATACTTTGGATTTTAATAAGTAAATTTGATTATGCTTATTTCTTGGGAACTAATTATGGATTCTTTTGAAAATGGGGTTATGTTATCATGGATGAAGTAAACACCTTTTTGGGACTTAGGGAATATATCCAATATGTTTTAGAATAAGGAAACATGCATGTTTCAATAAGGATATATGATAATTCAGGTATTTTCTGTGAATCAATAGAATTCATGATTAAGGTGTTCACATTTTTTGAATGTGACCAACCATATATATCGTATGATATATGGTGAATAAATGTTAAGCCATGTTGGTGAAATTCTGCCAATAGTTTTTTATTTTCATCTTTCAGAAGGATTGTAAGGTTATCAAAATTTTGGAATGTTTAATCATTAGAAGAAGTTTGATAGAATAATGTATAATCTCACCATATATATTTTGGCGCCAAAATGTGGGAATAAGAAGAAGAACTGGAAAGCCTCTAGGGAATTTATCGCGAAGACCATTCACAGAGCCCCAATATCCCTGCACCCACCATGGAGCAAGGATGCAGGATGCTCTGGGAATGCATTTGACGTTCACGAGCCCACCGCGGAGCAAGGAGGCGGGATGCTCTACGAACGGATTTGAAGTTCCCGATCCCAACACAGAGTAAGTAGGAGGGACGCTCGGCGAAGTCATTTGACATTTGTGAGCCTGCCTCGAATCAAGGAGGCGGGACGCTCTGTGAACGCAGTTGACGTTCGTGAGCCCGCCACGGAGCAACAAAATCCCTCTTCGTGTCGAGCGAGCTCTACTTCGCAGAGCCTCTTGCCAATAAATACTGGGATCCCCCTAATACCAAGGTATGGAAAATATGACCTTTCAACTTCCTAGCTTCTCAATTGCGAAGCACCCTTCTCTCTACTAACCATGAGCTACACGAGTTACTTTTGCTCTGCCAAGTGCCTCCCCTTTTCCATGATTTAACCCCCTCATTCGAGTGGGATTCCTTTTCTGAAGCCCGTGGGCTTTCGCGAAGGAAGGGTATCTCTAAGGGGACCCGGTTCGTCACTGAGCATTTATGCTTCGCGAAACACCCCTCATGTACATGTGATCCACATGATAAGGTAGGGTCACTGTACTTCGTGATGCACACTGCTTCACAGCACCCTGCTTCGCAAGGCACCTTTGCTTCTCAAGTCATTACTCCACGAGTGATTGTCCACTTCTTGAAGAAGATCATACATACACCTATTCCCTATGCTTAGGCCGGTACACTCCACTTCGTGAATCACACCCCTTCCCAAGCACCCTCCAATACATGGAACACCAAAGCTTCACGGGGCCCTTGCATATGAACCCCTCTGCTTTGCGATTTCTTTTCCCATGCAACCCTCCAGGTTTGCAAGAAGTGATTTCAAAAGTACCTTGGACACTACGTCCCATTTTGTTGCTTTGAATCATGCTTCTTCTCATAGGCACGCTAACGACTATTGCTTCTTCGCTTAGCCACGCTAGCATGGACCCCCAATGGGATCACCTCACGACACCCACCAACCACGACATTGACGGTCCCTTCCCTTCACCAAGGTATAGATGGTACCAGTTATGTAGGTCCTAGGGGTGAGGAGTGAACCCGCCTCGTCCGAGCTGTTGGACGTTAAACTTCCAATCGCCATCATCCTCAGCACATGACTTTACTATGTGACTTTTCCCCTATGCATCCTACGCGGGTTCCACCAGCTCGGACTTTCTCTATGCCCACTGGTCTCCACAGGGATGTTATCCTCCCTTACAGGGAATGAAATCCTCCTTACTGGGGTGGTGTTTGTACTTGGGGAAAGGGAAACCATCTTGGTGTAATCCCCTAGCCATTCATGTAGTAGGTATCACCGCTGATCCTACTTTATTTATCAGCGCCCAATGTTAGCGAAGAGAGTGATGGGGAATGGTGCTCCTCCTCTCTTCAGTTCTGAATCCCTCTCCCTCTGGGCTTTGTCGCCACTCGTGCCTCCCTCCTGGAGTACGTCACAGTCTGGGCCGCGGACCATGCGTAAGCCCCTATTTCCACTTTGGGACGCCTAAGAGCCTAACCCCATTCCACTTCCCACTGACGTACCTTTCGCGACATGACAATCCAGTATTCTCAGCCTCTTGTTTCTCACTTAGATCATGACTCATGTGGGATTAGAGTATGCATTGACCATGATATCCATCTTTGGTCAGCCTAGAGTGTAAGCCCCACACCCATTCCCGAACTACATGGACTTTGATCTTTGCCGAGGCAAGGTATGTAGGAAGACTCCCTGAGGTTCAATCCCAACATCTGGTTGTTCTGACACCCCTTCGAGTCGGTTCAACATGTCACATTCCCGAACTATGTGGATTTGATCCCGGCCAAGTCAAGGTGCGTTGGAAGACTCCTAAGGTTCAAGCCCAACATCGAATTGATTTGACACCCCTTCGAGTCGGTTCAACACGCCCCATTTCTGAACTATGTGGACTTTGATCATTGCCAAGGAAAGGTACATAGGAAGCCTCCCTGAGGTTCAAGCCCATCACCTGGTCATTCCAACCCCATCTTTGTTGGTGCACCAAGCCCCTTCTCGAACTACGAGGACTTTAATCCTTTCCAAGGTAAGGAACGTAGGAAGCCTCCCTGAGGTTCAAGCCCAACAACCATTGGTTTCGACACCCTTCACGCCGGTACACCAAACCACTCATTTCAGAACTACGTGTAAATTTATCCATGCCAAGTCATGGTAGGTAGGAAGACACCCTGAGGTTCAAGCCCACCATCTGGTTGTTCTGACCATTTTCAGGTCAATTCACCAAAACCACCTAGTCAGCCTAGAGTGTAATCCCCAGACCATCTGTAACTACGTAGGCCTTGATCCCTTCCTCATAGACAGTGTACGTAAGAATCCACCCTAAGGTTCAGCCCTATTCAGCGGTAAGTTGTTGTCAACCCCATCAGCGGTAAGCCGTTTTTAACCCATTAGATGGTAAGCTGTTGAAGTCCCCTATTGACTGTAAGCTGTCATCAAATGAAATATGTGGACTTTGATCCTTTCCAAGGAAGGATATTTAGGAGGCCTCCCTGAGGTTCAAGCCTACCATCCATCTGGACCCCAGGTCCCTTCATGTCAGTTCACCCCATCTCACATGACATTACACTATGTACCTCAAATAGCGGTAAGCCGTTGTGACCCATGCAGCTGTAAGCCGTTGTATCATGATAAGTGGTAAGCTATTGTGCCTCCTACTCAGCTACCATCCATTGTAATCCCATTAGCTGGGACCCACATCTTTGGTCCTTCATAGTGACTTTAGACTATCCCGGGATGCTAACCACGCATAAGACCCATACACATCATTAGGTTGTTGTCCTATGCGTACACCCCAATTCAAACTCATCATCTGACCTTTCCCTTGAGCCTATGTGTCTTGAGAAGGTCATGCCCCAACCTAGAGGTTCCACTTCTTCCGAGTCCCATCCATGCATCCATTCTCACAGGCCTCCTCCTCTGGTATCCCATCGCCCTCTTGAACTACACAGACATTGATTCCCTACCACGGGGATACGTAGGAAGTCTCTCTGAGACTCAAGCCCAAAATTACCATCGTCCTCAAGACGGTTCTATTACATTCTCCACCCATTTCATTTAGCACCCCCATCATCCATCTTGATTCATACCCAGGCCACCACATCCCATTGAGTTCATGTCAATCCACCTACGTCAGGGTATCCTCCAGGGGTTATGCTCATCTGATCCACTCTAGTCAGTGTTCCGATCAGTTCGATCTGTCTCTACTAGACGTCAGACTTATGGCATACCCTATGTTTAACATGGGATGTTGAGGAAAACCACAGAGAAATGCCAATGGCATAATTCCTCGCATTCTCCGTGGGATGTCTTGGGCTTCCGCGCCCTCGAAAATCCCTATAATAAGGGTAATAAGCCCAGACGTGCTAGTGTTCCAGTGTCCAGACATTCCAGTGATGCTTTATCATGAAAAATCTCTCAATCGAAGGATGCTGCCCTGGCTGGACCCTTTTGAATGTCCCAATGGAAGAAGCGTAATTAACCGGCATCCATAAAGATATGTCACTGGGAAGAGTTTCACGAACAACATATTAAATCTATAAGGGAGACCCGAACACAGTGAATATTTCCAAGGATGAATCCATGGAAGGAAGAATCGACATCCCATGATCCTGTTTCAATCAAGGAGAAAATGTCCCAGAACAAGCGATGGATGCTGCCCGCCTTTGCAAAGTGGGATGCAGGGAAACAAATAGCATCGTCGTCCTCGAATCAAACGGACACGCACGCACCCTGGTGAGAGCACCGAAAAAAGAAATGGTGAACCCGATGTGATGATCTTATCCTCAATATGGAGACTTGTAGCGTTGGAGGAATCAATGGACTAACTTGTCACCAAATCCAGTTATCCAATGCCTGGTCTCGCCATGAAAATAGTGGATCTGGAGTGAAACTCACTAGAAGTTGGGGAAGTGCAAATGTTGGGCATCTCGGTCTGCAACGTTGTCGGCGTGGATCCCTCTTACCATCCATGGAAGAAGGAATGGCACTGGTGCACTGAACGTCGATTTCATTGTTCCAACAATAATGGTTCAGTCTCCCAACATTTCAGAAACCAAGTTGCTACCCCAGGAGCTCAATCGCCACCAGCCCACCGATGTAGGGCATGGGTAGTTCCAACGCGGAAATCTTACGTGGAGCCACCACTCCTGCGACGACATCCATCACCATGGCTACTGGGTTCCCACACCCCATATCCCCCTCTGAAATCATTCAGCAGAGGGTAATTAATGGCATCGTACGCCGATACGAGGGGGAGGGTATTATCCCGACATGGGATTGGGCCCACCAGGGTCTAGAGGAATTAGCGCCTTTTCTCCATCATCGTCCCTAAGGGCCACGTAGGGAGCTACTACTCCACACCCAAACGTAAAATCCTTTCAGGAGACTTTCCCCGGAACGCCTCGATGAATCTCTCTCTGAGGCCATTGAGGTAGGGGATATCTGGGTTGGACCAACTAGGATCCCATCTCAGGGGCCCCCAAGGAAGGCCCCAACCAGGCCGCACCAGCACCGCTGCCCGGTTCCCCAAGTTGAAGAGCAAGCAATACACTTACCTTCACCACCAGCATCGATCTAGCTATCCCAACGCCAGTGCCGGGCACAGACCGAGGAGAACACCCACCAAGGGGCGTTGACGTCAGCGACTACTATGGCTCGGGCCACCGCCGACGTGTATCATCAACCCCCTGCGTACAATGAGAAGGGGAATTTATGTGCCCGGCCCAGATCGAGGCCCCAACTTCCCCATGAGAATGCTAGGCCGAATTTCTTGGCTTCCGGTGCAAGGAGCACACGCCGTGGACCAACCTGCGACAACAACACTCAGTATGTAGGAATTTATAATGCTACCTTCAACCCAAACAAGGGTCTTCCCCACAACAGAGACCCTCCCTATGGGAGCCTCTCTTGTGCTCATTACACCTGGTACGAAGTCACTCCTCCTTCCGCAGACCACAGGTATGGAGATGATTCATATCTGGTCACTCGTCGACATGGGGGGGGGGGGGCATCCCCATGTTCGCTTAGAAGCTGGTGAATGTACTCCTAACACCAGCGATTAGAGGAGTGGAGGCGAAATTCACTTCACCAGCACCCATCATGGAGGTCCTACCCATGCTCTTGCAAGCTCCAGCGGAGGTCCTACCCGCTTCAACACTACCCACAGAGGTCTTAACCGTGCTCTTTTCAGCTCGAGCAGAGGTCCTACCTATTCCAGCACTTCCCAAGGAGGTCCTCCTAATGTCCCCTTCTATATTTTCCACGGTTCTACTTTCACCCCGGTGTAATCAGGTGGAAAACCTCTCCACCACAACACTAGTACGGCCAAAGGGCCTCCTCCTCCCGGCAATCTACAATTTCCTGAAGAACCATCCCAGGGCAGGAGGGCGGGTTGTCGCCACCATAAAAAGACCGCTGAAAAGATTCAGACTGAGAGCAAGCCATTTTTTTCCAGAATATGAAGAAAAGCATGAATCAGTGATGGAACCCTCCCCTCGGTCCTCTGTGTCAAGGGCTGGGATAGGAATTAGGTGCATCAACCTCGTACTCCCAGAAAGTGATTCCCACTGGATTCCCGCCTCCCTCTGCAGGTATATCCAGGAGGAAGAAGACTTAGAAATCCTGTAGGTTATGGTCACGCAGTCACCACCATCATCACCAGAAGCACTCTCTACCTCAACTAGAGATCATAAAGATATATTCTAGGGGCCAATGGTGGATGATCAGCAGCGTGGTCATTCGCCAGTAGACCTAGTCCCTATACCAGGAACTGTGGCTGTTATGACATCTTATCGTGACGTAGCAGCCAGGTTGCTACACTCCTCAGAGGAAAACCTGAGATTCGGCGGCCAGTCAGCCCACTCACCATATTCTCTTCTGGCCATCCTGTCATCCCAACAGCCTGCCTCAGTACCGTTGCGAGTTCTTCAGCCACCCATGGTCGATGAGTGGGGAAATGAAGGTCCAGACCCTGAATCTGAGCCGAGGAGCCTATGGGTTATCCTCACAGTGGACCACTTCCCTGAGATGTTTTGGCTAGTCACTGCACCAAATTTTTGTGCGCCAGAATCTCTCACCCTACAGAAAGTTGACTGTTTCTATGGGACCCTCTAGGTGACGCACATCCTCCTTCACCGCCAGCGACTGACTTATCTGAAGAGCCAAGCGCACTTTGAGTACATCAGCAAACAATGCCGTCTTGTTGATCTGACCGCACTCCCCATGGCCCGGCATCCTGAGTCAGTAGGTCACCATAAGGCCCTCCAGAAAAAATCCGTCCAATTTTTCGAGGTACTTCACAAGATTATCAAGGAGGCTTCCCCCCACATGCAAATCTGTGGTTGGGAAAGTATTCTACCCTCATCTTCAGTCATATCCGGCGGAAACCCTACCTGCCATGTGATATCGAGGACATACCACCAGGAAGATTCGCGATCAACATGGCCAGTCTAGCGGAAGAGGAGGATGAGCTAGAGCCCCTTGACAGGGATCTCCCCCCTTAGGGAGTGCCACCACTATTGGACCTATTGGGAAGGGTTGATCGCAAACATAGAAATATGTTGGGTCTCTCTCCACCCACCATGGTGCTCGTTCTAATATGAAATCTCAGAATGGTTAAAGAGAACATCGGGGCCACCAAACCCTCGGACCCATCCGGATTAGTCCAAAAGGAAGAAGAAGACTCTCAGAAGGCTGTGTTGCGTCAGCAACTTGCTGAACAGAAGAATATAGTCAACAACCTCCTAGCTGAATGTGTTGGGGAGCGACGACCAGAATACGGTGATCCTCTGCCATGACAGCAGCGACAAACACAACTTCCTTTTGGTGAGCTACCCCAGGACGACCCAGATCATCCTGCCCATGTAGATAGGGTTGAAGCTGGAGCTTATGGAAAGAGGGTGCGGTATGTCTTGCCAAATCTTCCTGAGCGGCGTAACAAACGTTGAAACCCAGCATGGGCTCCCCCAGCTGCCCCACATGTCATCCTGCCAGCCGCTCCAAGAGTCGCTGGGCCTGCTTACTATGTTGATGAACCCGACATTGCATTGGGAGTCAAGGATCCCCGTCAAGACAGGGACCCCTGCCCAGATGATCCGATCGTTGCACTCATTGCTTGCCTTGAGGTGTTTGAGACACGATAGGTGGAACTCCCATCGGATGGCAAGCCATATCAAGCATGGCTGGATAATATGCCAGCACCCATTGGTTTTGGAAATCCCACATTTTCCTCCTTCAACGGGACAGGGGACCCACTACAACACCTGGACAACTTCCTCTCAATGTGTGGTCACATGTTAGGAACTCCAGCACAGTAGGAAGCCGCCAAATATTGTTGTTTTGTGCAAACGTTGGAGGGACTAGTGTTTTTCTAGTACAGCCAGCTCCTCATCGGGTCAATAGCTGGTTGGGAAGTCCTCAGGAGGAAATTCATCTACCAGTTATGTTCTACCACCCAGAAGATGAGTATCTCAAACCTCTTCAAGTGAAAAAAAAATCTTATGAGCGTGTTGCAGACTTTGTAGCTCGGTGGAAAGGGCTCACGTACTCTCTTGACATGCCACTGACTCAGGATCAACTACTGAATATGTGCGTAGGGAACGTCATGACTAAACTGGTCCCCTCTTTGATCACTCAGAACTACCTCATAGGATTTATGGACTTCTCTGATAAGGCCCAGCTCTTAGAGGAAGCGCTGTAAAAGGCTATCCAAGCACACTCGTTGCCTCCTGTAATTCCCACGACAAGGGATGCCAGGGCCGAGCCCACTACAGTAGCTCAAATTGATCCTCCAAGGCAACTAGAATTGCTACTAGTGGAACCGGCTCCACAGCCTCGCATAGGCCCTCCACCTCAGGTGCAACCTATGGCCCATCAATTCCTACTGCAGAATCGGTTAGTTCCACTGCATAATCTGCCGCCACCGAGGTGAGATAACCAGGCTCTTCCCCCTCAATAGCCTCCTACAGCTCCTCATCAGCGTCAAGATACAAGGTCCCCATTTCTAGATAGGAGAAACCAGTCCTACTCTTTCAATGAGCCTCAGGTCCCCAGTTACTTCTATAGTGCCTTAGAGCAGGGGATCATGCGTTTTCCTGAGTGCAGAAGGCTAGAAGAGATGAACCTCACTGATCACCCCAACTACTGCCCTAATCACCAGATCCTGGGGCACACTCTCAAGAAGTTCTATGTGTTCAAGGACTGGATCCAAGACCGAGTAGATAACAACACAGTCCAGTTGGGCCCTACCATGACACAAGTGGCATGCGTCTTCATGTGTCCAGACAGCTGTAGTGACAGTAAGGGCGAGTGGAAGTAGGTTTCTAACCATGGGTCCCATAAGTATGATGATTGGATGGACTGAAAAATGGTCTCCCATTCCCATGGTATAATCCTTCCACGCCTGAATCAGCCAGAGCCATCAGAAGCCACCACTACTACTTCTACAGCGTCATCCCAGTCATTCTTTTCCCAGAAGGGTAAACATCGGCGGCGCAAAGGAAGGCAACATGCCCTGCCAATGCCATTATCATCCCGCACTATAGGTGAATTCATGCCTCCAGAGATGATAATTACTCCTAGAATCCACCCAGTAGTGTATGAGTCTTCAAGTGATAGTCAAGGGTATGCCATAGTTAATACCGTAGAGCTGGTAAATCCCTACATAACTCCTGACGACTAGGAGCACCAGGTAGATCTTCCCAACGTCCCTAGTCGCCACCAACATTGTCAGAGCCATGGTTACCAGGGTCATCAGAGCATCTTGGATGGTACTTCCAGCTAGGCCCTGCACACTACGAAGACCCAATAGCAGGCCCATCGCAGAGCTCAGCATGCATAGCTTCCTCATCTAGTGTTGTCAGGGTTGACTGCACCGCCGTTTGTGATACTGGACCAAGTAGAGTCATCGAGACCTCATCGTGAACATCCATGCTCCATCGCGTACCAGTCTCAGTCAGCTGGCCCTCCCCCAATAGTCTCTCTACATGCTTCGACTAGTGAGCAGCGAGACACTCCCAGCACCAGTCAACCGCCAGTCCAGCCAGTAGGGCCCACCATACTTCCTGTCATAGAGAGACCTTCTATAAGAAAAATTTCATGCCTATCATGGATGTATGATGTCCTAGAACACATTTCCAGAATTCCAGCAGGACTCTCCATCTTAGAGGCCCTTCGCTTGTCAACAGACATGTGTGAGGCCCTCACCGAGGATTTAAGAATGCCCCTTTAGTATGAGACAGATGTCGCAACTGTAGAGGCCTTTCATGTAGAGTCTCTCAATAACACTGAATGTTAGGTCATCATCTCATTCTCCGGAGAAGATGAAGGTTCACCTATACAGGGGAATATTCACCCATTGTATACCACCAAACAGTTCAACAATGCAGAGATTCATCACTGCCTTGTCGATTCAGGCTCCGGGATCAACCTTATCCCGTCACAGACACTCCGTAAGATGGGATTATCTGAGGATGATCTGACTCCCTCTGACCTGAAAATCCAAGTAGACGACAAGATGTAATAGACCTTAGTTGGTACGATCCATTTGAAGACCCAATTCGGTGGCCTAGTTTCCAGCACCGAGTTTATGGTTGTCTTCTAGGACACCACATACAATGCACTGATGGGTAGGCCATGGATCCACCTTCACGCGTTGGTCCCTTCATCATATCACCAATTCCTTAATTACTCCCTTAATGGTAGAGTGGGCGTACTCCAAGTTCACACGTCTCCTTTTGCTTCTTGTGAGGACCGCTATCTAGATGCCTACTACTACTAGATAAAGGACTAGAAGATTCAGACCAACGAGGTCAAGCATGCCATAGCTGCAACCAACCCGTGGATAGACCTGAATGATTCCTACATCTTTCCAATCCACTGATTGTAGGCTACAATCCCAGATATGGTACAACACATCATTGTGTCTATCACTTCCTACTCCTAAACCAATCGTGCCCTGGTGATCCTAGATCCTCCTACCCCCATAAGGTAACGGGATGTCTTCCCCATGGCAACGATAATACGTCATACTTGCTTTTTCCGTCGGGCTGGCATAAACCGTCTCTGACCGATGTGCCACTACTACTTTGAAATCATCAACTATGGCCCCTTGGGCAGAAGAATAGATGGGATCGGATAAACAGCCTTTTTCGCTATGGTCGCGGCCGCACAGGAGTCCTCCGATGTAATGTCCACTGCCGCCCAGGCTTGTATCAGCTTCGCATCAGGATCTTTCAACTCAGAAGAAACTCCCCGCACGAAATATCCCTCCTCCATAAGTGGATAAGAGGTTTTAGAAGATTCTACCCTACCTTTGACGAGGGAGTTTCCACCACGGTCGATGAATTGGTACAGGTGAACTTTGGTAGCGAGGCAGACTCGAGACCCACCTCGATCAGTGCCGCCATGCCCCCTGAGGAGTGGCATCGATATGTGGACTTCCTTAAGTAGTAAAATAATGTGTTTTGCTGGAGTTAAGATGAAATTCTAGGACAAGATCCTCAGGTAGCCGTCCTCTACCTCGATCTTCTGGTAAATCACCGCGGGTTCAAGCAGCCTCCCAGAAAGATGCACCCTTCTCACAGTGCCATGGTCGAGCACAAGGTCGATAAACTTATCAGAGCCAGTTTCTTTAGGGAAGTCCAGTACCCCAAATTTCTAGCCAACATCTTACCGGTTAGGATGAATAACTAATTGATCGGAGTTTGCATCGACTTCCGAGATCTCAATTGCTCCTCTCCGAAGGATGATTTTCCCCTTCCTGTGACAGAACTCTAGATTGACGTGAAGACTAGGTTCCAAGCCCTCTCAATCATGGATGGGTACTCAGGGTACAACCATATCTGAATGGCCCCCAAGGATGATGAATCTATATCCTTCAGGGCTCCACAAGGTACATCCTATTATCAAGTCATGCCCTTCGCTTTCATGAATGACGGTGCCACCTATCAGTGGTCCATGCATCGCATATTTAATCCAATCCTTGGTACATTGGTGGAATGTTATGTGGACGATCTAGTGGTCAAATCCCTCCAGCACCATGACCATCTCAATGATCTTGAGAAAGTGTTCGGCTTCCTCTGTTCTCTTCACCTGATGATGAACCCGTTGAAGTGTGATTTCGGAGCCACCTCTACCAATTTTATCGGCTTCATAGTCAGATACTGGGGCATCGAGATTGATCCAGATAAGATCAAGGCCATCAGCCAAATGTGTCCCCCTAGAAAAATCTTGGAGCTTCGAGGTTTTCAAGGCCACTTAGCCTACATACGATGATTCATTGTGAATCTGGACGACAAGTGTAAGCCCTTTTCTCATCTCCTGAATAAGGGAATCGACTATTAATGGGACAAAGAGTTCTAGACCACATTCACAGAAATAAAGAAGTATCTGGTTCAGACTCCGGTCTTGATGCCACCCGTCGTAAGAAAACTGCTAGTCCTTTATGTGACCACCATAGAATTATCTGTCGATGCCCTTCTAAACTAGAAGAATAACGAGGGGATAGAGAACAACATGTACTACCTCAGTCGCATGCTCCTTGATATGGAAACTAGATACTCCCCCATTGAAAAGAGTTGTTTGGCGCTCGTATTCCCAGTACAGAAATTGTGACATTACCTGCAGCACCACGAGGTACAGTTGGTGTCTTAGGTGGATCTGATGAAGTACATCTTGAATCACCCCATGTTGACAGGTCGTCTTGCTCAGTGGGTGATAATCCTCTAGCAGTTCGACATCATTTTTGTCCCTTAGAAGGCCATCAAGGGATAAGCATTTATAGACTTCCTCGTTTCCCATCCCGCTCCCGCAGACCTGTGTCTAGACCTAGAAATTCTTGATAAGGCAATCCTCTTGGTGGATCATGTCATCCTGTGTTGGAAAATTCACATCAATGGTGCCTCTTTGAGACCCACCAGCAGGAGGCTCAATGATATCAGACTCAACAGAGTAGGTCTGGGTATCGTTTTCATTACCCTAACACAATCCATTCTTCCATACTCATTCCTGCTGTTAGAATGCTTCCCCAACAATGAGGAGGAGTATCAGGCCCTCATCACTGGTGTCGAACTGGACCTCGAGATTGTTTTACCCCACTTGCATGTGAAAGGGGAATCCAAACTAGTCATCAAGAAGATCAACGGTGACTATGTCGTTAGGAAGTGTTAGGTCCACTAGGTTAGATACCTTGAGAGGGAGGGGGGTGAATCAGGGTATGACAGATTAAAACAACTACCCCTATTGATCTTGTCTCACTATTAAGAAAGACTCTCTTCTCTGTCTTTCCTGTAGAAAATTATAAACAAAAACTAAAGCATGCATAGGACACAGTGATTTTTACTTGGTTCACCCTCACTGGGCTACGTCCATGGAGCATACACCGTCGATGTTCCAATGTATCAAATCCACTAAAATAACACTGTTTTTTACAAATTTTGGGATAGATAACTTCTATTCCCATGATCAATACCTTTACAATGTTTAGGGTCAGCTCAATTCTTTCCCAAGGGTCACTCCCTGTTTCTCTCTATATGGCTCACTACTGATGGAGATGATCACCTTCTTCCTCTTCCTTTGCTCACTGCTTTGGAAAGGATCCACTCACAGTTTATAGACCTATAGTTATCTTCATTATCTCTAATTAATACATCCTCTATTGTATGTAGATGCTCTTTTGAAGTCCAACTTTCACCCATAGATGAATCTCACTTTGCACCGAAGGTATCGGGAAATCTTCCAGCTTTCACGCAGCCCTAAAAAGACTGGCGTGATTCAACCACACCTGGCACGCTTCTCCAAGCCGGTGCACAAGTTCACCTCAACCACTTGCGTGACACTCACATCTTCAACTGAAAACATGTGCGACTCACACCCATTTACTCCGAAACCAATTTTGGCGTGCAACTATCAACTGGCGCGCTTCATCAAAGTCTGGCGCAAAAGTTTCACCAAACCAACTACGCGACACCCCCTTCTTCAACTCTAAACATGGGTGACTCACACCGTTTCTCGCCCAAACTACTTTGGGCGTGCAACTATAAACTGGCGCACAACTTTTGAATATCTTTATACTTGCGTGACCACAACACCACTTGGGTGACCACAACACCTGCGAGACGAGAGCTCTGAATTTATCTAAGTGTTGAACTCACTCTAGAATGCGGAGGTTCCAACCTCAATTTATAGGCATTTGGACACCCTGAGTGATGGCGTTCAAGTCTTCTCTCGGTGCTCAAGTCCAGCCACCCTAGTCTCTTCCGCGCTAGTCACTTGCGCGACCAAACCCAAAACTTGGGCGCCCCTTTTCCTTTTCCATATTTTGATGCTCTGATCTTGAAAAACATATGGCGCACAAGTTTCCTAGCCTCCAAGACATTGGAGCACAAGTCCCTTTTCCAAAAACACTTTTCTCCATTTGTCAGTTTTGAGGCCCAAAAATTTGGCAAACACAAGAAAACGGCACCACCTTGTATATGTTTTTTTTTGAACCTCCTCCAGATCGACCATTCCTTTGTCGATGTTCTTGAATCAATCATGGATCGTTATCAAAATCATTTGAACTTGACATGCAACCATGAAATCCCATTTGTCAACAAATTTGTACGTCATGGTTTTGTTTGTCAACAAACACATCACATAGGCCAACTTTGTCAACAACAACTATCACCTCAAAAATGCTTCAATGATAACTTGAATAATTTTTTCCAAACAATATCCCCCTTTGGGTTTGTTGAAAACTCTTACATAAAAATATACATTGTTAATTCATCAACCACCATTCTCCTGTTGCAATTCCGATAGTGATCAAGGATTTACTAAACACATACTCTAAACCCACATTGAGAAATGATCGGCATGAGAAACAAGAGTAAATGAAAAGTTCATCAATGAATCACTTCAACTCGGACACCCACTATTGATACCAAATAGATACCAATTGTTGGAAATATTATTACTACATTCCAACAACACTCTTATGCTTTTATCACGATCCTCGACTATCGTGATATCTATTCTTTGATTGATCACTTCTAGCATTGTCAGATTTGATACTCTCCCCCTATCGCATTTCTCTCCCCCTATCTCACTACTCCACCTGTCAACTTCTCCCCATATCATTCATGATTTCACAAATAGCCACACTACCTTCCCCTTGAACAATCACTGTTTTCTCCCCCTTTGTCAACGAACCCAAAGAACACTCTTGTGCAGTCTGTAATAGGTTAAAAACACATATTAGTACATTAGGGAAAAATAAATCATACCTCGGGAAGAGGGGGGGGGGGGGGGTTTCCACATACACAATTTTTCAAGTGCGGGGAGTCAAATGAACTCCAAGAGCCAGTCGATGCCTCTCAAAATCTTTCTTGGGAAAGGCCTTTTTCAGAATGTGTGCAACCTATAGTTCTATAGGCACATACTCCAACTTCACGATCCCCTGCTCAACATTCACTGTGATAAAATGATACTTTATCTCAATGTGCTTTGTCCTTGAGTGATGGATGAGATTTTTTCTAGGATTGATAGCAATTGAGTTATCACACTGGATTCCGATCGGAGACTTCACTTCAACTCCCTTATCATAAAGAAACTGCTTCATCCATAATAATTGTGTGTATGCTTGAGTGGCCGCAATATACTCATCCTCTGTGGTGCTCAGAGAAATGAAATATTTATTCTTGCTTATCCAAGAAATACACAATCCACCAAGATAAAAATCACAACCTTATGTTGATATCCTATCATCTGCTGAACTGGCCCAGTCTGCATCAATATATCCCAATAACTCCATCTGAGATTTGTCATTATATGTCAAGCCGACGTCCACCATGCCCTTGATATAACAAAGTATTATTTTCACTGCAACCATGTGGCTTTCCTTGGGATTACTCTGATATCTTGCTTCTTGGCATGTGGTGAATAAAATGTCAGACCTTATTGCGGTCAAGTACAACAATCTTCCAATAATTTTCATGTATTCTGTGATATTAACTGTCTTGTCATCATCATCTTTGGACAGTTTCGTGAGGGTAGAAATAGGAGTCTCCATCTTTTTGAAATTTTCCATTACAATGCTTCTCAAAACCTCCTTGGCATATTTTTATAGAGAAATGAATCATCCATTCCTTTTTTGTGTCACCTGTAGGCCAAGGAAAAACATTAGCTCTCCAATCATTGACATTTCAAAATTACTTTTCATGAATTCAGAAAACTGTTTGCATTGAGCTTCAGCTGATCCACCAAATATTATGCCGTCGACATAAACAAGCACCATCATCCTTTGATTATGGTTGTTGTTGAAGTAGATATTGTAATAAACTCCACTACGTTGAAATCCATGTTTCTTCAAAAACTGATCCAGCCTGGAGTAACATGCTATTGGTGCTTCTTTTAACCCATATAGTGGTTTCTTCTGCCAAAAAACATTATTCTGATCTTCATGAATGAGAAAATCATCTGGCTGCTCAATGTACACCTCTTATTCTAGAACCCCATTTAGAAATGCAGATTTGACGTCCATCTGGAACACTTTGAACTTTCATTGCACTGCTATGGTTAAAAATAATCTGACCTTCTCCAGCCTTGCAACTGGTAAAAATGTCTCATCAACCTCAATACCCTATATTTGGGAGTATCCTTTTCACGCCAGTCATTATTTGTTTAGAATCATTGTTCTATATTTATTCATCTTGTTGCGAAAGACCCATTTAGTCCTGATGACGTTCTTATCTGTTGGCCTCGAAACAATCTCGCACATATGATTATTCTCAACCTGGTATAACTCTTCATCCATGGCCTGAACCCAGTACTCATCTTCAGCTGCATCGAAAAAATATTTCGGCTCCACCAGAGATAAAAATGATGTTTTCTATAATGATTTCATTCTTCGAGTCTGAACCGGTGCTGTCTGATCACCAATGATATTTTTCTTATAAATTTCATCTCGACTCTTTAGCTTCTTAGTAGATTGAGATTTTGTTTCCTCATTCTCATCATCTATATCTTCTTTTGATTCACCCTCGTCCACTTCTACTCCCCTAGTGTTGCTTACCTCCTCATCACTTTCATCCAGTAACTGGTCACTGGTTCACTGATTATTCTATTCATTTTCAACTATAGTGATATCATTTCTCTCAACAATTTTTCCCAGACATTTTTTGAAACATTTATATTCTTTTATTTTCCCTGAGTAGCCAAGGAATATCCGCTCATCTCCTCATGACTCAAACTTCCTGTGATTTTTTTTGATAATGAAACACTTACTTCCCAAGATTCAAAAGTATTTCAATGTTGGCTTCTTTTCGTACCACATTACATACTGAGTCTTTCCTTCCATCGGAAACAATAGAGACCTGTTCGAAATATAGACTGATGTCAAAACTGCTTTCTTCCAAAATTTCTCTGGTAGGTCTTTTTCAATAAGCATCGTTTTGGCCATACAGTTGATTATCCGATTTATCCTTTCAACCACTCCATTCTGTTGGGGATGTTCTCATTGATGAAACTTGATGCCTTATCCCGTGTTTCTCAAGATTGTCTTCAACTTGACTATATGGGAATTATGTACTGTTATCAGTACGAAACATCATAATTTTCTGCCCAAGCATCCTTTCTGATTCCCTCCTATACTGCTTTATACAACTGAACACCCCTGACTTATGGGTAATGAAAAATACCCAGGCCATTCTGCTATAATAATTAATGAAAAATACATAGTACCTTTTCCCATTTATATCTCATAGTGGGATAGGTCCACATACATCAACATGAACCAATTTGAGCACTCTGGTTGATTTCTGTTCCTTTGGCATGAATGTCTTTTTGATGATATTACTTTGTTGGAAAGCATCGCATGTATGATTAAGATCACGAGATAGTTTGGAAAGTTCTCCACCAGAATCAAAATTTACCAGATCTTCCATGGATGGCTGGAATAAATGACCAAGTCGCTCATGCCACAGTTGGTTTTCTTCCTCTCTGGATAAAAGGCATGTATCTTCTTCCCCACTTACAAGGTAAAGATTTTCCTATGTAATTTTTCCTTGTAGACAAACTGCTCCATATTTTCCTTTCACAACACACATCTTCTTGGTAAATCGGATATAGTGCTTAGAGTCACATAGTTGAATAACACTGAGCAATTTATGACTATGACCTTCTACTACCAAGACATCAACACGTCTCATTTCTTTTCTCCCAAATTTAGCCTTTCCAGAACAAACAATCTTCACTCCTTCATCGTTCCTAAACTTAAAAACTCCTTATTTTTCATATTTTATTCTTGTAATGAGATCCTTGTTCCCCTTCATATGGGATGTGCAACCACATTCAAGTATCCATACTCCTGAATGATCTAAAGCATTAAGGGAAATTTACACAACTACTGCCTTCTCAACCTTTTCTTTCTTGATCCATGACTTTGACTTCACACTGGGTGTGGTTTGGAGAACATGATCTTCCATAGAGTGTGATAGACCGGCTTTATCATGTAGTGCTGCAAACAGATTTTGTGTTTTCTGATCACTTGTTAATTTCCTAATTTGTTGCTTACAACCGCTCAAGTTTTGATTTGGCACACTCCTCTGTATGATTGATGTGAAATATCTAGCCATGTGCCCAAATCCTCCACACCAAAAATAGTGACCTTCAAAGGATGTTCTATAACATTGAGATCTGTTTTCTTTACACTATTTTTATTTTTCCCTTTTTTATCTCTTAGATATAGAACACACATTCTGTGAGTGTCCTATCTTTCCACAACAATAACACCTGATGCCAGAAGCATTCTCGTGTGTCACTTCTGCACTACTAGTTTACCCTTGGGATCTTCTAATGTTCTGATTTTGTGTTGTAGTCAGATATATCTTCATTCTCAGAGAAGGTTCTTGTAGTTTGACTTCATTCATGGCCTCTTTCAGTTTTCGGTCATGTCCCATATCAGTCTTTTTGTTGGAACACCATTTTTTCTTCTTTACCACTGGAGGTCTGTGCTCAACTTCTAGATTTTCGGTCTTCTGAATATTTTGTTTTCATGGCACTATACTGGGATTCAAGAGTTTTTCTCGATCCTTAATTCTTTTTCATAGACCAAAAACTTAATTTTCGAGTTATTTAATGTGTTTGACATGTTCCCTTACTGTGTTAGTCAAACCATCGATTTCAATCTTTTTTCCTCGATTTTGAGCTTATACCCAGAAAAACATTCTGAGCTCTCTCGTGTTGAAGATTTTAGTTTTTCAATTTCTTTTAATAGCTCATACTTTTCTTCATCCTGTTGTTGCATATAGCATTTGGCATCATGAACCACTCTATTGGATTTCTTAATTTTTTCTCTCCAAACATCTATCCCCTCAAGAGTTACTTCCAATTCATCTTCCATGTCAACAATTACTTCACCTTCTTCTTCTTCTTCTTTAGTGTCAGTTTCTTCCTATTTCTAAGAACTACCATCAACCGCCACCAGGGAATTTACCCCCACGATGTTTGCAATTTTCTATCTCTTAAACTTCTTCAACCTCAGACTAATCTGAACTATCTATTTCTTGTGAAATATGATTCTTTTTCTTGAAGAAATTTCTCTTTAACTTCGTCTTCCCTTTCCAATAGGCTAAAGATTTATTCTCAGAAATTTCAACTTCATCTTCATCATTTTATTCTTGAAACATTTTGGGTCACCTTACAGCAAGATGACCAACTTTTCCACATCTAAAGAAAGCAAGATGAAGTTTCCCTTTGAACTTTCTTTTTCCTCTTTGATGATTTGAGGAATGTAATGACATTACCTCATCTGTCTCCTATTCTTCTTGAGAATCTTCAATGGCAAGCTTCTTCATGGACTTAAATTCCACCTCTTTGGATTTACCCTTTTCCACAGCCTAATTATCATCGTTCCCCATTTCATATGCAACCAATGTACTATGAAACTTGTCCAATGTCAGCTATTTTGGATCATTATCTTCTAGAAGTAAAATTTTGGATTAAACCGAGGTGGAAGTTTCCTCAAGATGTGATTTATGATCATTATGTCTTCAATGACTTCTCCAAGACCTCGCATATCTTCCACAATAATATTTACCCTGTCAAAAAATGCATTAATAGACTCATTGGGGTTCATTTTCAGATCTTCATACTTATTCCATAGTACTAGTAGCTTTTCCTTTCTGACCATTGTATCTCCTTCATATATATTCAAAGTCTTTTCCCACATGGAATGTGATGTTTTACATGACATCACCTTTGTATAGATAGCATTGGATAGGGATCCCCCTAATGAATTTATTCCCTTGTTGTCAGAATACAATTCTATTCGGTCGGCTTCCGATAATGCCCCACAGTTGATGTCAGCTATTATACCATGTATTGCTGCTGTGAATACATCCATTACCAAAGATCGGAAGTAGTGTTGCATCCGATTCTTCTATATCTAAAAATTGTTCCCATCAAAGATCGAAATCCCATTATGATTGGGGACCTCCATTTGAGATAGAACCACTGATATAAACCTTTCCCTATGATTCCAATTGTTAGGTCCACTAGGTTAAATACCATGAGAGGGGGGTGAATTAGGGTATGAATGATTTAAACAACTAATCTTATTGATCTTGTCTCACTATTAAGAAAGACTATATTCTCTCTCTTTCTTGTAGAAAAGTATAAACAAAAACTAAAGCATGCACAAGACACACCGATTTTTACATGGTTCACCCTCACTGCCCAATGTCCAAGGTGCATACACCGATGATGTGCCGATGTACTAAATCCACTAAAAGCACACTGTTGTTTACAAAGTTTAGGATAGATCACTTCTATTCACAGACTCACTGTCTTTACAATGTTTAGGGTCAGCTCACTACTTTCCCAAGGGTCACTCCCTGTTTCTCTCTCTAGCTCACAGCCGGTGGAGAGAATCACCTTCTTCCTCTTCCTTTCATCACTGCTCTAAAAAGGATCCAATCACAGTTTATAGACCTCTAGGTATCTTCATTATCTCCAATGAATACATCCTATATTGTATGTAGATGCTCTGTTGAAGTCCAACTTTCACCTGTAGATGAATCTCACTTTTCACTGAAGGTATCGGGAAATATTCCAGATTTCACGCAGCCCAAAAAATACTGGCATGCTTCAACAACACCTGACACACTTCTCCATGCCGGTGCACAAGTTCACCTCAACAAATTTTGCGGCACTCACTTCTTCCACTAAAAACTTGCACAACTCACAGCCTTTTATGCCCAAACAAATTTTGGCGCCCAACTATCAACTATCGTGATTCTTTAAAGTCTGGCATGTAAGTGTCACCAAACCACCTGCATGACACCCCCTTCTTTAACTATAAACTGGGGAAACTCACACCCTTTCTCGCCCAAACCACTTTGGGTTCTCAACTATCAACTGGCTCACAACTTCTGAATATATTTATAGTTGCGCGAACACACCACCACTTGCGCGACCCCAACCCCTACGCGACGGGAGCTCTGAATTTCTCTACGTGTTGAATTCACTCTAGAATGACGAGGGGTCTACCTCTATTTATAGGAATTTTGACACCCTGAGCGACGGCGCACAAGTCCATCCACCCTAGTCTCTGTCGCGCTAGTCACTTGTGCGACCAAACCCAAAACATGGGAACCCCTTTTTTACTTTGGCATATTTTGATGCTCTGATCATGATAGACATATGGCGCGCAAGTTTCTTAGCCTCCAAGACATCAGCGCACAAGTCCCTTTTCCAAAAACACTTTTCTCCATTTGTCAATTTTGAGGCCAATAAATTTGGAAAACACTGGAAAATGGTGCCACCTTGTATCTGCTCTTTTTGAACCGACTCCAGATCGACCATTCCATTTTCGACGTTCTTGAATCAATCATGGATCTCTATCAACATCCCTTGTACTCGACATTCCACCATGAAATCCCCTTTGTCAAAAAATTTGTACATTAGGGTTTTCTTTGTCAACAAACACAACACAAAGGCCAACTTTGTCAACAAACACAATCACCTCAAAAATGATTCAATGATACCTTGAGGAATTTTTTACCAACAGGAATCTAGAGATCATATCATTGTTGGAACGTACTATCGGGATAATGGCTCAGTTCCCATCCCGGCTAAAGGTTACCCATGTCGCTCAGTCACAGAATGGTATAGAAGATGCTTTGGCTGGCTTATCAGTATCAGTTGCAGAGCCTAAACAGGATAATCTGATTATCCATGTGGCCCACTAGAGAGTCATTTCTCTTGTCACCCCAAATGATGAGGACAAACTGTAGGTAAGCCACCTTACTACTGAAGCCTCCACGTCAGGACCCTCAGGTCCCCCCGAACATGGCGATCGAAGACACTCTTGACTGGAGAAACTATTTTTTCAAGTACCTCTAAAACATGAATCTCCTAGCAGAGCGGGGCGAGCATGAGCGAATCCGATGTCGCACGTTACAGTTCACACTCTAGGACAGCTAAGGCCACGAGCGTGTCCTCTATAAATGAGGGTTTGATGGTTTTCTCCTCCGTTGCCTCTAAGGAGTCGAGGTTTCTCAAGTCATACAAGAGGTCCATGCCAGTTCCTGCAGGGCTCATCAGACCGGGTCAAAGCTATCTCACCAGATCCAGAGACTGGTGTAATTTTGAACCTCCAATGATCCATGAATCCATCGAGTTCTCTAAGAGGTTCTATGAATTCCAAGTTCTTGCTAACTCCATGTATCAGACACCGGAGCCACTCTACACTACCAAGTACTCTTGGCCCTTCACAGTCTCAGGACTGGATGTCATGGGACCATACCAACAGGCGACAACTCTCCAGTGCTGGTTAATCCTGAATGCTACATCTTTCTTCTCCTAGTGGGCAAAGGCAATTCCACTCAAGTAAGTCAAGTCCCGTTCCATCGTAGAATTTGTGATCTCCAATATCATCTACTAATTTGGAGTCCCTCATGCCATCCTCACTAATAATGGCACTAACTTTAGGGAAGTTGATCTGAAGAAACTATACGCTATGTAAAACATCTATTCTATCCACACCTCCTGCTATCATGCACAAGAAAATGGACAGATCGAGGCATTCAACAAAACCCTCTCTAACATTTTGCAGAAAATAGTCAGCCAAAACAAGAAGAGTTGGCCGGACAAGCTCCCCAACACCCTCTAGGATTATCAGAAAACAACTCACAACCCCACCCAGGTGACCCCATATTCCCAGGTGTACAGAGCGGAGGCCATCATGCCCATTGAGACTCAGTTTCCCTTATTGTTCACAATAGTCTATGACCAGAAAACACTGGATAAAGTAGCTAAAATCCATTTTGATGAGCTTGAAGCACTCAAAGAGAATAGGCTTCATTCCCTGCACAATCAGGAAAGGCACCAGAACAAAATGGCTAGAACATTCAACAAGAAAGTTGTCATCTGCTTCTTTTTGCAAGGCGACTTGGTACTGTCCCTCATGACACTCGTGATACCTGGCAGTAAACCACCCATGTTGGAACCCAAATGGGAAGGACATTTTGTTGTACATAAGGTCTACCCCAGTGGTGGATACTCTTTGGTGACCATGGATTGTGAGCGTATAACTCCTCCCACCAATGCCAGGTTCCTCAAGAGATGCTTTACCTAAGCCACCAGGTCCAGCATGACTGTAAAATGTTTGTTCTTGCACGACCTTAAACTACACCCCGTCCCGAAAGACGTTAAATTGAACCTTTAGAACTACATATGGATTGATTCCAATCTGCATAGGACATGTAGGAATGCTCAGACGTTACGTCTTGAGTCCAGCCCCCAAATTAATTTCTTTGAATATCTCCCCAGGGTGTAGTTCTCTTGGAGGACCATGGTTTTGTGCATGATTCCTTAGCTCCACCCATATATGGAGTATGAGGGTCGCACCATGTTCTCCTCCTTGTTCTTATAATCCTGCCTCGTCCTCACCGCATGATGCTAAATTGCATGGCCTTTCAAAACAATGTTTGGCTTGATTCCCGTCCTCATGGGATACATAGGACCACCCAGACCTTTTGTCTATAGGCCTAACCCAAACTTTAGAATCTCCCCTCGGGTCCCTCGACCCTCGAGCACCATGACCCTTTCTGGCATCTAGGCCCTAGTCCTCATTCGGGTGTGTGCGGTGTGATGTTGACAAGGTCCTCATTCACGTCGTTTTATTTTTCCACACCCTACACATCCCGATCAGACATTACTCCCACCATATCATCCCTTCCACGAACAAAGGCCTCACCATGTTTTGTAAGCCCCATCATTTGGGTTTCCATCATTTTTCATATCTGAAAGGACTCCCGAATGGAATGGATATTTAGCCTAAGGGTTATCCTACAATTTTGGCCAACTTCCCTGTGGATTTTGAGAGAGGAATTGGCATAAGCCCCATGTGTTGAATAGATCAACGGTCGACACCCAATTGATTGCCTCAGTCACATAAGTGGGGAGGGATGCCATGTTTCGACTTTGGTCAACAACTGTCATTTACCATCATTTTCACCCAGTGGTCATCCATAGGAATGATGATTCACCCTTTTCATTCATCTTTCCCATGTGTATGACATTAAACTAGGGATTGCGGTCCAAGAACTATGACCTTAAACTAAGATCCCTATCGTCCTCCCTGCAAGACGTTAAACTGCAAGATGGTTGTGATCTTCTATCTGCTGCCCAGCCTCAGGTACCTCGACCTTCCCATGTCCTGGGACCGAGGTATCACTTTGGACGGTACATTTTGATATGATATTATGTACTCATTCACGTCAGGTTACTCTCTGTGCCTAACACATCTCTAATTGGGGGTATCCTGCCCTTGCTCCACGTCCTTGCCATAAGACGTAAAACGACACGACATCTTATAGAACTACGTATGTCTTGATTCCCATTCTAATGGGATATGTAGGACTGACCATACATTTTTTCTGATTGGCCCAACCCCATATCTCAGAAATATCCCTGTTATCCAGGCCCCTTTGCCTGTTTTCATCCCTGAGAGGGATATATGGTGTTGTACGGGCTTATTCCCTCATTCACATCTGGTTTGTGACAACCAAGCCATGTGCCTCTTTATCCTGATAGTTATCCATCCCTTTATTCTATACTCATCTCTTCAAGATTGGTTGCTCTCAAGTTGAGCCCCTCGAACCTCCATGGTGATTCACCAAATGTTCCCAATGTTACTCTGGTTCAGCACCTGGAGTGTCAGACTTTTTCTGGAAATTCTCCCACCTGCCTTCCAGGCTTAGTGTTTCACATTACTAGGGATTCTATTATCCTTCACAACCAAAAGGACCCCCCGAATGGCATGGATTCTTGGCTCAAGGGCCCTCCAACCATTACAGGCCAACGTCCATGAGGGTTTCAACCAAAAAATTGATACAAGTCCCACATTGCGAATACGGTCAGCGGTTGATGCTCATTTTTTGTTCCCATTTCAGGCTACACAATATAAATACTATGTTTCAAACACAGTCAACAGTTTTCCTCCATCGTCACACCAACCCCATTATGCCAAAA
This sequence comes from Viscum album, assembly GCA_963277665.1. Lineage (NCBI taxonomy): Eukaryota > Viridiplantae > Streptophyta > Magnoliopsida > Santalales > Viscaceae > Viscum > Viscum album. The sequence goes on along the minus strand of OY728167.1, from coordinate 705,133,168 downwards.
ATATCAGTCACACGATTCAGACCACGTTCCACCCCATCATGTCTAAGTAAAATCTAGACACTCTGGGTGCTATCCCTCAGTGCACAATCACACATTAGGAGGACAAGGCCACAGTACGACATTCTTTGGGGCTCCTCATTGACTTCCCCTTCAGGCGCATTCCTTGTATAGAAAGGATCTCCTCTGCCCTTGGTTCTTACACTGAGTTCAACTCACGTAGGCTTAGGGATTGGACTGAGGATTGCACCTATTTGGAAGGATTCCACTTATCCATGGTCCAATCTCTAAGACCATAAACTATGATCTTTTCTAGAACAACATATAACTTGATTTCCATCCTCATGGGATACATAGGAAAACCAGGACATCTTATCTTCGGGTCGATCCCACTTGTGAGCGAATCTCCACTTCCCTTTTTCCTCTAATCTTTCTTGGCCCATCGGCCCAAGGTTTCTCTCATGGAACCGCACAAGGTGTGATGTGGACCTAGTCCTCATTCACGTCAGGTATGTTTTATCACACTGTGCACATTACCCTCCTGAACCTCATCTCTCCTATACGCGTCCAAGCCATATGACTTTAAACTGTGTTGTTGATTCCCATACCATGACTCTAAACTATGAAACTATTTTCCTGGCTGCAAGACAAAAAATGCCACAGCATTGTGATGACCTCACCATATGGGACATCATGTTGGGTAACAGTCATCATCTGTAAAATTTTCAATGCCATCATATTGATTGATTCTCTTGGCGACACCGGGATCCCAAGTCCTCGGTTTATCGCGTAAGAAAATGCACTCACCCTAAAGGACAAACAAGAACTATCAAATGCTACTTCTTTTTGTACGAGGGACAACCCCGCATGCCCCTCTTATCCCAAGCACTAGTACCTCACCATTCCACCCCCTAGAACTATGTATGTCTTGATTATCATTCTCATGAGATACGTTAGAATGCCTGTGCACCTTGTCTCAGGCCCAGATTAACTTTTTTTTTTCAGTCCCTCAACTTGAAACCTCCCACAAGAAGCGCACGGTGATCCGGACTCCAAGTCCTCATTCACGTCGGGTGGTGCAATTGCACCACTATATTTCTCCCACATTTCATACCATTCATAGTATGAAATATAAGACCATAAAATAAGTCTTATCTGTGTCCTTTCCGCAAGACATTAAATTGCAAGACAACTTCCAGAACTACGTTTGGCTTGATTCCCATTCATATGGGATACATAGGAATGCCCAGACATCATGTCTCTAGGTCTAGCCCCATGAATTTAGAATCCATCCCCTCATTTTCGGCCCCCTGGAACGAACTCATTTGGGAACGTGTCATGTGGTGAGTACATCTTAGATTATCATTCAAATTGGGTTTGTCAAATAGCTTCACCATGTAGTTCCCAAGACTTTTCCTAGAACGGTCCATGTTCTATGAACCAAAACTAAGATCTCCCCATGGGAACCGCGCGTCACATTTGGATATTTTTCAACCATGCGCACATTCCATTAAATCAAGGACCCCTTAATGGTCCACCACTTAATGGTCCACCATAAGACCATAAGTCGAAAGCATGCGACCTTCGGACCCCTTTCCTTGGTAATGGACTTGACTCCCTCCATCTGATACGTCTCATTGTCATACTCCGATGTATTTTGACAAAGATCCCAAAGCGTGGAATTGTCACGGGGACATTCCCCTCATTCCATATCCAAGATTCATGATCCCATTATTTGGATCCTCATCCCATTCCACATCCGAAGGGTCTCCCAACATGACCTGGCCTCATGCTGCCACAGCTCACATACCCTCTCAGGCCAACGTCCCTATAGATCCCAGACGACACTTGTGACAGGTCCTGTGTTTCAAACATTTTTAACGGTCAACCCTTATCTGTATGTCCCCAAATCAGGCTAACACGATTAGGATGCTATGTTTCAAACACAATCAATAGCCATCCCCTATCGTCACGCCGCCATCAATGTAGTCCAGATCTCGAGAATCATGATTCAAATATTTCCACTTCTTATGTTCAGGTGGAATTCCGACATACTCATCTTTACTTCTTCGCGCATCCAGGAATGTCACACCACTACTTCTTGTTTCCCGAATCGAGCACGACTCACAGGGGCTTAGTAGTTCCGGTAGGATTTTTACTAGCACAACCATTCCCTTCATCCCGTGTGATGTTTAAATGCACTCTGAGAACTACGTGTGGCATGATTCCCATATATATGGGGTACGTAGGAATGCCTGATTACTTTACTTCGGGCCCAACCTAACTTTCACTTTTTGTCCATTGACCTTAAGAGCTTCCTCTGGGGATATGTGGTGATCCAGATTCCATGTACTCATTCACGCCAGGTTTATAACTATCGCACCACATATTCTAGTCCTAGGGTCTCCCCTTTTACTATTCCTCCTACCACATGATGTTAAACTGCATGATTATTTATGTCCTTGACGCATGACACTAAACCGCAGCTTTACCGTAAACAAGTTCAGGATGCCCCACGACAAATTTTGGGATGCGATAGCTTCCTCTCCAGAGAGGTCCTGCATATGAGTAGGAATGATCCATGATCAGACTGATATGCCCAACTAATGTGTTCTCACCATGGTGGCGTAATTCCAAGAGTGTTGGATTCTGTTCGAACAAACCACCACTCCACCTTCAATGCATTGTATGGCCTTTATTCAGACCCTTGTCCCCTTTCACGTCTAAAGGAACCCCCTAATAGTACGGATGCTCGACCTATGGCTCGCCTACTATCCTGGGCCAACATTATGGAAGACTGGAAGATAACATTCTGTGTCAGGCCCTTTGTTTCGAACATGGTCCGTGGTAAGCCCTCATTTGTTATCCCCATATTAGGCTAACACAATTAGGATATTGTGTTTTGAACACGGTCATCAATTGTCCTTTATTGTCACACCACCCCTATAGTCTTCCGAATATGAGGTATCTTAATTCAACCTTCCCACTCCCCGATGTTTGGATCAATTCCAACTCCCCTAGCGTTACCCCGCTTCTGCACAAGGGCACATCAGGAAAATGGAAATTCAATTGTTCCAAGGTCTTCCCCCTCCATCCAGGCCTTTTACCCATTCTTTCTAGTGATCTGTATTGGCTATCCAATCCCCTAGAGACCTAAATCTTGGTTTTCACTAACACATTTGAATGGAGTAATAAGGTGGTCACCCCTTGTTTCTCACATCGGGCCCGACCCTTGTGAGCTTAAGGAATGATTGCTGGACGCCCAACGAATGTTACATGGATATAATAAACCAACAGAAATAACAGAACTCATGTGTTCAGTTGGGATAATATAATCAAAAAATGAAAGTACGTTGAAACGTTACATGCATTACAGCACCTGAGGATCAACCCCTCTCATGTTCGGGTTGACCCCGTCAAAAGAACGTCGTATCTTTGCCACCCTTTTACTTGTGGCGTCCAAGATTTTCTGCCACCTATTTATCTCTCACTCCTCCTTGGCAGCGACGGGGTGCAATTCATCTACCACAATCTGGGATCTCTCCACACTGGTCTGAATGGTGGCCATTTCCTCAGAGGCTCGCTTCATGCCCTCTTAGGCCTCTGCCAGCTGGGCCTTCAATCACAGTATTAGTTTCGATTGCGCATGGAGGGAGGATGAGTACTCACCCACTCGGCTCTGCAGTCTCTGAACTTCATGCTCATCCTCTTTGAGCCTTTGGATGTTCACCACTTTCCTCCACTACCATCCCATGCCAAGGCCACAATCATACTCCCGAATCGTCTCCACTATAAGATCTCAGACGAGCATGTGAGGACACTGAGCATCCACTCCCCCGACACATAGTTTCAACAATCCCATGCGAAGTCTATCCATATCATCTATCCATAGTTCCTCGGGGGTGTCATCAAGAAATAGGTTGATCAAATTCCATGATCGGTGACAGACTATTTTGTTGTCCTCTTCATCAGATGTTGTCTCGTCCTAGTCGGAACAGTTGGTAGGCTCATTTGCGGGGGTATGCCCTCAGGAACTCGACGGCCGGGTCCACGTCTGGCATTTGATCAGGTGTGGTGGGACTTGATCTGTCCGATCGATCCTCATCGTCGGACCCTACCTCAATGATCTCAGGATCAACCTCTTCAATGGTCCCATCGGTGATCGGGAGCACCGCAACTTGATCGACCTGGATCTCCGCCTCCACAGTCACTAGCATTCCCCAGGGAAAGGCGCTGCTCGGGGTGCCAAATGACCTCTCCAAGGTGACCCACATCATTCAAATAACTGTACATACCAAAAGGGGTACGAATGTCAGTAAATACGATCAATGGATGATAGTCATGAATTTGGTAGAGAGGACTTACAATGATAAAATTCTCGGTCTCGCTCCCAGGTTGACACTGCCTGGACCCCAAAGCATAGCCCCCATATATCGTCAGATGGTCTGGGGACTCTAGACCCACCTCAGGTGTTCCATCCACGCCAGACACACTGATCTCTGAGACAACAAGCATGGATCCTGAAGGTCCTACATTTGTGTCCACTAAGGTAAGAGAATGAGTTCTATGTATGTGACTGTCCTTAATGGTTCTGATTTTAGCAAATAATCCATAATGGCCTCAAAACAAGCCTTTAGGAAGGGGGGTTTCAGATTTTTACCTCAAGGGACTCTGTGAACTCTTCAAGATCTGAGGATTGATCTCCAAAATCTCCCTCCTCCAACGGGCTCCCTCTCCTGACCTCATCCCGCCAGGAGGGTTCTTCTGAGTCTTCCGATAGAGGGAAACACTCCCTTAAATAAGAATCTGGAAACTATAGGGGGGTAGTGAAATCAAGCAACACCTTGACTCGATAAATCATCGGATGCGGGGCACCCCAGGAGTGCACGAAGTCCTCTAGCTCTGCCAAGTATTGCTCCGCCTCTACCTAGGACTCCGCAAAGCCCGCCCTGATAGAGCCTTTCCCAGAAAAGTCCATCCTGAGACGGTTCAAGTGTTGTGACATCTCAGATGGGTCGAAAAATTACTGGTTGACTTCCCAGATGTCCCATGCCTCTGGGAAGACAACATTCTCCGGCATGTCAATATGGCGTAGCCACTTCCCCGGAGCCTGAGAAGGTATTCTGCAGAATCCTCTGGGTGGCCTCCCCTCAGGATAGATCTGTTCTTCTGGAACCACTGTGCCCATTGCCGTTGTTTCCTCCACCTCTATTGGCGCGAGCCTCACCACTATAGCAGCGTTGCCAATGCGGGATGCCTCGCCGCCTTCTGACCCTAACCCCGATATTGAGGAGGCACTCCATTATTGACTCGAATGGTTGGGTGCTTCAGCATCTCCCCCAAGTTGGCCGCCTCGCAACTCTGGGCATATTCCCTCCCTAGCACGAGGATAGTGGTCGGTGGAGGTAGCTCGTTCCACATTTTCCATCCTCCCGCGTGAACATGAGCCACATCTACCTCATCATTAATGGGTGTTCTTCGAAGAACACCTCCAGATTGACCTGTGGGGTTAGTCTCTGCATGCACCAGAATTGCCTTGAAAACTGGTGTGGGTTGTATGGATCACAGAGGGGCTCACAATCCACCCTTTCCACGAGGAATCCACCTCACAGTGTCAGAAGATATGCCCAATGCTCTTTCTTTCGATGGCCATCATCCGTGAACGCCGCCGTCGATAAAGGAAATAGTTGAAAATTGAACTCCTCCACATTACACACCCGGTTCAGAACCAACGGTGAGGTCAACTTTGCTAGAAATTTCCCGACAATGTTCATGATGGATGGGCGGATGTTCAAGCCTGTAGGAGATATGGGGTTTGGATACTCATAACCCCCCCTGATGTGCACCGCTATCCACCCATATAGAAGGAGGAATGGTCTGCATATCCTCTGTGGCCTCTTCCCCTCGCTGTTATGATACAACATCTTATACAATTTGGAGAGCATTAGGATCCCTAGGTTTACCTGTCCTCCTGTCGCCAACGTGGACACCAAGATAAATGTGCTCGGTCAAACTCCCGTGTTTGTATCCATCACCAGTAGGATCCAACCACAGATAAGAGCTATGATAAACGCTTCCATCATGACTATTGGTCGCTGCTCGGTGCTGACACTAAATCCCCACGTCTTCCACTAGTTGTCCTCCAATAGTCTCCAGTATGAGTGCTCCTTACTCTGAGACCCCATCGGGCAAGTCCAAGGCCTCGTCGAAAACTACCTATTTTCCGGGAGGTTCAGGAGCTCTTTGAACCAATTCCTAAAGTGGAAGTCCCTCAAAACCTCGTTATGCTCTCCCGGTACAAACTACATCAATGCCATCGCCAGACGTGGCATTTGTTCTGGATCCTCCCACACACTCATGAAGACAAGGAATTCGTTGTACATCACCCCCAATATCGGGACCCCTGAGATCTGTTGGAAATCCCACAAGCTAATGTCGACCGCCCCATGGTGTAAGTGGAAGGTATTGGTCATAGACGACCATCTTCTCAACAGCTCTAGCATTAGTTGTTTCAGTTGATATATGTTGAACTGGGAGGCCCAAGCCTCCTCATACAAGACCACTCTCTTCATCTCAGCCCAAAACTCCTCACACGAGGCGCCTACCAAGTAGGACTAGGCCCAATCGTCTGTGAAGTTTCCGCCCTGGCACATGTCCCACTCCTTAGAACAACCCTTCCTCGGGTTCCTCAAAGCAGCCTTCAATATCGTCTAATATAGAGGGGAATATGTATCTAGATTTAATTCCTTCCCATCGATATTATTCATGTGGTTGTATAAGCAGTCAATAATGACAGGAGTGAATTCCTCCCAGGCATGACTGTCAGCCCCCCTGAACCATCGGTGCTAGCATGGCGTGATCGTAAACCAGTACGCTGGTTCGTCATGACTTCCTTCTGGGATGAAGATGTCATCTCTCAGCCTAAATCCATACAAAGGAAACCTCCTACATAGTGGGTAGTTTTTTTGGATATCTGATAGAAGTGCCACCAAAGAACCATGGTCATAATGACTCTTTATTATCTCCCCTAATCCCAGACTATTTTTCATCTCATCCTTCTTTTCGCAAAATGAAACAACCCCTAATAAAATAAGTCATTCTCTTATTTAATTAACACACACGCAAGCCATTAATTTAAAATTCAAAAGGAATCTCATTCAATTAATTCACTTAATTGAAGAGTGTTTAAAATTAAAATTAATTTGAGGGTTGACTTTGCATTAAAAAGGGGGTTGTGGGTGAGTTACAAATTAAATGCACGTGGGAGGTTTTAAGGGATTTAAAGGGGTGGGGCTCGTGTGGTCCTCACTTCACTAATATCCTACCATGTGGAGTTAGGATATTAGTGGGTCCCACTCCAACCACCATGCATAGGTTATACTACTTAGAATTGAAAATAAAAATTGTTGCACAAATTTTTATTTCATTCCTTAGTTAACCCACTTTTTAAATAACCTCACCTGAGAAAACGCAACTCCAGAAAAGGTGTTCCTAAGAAATTACCAGCGTTGCGATTTCATCAGTGCCCTTGGATTTTGTTTCTGAGCACCGGTTGAAAAGTTAGTAAAACCCGCTCATTCATTCACTGAACGTACCCGAGCTAAACTTCAGAAAATGATTCTGGGCACACCGGGCCTCAGAATCAAGTGCCTTCAGAAATTGCGCACTCGTAAAATCCCAAAGAAAATTAAGAAAAACTTTCCATTGAAATTTACGGGTCTTTACATTACTCCCACCTCTAGGATTTACGTCCCCATAAAGATATAACACAAACTAGGGGAACAAATGAGGGTACTGAGCACACATTTGAGCCTCCCACTCCCAAGGGCTCTCCTGTATGTTCTCGTGTTGTCATATGATGCACACTAGAGGAATCAACCGCCCACATAGGATCTGTTCCGATCGATCCTCGATCTCCACTGGGACCTCCACAAAAGTCTCCCCATCGTCAATGTCCAACTCCCCATGGTCGATGATATGCGTCGGGTCATGCACGTATCTCCTCAGCTGAGATACGTAGAAGACGTCGTGCACCCGGTGCAACTGAGGTGGTAGAGCCGGGCGGTACGTTGCCTCGCCTATCCTGCTGAAAACCTGGAATGGTCCGATGAAGCGCGAAGATAACATTCCACCTCGGCCAAAACTCCGTAATCCATGACAAGGTGAGACCCGCAAGAAGACGTAGTCGCCATACTCGAACTCTAGTGGTCTCCGCCTCCTGTCAGCATATGACTTTTGCCGACTCTGAGCTGTCCTCATCCGCTCCTAGATGACCTGGACCATCTCTGTCATGGCCTGCACCATCTATGGTCCCAAAAGTGCTGACTCCCCTTGGTCTGTCCAGCACAGAGGTGATCTTCAAGGTCGGCCGTACAATGCCTCGTATGATGCCATCCCGATGGTGGAGTGGTAGCTGTTGTTGTACGCGAACTATGCCAAGGGTAGGTGGTCCTCCCAGCTGCGACCGAAGTCGAGGACACATGCACGGAGCATGTCCTCGAGAGTCTGAATGGTCCTCTCTGTTTGACCATCCGTCTGAGGGTGAAAGGCGGTGCTCAGATGTAGTTGCATCCCGAATGCCTCCTGCAACTCCTTCCAAAGTCGGTAAGTAAAGCGAGCATCTCGACCGGAGACGATAGATGATGGCACACCATAAAGCCGTACGATCTCCTGAATGTAGAGGCGTCCCAAGATCTCCCTTGAGCCATGCTCTATGATGGGTAAGAAGTGGGCTGACTTGGTAAGTCGGTCGACAATCACCCATATGGAGTCATGACCTCTGGAAGTGCGTGTAAATCCAGTCACGAAATCCCAAGATATCCCACCCCACATCCACTCCGGGACCTCCAAGGGCTGCACAAAGCCTGCTGGTACCTGTTGCTCTGCCTTCACCTGCTGAATGGTGAGGCATCGAGAAACGAACTCAGCTACAACCTTATTCATACCCGGCCACCAGTGCTATCGTCTGAGATCCTGGGACATCTTCGCCACTCCTGGATGTACCGCTAAAGGGGAAGTGTGAAACTCCCTCATCACCTCATCCTATAAAGGAGCTAGTACCATGGTACGTCCTCTGAAAAGGACATTGTGCTCTCCTCCTATAGAGAATCCATCAGGTTCCTGTCCTGACGATATCTGTGCACGCCGCGTCTCACAGTGAACGTCCCCACACTGTGCCTCTCTGACACACTAAAGAAGTGGAGGAGTGACTTTGAGTGAGTGAAGGAAGGCAGATCCATCTCTATCCATGAAGGATATCTGCAAAGCGGCTAGCTGCTCTGCCGCCTCCCCAAGTAGCTGAATGCTTGTACTCCTGCTGAGAGCATCGGCTACTACTTTCCCCTTTTGAGGAGTATATACTATCTCAAAGTCATAGTCCTGGAGGAGCTCGAGCCATTGTCATTGTCTCGGGTTCAAGTCCTTCTGCGAGAAGATGAACCTGAGACTATGGTGGTCAGAGTAGACGGTAAAGAACTCTCCCATTAGATAGTGTGACCACATTTTCAGAGCAAATACCACTACTTCTAACTCTAGGTCATGGGTAGCATAGTTCTACTCATGATGCCTCAACTTACATGATTCATAAGCGATCACTGGCCGCTCCTACATCAGGACACATCCGAGTCTGGTCCATGATGCATCGCAGTAGACTACATACCCTACTCCCTCCTCCGATAGCCTCAAGATAGGTGCACTGGTCAACCTATGTCTCAGCTCCTGAAATCTCTACTGACATCTATCTGACCAAAAGAAGGGTTTCCCCTTCTTCTTCAAAGTTGAGAGCGGTGCCAAAACTCTGGAGAAGTCTGGAACAAATCTCCGGTAGTACCCTGCTAAACCCAAGAAACTTCGCACCTCCGTCATGCTCATGGGTGGCTCCCATGCTAGCACTGCCTCGATCTTTGTAGGGTGCACCGCAACACCCGCCTCAGAGATGATGTGTCCCAAGAATTGGACCTCATGTATCTAGAACTGACACTTCGAGAGCTGACCATAAAGCTGGTGCTCTCGGAGTGTGTCCAGTACAACCCACTAGTGGTAGGCGTGCTCCTCCTCAGTGGTCGAGTATATCAATATGTCATCTATGAATACCACGACAAATCAATCGAGGTATGACTGAATGATCCTGTTCATGAGACCCATGAACACTACTTGAGCGTTGGTTATGCCAAAAGGAATAACCAATAACTCATAAAGGCCATACCGACATCTGAAGGTCGTCTTCTGCACGTCCTCGTCTCGAACTCTGAGCTGATGATATCCTGACCTGAGGTCTATCATCGAGAACCACCGTGCTCCCTTGAGCTGATTGAAGAGGCCATCAATCCTCGGTAGCAGATACTTGTTCCTCACGGTCACCCGGTTCAGCCGACGATAGTCGACACACAGTCACAAGCTCTCGTCCACCTTCTTGGCGAACAAAATCGGGGAAGCCCAGGGTGAAACACCGGGTCAAATGAATCCATTTCCCTGCAAGTCATCCAACTGTACCCGTAGCTCTCGAAGCTCAACAGGAGACATCCGATTTTCTGTAGTGGATATTGGGGCTGTCCTGGGGTACATGTCAATATAAAAGTCTACCTCTCTGCGAGGAGGTAGTCCTGGACTGTCGCCAGAAAAAACATCTGCATACTGATCCACCACTACTGGAAAACTCGGACTCTTCATGTCAACTACTCCTAGGATGAGGCTAGCCCTCTAATTAGTGACTGGTTGTCCTATCCTCTGTGTGAGTCCGTCCTATGCTACAAAGGTTCCCTTCTCACCGGTGATGGTAAACCTACTCCCATCGGTGCGAACACACTGCACCTTGCACCTAATACAGTCGATCTGATCATGGACTGTATATAACCAATCCATGCCCAAGATGACATTGTAAGGCCTCGACGCCGCTACAAGAAGATCCCAGCCGAAGCCCTCGCCTCCTAGATTAAGCTCACACTGCTGTCACCAGTGCGTAATCATCGAGTCTGCTCCCTTAGGAGTCTCTAGCCGTAAGGATCGAGCCAACGGCTCCGTCGAAATCTTCGAGCTCCGAACAAGGGCAGTGGAAATGAAATAATGACTCGCTCTTATCTCTATAAGAACTGCAACAATGGTGGAGTAGACACAGATAGTACCTTGAATCATCACTGGCGCGCGGTGGTCGTAGGCCTACGCTGCCTAAAGCTGAGCCTATCTCTGTCCTCCAGCTCCCTATGGTCGGGGTGGACCTCCTGGTGGTGGTGTTGGTAAAGCCTCAAAAAGTCTCCCACCACCTGCTTCTCAGTCAGCTCCCCTACCTCATCTGCCTCCTCCCTGCGGACCGCCACGGTCGACCCTATGCCTTTTCCTGGTTGGCCCCTCAACTGTCTTCTGCTCCTCTGCATGGCGGGTTGGGCAGTCACGAGCCAGGTGGCCCTGCCCACCGCTTGCGTAGAACTGTCTGCTCCTCGGAAGGCTGGCTCTGCGCCGTGTGCCCCACACCTATGAGCCGATGTCCTGAGGTCATCCGCCTGATGGCCTGGTCCGCCTAGACCCCTATGACGTCTATAGACTGCCAGCTACAGACGACTCTGCTACGTGACGCCCTGCGGTAGGTCTCGCTGCTGGCATAGGCTTAGTAAGAAGGCTCTCTATGAGAAGTGATCACTCCAGTACTCTGGCCTATGTCGGAATGCTGAGGGAGATCATCGATGCCATGATCTCATGCCTCAGTCCCTACTCGAAGGTCCGGGCCCGGAAGAATGGGTCCCGTACCATGTCCATCGAATAGCATAAGAGATCGGTAAATCTCTCCGTGTACTGGGCGACCGTCATGCTGCCCTACCACAGCTGTAGAAGCTCCTAGATTCGCACCACATGGAGGGTGGCAGGGACAAACTCTGAGCAGAAGAGGCTCTCATAGTCTGTCCAGAGGAGTGATTCCTTGTCGTGCACCTGAAGCATCAAGATCCACCATCTGCCTGCTGCCGCGTGCAGGAGGCTCGCTGCAAGGATCACCATGAGGTCAGCTGGTGTCCGCACTAACCTGAAAACTCGAACTATAGCCTCCAGCCAATCCTTGGCTGCCCGAGGGTCTGTCTCCCTACGGAACCTAGGCGGTCTCTGATGCTGAAACTCGTGCAGTGCACTAAGGCGATGTGCCCTATCAGCGGCTGGGGATGGTAGCATCGTTGGCTCGACGGGTAGAGGTACTGCTGGTGCCTTCTCCGAAAAAGGGCCCTACATCGAGGCCTCATCGCTCGGTGGGATATCGTCTTGCACAAATCTCAGAACCCTAGATGGCTGCCATCGTGGGGACATCCTGAAAATAAACAGGTATGCCAAAGTCAAAACAGTATACTTGGTGAGCTGACACAAAGTAATCACAAATAAAACTTTTGAAACACACATGCAATCAATGTTTTCATGCATTGAGTCAGAAATCAGAATTTAGGGTCATGGTGTACAGATACGTCGGCCGCCGCACCATTACTGGACTCCCTGAACTAATAACCACACTCAATACCCATAACACTATTGCTTCACATAGAAGAAAGATCAGAGTCCTAAGTTATGCTACAGAACCGAACTCCTCTAATACCAATTTGTCACGACCCTTCCTCAGGACCCGTCCTGTGACTCCCTAAGCCCGCCTCCCATAGGCCAGGGGCTGGTGACTAGCACCAAGGCGTAAATCCCAACAAAAAGGGGAAGGCATTACCTTTATAAAGTAAAAAAACACTACAGAGTAAGCAAGAAGAAGCACACACTATGTAAACTAGGTACAACTGTAAGTGCTGGAAAGTAAATGGGCTAGAATTCAAACCCAACTGAAGTAAAGTACATCGGAAAGAATGTAAAACAACTGAAAAGTAAGTAGAAACATCGAGCTGTCCACTGGAAGTCCCAACTGAAGGGTGGGTACAGATAGCCTCCTAGGCTCCTCGGGTCTAGCCGTCCGCTCCGTGTACATCCCGCCCAGTGGTCCACCTCCAGGTACCTACTTGCTCCACATGCCTCAACCACGACCACTGCTATCCGTCATCTGCATCCAACACAACATAGTGTGGGAATATCTCGTGTATGGGTGAGTATACGCTAATCAGTAGGGACCCCGAGACCTCCGAAGGTCTCCCAGAATCCACAAAGGATAATTCAAAAAGAAAAGATACAATCACGATGTAACAACCAACACTACTTAGGTATATGCCCATACATATACCTAACTCATAAATTCCAGTTCGGCTCCAACATCCGAGCCCAAGTTCGATCACGTCCACACAGGATAGTACAACCCAATCCACATAGGAAAGCATAACCCATTCCACATAGTTAAGCAAGTCAATCATATCATAGATAATGATTGAAAGTCAAGACTCAGCTCACACAGGTATACTTCTTCGTAAGGTGATAGAGATGATCAGTAGTAGCCACTGATTCATCTAAGCTGCGACCAACGTAGGATACTAGACCAGCTAAGCAGTTGGACCCACATAGGATACAGACTAGCTACTCTGCTAGACCCACGTAGGATACAAGAATATAGTTAGACATTGCCAGACCCACATAGGATCCAAGAACAGTATTCATCGACGTCAAACCCATGGAGGATTTCAGTACGGTCTTCATCGTTGCCGAACCCACAAAGGATTTCAGTGCAGTCTTCATCACTGCCAAACCCATGAAGGATTTCAGGGCAGCCTTCATTACTGCCGAACCCACGGAGGATTTCAGTGCAGTCGTCATCGCTGCTAAACCCACGGATGATTTCAGTGCAGTCATCGTCGCTGCCGAACCCACAGAGGATTTCAGTGCAGTCTTCATCGTCGTTGTAGTCGCAGCCAGCTCTAGGGTTCCCGCACAGAGCATTCTCGATTCCGAGAGGGTACGCTCCACAATACAAGGGGGGTATATACATCAACTGACACGTAGTCCATATTTTATGTATCCCAAAGTTTTTTCTCGAAAAAAGGTACTCAACGTGATAGACGGCGCGTCAATCGAATGTCCGGTCTGAGAGTTATTGGATTTTTTTTGTTACAGGGGCCTAGTTGGTTTTCAATTCAAGACCAACACGACCGCACTCCAGCAGTGTCCAAACCTCGAGTGGAGTAAGCCAAAAGGTCCGTCTTACTAAGTGGAATCCAATGAAGTCAACAGCATGTCAATCAGATGTCCAGAGCTCAAGTTATAAGCGTTTCCGCTCCAAGGGCCCGGTTGGTTTCGTGTTCGAACCAACCCGGCTGTACCCAAAGTTCTAAGAAACCTTGAGTGTAATATACCGAAAATACCGACTCGATCCAAGGATCACATCTAAACTGACGGTGGGTTGATCAGAGGTCTGTAGTCCAAGATACGTTCATTTAAACGGAACTGTCTGAAAATAGGGGGTTTTGGGCCCGGACCGACCCGGCCCAAGACCCCCGTGGTGGCCCGAACCGGGTCGACCAGACCCGGGTCTGAGTCCGGACCATTGGGCGCGTTCCGGCCTAGTGGGCGCGGCCTGGGAGTTCTGGCCCGATGCGACCGGTCTCACCTGGGCGGCTGGTTGGCCTGGCGCGGGCGCGACCCGCATGGCTAACTCGGCGTTGGCCGAGCCATCGCTGAAAGGGGGGGGGGGGGGGTGCGCTGCCCCCTGTTTTGAAACCGCGAACCCCACGTGGGGGCCACTCCATTTCCAGTCGGGGGTTACGACCAACAGCTCCTACGACTGGCCACCCCAGCTAGCCGGCCGGTGCCGCCGCCGCGGGACCCCTCGGTCCCGCTCCTCCGAGGCGTCGGCAGCTGGCGGTTTCGGCCGCCGCGTCCAAAGGCCGTGGCCCCCGCTCCAGCAGCGATCTCTTCGTGTTTCTCCAGCGTGGCGCGACGGTGCCGCGCCCCTTTTCCGCGGCCCGACTCTGGCTGCGGCTTCTTTCGGCCTCAACGGCGCGGCGCGACGGCACCACGCTTCTTCTCCGCATTCCTCCTTGTTTCCGCGCGGTGTCACTGCACCACACCACATTCCTTCGAGCCACAACAAACACAACAACAAAGGGGGAGGAGGGTTGTCCGTGGTCATGCGGTCTGACCTCCTCCCGTTAAGTTGATAACAAGTGGCCCAAGATAAAAGACGAATAACGACAAAGAAAATCCATGAACACAAAGTTAACCCCAACCTCGATGAAGTCGTCGAACGAGGTTCATCGCGGGAAAAGGACGTCTTGGAAGACGACGTTGCGGAAGATGGCATCGCAGAAGATGAAATCGCTATTCGATGCTCCATAAGCATCATCGGTGTTCACCCGAAGAAAGATGTGGCGCGTCGTCATTACCCAAAGAAGGTGTCTCTCGCCGGCTGCGGAGAAGAGTGGAGATGGCACGACGATTCCCTTGTGGTGATGGAGTTCTTCATCGAAGACTCGACGTTTTTCGCATTCTTAGATGAGGAAGAAGATATTCTTCAAGAGTGGAAGAGTCCTCTCCTTCTTTTCGCACAACGAAACAACCCCTAATAAAATAAGTCATTCTCTTATTTTATTAACACACACGCAATCCATTAATTTGAAATTTAAAAGGAATCTCATTCAATTAATTCACTTAATTGAAGAGCATTTAAAATTCAAATTAATTTGAGGTTTGACTTTCCCTTAAAAAGGGGGTTGCAGGTGAGTTACAAATTAAATTCACATGGGAGGTTTTAAGGGATTTGAAGGGGTGGGGCTTGTGTGGGCCCCACTTCACTAATATCCTACCTAGTGGAGTTAGGATATTAGTGGGTCCCACTCCAACCACCATGCATAGGTTTTACTAATTAGAATAGAAAATAAAAATTGGTGCACAAATTTTTATTTCATTCCTTAGTTAACCCACTTTTTAAATAACCTCACCCGAGCAAACACAACTCCGGAAAAGGTGTTCCTAAGAAATTACCGGCGCTGCGGTTTCATCGGTGCCCCCAGATTTCGATTCTGAGCATCAGTTCAAATGTTAGGAAAACCAGCTCTTTCGTTCACCGACGTACCCAAGCTAAATTTCAGAAAATGATTCCGGGCACATCGGGCCTCGGAATCAGGTGTCGTCAGAAACTGCACACTCGCAAAATCCAAAAGAAAATTAATAAAAAATTTCCCTTGAAATTTACCACTACTTTAAATCCCATTTTTACCAACGCTTATATCCCAACGGTTTTGGGAATGGTTATGTATACCAACAGTTTTAAGAAAACCGTTGGTATAAAGGCTTTTATGAAGAAACTTACCAACGATTTGTAAAACCGTTTGTATAGGCCTCAATTAAGACACTTTTACCAACAGTTATACACTAACCGTTGGTATATGTTGGAATATATGCCACCTTTTACCAATGATTTAATAAAACCGTTGGTATAGGGCTATATTTCTAACGGTTTTTAAAAACCGTTGGGAACGTTTTCCCCTAAATCCAGTTCGGGTGTCCAGTAGCCCCTCCGCTCGATTGTAGTCCCCCTCCGCTCGACTGTAGCCCTAAATAGAAGATATCCCGACGCTCCCTCATTACCCAATCTCCGAAACTCCATCCATCCTCTTAAATCAAACAATTTTTCTATTCTACACTTCAAATATGTAAGTTCTACCTCAGTTATAATGTCCTTCATCTATTTTTTTGTTTAACCTAAACGTCTGGGATCTCTCTATAGAAAGACTCAGAAACTCGTTCCACTCATAGATCCATCTTAAATCAAACAATTTTGTAGTTCTACACTCTAAATCTGTAATTACTACCTTAGTTTTAATTTTTTGAATCTATTATTTTTGTTTTCTATTTTAATTTGGTATAAACAAGGTTGTGTAGTTTATGGCATGCGAAGGTTAGTGATATTGAGGATGAATTGGATGTCGGTTGGGTGATGGATTGGAATTTTGAGGTTTTTTGGATTATGTTTAGTTAATTTTCATTGAATTGTTTGGGGATTTACTCCCTTTAACAGAGCCCCCACTCCTCATGGACCCTGGACACCCCCCCTCTTGGACCCTGGACAGTCCCCCCCTCCTGGAACTTGGACAGCCTGGCCCCCCTCTTTCCTGATACTTGGACAACCCCCCTCTTAGACCCTGGACAACCACCCTCCACCCTCCTCCCAGGACCTTGTATAGTCCCCCTCCTTCCTGGACCCTAGGAAGCCCCCCACCCTCCACCCTGGACCCTGGATAGCCCCCCTCCTCGATGGACCCTAGACAGCCCCCCTCCTTCCTGGACCATGGACATACCCTTCTCCCCTTCTCCTTGACCTTGGACAGCCCCACCCCCTTCCTGGACCCTAGACAGCCCCCACCCCTCCTCCTAGACCTTGGACATCCCCCTCATCCCCCTCCTCAACTACAAAATACCCCCCACTTCAAAACATTGACCACCAAACTTGGACATGCTGGATTTTCTCCAAAAAGATAGATTTGATCCTCAAACCACCTTAATAACATCCTAAACAATGCTTATAATGTGGTTTTCACCACATATCATCCAATTGTATTCCAAGTCACTAGTTTATCCTCCCTTGGCTAGATTTTACAAAAAGCGTTCAACCTTAAGGATCCAAATAAAAATGAATTGATATTAGACATTTGATAATGCATTAAAATTTCAAATTGGGATCCAATGAGGAATATTTCAGATATTATGCATCATGTCCATGAGTAAATCCATTTTTATATATCCGATAAGTTATTTTTCAAAATTTTCACACATTAATTATTTGTAAAAATGGGGAAAACATTTATAAAGGTTCTAATATATAAAAATGAATCTATTTTTGGATGCAGCTTAACCAACAATGTCTAGCTGGTCTGCCTCTTCCATGATCATCGATGTGCACGTCCCGTCTCCATCTGACCTCGCACAACAGGTGACTCAGTGTCTGGCTGATGACGAGCGCCAGATTCTCTTACTTCCACACCAGATTCATGACCGCTATGCTCCTGAAGTGATCAATCCCACTAAGCGTCCCTCTGAGCTTGATGACGCGACCACCAGTTCTTGTAAGAGGCAGAGGAGTTCGGAGCTGATGGACCAAGATGATTGACCAGTGTCCATCCATCCGGCTGAAGATGTAAAACATAGAGCTTCCTGGGAGGCGAACCATGTTTTATAGTTTCATCATTTTTCTTTTTTTACTTTGTTTTAGGAAATAAACATGGCATGTATGCAACAATGTTTTAGCTGCTTCTGATCTGTATGTGCACTTTTCATTACTCTGCATGACTGCTTCTATTTTTTCTGATACTTGGTGTTATTTTTTATGACATGATGCGGCTATGTGCTGTCTATGTATAGATTTTACAGGTACATAAGTATGTTCACTTTTCATTATTCCATTCATTCAGTTCTTAGGCCGATGGTATGAGGGAGGTTCGTACAAGAGGTAGACGAGCATCTCCGTGTACCCGACTAGACCCTTCCCCTCCGACCAAACGCATTCCGATTCTATTGAAACTTTAGGAAAATGATCCATGGGTCAAATGTGACGTGTATATGTCAACCCCACCTCAATAAAAGGCACGGTGTGGCCAGGATCACTCAAACTGCCTCTCTTTTGTTCAAAATTGACCTATTTTTAAGTGAAATCAACAACTGACATATGGGAAACCAAACAAACGCCTTTCGATTGTGTTTACACTTTAGTAAAAAGATCCATGGGTCATATGTGACATGTAAAAGCAAAATCTGCCTCAATCTGATGCATGGTGTGGCCGGTATCACTCCAAGTGTTTGCATTTTGTTTAAAATGGACAATATTTTACCTACATATGCCAATCCAAAAAACAGCTTTCGATTGTGTTGATAATTTTTCACAATGATCCATGACTCATATGTGTCGTGTACGAGTCAACCCCACCTCAATTCGAGGCTCGGTGTGGCTGATACCACTCAAAGTGCCTCTATTTTGTTAAAAATGGACTTAATTTTAAGTGAAATCAACAACTGACATACGGTAAACTGACCAAATGCATTTAGATTCTGTTGAAACTTAAGGAAAACGATACATGAGTCAAATGTGATGTGTATGAGTCAACTCCGCCTCAATACGAGGCTCGGTGTGGCTGAAACCACTCAAAATTCCTCTGTTTTGTTAAAAATGGACTTAATTTTAAGTAAAATCAACAACTGACATACGGTAAACCGACCAAACGCATTAGGATTCTATTAATACTATAAGAAACTGATCCATGTGATATATGTGATGTGTACGAGTCAACCCTGCCTCAATCCGAGGCCCGGTGTGGCCGACACCACTCAAAGTGCCTCTGTTTTGTTAAAAATGGACTTAATTTTAAGTGAAATCAACAACTAACATACGATAAACTGAACAAACTCATTTGAATTCTGTTGAAACATAAGGACAACGATCCATGAGTCAAATGTGACGTGAACAGACAGCCCTGGAAAGCCCCCCACCCCCTTTCTAGACAGCTCCCCCTCATCAAATGCATGTGATGATATGCTATAATTTGAATACAAATCCTTGTTGCACATTCTCCATGACCCCCATACTCGCTCCCTGGAAATCTCCCCTCCCCTCTTCCTAGAAAAACCCTTCCCCTCTCTGGGAATCCCCCCACATCACATTCAATGCAAGTCATGCATCACTCTAGATGATGCACAAATATTAACCACATTGTTAATTCACTTTATCACACATACCCCTCATGCACCAATTTCTATCATAATCATCACCTTTTTGAGTAAGAAAAAATTGATATGTGTGAACCCAATAAATTGAAATAGTTTAATTGGAAGAGTTTTTGTCATATGAAGATTGAAATGGGGAATTTTAGTACATGGCATGGTTGGAAGAGTGATGTTTTTATGTGTTTTTATGTGTTTTTTCAATTGTTTTTTGTGGTGTTTGAAGTCTATTTATAGATGTTATTTGTGATGTTTTGTATAAAGGTATGTCAAGTGGATGAAGCTATATGAAATCTGCTGGTTTTTTGTGAAAATACCCAATACCAATGGTTTAGAACTGTTGGTATACTTTGAGCATATATGAATATATACCAACGGTTTATCTAAACCATTGGTAAAAAGCTATAGCAACGGTTTTGAACCATTAGTATAAGCTCAAAAATATGAATTTCCCAACGGTTTTAAACCATTGGTAAATCCTTTTGCCATCAGATTAGAGGAACCGTTGGGAAATTAAAACTTTCACCACCTTTTACCAACGGTTTTCCTTAAACCATTAGTAATGTTCTTTCCCAACGCCTTACTTCCGTACGGTTTGGAAAACCGTTGGTATATCTTATACCAATGGTTTTCCAGCTTATACCAATGGTTTTGAACCATTGGTATTGTATATATTTCTAGTAGTGTATGGGTCTTTACATTAATCCTCTATGATTCTACAATTTCCCATTTTGGAACTATGTTAGAAATTATTGATGTGGGAGAACATAATTATATTCAAAAATACCAAGTGTCTCCTCTCCCCAGATATAAAAATCTACCCCCACTAATCTTGTCAGCAAACAATCAATCCATTCTTCCTCTAGGACCAATCCAAATCACTTAAAAACATCACTCATATCATCCTATAATCCTTGGTGTGGAAATAAATCCATCTAAGGAAGGATTTTGGTGAAAACCTAAAGAGGATACTTGAAGAATAGTTCATGTTCATCAATGAGTATTTTTTTATTTATTCCTCCACATACTGAAATTCATATTATAGCATGATTGTATAATGAAAATATTATCATAAATATAATAAGATATTTTTATGTTGATTTCATGACCTACAACACTCTCTAGTTCAATCATAATTTTCATGAAATTATTATTCATTTGTATAAGGGACAACA
The DNA here is from genome assembly GCA_963277665.1 of Viscum album. Lineage (NCBI taxonomy): Eukaryota > Viridiplantae > Streptophyta > Magnoliopsida > Santalales > Viscaceae > Viscum > Viscum album. The sequence goes on along the minus strand of OY728167.1, from coordinate 705,112,394 downwards.
CCTCGGGAACTGATGTAATTTTCTCCCATAACATCCTCTCAAGGATTAAAATAATTATGTTTTTACGGTTTATATATGATAATTATGATATTTTTTGCTTATTTAATTATTATATCACACATAACTTCTTTATTTCCATTCTTTTGTAATATGATAATGTTTCTAGTGTCTATGGTTGACTACCGCCCCATGAAGTGATGTGAATCATTAATTATTTACATAAAATGTAATAATGATGTGTTTAATGAAAATATGTAATATATGTCACATAAAAATGATTCTATAATTATAATATATCATTTAATTTTTGTTCTTTAAATATGATAAAAAAATGGAGGCAGTGTTGGTGCGTACGCATGACCAATCGTCTCTATTGCATTCCCTATAAATAAATCTTATGGATTACTATAAATAAAAATATACTAAATATATATGATGCATATATAATTTTTTACATTATGTAATTTATGAAACAATTATCTAAGTAAGAGGACTAAAAATGAAAAGTCAAAACATTTATGAAAAACATAGTGATTATTAACCAAAACACAACATTAACATTGGATTATTAATAAACGAGTAATGAAAGGTCATTATAAGATAATATGTAATATAATTTTTATAATTTTTTTATTTAAATATAAAAATATTTTATTTTTTAAATAGGATGTTTTAATGACTATAATAGAGGTCAAGACTAAAAGTATTGGATTTTTTTCATCAATTTTCCTTCTTGGATATATATATTATGTTACATGGATATATTAATTCACGAGGTTTATGTTCAGCCCATATGACATGTAATATAATTAATATATTAATCCTAATGAAAATTTAATTTTAATTTAATTATATTTATTTATAGGGATTTCCATTTAAGGTTACCAATGTGGTTAAGAGTATTTGTTACAATCAGTCTATTTATCAGGATTGTTAATGAAAATGTTTCCCATGATAAAATATTATTATACATTTCTCATTAAACTCATGAATTTTCTTATCCAATATAAAATAATCATGTTTTCAAATAATGGTATGATTTCTACACTCATTTTTGGTTAAAATATGTCAATTTTTTATGAAAATCCAACTGTGTTTCTCTATTCGGTCAGAAATCTATTTCTTTCAAAACCAATGTTTTCAAAAATATACTATTATTATCCTATTATTTTTATAATTCAGTTATGACCTTGTTTTATTTTTTTAAATGAATATTCAATTTTTTTCAATCAATTCATATTTGGATTTTACTGAAAATGATAAAGGAATATTTATTAAAAAAAATTCGGAATGAACAAAACTTCCCATCGTCATGAAAATTTTTTATTTAAAGATTACTTTATAATTTTTAAATAATATTTTCAATGAAAAATATTCCCAATTTTTTTAAGATTCTAATAGTGTTTTTCAATGCGGAATGAACATTTTATTCTAGAAATGTTTTGAATAACATTTCAAAATTATTTCCCATCTGATATGACATATGTTGGTGTAACATATGATTTAATGGGGATATGAAAAATGTAAACCATTTATATTATCTTTATGATTTTTTTTATTAAAACGTAATACTTATGAAACCTGATTTTATTCCTCAGGTTAATCCATGATAGAACATTCCTGAAACCCACTTCGTTTGATGAGTTGCACTCTGATGAAATGATTATGAAATCTATCACATTTCCACATGTTATGATATGATCAAATGTATATGAGATCCATTAAATATCAATGTTTATGATGTGGAGAATGTTTATGATCTTGTGTAAAACATGAATATTGTTTTAATTGAGGGATTTTAGGGACCTATATATCCTTTCAATACATTGGGAAATTATTTATATCACATGATATAAATAGGGATATAATCGGGAGTGAACCCAGTCTAGCAAGGGACGTCATCCACTATGATGGTATTGGGAGTGATCCCCACATACTATTATTTTTTATTGAGTGAAGACACTCCTCTATAAAATACATAAAAAAGATACTTTACTAATATTGAAATGATTTATTTTTTTTCTCTGTGCCATAAATATATGTCTTTGGACAATGTTAGGCTCTCTTGGATCATGTTCCTTGATTACCTTATCATTTATGTCTTATGAGCTACCATTATTTATTCCATAACTCAATATTATTGTCATTAATATGAATATTATGAGTTTTAAATGTTATTATCATGTTATCAGAAACATATTTCCATGTTGTGGTAACATATCTCCCTTTTTGACCATTACTGAGAATCTAAACTCCCACTTTATTATGTTTTTTCCTAAGGTTAAAATAAAATTTATTAGGTATGATATGTCTAAGAAGGGTTCTAGTTATAAATATCTGAGTGGTAGATGATTTAGTATACATATGGACTAATTTTTTGTGTTTCCACGTTTCCAAAGTCCCTAAAAAATAATGGTAATAATTCATATGTTTGTGTAATGTAATAAATAATCATTAAATTCTTATAATATTTTTGTATGATATTACATGGTCAATATAGTTTATAAAATAGGATTGGTTCGGTTAACTTTTGAAAACTAGGGTGAGTAAAACATAGATATATCTATAAGTAAATGTCTAAGGATGTGTCTAAGGATATGTGAGGTATAATAAAATTTCATTGAATTTTGGTAAAGGATAGAGTGACTCATTAACAATGAATTTTTTCCTTGGATAGATACTACAAGTGTATGTGGTACTAGATTTGCGTTAACTATGAATATTTAATCTAAATGGGCTCATTGATATAGACTCTATCACCTCCTAGTGCATGATAGTGGTCCTTATTTCATTCATACATTGGAACTTCCTTGGGATATTATTTTTATACTCAGAAACACTTCAAACCCCATCTTGAAGTATTAAAATAATTGATGACCATAAATAAACTAGGATAAACCTATGGTATCATAGATTAAATAAGGGATCATTATTTAAACATCATATAATTTATTTTTAATGAATATGTGGTTTTTACCTATCATTATTGTTTCATACTCTATGATTTTTGGTTTTAGTCAATGGTTGGAACCCAAATGAACAATGTTAATGATGCATGCGATTGAAAATGAAATGAATCTCCTCATTAGTATCCAAACATTATGGGAGATGGAATAGAAAATTTCATTGTAATTATCACAAATAATATTCATGATATGAATCATGAAGGACTTCCTAACGAATAAAGGAGGGAACGACATTCTATGGAGTTATTTATGATGAAAAAACACCTTTATTTAGTGCACCTTCTGATCCATAAGTTGTTGAAAAATGGACTGGCTTCACTAAAATGATATTTTCCATTCAATAGTTATTGGAACATGAAAAATTAATTTCAGTTTTCTACCTTTTAGAAGGTAAATATGTTTAATGGTAGAATTTTATAGAAAAAATGAGTGAACATGTTGAAATTTACTTTGTGGATTGCGATGAGTTTAGGAACTTTTTTTGATAAGTACATTCCACTTATTATCTATAAAAAGTTAGAAATATAGTCCTTGAACTAAATTAAAATATGAGGAATCAATTGGTACCTTGAGGAGAATTTAAAAAAAACATGAGGTATGTTTATGGTATTATCATCCAACATGAAAGTAAGGTTGATTTATTCTTCAGTGGACTAAAAAAATATTTAAATAATGTTATCCATAAGATACTTCAATATATAAGAAAAGATTATGTTATGTTCTATCAGGGAAGAAATAGTGGTTATATTTATTTACCAATCTAATTATTTTGATAATAATATAAAAATGGAGATCAAAAGATAATTTATGAAACATGCAGAGAAGAGGATTATCTTCCCTTTCTTTTCAAATAGTGGGAAGAAGCATGGTGGAAACTATCATAAGTGAACCCATTAATATTTATGTGAGTATGGGATGATTGTCGAGAAATTTATTTCTCAAGTTATGGGAAGAAGTTAGATAAAGATCCGAATAGAGGGAAAGCATAAAAAAATTCACCAAAAATCATCATTTGATTCAAATACAAGGAGTATGGTATCTTTGATGACCACATCCCAAACCTGATAGCTAAAGACAATTATTGACATTAGTAAACTATTATGCCAAGGGACAAGGGGAAAACTCATGTGATCACTATTTATGAATAGGATTGTAATATCAATTTGGTGAAAGGTACACTTACCATATACTATGGAACGGTTAATGTCTTATTTGAATATAGATATACCATTAGGACCATCCTGTGCTTGCACAGAAAGCCTAGCCATACGGCCATGCAAAGGTGGAGAGCTACCATCGTGATGTAGATGCAGGGGAGGGGCAGTTTCTTGTAGATAGTCAGATTGAATTTCCTAAGACCTTCAGGTCATGTAGAATTATAACCCTACATTCCATGTAATATCTGATCCTACGAGCCTTGTAAGGGTTCCCCATCATCCCTTGAAAGTGGGGTGATCAAAAATCAATAAAAATGAAGGCCTTCAGGCCATTCGGGCTGAATATAGATATACCCATTTATTCAAAATTAAATAAATTTCTATGGGTTTAAATATGCCACCCAAATGATTATATAAACAATTATATTGAAACCCTCTAATGGTAAGATGGTCACATATTGTTCCTATGAATCATCTCGAGTTGACATAGGGAGATTCTACTTCCTACAAATCTTTTTATTCTTACATTGGTTGAATTTTTTGTCATCCTTTGATTGGATTGGATTTTTATACATAAATACCAGATTTATTATTAAGGAAGGGAGGAAGAATTTTATATTACAAACCAACCAATGATTCTATATCAATGTGATGATAATTATCAACATCCTATGGAGATCACATCGAATATATATCTGTTGATTCACACTTAGAAGGGGTGTTTATTTGAGATGGTTGGGGTGAACCTCTTCATTGATGATATGCCTATTGTACAAGAACATCGTTATGTATTTCAAGAATATTTTCACAGTCTTCCACAAAAATGTGAACTTGAGTTCTCAATATAGTTCATACCTATTTCAGTACCAATTTCAATGAATCCTTATACAATGTATGTAATCATGTTGTTGTAATTGAAGATGAAACTCCATGAAAACATTCACAAGTGATTCATCTGTCCAAGTGTGTCACCATGCAGTGCACCTATTTTATTTTGAAATAGAATATCTATCTATTTTACTTTACATTGATTATCAAGAGATCAACAAGATCACGATAAAAAAATTATCTTCCTCACATTGATGACATATTTTATATACTACATAGATCATAATAAATTTCCAAGATTGACCTCGGTTCTATATATCATCAACTGAGCGACAATAAGGACGATATAAAAAAGGTATGGAAACTATGAATATATTGTGATTAAATTTTTTATTAATAATCCTCCTCTATATATTTGGATTTAATGAATATGGTTTTTTGAGATTACCGTTTTTTTGTGGTAATATTTTCAGACAATATTCTTTTCTACTCAAAGAGAAAGGGAGAGTGAAAATATATATTCATAATTGTACTATAGACCCTATGGATGGAAGAAATTTATTAAAAATTATAATGTGTTTATTTTAGTTTCAAAAAGATTAATTTTTCGATCATATAATCTCCATAGTGGGCATATCAGTGGATCCACAATGTCCCAGGATAATGAATGTTCGCCCGGACAAAACATAGTGACATAGATTTCTCATTTTATTAGTTTAGATAGATATTATAAAATGTTTATGGACAATTTATCATTACTTTATAATACCATGACAATGTTTAGTAGGATGGGATCTAAGTTCCTCTAGATAGATTAATGTGAGGAAAATTTAATAGAACTGAAGAGAAGACTATTCAATACATTTGTTCTTACATTTCTTTCTAGTGGAGAAGGGTTTTAAAATATATTGTTGAATCCAAGAAGGGATTTGGATTTTTTCTTATGTATAATTGAATGGTTACACCTTATGAATCCTAATAATTGGATATTCATGAAGAATATTTCCCAACCCATAATTTTTTTAAATACCGTAATTTTTTAATTAAATAGCTATAGGAATCATTTTTATAAGGAAAAGTGTGATATATATATACTGATCATAAAATATTAATGTATATTTTGATATAAAATGAGTTTATATGAACCAAAGATTATTTTTAGACGTGATTTATGATTATAACTACTAAGTACCATGCCATTATGTGAACTAAAACAAGGTTAGTGATGCTTTGAGTCAAAAAGAACATTCTTTCCTATCCATGATGAAGATAAAATAACCTATATTTTGATATTCTAAAATGATGAAATTATAATTCCTTAATGAAGTAGAAAAATTATATCATACCCATTTAAATTTTCAATCATTTATGTAATTAATGATTAAATAAGCACATGAGGAATCTATAAATGTGGAAAATATGGTTAGAATTGTTCCTGAGATAAACCCTAGTCATAAATGAATATTAAGGTTAAAAACCATTTTTGTGTATCATCCATACCATATTTGAAGAGTGAGTTTTTATAGTAAGATCATATTTATTAATTATATATTTGTCCTAGAGGTACGAATATGTATAGATCTTTGAAACAATATTTCTTGTGGGATGAAATAATGAGATATTTTAAAGAGTTTGTATCTTTTTGCTTGGTAAGTCAGTAAGTTATGACTAAAAGATGAAATCTAATGCGTTGTTACATCCATTACCCATTACATAATTGAAATTGGAAAATACCTCCATGGATTTAATTTTTGGACTAACCAAAATGTATAAATGAAATAATTATAAATAGGTTGTATTAGATTTCCTTAATAAGTCATAAAACAAAATCACTATCAGAAAATAAATCTCTCTAGATCATCATTCTAGAATATAAATTATTAAAGTAGTAAGGTTACATTAAGTACCACATTCCATTGATTCTGATCAGGATATGAGGATTACCACAATGTTCTAATTAAGTCTTTAGTAATCTCATGATATGGATTTCAGTTGCATCATTGTGTGTAATATTCATAAATATGGCCAGTCTGAGATAAAAAATCAAACCCCAAAAAATATTTTGAGATCTTATAATTTTCTTTTCAATGGAGGTTGGGATCAATACCATCATGTAGTTGAGTTTTAATACAATAATAACCTTCAATAAGGAATTCTTATTGATCCCTATGAGGCCCCGTATGGAATAAAATTTAAACTTCCAACATTATGGAATAAATATAGATAAATAATGTTACCGGTACCCAAGATAGCTAAAAAGGGACATATAACATTAAATCCGTTCAACAACACAACAAGGATGCTCAGTGTCAGTATAAAGGTTTTACTGATAATCACCATTGTGATCTAGAATTTGAATTGGGTGAAAATGTGTTTCTAGGTATTTATACATGGTAGAAGGTTATGAGATTTGAGAAGAAAGGGAAACTATGTCTTATTTATATCTATCCCTTTGAAATTATTGATTGTATTGGGATAGTATCATATTGGATGGCACATCCACCAGATCTATCTCAATTCCATGATGTGTTCTATATATATCTCATGAGGAAGTACATTCCTCACCCTACACATGAATTAAACTCAGATTTCATACCACTTAAGGAAGATATTCCTTATCAGGTAAAACCAGTGGAGATTGTGGATCATATAATGAATGTTAAATTAAACAAAACCACTACATTGTCAATGTTGTTTGGAGAAACCACAATGGTTTTTTCAATACCATGATATAATATTAATATAATTATGTAAACATGAAATTTATAACCAATCCATCCAATATAGTGGTATTAATATTAATTACTAATTATTAAATTTTATGAATAATTATTTTATATAAGTAAATAATATTGATAAAAATTACATAATTTTTTAAAAGTCTTCATGTGTTTCAGAAAAATTATTTCCAAAATTGTTTTTCATTATATCAACCTTAATAATATCAATTCTTAAAATTATTAGAAATATAATTTTATAAAATAAATTTTAGTTTTGAAATAAATATTTCAATAAAAATATTAGTATAAATTATTTCAAAATTTTTAAAAAGAGTAATTTTTTTATGAATAATGACAAAATATTGAATTCTAATTTAAAAATTCCTTTTTATTTAGTTGATTTAAAAAGATAAATTCTATATTAAATTGGTTTTAAATTTTAATTTGTCCAATTAAAAATCTATTAATACAATATAGATCACTGGAATAAATTTAATATTATTTTTTTTATAAAACACTGTAACATTTGAATATCTTCTCTTTAAAATCATGCTTTCTCATCACATTTGCATGATATATAAAAAATTAAAATTTCCTTCTTCTGAGAATTATATTTCTAAAAGGTATCCTATATTTTTAATCATCATAATTTATATTTTATTATAATTTCAACATCATTTTTTACCAAAATGAATAGTGAAAATAATAATAAAAAATTACTGTAGTTAATGTAAAAATGGTTTACTGAGGGTCAAACTAAAAAGATAAGGGATGAGAAGAAATTTAAACTTGTAGAAAAACTATTTGATGAAAATATTCAGACAATTCATCCTATATGATTCAAAAAATGGACTATTTTTTACACTTATGAAATATGAAAAATGTGGGAACACTTAATTCTTTCCAAAAATACAATGTGTGTCCTCTCCCCCACTTATAAAAGTCCATTCCATCTCCAATCATCAACACACCATAAAACCCTTTTAGTTCAGAGAAGAATATCCCAAATCAATTCCAATATTACCTCCTCTAAACATATAATCCTTGATTTGGATTGGAAGTCAACCAATGATTTTTTTGGGCATCCCAAAGGAGAATACATGATGATGTGGTAATGTTTGTCAACGAGCATTTTTGTTTTATTTCATCCTCAAACTCATTAAATTATTATTATAAAATTATTATATACTGATATCAATATATAATATATATTTAGATTATTTTATGCTATGTTCATGACCTATAACCATCTACACTTCTGTCAAATTGGTTATGAAATCATCATATGTGTGTATGGCAGACTATCACTTCGCGAACCAAAGTCTTCCATTTTTCAATTAACACATATCATAGTTGAACATAATAATAGTCATATTGTTTATATATGATATTTAGGGTACTATTATTCTTTTTAAATTATTATATCACACATACCTTCATTATTTTAATTTTTTGGGAACATGACAACGTCACACATGTGTACGACCGACAACATATCAGGAATCGATGTCATTTGTTCACTCTTTACGTGGAAGGTAATAAGGATGCGTTTAATGATAATATGTGATATATATGACATAAAAATTATTATATAATGACAATATACCATATAAATTTTTTTCTACAAATCCAATAATAAAATAGAAATGACGTTCATGTGTACATACGATATACTATCTCTATGATTGTTGTATTTCATTTCATATCACTATTTTCATTATTAATATAAATACAACTATAAGGAATATATATGATATTTATAAAATTGATTAAATTATGGAGATTATAGAACCATTTTCCAGGTAATGGGACAAAAAACCAAGTCAAATCATACATGAAATTTAAAGTGGTTATTTCCCAAAACGAAACATTAACATGGAAATGTAAAAATATTTGTATTAAATAGTTGTAATAAAATCATATATTATATGACATACATAATAATAATTATTTAATAAATATATAATAAAATTATATTTATTATATATGTAGTTTTAATTATTATTAAAGATGTCAAGACATAAGTTATGGGGTTTTTTGTCTGCAATTCTATTCATTGAGATGTACATTATGTTACACATCTATATGGTTTCATGAGGTTTATATAATTTCCCATTGAAATTACATATCATTAATCTATTCATCCAAATGATATTTGTGGTTTCATTTATATTCCTTCTAGGTTATTTTGATTAAAAGGTTTCCAAAGTGTTAGATATTTTTGTTGAAATCTCATTGTATATCAATATTTTTTTATTTTGTTTTCAATGACAAATATTATAAAACATATCTCAAAAACTCAAGAATTTATTTATACTTTTTATTAATAATATGGTTGAAATAGTGTTACTAGTATTACAATCTTATTTACTTAAAATACATTATAAAATGTTTTAAATAAAAGTTTTCTTTATTTCTCAATTCTGTCAAAAATCCATTTTTATCCAAAACCATGTTTCATAAAAATAATTCAAAATAGTTTTATTACTATATTATGTTTTTTAGTTTAACATTATATAAATTTTTTACTTTTTTGTTTTTATAGTACTCTTCATGTCATTTTCCAAACAATGCCAATTTTGATTTTATGAAGAATGGGAAAGGAATCCTTGGTTTAACGTGTACGACATGAATGAATCATCCTGTAATCATTACTATTATTTTCATTGAGGTCGCTTTATAAATTTTCATTTTTATTTTTAAATACAATTATCATCAAAATGTGTTAGGAATTTAAAGTTTTTTCAATGTTTAAAGGATATTATCATTGAGAAGTTTGTTAAATTATCTTTTAAAATATTTTTTAACATGACATTTTTTATGTAACTTATGATTTTATAGGTATATTAACCATGGATACCATTATCATTCACTATATTAATGTTTTATCAAAATAATATCTATTTCTCAATATATATATAAAGGACTAGAACAAGGAGTAGACCAATTTCAGTAAGGGATTATGCCCGATATGATGGTCTGGGGAGTGAACTGTCACTACTATGATTGTTTTGAGAGTTAAAAAAGTTCAACATGACAACCTTGGAAATGATCATGATCTAAAATGGAAATTATTTTCATTACTTATGTGTATTCCAAAAATCTATATATTACGACAATGTTACACTCTCATCGATCATGTTTTATGATTCCCTAATGTTTTAGGTTTTATGAACTATCAATCATTATTCCATGACTAAATATTATGATCTTTGAAATTAAGGCCATGGTTTCCAAATTTTATGATCATGTTCTTATACAATTATTTTAATGTTATGCTTTCATATATAGCTTTTTTCACTTAATGAGAATCTGAGCTAACCCTTTCTTATGTTTAATTTATAATGGTTATGATGAAATATGTTCTGTATGATATGTATAAGAATGGTGATAATTAAGAATATCCTTTTAGGAGATGAAGTAGTTTACATATGGAATAGTTGTTTGTTTATACGGGTTTCCAATGACAGTAAACTATTACAGTCCTCAAGAATTTATTTGTGTAATGTAATAAATATTCATAATAAGTCATGTAATATTTATGTATGAAAATATAGGGAGTCTATATACACCATGTAGATTCTCTTGGTGTGATGAATCCCTTCATCTATAGGTCCTCAAGATGAATTTTATTCTCTCTCAACTTGATCAGTGACAATAAATGGGTGGAATTGAAATAGGTCATTCCTTGGAATATGTTCTATCTCAAACTATACTCCTGTATCCTCAAGAAGACCCGATAAGTCATCTGGAAAGACATAATGGTAAGGCCCAACAAAACCACGTAATGAATATGACCTAAAATCAAGTTCTGATGTGAGAACTAATCTTTATAACTATAATATGATGGATCTTATCTAGATCAATTTTAGACTTACTCGATTGGAATCAACATCCCACTCAGTGGTCATCATAGACACATACAACTTAAGTGAAATAAAGCTATCCATATCTAATAAAATATGACTTTAGAATTAAATCTCGTCACCTAGTACAATCCAGTGATCATGTCAATAATATTAATCACAAGGATCATGAAATCCAAAATATTTCCATTAATGGAAACAAATATAGGATACTCTATAAATATTTGGATACTATAACCATTCTTCCATAAGTGTGTGTCTATAGAAATAAACATACATGAAAACTTAATTGGTATGTCAAGACTGGAAAATAAATCTATAGATATAAAATAATGGGAAGATCAAATGTTGAAATGAAATATAGAAATAAAAGAGGTGATCAATACCATAACTTTAATATTAGATGGTTCATCTTCACAGCCAGTAAAAACATGTCCCATCACATACACTAATCGTGACTCAATTACATGTCTATGAACATGATGTGCCTTACTCTCTTGATTTAAGGTCATCTAAGGAGTCTAAACTAAAACATTGTTCCCTAGCTAGATTCCATGGTCATAGATAATCCATATCCTAAAACCCTATGGAAGCATGAACTAAATTATATAGATTAAAACAAATGTATATTCCTCATTTTTATCACTACTACTAATTGATAATAAGATTTTGGGAAGGACCTATGGTAATTTATAACCTCCACATAATTAAATTAACGTGGAACTCCGCCAAAGTGGGCTAAATAATCTGTACTATACTCACCCTACATACCACTACCCAATTTTACATCCTCATACTTCCTCTTCTTTATATAAAAACATACACTGACCCTAGTAGTAAGAGGTCCACCAACTTGGGTATAGTTTTATGGAAGAAGTCTAATTACACAATCACCGAATAGAAACATATCATTTCAAGGTCATGAATAGAACCATAGGTAACCCTTTTAGGTCGAAACACATAACCATATATATGATATCAAGGTGATTTCTAATATCTATCCTTATGGACTTCTATGTCACCTCTCTAGATAAGAAATTAAAAAAATGAAGTAGCTTACTGAAACAACCAAAGTAAGAATATACTATCATGGATTTCTGGTAGTGCTTACTGAATTATAGGGAATGGTTCAACATTACTGTTTTAAGGAATTATTCCAAAAAATAATTGGTTTTGAAGGCCTCACAAGAAAGACCATAACATTTACCTCCTTTTCCCATGAAATCATACCATCTCCTAGCATGTCGCTGAAGCGTAAACACCAATAAAAGTACATGTCGGTCCTTCTGTGTTTTAGCCAAGTAGAATATTCCCTAAATTATATATATCTATCCAAAACCCTATTTTTCTACAATTTCATGAAATTATATAAAAATATATTGCTAGAATTCATGGACATTTTCAACCATAGTCTTCTGTATTCCTCATCCATGAGAAGTTATCATAAAAAATGTATTCTATAGTGGATCCAATGATGGAACCACTGAAGAATGTGTGAGATCAAAATGAAGTAAATCATACTACAATTTTTGTGGTTGAAATGGTGTGTCCTATATGGAATGATAACTCATGCCTTATTGAGGCACCATTTTTTTAATTCAAAAAAAAACTTTTAAAAATCCAATAAAAACATTATTACCAAAAAAATATAAGTAGTTATACGGTATAAATAAGGTTTTTCTATCGACTTATCCAAGGATGATGCACACAAAAACAAGGCATAAAACAACTATTACTATTCAATTATCTTGATACCTACATGCTTGTCACAGTCACATATACACAAATCATAAAAGCATGATCATGTTCATCCAAATAATTACACATAGATATATCAAAATTGGAAAAAATACATATGTTAGTCAATAGAGTATATAGGTCTATCATGACTAGATAAATAAAATCAAGGAATTAAATAAAAGAAAAAATATTAATTACAAAACAACTATATATAATACATTTTACCCTACATTATGATTCATGATGCATGAATTCAACCATGTCCTATAAAAATATAACAATAATTTCATCAATAGAATCTCATATGTAAGATCCTAACCATTTCTAGAGATTTCCATATACTTTTTCATGTTTTTACTTGTTTTGAGTACATTTTGTTTGGGTTTTATATTTTTTTCATTTCAGTGTAATTTGGATGTTTTTTTGAAGGAAATAGGGTAGTGCACTTTTGGATCACTATTTTTCCAAATCATGCACCCATACTAGAAAAAAGTGTGAACCCAAATAATGGGTTTTTTCATGGATGGTGCATGGATTTTCAAATACTGCACCATTATTGTTTTAATTGTGTGACTCATAGGGAGGGGTGCATATTTATGAACATGGTTAGGGGAAACGGTGTGCCCCACACATGAAACTGCATATATTGGAATTTAATTACTAGAAAATTATTAAAAAATATCTCAAACCTCCATCTGATAAACCCAAGTTCCACGGCTCATCTGAGAATACTTTTATCTCATTTTTTGAATCCCTTTGTTAGATTACAAGCCCTTATGGCCTCTATTCCTGACAATTCAATGCCCAGATTGAATATTTTCAACAATACCAGTATGTGAATATTATCCCATGTGGTTTCCTCCCACATTGTCATTCATCTCCCATCATTTGAAGGGATGTTCTCACCTATTGGTTTTAGATATGTATCATTTTTTGATGGATTATTATCCATTTGATCTTTTTTCAATGATTTTATTCATGATATTTTTCTTTATCAATATAGTCGTGATTCCACTTTAATTAGGGTTTACCGTTGGTGACTATTTATTATCAATTTTTAGTAAGGTGTTCTATTATTCAAATTAAAATGTAATAATTTCAGTAACAACTATTTAATTGGAGAATGGATATAAAATTTTTAGCAATTGAGTTTCATAAATTGATTTAAATAATGTGTTAAATTAAATAATTAATGGATTGTGGAATTAGAAAATTAATGGGTTCGTGTAATTAAAATTTTGGGTTTGGATTAATTAATTGACAAATTAATTAATTCGGTTTTTTTATTATGAAATGGATTTATTTTGTTTTATTAATTGTCAAATGAATTATTTATATTGTTTTGATTATGAAATTTATGGAGTTGGATTAATTAATTGTTGAATTAATTATTATAGTGTTTCTTTTGTGCAATTGATTTAATTTGTTAGTTATTTTGTGAATTAATTAAATAATGTTGTTATTGTGAAATGTGATAAGAGTTTTAATGTTGATTATCCCTGACTGATGTGATATTGTGATACATGTGAAACTATCAAACATGTAATATTATGACACATGTGATTTTTTTAATTTGGGTGTGGCACACGGGCTGCTAATTCAAAACACAATAATGATAAATTGATAAAAGAATATGCTACATGGAATGATACTTCAAAATACCATAGCGACAATTGAGTGTGGAAAATTGACTGCTTCTTCAAAATCCCATAGTGATTATTGAGGCGTGGGAAAGAGATTGGGGATTGAAATACCCATGGGGTTTTAGAAATGACGTTCTGTGACCATAATTTGGCCGTGGACTGTGGATCCAATTGGACATGATATAATGTGAAATTAAATGATAAATTATAACCGTGGTATTGTGATATAGTTTAAACATTGGCATTGGTCGAAGTAGGTATTGACTATTCGCGTTCCCTTTGGAACCCGATGGTCTATCATATTAAATAAAGAGTAATTGAATAAATGTAAACTATTTACTTACTTTCTTGTATTTTATTCTTTATAGAATAACCTATATGGTCATTGACCAGATATTGTTTTAGACAACATTGGTGGTGTCCTAATGATTATTAATCACACCCTACATGGGGAGCTTGATCGGTTCCTGAATAAATTTCATGATTACACGAGAGGTTAAGGTAAAGTGCCTAATGTTAGATGGCTCAGTCGAGGTGGAGCATGAATAAGAGAACCAAAAATAGTTTTGGGACGTTCTTGGGAGAAGTAAGTGTCTTTATTATTTTGGTTTTTTCATATGGTAACTTGACACATTTTCTGAATGACATATCAAAATTTTAGTTTTGGATAGGTTATTTTTGGTTTTGGCCCACATGTAATACTGGATTTTATTGATTATTGGTTAAGTAAATCAGATATTCGTATTTATTATTTTCCTATTGTGATAGTTTTGAAAAGAGTTTATAGTCTCTGCAATATTGATATTAGACCCTTTTTGCTAATTGGAATCCTCTAGTGTACGAGGAGTAGTTCTTGGGGTCACGTAGCAGGCTTTCTCGGGGCACCAGTATGGGGAATCTGGGTTGATATATTACAAAGTCATATCATAGGACTAGTTTTATTTTCATTAATATTCTCTAAATAATTGGGAAATGTAATAAGATATTTGGATGAGTCTTTTATTTGATAATATATCATTCATGTGAGTAACTAACCCATGTATGAAGGTAAAATCCAAGTACCCAAGATGGGATTTTTTTATTTATGTGTATTGTTATAGTTGATGATATTTTACATAAAGTGATGCACATATTGTTTAATGAGATTATTTATATTTAGTTTTCCTTATATTGGACTTATGGCCCAGTATGTCATGAGAGTTGAGCATGAATGCATAATTCTAGGCACTAAGGATTATTATTTTAACACCCCATGATTTTATGAGAAATATTCTTTTTAATTTATTTGATGTTTTGTGTTGTACACATCACTAATATTATCTTGCGCTATACACAACACCGTATTATCTTGTAGTATACACATCACTATTCTTGGCTTGTGTTGCACACCATTTCAAGTTATTTCAAATAAAATTCATTTTAAACCACACCATGTATTGAATTTGATAAATTTATAAATGAACTATATTTTTATTATGTTATATGCAATACCAAAGGAATCTTTCACTACACGCAACCCTAACTTGGCTTGCATTACACGCAGGAGCGACCTTCCTCGATAGCGTGTGTTGTACGCAATACCGAGTTTCACTAAACAATGATATATTATTATAATGTTTTTATAAACTAGAAATTATGAATAAAACTAATCACATTTTGAATTTTCTATCATTATAATTCATCTTAAACATTTTATAGAACATGGTATGAGAATAAAATACTTTTTTCGGGTAAAATAATTATTTTTCAACAAAAATGCAGTTTTCCCGCATTTTGATGGCGCACCCATTTTAAATCTAATTTTGACTTTTTTATAAGATCAATTTGACCAAATAAAGGAATTATTTTTAATCTGGTTATAAAAATTTACTTTTGATAAGTTTTAGATATTTTTTTGATAACATTCACATTTTAATGAATAATAAAAACACACTAAATTTTAAATAAAAACAACTTTTTTTCATCAAGATAATTTATATGGTTAAAATATAATGTTGAATTGTTCTAAAGTATAAATAGAATATATTTTTACCATTTAATATAATTTATTTCATTGGCATTGATTTTACATTGAATTCGTAAGTTAAATCAATTCAATCTTTTGTAATGTTTTAAACAAAAACCCGTTTTTTTCGACAACGAGATTAATTTTAAATTAATTACTAAAATTTCTGTGTTTTTAATTTGGAAAAATGGATTCCATATTTGTAATAATTAGGTCTAAATTATGTTAATAGGGTACTTTTTATTTTTTTCCATAATGAATAGTAACTACGACAAATATTATTTACCACAGTTAAATGTAAATTTGGTAATTAAGGGTAAAAATATTATTATTAAATTACCCTAATACCTGTCTTTATATAATTGGATGATTATATTTCGTCCAAAAATATACTTTTTTCTAAATGGTTTCTTTTGGAACCCACATGGATTTGATAAAGTCCTATATTTTATTTTATTTAAAGGAATGTGAAAAATGTCTCACTCAAACTTTAATAATTAAACTATTTTTAATATAAGGTTATACAGAATATAAATTTTATTATAAATAATCATTTGAAATATAGATTTTTTTTATTCATCATGTTAATTTATTTGTGATATTTACGAAATATATAATTACCTTAATAACTTATATAATAATGATACAGAAATTATTTATTTAGTGAAAAATCAATATTATAGATTTTATTAAAATAATAATACCGATACAAAGGACCAGAAACTTTACCAAACCTTATTGGCCGAGTATATCTATAACATAATCATCCATGTGTCGACTTGTGGACCATTTGGAGCCTTATAAAATAGATTATGACATTTATATTATATTATTTTAAATGATGTCAAAGTTGTCACCTTCATAATTTAACAAAAATAACAATTTAAATGTTTTGATTTTAAGATGATAAATTCGAGTAAACCTATTATTATGAAAGTTAATATATTTATATTCATCATTGTATTTTATTTTTAATTTTTATGCAATAAATAAATATATTAAATAATTATACAAAAATGTTGTAGTAATTATTTTACTAAGATAAATATCAAATAAACGGTTTTAAAAATATTAAAATAAATATTATATGAACAAATTAATGTGATAAAAGATTTTTTAGATTAATATGACATGTTCGGAATCTATTAAATATTTTTGTTCGAATATATCTTCTGTGGGGATGTTATTTAATTTCAAATAAGTGAATAGTGTCAAAATTAACACTATTGATATTTGATATAAATAACATATTAATAAATTTTTTAAAATCATAAACATATTTAAAAGATTAAAAATTGAAAATTATATTGTCTAAAATGTAATTATGTATCTAATTATGGAAAATTCAAAACAAATAAGTCAGTATTTATAACAATTTAATAATTAGAATATTATTTCCACAGATAACATTAAATAAATTAAATAAGGATAAATCAAAGTGATAAGGTTTAAAATAAACATAAAACATGTCTAAAATTTATATTTTGATGATATTAAAACCCTATATCATCTAGTATTAGAATTTGGGTCATTGTGGAAGTATTTATGTGGGGTTTGAATTTATTATAAATTAATATTTTTCATGGTTCCAAAAGTACCCCTCTCCTCCCTTATAAAAGGGAACCTCCTCCCTCTTCTCTTAACACCGTCTTGAGCCTTCAAGCTCAGCCAAAACCTACCAATTACTCTTCTAAACCTATATAGTAACATTATTCTAGGTGTTGGTCTTCTCACAAGACCAACTCTAGTGCCCTAAGAGAAATTTTAAAGGAGGCACTTCGAGGAAGAGGTAATACCTTCTACCAATTCTTTCATGTTTCTTTCTTCTTCTACTTCCTCTTATTTAGTTGTTTCATTATGATGTAATAACATAATTATTAATTATATACTTATATGTTATTATAAATATGAAACAACCCTATTTCACCTTCTATCAATCCTATGGAAAATGAAATCACCGAGCATGCGTACGTACGGAATACCGTCTCCACGCCGTGGTGTAATCTGTTTTTCCACCACCACCTTACATGGATGGGTATATGGGTGTAAATAATAACTATATATCATTATTATAACATGATACTAATTATGAGATATTCTATCATCCATTCCAATTCCATTCAATAATTATGGGAACAATATCATCGCTCGTGCGTACATACGGATTACCGTCTCCACGACGCGATGACATTCATTATCCATGTTAATCATTCAAGAATGATTATACAGTATATATAATAAGTAATCATGAATTATATGAAATAATAATTCTACTGGATTTATGTATATATACATATTTCATTTACTTCCATTCAATTTAATAAGGAAACAAAAACAGCGTTCATGCGTACGTACGGCCTACCGTCTCCATGAGTGGTGTATTTCATTCCATTTATCGATCTATTATATATATTATGAATATATAAATTATGTTTTACATTCTGGAATTAATTATTCATGATCTAAGTAATCATATGAATAATTACAAGTCAAAAAACGTACGATAAATGAAACGATTTTACCCAAAACGCTGCTTTAACATTGAATTGTCAAATGAACGGGTAATATAAAGCCGTAAGTGAATCATATATGATATAATAAATAGTATTATGGTTCTATAACAAGTTTATAATATGCTTAAACCCAATATACAAGAGTTTCGGACACGTATGAAAGAAATTGGACCTAAGGTAAGGGATAATTATTCCAATCTCGTTCTTATATGAGATTGTTTATTCGTAAGTATTTACTATGGTTATATTTATCATCCACATCCATGTATTATAAAAATATTTTAATAAAATGTTTACTATTATTTAATTTATGTTTAAAGTCCTTTTTACCCATTTTTTACTTTTAATACATGGTATGGAAGGAATCTTTTTTTTGTTTACCGTACGAGGAACATTTGACTTTTTTGACAAAAGTACGAGGAGAGTTTTTTTATCTTATACGGAATGAACAGATTTTTACGGATTCATAATGTCTTATTTACATGAATCATCATCTACATGATTTGATGATGATTTTCAATAAAATTATTCACTTTTAAAGTTGCACGACATTTTGAAAAAAGAAAATGATTTTGAAGAAGAAAGGATATTTTCCTGAAGAATTCATTTCATGTGTTTTGTCAAAAATATCTTCCATCTAAGATGAAAGTATTTAATATATTTATGTTTCAAGTATAATGTCTCTATTATTTACATGGTTTTATTTTTCTTATGATGAAATGATACACATTTTTTTATATGGATTATGCTATGATGGGATGATGTTTATGAAACCCATTTTATTCTATGGGTTATGATAAATGATTTATGTTTATTTTGTGGAACATGTAAGAACGATTTTATTATGAGATGGGTGGGACCTATATCTCCCTCCAATGAATTGGGTAAAGATTTATATGTCATGAGATAGACATGGCTGGAAGGACAAGTAAATCTAGTTTAGTAATAAAGGGAAGGAACGACAAGTAAACCCGGTTCAGTAATGGACTTTGTCCACAATGATGCTCTTGGCAGCAATGAATTGGCTACTATGGAAATCATATCATGTGATTAATGGCTTTCCACAATTCGATGATTTATTACCATGCCATTTTATCATGATTAATAATCCTTTATGATCAATGACTTATGTACTGCCAATATTTATGTCATTGCTCATGGTTTTGATGTTTTATGTTCATGTTTTTTACGTTCAAATTTTTATGGATTGTTTTTATGTTCTCAATGTTTACCATTACTGAGCATTTAAGCTCACCCTTTTTATGTTTTATTTTCCCCATGATATAAATAAAGGTTTTAGGCAAGAAAACCAAATGGGAAGATCTTTATGGGAGATGTTGAAGATCTCTCACCATGATTAGAGGATTATGTTCTGATTTTACAAAGACACAAAAATAACATTGTATTTGAGCATCTTTTTGTGTCATGTATTATTTTTTTTGCAGAAGTAATGTATTTTCCATGTACTTCAATCTTTTCTCTCTAAAGTTGGTATCAGAGCGAAGGTTTCGTTAACCTTTCGAAACTAGGATGTGAAATTTTTTGTGAGATCCTTAGAGATGTTTCTAAGGTATGTATAGGGATGTCCCTAAGGATATGTATAAGTGTATGTTATAGTCCTAGAATTACAGTGACGAAATTCGAATTAAACCTAAGATATTAGATATTGAAGGTACTCCCCATTGATTACGTTATTTTCCTAGTTTGATTTTTGTCTCTCACAGAATTCTTTTGGTGTTTTAGTCAATGGGTGGAACCAGAAGGAATTATGTTAACATTGAATCCAATGGACAAATTGGTGACTATGAGAAATGAAAATACATAATTCCTAGAAAGAATGATATTGTGAATATTCCGAATCAATCATTTCTATATATGATTAACAAGGTAAACTTTAGTTGTATTCCTAATTCATCAAATAAGAGGACGATGTACATTTATGCATGTTCGCATGGTGAGTATCATAGAGAAAGGAGGACTGATATTTCTAAATAAGGGAATTAGAACCTTGTTGAATACATCAAATGGAGGGGAAGACGTTATTTGGGTAGGAAAAAGGGTCATAGAGTGACAGATTGTTATGGAGTACAATGTCTAATCTGTGGAGAAAATGGGCATTACCCCACTAAATTCCCTGACCTAAGAGGTTACACCTAAATCGGGGATGGACCTATTCCATGCCAATCAATGAAGATGATGGATTGAAGGGTTTATGTATTGGAATTCAAGGATAATGTTGTTGAGGTACTTTTATGGTATATTGAAATATCTTTGTATTGGTCCATTGTGGGTTTCAATAAGAATATGGTACCGGTAACCATGAAAAGTGATCGAAATAGTTTTGGAAAGCAGATGATATGTGCATAATGAAGGAATAAGGAGAAAATAATATGGTTTATAGAATTAGTGAGCTCATGACTGGTAAAAGGACAAATTGATATCATGGTTTGAGTATACATAATTTTTGAGATTTTGATATGTGGAAAGAGTTAACTTTTGACAGCATTCATGTTTTCAATAAGGTTCTATGGGGATTCATGTTTCAAGAGAATACATGATTAATGTATTCACATGTTTGGAATGTGACCAACACGATATATCTTATCATATATGGGAGATAAATGATGGTATTCACAAGCTTGGTAGATAACCTTTCTAGTAATTGTTTTCTTTATACTTTGAGCTTGGATAGAAGTATTTTGGATAATCCTAATGATTGGAATGGATTATTTTGAACATGATATAATATTGTTTAAGGCTAGAACCTTTTTTCGATATTATTTCTGGAATTTTATAATAGTATAGTTTTAGAAAAAGGACAACCTGCAGAACAGGCGACAACCTATCGCGTCAGACAAGGTTGTGGGAATAAAACCCACAACCGAAGTGCGACATGCCTTCACCGCCTACCACTAGCCTACATGAAGTCCCTAGTTATTAGAAATTAGTTATATTTTATTAAGAGGTATGATAGATGAAGTACAAGTCCATTTTTGGAAACTTATACGATTAATCTCACCATAGATGGACTTATGTATATTTAATAATTTGTGCTAACCTTTTTGTGATAGAGACAGATGGAATAACCTATCATTATATCACATGATCTATTAACACTTCGAGAATGACAAATTCAACTTCATTTCTTTAAATAAGTGATAAAGTGGAAATTGTTCATAGAATGACCAACAATGACATTTTACTGAAGTCAAGTACGTATTTCTTTCAATTAATCAACTTTAGGGAAATGAACTTGAAAACAAAAAATGTTGTCCTAGTGCCCTCATATCTGATGAATTATATGGTACCCTAGATCATCAAAAATTTATGGCTACGTGATTGTTGGCTTTTTCAAATCCATGTTCTCTACCACTCTTCATCCGAACATGATGGTTAGAATTCTCTTCCATATACATATTTTCACCTATGTTCTCTTTTGTGGAAACCTAGTGAGGAGTTACTTTGGGTATCTGTTATGTTTCTAATGTTCCTTTTTAAAATGATGTTTTAGTATTCCTTTTTACGATGTGGGTTTCTATGAATGAAACTTTCAAGTAGTAAACCATTTATAACCCCGACAAATTTCGAGGGAGAAATTCATTTTAAGGGGGGTAGAATATAACGCCCTAAGATTTTATGAGAAATATTTATTTTAATTTCATTGATTTCTTGTGTTGTACACTTCACCATGATTAACTTTCATTATACACAACATCGTATTAGCTTGTAGTATACGCAACACTATTCTTGGCTTGTGTTGCACACCATTTCAAGTTCTTTCTAATAAAATTCATTTTACACAACACCAAGTATAGATTTTGATCAATGTATAAATGATCAATATTTTGATTATGTTACATGAAATACCAAAGGAAGTTTCCACTACACGCAACCCTAACATGGCTTGCATTATAGGTAGGAGCGACCTTCCTCGATAGCCTGTGTTGTACGCAATATCGAGTTTCACAAAACAACGATATGTTGTTATAATACTATTATGAGCTAGACCTTATGAATAAAATTGACCATATGTTTAATTTTATAAAATTATAATTAATATTACACATTTTATAGAACATGGTTTGAGAACAAAATAATTTTTTCGGGTAAAATAAGTATTTTTCAATAAAATACAGTTTTTCCTCCTTTTGATGGTGCACCCATTTTAAATCTAATTTTTTACATGTTTATAAGTTAAATTTGACAAAATAAACTAATTATTTTGAATCAGGATATAAAAATTTACTTTGGATAACTTTTTGATATTTTTCTAATAACTTTCATATTTTAATAAATAGTAAAAACACGCTAAATTTTAATTAAAAACAACATTTTTTCATCGAGATAATTTATATGGTTAAATTATAATTTTTAATGGTTTTAAATTATAAATATAATATATTTTTACCATTTTAAAAAATTTAGTTCATTTTCATTGAGTTTACATTGAATTCGTAGGTTAAATCAATTTAATCTGTTGCAATGTTTTAAATAAAAACCCATTTTCTACAATAGGATAAATTTTAAATTAATTACTACAATTTCTGTGTTTTTAATTTGTAAAAATGGATTAAATATTTGGAATCGGTACGTACAAATTCTGTCAATATGCTATTTTTTATTTTTGGTCCTTATGAATAGTAACTACTGTAAATTTTATTTACCACTGTTAAAGGTAAATTTGGTAATTAAGGGTAAAAATAATATTATAAAATTACCCTAACACTTGTCTTAATATAATATGATTATTATATTTCATCCTAAAATATACTAGGGTCGAAATGGTTTATTTTGGAATCCACATGTGTGTGATTAAGACCTTTAATTTATTTTATTTAAAGGAATGTGAAATATGTCTCACTCAAACTTTAATAAATAGAGTATTTTTAATATATGGTTATAGAGAATATAAATTCTATTATTAATACTCATTTGAAATATAAATTGTTTTTCTTAATCATGGTAATTTATTTGTGATTTTTAAGAAATATACAATTACCTTAATAGCTTATACATAAATGATGCAGAAATTATTTATTTAGTGAAAAATCAATAATATAGTTATTTTTAAAATAATAATACCTATCCAACGGACTAGAAACTTTACCAAAACTTATTGGTCGCGTATATATACACCATAAGAATCCAATTGTAGACTTTTGGACCATTTCGAGCCTTAAAAAATAGATTATGACATTTATATTATTTTATTTTAAATGATGTCAAAGTTGTCACCTTCAACATTTAATAAATATAAAAATTTAAATGTTGTGATTTTAAGATGATAAATTCGAGTAAAAGTATTATTATGAAATTTAATAGATTTATCTTCATCATTATATTTTATTTTTAATATTTATGAAATAAATAAATATATTAAATAACTATACAAAAATGTTGTAGTAATTATTTTACTAACATTAATATCAAATAAATGGTTTTAAAAATATAAAAATAAATATTATATGAACAAATTAATCTGATAAAAGAATTTTTTAGATTAATATGACATGTTCTTAATCTATTAAATATTTTTTTTTCAAATATATCTTATGTGTGGATGTTATTTAAATTCAAATAAGTGAATAGTGTCATAATTAACACTATTGATATTTTATAAAAATAACATATTAAAAAATTGTTTGAAAATCATATACATATTTAAAAAATTTAAAATTGAAAATTATATGGTCTAAAATGTAATAATTTATCTAATTATGGAAAATTCACAACAAATAAGTAAGTATTTATAACAGTTTAATAATTATAATATTATTGCCAATAATAAAATTACATAAATTAAATAAGGATAAATCAAAGTGATAAGGTCTAAAATAAACATAAAACACATCTAAATTTTATTGGATGATTATATTACGAACCTATATCATCTAATATTATAATGTGAGTCATTTTGGAAGTTTTTAAGTGCGGTTTGAATTTATTATAAATCTTTATTTTTTAGGGTTTCAAAAGTACCCCTCTCCACCCTTATAAAAGGGAACCTCCTCCCTCTTCTCTTCACACCATCGTCAACCTTCAAGCTTGGAAAAAACCTTCCAATTACTCTTATAAACCTTTCTAGTTACATTCTTCAATTTTCTGGACTTCTCAAAAGTCCAACTCTAGTGCCCTAAGAGGAATTTTAAAGGAGGCACTTCTAGGAAGAGGTAATACCTTCTACCAATTCATTTGAGTTTCTTTGTTCTCATACTTCCTCTTATTTAGTTGTTTCATTATAATTTAATAAAATAAGTATTAATTATAAACTTATATGTTATTATAAATATGAAACAACCCTATTTCATCTTCTATCCATACTACGAAAAATGAAATCACCGAGCGTGCGTACGTACGGAATACCGTCTCCACGCCATGGTGTAATCTATTTCCCCCACCACCTTACTTGGATGGGTATATGGTTGTAAATAATAACTATATATAATTATTATGAAATGATACTAATTATGAGATATTCTATCATCCACTCCAATTCCACTCAATAATTTTGGGAACAATATCATCGCTCGTACGTACGTACAGATTACCGTCTCCACAATGCGATGACATTAATTTTCCATGTTAAACATTAAAGATTGATTATAAAATATATATAATAATTAATCATGAAATATATTACATAATAATTCTTCTGGATTTATTTATATATATATTTCATTTACTTCCATTCAATTTAATAAGGAAACGAAAACAACGTTCATGCGTACGTACGGCCTGCCGTCTCCATGAACGGTGTATTTCATTCCATTTATCGATCTATTATATATATTCTGAATATATAAATTATGTTTTACATTCTGGAACTAAGTAATCATGATCTTAGTAATCATATGAATAATTATAAGTCAAAACACGTCTGATAACTGAAACAATTTTACCCAAAACACTGCTTTAACATGGAATTGACAAATGAACGGGTAATATAAAGCCGTAAGTGAATCATATATGATATCATAAATATTATTATGGTTATATTACAAGTTTATAATATTTTTAAACCCACTATACAGGATTTTGGGACACGTGTGAAAGAAATTGGACCTAAGGTAAGGGATAATTATTCCAATCTCGTTCTTATCTAAGATTGTTTATTCGTAAGTATTTACTGTGGTTATATTTCTCATCCACATACTTGTCTTCAAAAAATATTTTCATAAAATGTTTAATATTTTTTCATGTATGTTTAATGTCCTTTTTAACCATTTTTTACTTTTAAAACATGGTATGGAAGGAATCAATATTTTGTTTACCATAAGAGGAACTATTGACTTTTTATGAAAAAAGTACAAGGAGGGTGTTTTTAATATTATACGGCATGAAGAGATTTTTTCGGTTTCATAATGCCTTCTTTCCATTAAGATTCATCTAAAATATTTCATGATTATTTTCAATAAAATTATTTTCTTTTAAAATTTCACGACATTTTGAGAAAAGAAAATGATTTTGAAGAAGAAATGATATTTCCCTCAAGAATTCATTTCAAGTGTTTTGTCAAAACTATTTTCCATCTAAGATGTAATTTTTTAATATGTTTATGTTTCAAGTATAATGTCTCTATTATTAACATGGTTTTATTTTTCTTATGATTAAATGATTTCCATTTGCTTTATATGGAATATGTTATGTTGGGATGATGTTTATGAAACCCATTTTATTCTTTGGGTTATGATGAATGATTTATGTTTATTTTGTGGCACACATAAGAATGATTTAATTATGAGATGGGTGAGACCTATATCTCCCTCCAATGCATTGGGTAAATATTTATATCTCATGAGAAAGACATAGCTGGAACGTGAAGTAAATCCAGTTCAGTAATACAGGGATGGAAAGGCAAGTAAGCCCGGTTCAGTAATGGAATTTTTCCACTATGATGGTCTTGGAAGAAATGACATGGATACTATAGAAATCATATCATATGCTTAATGGTTTGGAGAAATTCCATGATTTGTTACCATGTCATTTTATCAAGATTAATGTTCCTTTATGATCTATGCCTTATATACTGCTAATATTTATGTCATTGCTCAAGATTTTTATGTTTTATGTTCATGTTTTTTACATTCAAATGTTTATCGATTGTTTTTATGTTCGTAATGATTACCCTTACTGAGAATTTGTGCTCACCGTTATTTTGTTTTCTTTCCCCCAGGATATAAAGAAAGGTTTTAGGTAAGAAAACAAAAGGGGAGGATATTTATGGGAGATGTTGAAGATCATTCACCATGATTAGAATATTATGTTCCAAGTTTCCGAAAGACACTAAACTAACACGGTCTTTGGGCGTCTTTTTGTGTAATGTATTATGTTTTACGCAAAAGTAATTTATTTTCCATATACGTCATGCTTGGGTCTGTACAATTATTTGACATGCATCATTTGAAGTATGCATGGGAAAATCATGTTTTGGGTAAGTTATTTTATTAAAAGTGAATTTATTTTATTTATTTTTTGAAATGAAAATGGTTCCTAACATGAATTGTGAAATTTTAAAATGGTGAAACGAAGGGTAAAAAATGGCTATCTAATGAGAAATTAGAATAATGAGAATGAGTTTACCCATTATTAACCATGACCTAGATGTAAGATGGTTATTGGTAGTGATAGTGCCTGAGTTTTGACCATGTGGAAGTGTTTGGGAGAATGAAATGTTATGTATTTTTGAATCTCGTCTTGTTAAAAGCAATAATATTGTGAAATAAATTGTGAGAATATATTTTGGAATATCATAGAAATTCATCCATGATGATTCTTGTTGATTGGATGACCGGAGGTTATGGCTAGAGATGCTCCACCAGTAGTTGAACCAGAGGGGTCAACAGATCTAGGTGAGGTTGAAAAAGGATAGTATCATGAGAATCTTTCTTGGTTTATTCATTTTATAGAGATAGACTCGTATTAGGCGGTGAAGAGTATGTATGAACTTACAAGGGAGCTACATTTACAAAACCCTCTAACATTCACCATAGAAGGTGGACCTGAGGCAAAAAAGTTATGGAATGAGTCCATATATACTATAAATTACCATTTAGGGTCTCTGCATGAGTATAGGGTTTTTTAGGATTATTACATGTTATTAGGATCAACAACTAACTAGTGGGATGTTTAGGATCAGACTCGATAAGATGATGGTATGGTATGGAAAGTCTATTGGGAGATTTTTGTTGAGAAAGTTTATTGAGAAACACTGTGAATTTATTGAGAATACGAGTTAATGTAGCTTAATCTTGGGAGTATGTCTGTGATAGTCTATGAATGATGACTTGAAGATTTTGTACACTTTTCTCCAACACTTGAGGGTGATTAGACACCTATGGTAAAGCATTTTCTGGAAAGGCTTCAATTTGATATTATGTTCCTTATTAATATCATTAGGATAAAAAATTTTTCTAAATTGGTGGATCATGCTATCATATTTGAGGTGAACCTGAAGAATGATTCTATGGTAAAACATGTGGTTATTGATAGACTATCACGGTGTAAGACATCGGAGGGTAGGAAGCGTCATTATGTGAATGTTAACCATGGTGATTGAAAGAAGAGTGTCCAAGGGGAAGGGTCGGTAACTCGGGATCTTAGTAAAGTGATCTGTAACCAGCATGGTAGGTTGAGTCACTTCCTTTGTTATTTTCCTTGTCCACTGATTGAGTTTCGATCTAGCCATTGGATTGTAAATCTACAGATGTTCTATAGGAAACCATGATAAATGGGTTGTGATGGACCAGCTAGGAAGAACCTGAGTGTGGGAAGAGAATCTGCGACATTGTACCAATCTGGAAGTTACGGTTCTCAAGGACATTAAGGTAGAGGAAATGGTTTTGGTAATTGATGGAAAGAGTTAATGTATCAGCAGAGTGGTGTTGTTCCAAGGACTCAGACTACATCACATGTAAGTGGGGTGGACAGTTTCAACTAGTTCAGGAAACACTTATGGATATGGATGCTAGACCATCGATGGTTTGAGGTACTATTATTTTACCTTATACACATTATAGTGCTTTATTTGATAAAGGTGGATATCAATCTTTTATATCTTCCGAACTGGAGAATGTCTTGACCCTAGTAGTGGAGTTCGTGAGTGGAGTTATGATGATTGATACAATTTTTAGTGTTCGATCAAGAGACATATGTTTGTGAAAAGGGTATTCTATCATGGTTGTTGAATTGAGTTTCCTTTATTATCATTGAATTATGTATGATAGGTATAAGAAGGGTGATAATTAAGAATATCATATTAGGAGATGATGTAGTTTACATATGGAATAGTTGTTTGTTTAGACATGTTTCTAATGACCGTAAACTATTACAGTCCTCAGGAATTTATTTATGTAATATAATAAATATTCATAAAAAATCATGTAATATTTATATATGAATATCTGGGGACTCTATATACTCCATATATATTATCTTGGTGTGATGAATCCCTTCATCAATAGGTCCTCAAGATGAATCTTATGATCTGTAAACTTGATCGGTGCCAATAAATGGGTGGAATTGAAAAATGTCATTCTCGTGGAATAAGTTCTATCTCAAACAATACTCCTGGATCATGAGAAAGACCCGATAAGTCATCTAGAAAGACATCATGGTAGAGATCAACAAAACCACGAAAAGAAGATGACCTAAAATCAAGCTCTGATGTGAGTTCTATGCTTGCTAACTAGGATGTGATGGATCTTATCTAGCTCAATTTTATTCATACTCAATTAGAATCAACATCCCACTAAGCGGTCATCATAGACATATACGCCTTATGTAAAATAAAGATAGCCACATCTAATAAAATATGACTTTTCAATTAAATCTCATCAGCTAGTACAATCCAATGTTCACATCCATAATATTCATCTCAAGTATCATGAAATCCAACATATTTCCATTACTATAAACAAATATAGGATACTCTATAAATATTTTTAAACTATCACCATTCTTCCATAAGTGTGTGTCTATAGGAATAAACATAGATGAAAATTTAATTGGTATGTCAAGGCTGGAAAATAAATCTATAGATATAAAATAATGGGAAGAACAAATATTGAAATGGAATATAGAAATATAATAGGAGATCAACACCATAAATTTATTATTAGATGGTTCATCTCTGTAGCCAGTAAAAACATGGCCCATCACATACACTAATCATGAATTAATTCCATGTCTGTGAACATGATGTGCATGACTTTCTTGATTCAATGTCATCCAAGGAGTCTAAAACTAATAAATTGGACCATAGCTGGATTCCATGGTCACAAATAATTTATATCCTGCAACCCTATAGAAATATGATGTAAAGTCAATGGGTTAAAAAAATGAAGATTCTTCATTTTAATCACTACTATTAATTGTTAATAAGATTTTGGGAAGGACCTACGGTAATTTATAACCTCCACATAGTCAAATAAATGTGGAACTCCCCCATAGTGGGATAAATAATTTTTAATCTACTCATCCTACATACCACTACCCTATTTTACATCCTCATACTTATTATTCTTTATACAAAAACATACACTGACCATAGTAGTAAGAGGTCCACCAACTTGGGTATTGTTTTATGGAAGAAGTCTAATTACACAATAAACCTATAAAAACTTATCATTTCAAGGTCATGCATAGAACCATAGGTAACCATTTTAGGACTAAACACATAACCATATATATGATATCATGGTGATATCCAATATCTATCCTTCTAGACTTCTATGTCACCTATCTAGATAATATATGAGAAAAATGAAGTATCCTAGTGAAATAACCAAAGTAAGCATATACTATCATGGATTGGTGGTAGTTATTACTGGATTCCAGGGCATGGTTCAATATTACTGTGTCAAGGAATAATTATAAAAAATAATTGGTTTTGAGGGCCTCACAAGAAAGACCATCACATTTACCTTCTTTTCCCAAGAAGTCCCACAATCTCCTAGCAGGTCACTAAAGTATAAACACCAATTAAATTACTTGTTATTCCTTCAGTGTCTTAGCCAAGTGGAAAAATCCCTAAATTATATATATCTATCCAAAAATCCTATTTTCCTCCAAATTCATGAAATTATAGAAAATTATATAGCTAGAATACATTGACATATTCAACCATAAACCTTTTTATTCCTCGTCCATGAGATATTATCATAAAAAATGTATTCTATAGTGGATCCAATGCTGGAAGCACTGGAGAATGTGTGGGATCAAAATGAAATTAATCCTACTACAATTTTTTTGGTTAAAATGGTGTGTCTTCTATGGAAGGATAACTCAGGTCTCGTTGAGGAACCATTTATTTAATTCCAAAAAAAATTTTAAAAATCCAAAAAAAACATGATTAAAAAAAATAAGTAGTTATAAAGTATACAAAAGGTATTTCTATCAACTTATCCAAGTATGATTCCCACAAAAACAAGGCATAAAACACCTATTACTATTCAAGGATATTGATACCTACATGATTTTCATAGTCACGTATACACAAATTATAAAAGCATGATCATGTTCATCAAAATAATTCCACACAGATATATCAAAATAGGAAAAAATAGATGTGTCTGTCAATAGAGTATATAGGTCTATTGTGACTAGATAAAAAAAATTAAGGAATTAAATTAATGAACAAATATTCATTAAAAAACAACTATATACAATAAATTTGACCATACATTATGATTCATGATGCATGAATTCACCCATGTCCTATAAATGTATAACAAAAATTTCCTTAATGGAAGCTCAGATGTATGATCCTAACCATTTCTAGATATTTCTCTATATTTTTTCATTTTTTTTCTTGTTTTGAGTTCATTTTGTTTGGGTTTTATCTTTTGTTCATTTTAGTGTAATTTTGATGCTTTTTGGAAGAAAATAGGGTACTTCACTTTTGGATCACTATTTTTCCAAATCATGCACCCAATCTAGAAAAACGTGTGAACCCAAATAACAAGTATTTTCATGGATGGTGCATGGATTTTCAAAAACTGCACCATTCTTGTTTTAACTATGTGACTCATAGGGAGGGGTGCATATTTAGGAACATGTCTAGGGGAAACTATGTGCCCCACCCATGAAACTTCACATATTGGGATTTAATTCCTAGAAATTTTTTTAAAAAATCTCAAACCTCCATCTTATAAATCCAAATTTCATTGCTCAACCGAGAATAATTTTATCTCATTTTTTGAAGCTCTTTGTTAGATTACATGCCCTTATGGACTATATTCCTGACAATTCAAATCCCATATTGAATATTTTCACCAATACCCATAAGTGAATATTATCCCGTGTGGTTTACTCTCACTTTTTCATTAATCTTTCATCATTTGAAGGGATGTTATCCTCTATTGGTTTTAGATATATATATCATTTTTTATGGATTATGATCCATTTGATCTTTTTTCAATGATTTTATTCATGATATTTTTCGTTATCAATATAGTCATGGTTCCACTTCAATTAGGGTTTTCCGTTGGTGAATATTTCTTATCAATTTTGAGGAAGGTGTTCTATTATTCAAATTACAATGTCATAATTTCAGTAACATCTATGTAATTGGAGAATGGATATAATTTTTTTTAGAAATTTAGGTTCAATTTTTTTTAAATAATGTGGTAAATTAAATAATTAATGGATTGTGAAATTGGAAAATTAATGTGTTCATGTAATTGAAATTTTTGGTTTGGCTTAATTAATTATTAATTTAATTAATGGGGATGTTGTTATTATGTAATGGATTGATTCAGTTTTATTAATAGTCAAATGAATTAATTACATTTTTTTGATTATGGAATTTATGGAATTTGATTAATTAATTATTGAATTAATTAATTATATTGTTTCATTTGTGAAATTGTTTAATTTGTTAGTTATTTTGTGAATTAATTAAAGAATGCTGTTATTTTGAAATGTGATAAGAGCTTTAATGTTGATTATCCTTGAGTGATCTGATATTTTGATACAGGTGAAACTATCATACATCTTATATTATGAAACGTGTGATTTTTTTTATTTGGGTGTGGCACATGGACTGCTGCTTCAAAATACAATAATGATAAATTGATAAATAAATGTGGGACATGGAATGATACTACAAAATACCATAGTGATAATTGATTGTGGGAAATTGACGGCTTCTTCAAAATCCCATAGTTATTATTGAGGCGTGGGACCGAGATTGGGGCATAAAATACCCATGGGGTGTTAGAAATGACGTTCTATGACCATAAGATGGCATTGGACTGTGGTTCCAATTGGACATGATATAATGTGAAATTAAATGATAAATTATAACTATGGTATTGTGATATGGTTTAGACTTTATCATTGGATGAAGTAGGTATTGACTATTCGGGTTCCCTCTGGAACCTAATGGTCCATGATATTAAATAAAGAATAATTGAATAAATGTAAACTATTTACTTACTTTCTTGTATTTTATTCTTTATATAATAACCTACATGGTCATTGACAGGATATTGGTTTAGATAGCATTAGTGGTTTCCTACTAAGTATTAATCACACCCTACATGGGGAGCTTGATCGGTACCAGAATAGATTTCATGCTTGCATGAGGGGTTAAGGTGAAGTGCCCGATGTTAGATGGCTCAGTCGGGGTGGAGCATGAATAAGGGAAACAAAAATAGTTTTGGGAGCTTCTTAGAATAATTAAGTGTCTTTTTTATTTTGGTTTTTTCATATGGGAACATGATACATATTCAGAATGACATATACAATTTTTAGTTTTGGATATGTTATTTTTGGTTTTGGCCCTCATGTAATACTGGATTTGTTTGATTATTGGTTAGGTCAATCAGTTATTAGTATTTTTTTCTATTGTGATAATTTTTAAAAGTGTTTATAATCTTTTCATTATTTATATTAGACCCTCTTTGCTAATTGGAATCATCTAGTGTATGAGGAGGAGTTCTTAAGGTCACGTAGCAGACTTTCTCGGGGCAGTAGTCTATGGTATTCAGGTGGAGATATTACCAAGTCGTATCGTAGGACTAGTATTATTTTCTTTAATTTTCTATTAATAATTTTGAAATTTAATAGGATATTTGGATGAGTCTTTTCTGGGTTAATATATCATTCATGGGAGTAAATAACCCATGTATAATGGTAAAATTCTAGTACCTGTGGTGGGATTTTTTTATTTATGTTTATTGTTACAGTTGATGATATTCCACAAACAATGATTCACATATTGTTTAATGAGATTATTGTTATTTAGTTTTTCTTATATTGGAATTATGGACCAGTATGTCACGATAGTTGAGTATGCATACATAAATCTAGGCACTCGGGATTATTATTTGACATGCATCATTTGAAGTATGCATGGGGAAATTTTGTTTTTAAGTTAGTTATTTTAATAAAAGTGAATTTATTTGATTTTTTAAAATGAAAAAGGTTTCTAACATGAATTGAGAAATTTTGAAAAGGTGAAAAAATGGTGGAAAATGGATATATAAAGAGAAATGTGAATAATGATTATGATTTTCCCCTCTTGTTAACCATGACCTAGATGTGAGATGGTTATTGGTAGTGATAGTGCCTGAGTTTTGACCATGTGGAAGTGTTTGGGAGAATGAAATGTTAAGTATTTTTTGAATCCAATGTTGTTAAATCCATTAATATTGTGAAATACATTATGAGAATATATTTTTGAATTTCATAGAAATTCCTTCATGAAGATTCTCATTGATTAGATGACCAGAGGTTATGGCTATAGATGCTCCACCAGTAGTTGAACCAGAGGGGTCAACAGAGCCAGGTGAGGTTGAAAAAAGGATAGTATCATGAGAATCTTTTTTGGTTTATTCATTTTATAGAGATAGACTCGTAATAGGTGGTGAAGAGTATGCCTGACCTTACAAGGGAGTTACATTTACAAAACCCTCTAACATTCACCATAGAAGGTGGTCCTGAGGGAAAAAAGTTATGGAATGAGTCCATATAGACTATACATTACTATTTATGGAATCTCCATGAGTATAGGGTTTTTTATTATGCTTACATGTTATGAGGATCAACAAAAAACTAGTGGGATGTTCAGGCTCGGACTCGATAGGATGATGGTATGGTATGAAAGGTCTTTTTGGAGATTTTCCTGGAGAAATTTTATCGAGAAAAACTGTGATTTGATTGAGAATATGAGTTAATGCATCTTAATCTAGGGATTATCTTTGTGATAGTATATGAAAGATGACTTGAATTTTTTTTTTCACTTTTCTCCGACAGTGGAGGGTGATTAGACAGCTATGCTAAAGCATTTCTCAGAAAGGCATAAATTTTATATTATGTGCTTTATTAATATCATTAGGAGGAAAAAGTTTTATAAATTGGTGGATCATACTATCATATTTGAGGTGAACCTGAAGATGTATTCTAGTAGAAAATGTGTGGTTATTGATAGAATATAAGGGTGTAATACATCTGAGAGTAGGAAGTGTCATGATGAGAATGTTAGCCATGGTGATTGAAAGAAGAGTGTCCAAGGTGAAGGGTCCGTAACTCAGGATCTTAGTCAAGTGATATGTCAACAATGTGGTAGGTTGAGTTACATCCATTGATAGTTTACCTATCCACTAATTGAGTTTCGATCTGGCGGTTGGATTGGACAACTAAAGATGTTCTATAGGAAACCATGATAAATGGGTTGTGATGGACCACCTAGGAAGAACCTGGGTGTGGGAAGAGAATCTGCGACATCATACCAATCTGAAAGTTACATTTCTTGAGGACATGGAGGTAGAGGAAATGGTTTTGGTAATTCGGGGAAAGAGATCATGTATCAGCAGAGTGGTGTATTTTCAAGGACTCAAACTACATCACATGTTATAGGGGAAGACAATTTCACCTAGTTTAGGAAACACTTATGGATATGGAGGTTAGACCATCGATGGTTTGAGGTACTATTATTTTATCTTATACACTTTATAGTGCATTATTTGATAAAGGTGGATATAAAACTTTTATATAATCCCAATTGGTGAATGTCTTGACCCTAATAGTGGAGTTCGTGAGTGGAGTTATGATGATTGATACAATTTTTAGTGTTCAATAAAGAGAAATTTGTTTGTGAAATGGGTATTCAATCATGGTTGTTGAATAGAGTTTCCTTTAGTATATTTTCATTATAGATCTATTTGGATTCAACCTAATATTGGGTATGGAATAGTTAGTAGAATACCATGCCCCCATAGATAGTTACTATATTAGAGTGACTCTTACATTTCTTAAGGATGAAAATTACATCCATCATGGAGATTGGGATATCAGTGGGGGTTGTACAGAGCCATTTCACCCACAACTTGGGGAGAATACCACCCATGTTCCAAACCTATAGTTGGATGAAGGAGGTTCGAATAATGATTATATTCAACCCATAGTAGACAAGTTTTAGTATTTGTTTCCTGAAACCATCTTAGGGAATCTAGCTAAATGAAATATGAAATATATGATTGAGCTCATTCCTTGGGCTGATTCAGCTTATATTCCACCATACAAGAATGGGACTAGTAGAGCTTCATGATATCATGAATCAGCTAGTAAAGTTGGAGGATATGGGATTTATCTATCTATGTACGTCTCCTTGGTCATATCATGTCATTATTACATAAAAGGCTGGTTGGACCCTTCATTTATCCTTTTCTTACCAGAAGTTGAACCATGTGACAGTGATGAATCGATATCCCCTTTCATATATCAATGATCTATTTGTCCATTTAGGGGAGCTTGTTTCTTCACAATGAATGAATTGAGATCAAGGTTTAACCAGTTGTGAGTTCAACCTTATAATATACCTCGAACTTCATTAATAAGTACTAATGACCTTTATCAGTTATTCATAATGGAATTTGGTTTGAAGAACACACCAAAAATGTTTATGGACATCAAGAATAGACTATTACATCCGTACCTAGATTAGTTTTTTTGGTCCTTGTGGATGATATATTGGTATACTCCATGCCTAACAATGATCATTCCCAACATCATGAAATTGTCTTCAGAAAACTGATAGAGCATTATCTATATGCCATGTTATCTATGTGTCAGTTTTGGATTAATTAGCTACACTACATGGGTCCCATAATCTCATAGGAAGATGTTTCAGTGGACCTAGAGAAAGTTCAGGTGGTTGAATCTTTGGAGTATACCAAGGAAATTTTCTATATGAATTGATTTCATGGATTAGTATAATATTATTAGAGATTCATCAAATAATTTTCGGGTTTGGCTACACCACTTTTGGGCATGACCAAAAAGGGAGTGAAGTTTGAATGGTTTGTATAATGTTCGAATAACTTCTAGGTGTGACACCAAAAAAATTTCAATATTCTAATTTTTGAATAAATTCAAATTTCTTCCAAGATTTATTTTTACGCTACACCATGAAAAGAATACATTAAAAAAAATTATTTGGTTTGCGTTAAACGCATGATCAACTTTGACAAGAAAATAATATATTATTCAAATATTAATATTTAATATAATAAGATATAATAT
Source organism: Viscum album (assembly GCA_963277665.1). Lineage (NCBI taxonomy): Eukaryota > Viridiplantae > Streptophyta > Magnoliopsida > Santalales > Viscaceae > Viscum > Viscum album. The sequence continues at coordinate 705,074,431 of OY728167.1, read as the reverse complement.
ATCCAATAATATGGTGGTTATAAATAATATTAAATACTCTGTGAAAATATGTGGTTGAATTAATTAGTACCCAATTAATTAGAAATTAATATAATAACCAATTGAATATTTTAAGAATGTTTGAAAAAAACAAATTTTAAGCTCACAATGGCTTTGATTCCTAATAAATTTAATTAATTAATATTGGTGAATTATATTAATGAAATATATAAATTATATAGTAAATCTAATATTTTTTAAATTCATATAATATATTTTATAGGAATTAGATAATAACAAACCCAATATTACACATAAAATACTTTGATTTTCAAAAGGCATTTTTATGGCCTTTTAATGGAGAACTTGTTTTGAAATTAAATTTTGAAACATTTATAAATTATATTAAACAAAAATACATAATTTTTTAAATAGTACTGTAAAAATTATATTTGGGTGAAATATTTTTATTTTTTTGAAAATATTTATTTTCCATTGAATAGTGAAAATCAAGAAATTTTTATAATGATTTTATTTTCTTTATAATAACAGTATATTAATGATTTGAATAGTAATATCATATATTAATGTTTAAATTAAACTCTCTTATTAATGAAATTATTATATATCTATATCATGGATTTGTTAAATTAAATTTTTATAAATGATAAATTTAGTATTAATATTTTTTTGGAAACAGAAATGATTACTCGTAATATTATAAATAAAATAATTATTTAGAATAAAATTTATATTCATAAAATATATTCATAAAATAATATTTTTTCCCTTATAGTTATATGGTAATTTAATGAGACCATAAATAATTTTTGAAAGTGACATAAAATTAGTTATAATATTAAAATTGGTATTTTCGAGTAAAAGTTGTTTTTAATTAAGAATATAAATTTCATATATTTATAAAATTAATTTCATAAAACGTATTCAATTTTTGAATTCTAAACATCTATGAATTGGTTGGTTTAATTTTTGGTATTATTGTGAAATAGTTCAATTTTTGGTGAATATTGAAATACATTAATTTACGGTATATAACATTATAAGTAAATTAATGAATTTATGAGCCTTGATTGAGTCACAATTGATGCAAGTGTCCATAATATATAAGTCAAATGATATATTTATTATATTTATTAATTTTAATCAAAAATATGAATATTCAATAGACAAAATAATAAACTAATGTATAAAATAATCCAAAAACACTGCGCTCCTCCACTATAAAAGGCCAAATTTCCTCCCACTTACTTACACCACTCAAACCAATTTTTGTAGACCAATATATTCCAAAATAGATCCCAAAAATCTGACCACTAAATATAGAACAATCACCTTGGGGTATAAATCCATCCAAGAAAGTCTTTTTGTACCAACCCAAAGGAGTTACCCGATTAAGAGGTAACATCATTCCTCAAGCTCTTTAGTTTTAGTTCCACTCTCCTCCCTCAAAAATATATTTATTCCATTATTATCTAAAGAAACCATATAATAAATATACATATATTTTGTTATGATATTTTTTCCTTCCAACTACACACACTTGCATCTAATGGGTAACGATCAAACTGTTTATGTGTACGTGAACAACCACCTCCTGAAACAATGCTTATTAATTATTTTCTTTTACCACATTTTTTGGTTATGAATTATGATGGTAAATTTTATTATATATGTTATATATGATATTTATTATTTATTTATTATTCTATAATACATTTATAAAACATTCCCTTATGATTTTTCTTTTTATAAATATACTAATATCATTTAGTGACGTGTGGACTACCACCTCTCTAAAGCGATGCGATTCGTTGACACTATACGTGGAACATATTAAAGATGATTTTGATAAAAATATATAATATATATATAACTTATATGATAATATAGATATAATATACCTATATGTATATATATTACTTTTCTTTCATTTAAAATATGACAATGAAATGAAAGTAGAGTTCATGTGTACGCAAGACCTAACATCTCCATAAATGGTATATTTCATTTCCTATCTATTATTTTATAAAAAACAGTATAATGAAAAAATTTAATATATAAATCATGGGTTTAATTATTTATATTATGAAACAATGATCTAATTAATAATAACAACACGGGAAAATTTAAAACAAACTTGAAAAACTAAGAAATTAACACCCATAATAGTGAAAATAATGAACGATTTCAATCAAATGTGAAACAAGATGTTATATGAAGATATTATAAGATGTTATGAACATTAATATGAATCTATAATAAGTTATTAACACTCTTAACACCATTAAATGGGAGTTTATATATCGTTCACATGAATAGGAATTCAAGGTAAGGGATTTTGTTTCAATTTAATGTCATTGAGACATTTTGTAAGGTTTTGCACTTAGTTGCTTTTTTATGATGTATATACTTCCATTTCACATATTTTATAATGATTTTACACATTCTATTGATATTTTATGATTATTTAATTTTATTACAACATGTTAATTATGATTCAAATATTTCAATGTTGTATGGGACACTTTGGAATGTTTAAATATTATTTTCCTCAAGAATGATATGATGATATTTCAATAACATAAAAAACCCTTTTTGTTAGTTATCGTCAATAGAGGAATTATTGATAAAGTTTTATTAATTATGAAATATTGGTATTTGAAAAGTAATATTATTTATTTTTATTAATTTATGTGAGGAATTATTTTGAATAAAAATGATGGATGGGGGCCAAAAATTATATAGCCTGTTGAAGAATCAAAATGTACTCCAGAGAGAAATAAAATGTCCAACTTAAATGAGTTTATATTCCTAATTTTAAAACATTTTTTGAAATTTATTGATGGTATAGGCTTTCACATACCATAAAGATGAAATTCAAAAATTAATAAATATTCTTATTTAATATTATTTACTATTTATCCATGATATTTTACATCAACTTATCGAGGGATGCATTCTATTTTCAGTTTATTAATCAAATAGAATGTGTAATTATTTATTTACCTTTCAATTTTGATTTGTTATAATTTATTCATTATTTATTCCACTATACATACACTTACATAGAATTTTACCACACCCTTATTAGGTTTTCCCTCTAGTTTATGAAGAATAAAATTTTGTAAAAAGATTTCATTGATGTGGTTTATTTCATTTTATTATGTATCATGTTTTATTTTTTCCGATGTATTATGGGTATCATGTCTGTAATATGGATTTCCAAGACTACTAAACTAATCAGTCCATTGCGATTTTATTCATCATAATCATGCCAATTTAATGAAATGATGCACCTGCTCTGAGTTTCTAGGGTATGGGAATTACAGTTAGTATCAAAGGTTGTTTAGCAGAAATCAAGAAACTAGATTTAGAAAACATAGATTAGGGAGCATAACCCTATGATTGAAATTTTTGTTATGTATAAAATAACATACAAATATTTTTGTGAGGTTGATAATATGACTGTATACCTTGATATACAACCATCATTGGATACTGTATGTGGACATGGGTCTTGCACATATGTACCTAGGAGTAACAAATCTAATAAGGTGTGTTGGGCCCGAATCAATGTAACCAAGTACATGAAAAAATGACTTATTGTGAACTTGGTTTGACATTCCAAGGGGATATTATTAGGATAATTCAAATTTTATTTACAAACCATTATGAAGTATTCGAATGTAAATATATCCTCAAAGAATACATTCTTATAATAATGTGATTAACATCATACAAAATATTCAATAACGTTAAGTATTTATCAAGTTGTGGGATTATAAATTTTGTTTCATAATGATATTATATAATATAGTGTATAACATTATTTAGAAATGGATCACAGATGGATGAATGGTATGAATACTCATGGAAGAATTCAGGAATTCCCTAATGAGGAAAAAAAACAAATGGTTTTGGAATAGAGAAAGTTATGACCCTAATTGGGTAGGCTAGTCATGTTTTGGAAAATAACCCATACTAAATGGATCAACCTATTCTTCAATTAGATTCTATGATTTTATATCACATTATGTGATAGTGTACCCCATCATTTATTTCTTCTACTAACCCAATGGAGGATGAATAATGGATTAATATTATGGTGAAGATATTTATTGAATTGGAATGTGGTTAAATGGAAAAGGTTACACTCGTAGTGTATTGTATCGATGGAGATTTTGATCAATGGTGGTCATTGATCCATAATACTAGGGAGGAAGAATAAATATAACTCATAGAGTGGATAACTTTTAAGGAGTCATTCTGCGATAAATACGTCCCTTGTGATCAAAAAATTGAGAGGAAGAGGAATTTCCTTATGTTAAATAAAAAGGATGAAGACAATTTTGAATATTATGAATCTACCTTTACAAGGATATAAATCTATTCTACATATTTCATACACAACATAGAATGTACCAATGAACATATATAAAAAGTACATACGCCAAATATATGAAGAGAACTTGTTTCTCTATGCTTTTGTTCATACGATAAAATAGTTTTATGTGCTATCATGAAAGAAAAATAATTATCCATGTCTTATGGCATCGAATGGAAGAAAGAGAATATGATAATTAATGATCAAAAAATAGATAAAGGGAATAAGGTAAATAATAATAATCCCAAATGTGATAAATTTGGAAAGAATAACCTTGGGAAATTATCAAAAGGGTTGAGAGTATGTTATAAGTGTGAAGAGAAAGGACACTAGAAAAAATAATGCAAAGGGAAGAAGGAAAACAGTAATATTCAGTGTCATAATTTCAAATAAATGGATTGTTATTCAAACTAATTCCCAAAACATCAGTGAAATATACCTCAGAAAATTTTATGGGATCATGGTCAGCCGTATGTTATTGACACAAACATTGTGGAATGATTATTGTGCTTATATATTGATGAAATATGTTACAAATTTATTTTATTGATGATGGTATCACCATATGAATTATGAAATATATAAGGATTCTAATTCAGTACGCTTTCACTAAATAATTGAGATCATTTGTCTAATGGTACCCAGAATAATGATTTATTATCAAGTTAAACATTTTGGAAAACACATGTATGAGGCAATGATAAATCATAATATGTTCCAGATGAAGATATAATGTTGTTAGAAAATGATTTGATTGGTATGGATAAATTAAATTTGATACACTTAACTACAATGGAAATTATTCCATTATTTTGGATCCTAATAATTAGAAGGGTCATAAGGTTAACCATTTATGAAATGGTCTAAATTGAACATTAGATAATGTTTTTGATATTACTGTATTATTTCAACATGTGATAAATCATATTATAAGAAAATAAGTTTAAATAGTTCAACACAGAAGGATAATATTGTCCTTATAGAAACATAACAAATATGTATATGTACATATAACCTTTTCGGATAAAAAAATTTCTCAACTCCAGAAAAATAGTCTAAAAACACATTTTTTCTCTATTATAATCATTGGTGATGATATAAATGAAATTTATTCATACATCTAGTTTATGGTTATATTTTCAACAACCTTCTCACAAACATTTTCTCTGCCATCCTCTATAAAAAATTGATTGTTAGAGTTGTCTTTCATATACATATTTTAACTAATGTTCAAATATTTGAAAGACTAGTTTTGTGGCCACATTCACATTTCATTTTTCCTATATTAATTGTATTTTTTTATTAACCCAATTCATGATGTGGGTTTCTAAAAAATTTATGTTTTCAAATATCAAACCCTAGACTATTGAGATCAATATTAAATTGTGAGCATGATGATTAATTATGTTTGGAAGAATGCGACAACCAAAGATTTTACAATATTTTAATTTTTGAATAAATTTAACAATGTTCCTAACATTCCTTATACGCTACACCATGATAAGCTTAATCTACACACACCAATAAGTTTTCTTTCTTTACATGCAAAGTTGAGTTTTAATAAACAACAATATATTATTAAAATATTATTACCTAATATAATAAGATATTACATAGGATATATGTTGGCAGTTATAAATTGTATTAAATAATTTATGAAAATATATGGTTGAATCCATTGGTTTCCAATTAATTTGAAATGAATATAAGAATTAATTGAATATAAAAAGAATTTTTGTATAAAAATTATTTTTATGTTCACACAGTAATTTTATCCAAATAAATTAAAATAATTACTATTGGTGAATGATATTAATGATGTACATACTTTATATCTTCTATAGAATATTTTTGAGATTCATTGAATATATTATATATGCATAAGATAAGAAAAAAAATATTATACATAAAATACAATATCTTTCTAAAGGCAGTTTTACAACCTTTCAATTGTCAACATGTTTTAAAAATAATTTTTAACACTTCTATAATTATTATTAAACAAAATATACTTCAATTTTAAATTAATAATTTAAACTTTTTTCTAGGGGTAAATTTTTTGATTTGTATTTAAAATATGTTTTTCCAAATAAATATTGAAAAATACAGATTTTTTTAGAAAACTATCATTTTAGTTATAATAATAGTCTACTTATGGTTTTAATATTAACCCTATCTATTAAGCTATAAATACAATTTATATATCTTATTAATGAAAACATAATATATTTATATCATCGTATAATTAAATGATCGTTTTAGAAAAGATAAATTTATTATAGGTATTTATGTGAAATAGAAATGATTATTCACAACATAATAACTAAAATAATTATTTTTAAAAATGAATTTTTTAAAATAGATTCATAAATTTATATTTTTTTTCTTATGTTTATATGGGAATTTTATCAGACCTTAATAAATTTTTCAATGCGTCATAAAATCATTTATAATTTTAAAATCAATACTTTTCGAGTAAATAATGATTTTAATTAAAAATTTAGTTTTACATAAATATAAAAAAAAATCTAAATTTTTTCCCATTTTTGATTTCTACACATCAAAATATGGTCAATATTTTTTGGCAATTTTTTTAGAATAGTTATATTTTTGTGAATATTGAAATTCAATAATTTACAATATTTAACATTATAAGTAAATAAATGAATTATCTTATCATGATTGAGTAATATATGTTGTTAGTTATCAGAATATTGATCTCACATGCTCTCTTTACACCATTTAGTCATTTTAATAAAAACATCTTCGTAGTATTGATCAAATAAATAAAACTAATGTATAAAATAATCAAATAGCACCCGTCTCCTCCACTATAAAATAGAATCCTCTCCTCCCACTTCCTCACACCTCTCAAGACTCTTTGGATAGACCACTCTATCCACAAATATATCCTATAAATCCATCCCATCATTATAAGAGACTCATCTTGGATATAAATTAGTCCAATAAATCCTTATGATACAAACCAAAAAGAGTCACCCGATTAAGAGGTAACATCGTTCCTCAAGCTCTTTAGTTTTATTTTCATTCATGTCCACCTAAAATCAAATTATTCAATTAATATATTAAAAAAATTATAATAAATATAAATTTATGTCTATGATAATTCTTTTAACTAATCTTACACACACATCCATCTATGGGTAAGAAACATACTGTTAATGTGTAAGGAAAACTACAACCTCATGCAATGACGATTGTTTCTTTTTTACCTTCACCACTTTTCATGGTTGTGAATTATGATGGAAAAAATGTTTCTATATGTTATATATGATAATTATTATTTATATATTGTTATGTAATTATTTTATAACACATATCCTTATTCTTTCCATTTTGTATAAATACGACGACATCGTCTTTGGAAGTGTTGACTACCGCCTCCCAAAAGCGATGTGATTTGTCCAAGATACACGTGGATAATATTAAATAATTTTTAAATAAAACAATGTAAAATATATGAAATAGATATTATAGTGTAATTATAATATACATATACCTATATATCATTTATTTTTTATTCTTTTAAAATATGAGAATAAAATGAATGTAGCGTTCATGCATAAGTACTGTCTGCTGTCTACATCAATGGTGCAATTAATTTCCTATATCAAATCATTAATAATTATTAAAAATATGTATATAATTATTATATATTATATGTTAAATCAGGGGTTAAATTTATTATATGATTAAACCATGATCTAATTAATAGTAACAACAAGTGAAATGTTAAAACATTATTGATAAATAAGGCTATTAACACCCGAAATAGAGAAAATAATTGAAGACATTTATAAAATGGATAATAATATATTATTATTAAATAATATATGATATTAGAAACATGAATATGGTTTTTATGAATTCATTAACACTGTAAAAACCATTACACCTGATATTAAAGTCCATTTACATGATCGAAACAAAAACCAATGGATTTTATCTCAATTTCATTTCATTGCGACATTTTTTAAAGTTATGAAATTAGTTTCTTTTATATGGTGTATATACTACCATTGTACATTTTTTATCATGAATTTATTCATTCTCATGATATTATTATATTATTTAACATTATTAATTCTTGTTAATTCTGATTGGAATTGTAACGTCTTGGTTCCAGGTGCTGCCAAGAGGTGCCCTATACACGGTTGGTCACATGGCCTCAAGAACATTTCCCCGAACACCAGAGGCTGCCGACTAGCAGTGAGGGCCATGGTAGTGATAGTGGGGAAAATATTCCCTCATTTTCAGAGTAACACATTGAAAGTAAAAAAGATAGCAATAGATGAAGCAGTGACAACACCATACAAAAGTAAACATTAGGATACTAGAATAAAAAAACTGGAGCACAAATATATATGATTCATGATAAATATGTATAGGGATAAAACCAAAAAAATTCTCATTTCTAGAATACAGTACTAAACCAAAGTACAAATGAAACACAAGTAAACAACTCCACAGCATCGCAAGCCTCATCATGGTCCCATGTTCCCCAACTCCCCAGCAATCATGTACCTAAAGTAGAAGGACTCTTTCCCTTATCTATACCTAAAAAAATACAATTTATTTTGTACAAAAAACATGACCCAAATAGGGTGTGAGACTAATCCTAGTAGGCAACCACCCAATGATTTTTTCCTAACAGTCAGTGAATATATATTGCGACAATAGGAAAAAAAGTTGTAAAGAAGGAAGTACTCAATGTAAACAATCCTACAATTCAATTGCATTCAAATTCACATATCAAGTAAGCAGATAATCAAAAATAGGTAACCCTCAAAGAATTTATACCCATCTAAACCCTTTGGTTCAGCTTCTGTAAAGACTCTCTGAGGAAGCACTCACCATCAATTCCCCCTATAGTCATGTGTAATCAAGGACTCTTTGAAGAAGCACTCACTGTCAATTCCCCCTATATTATTGTAATGGTAAACTACATAAAATCTGAGGAAGCACTCAAAATAAATTCCACTTGTGGTCTCAAAACATAACTATAGACACTATGAGGTAGCTCTCAACATTAATCCCCCTTATGGTCTCACAGCCGGATAATTATAAAAGACACTCTGGGAATGCCATCAACATCAATTTCCTCTATGGTCTCACTACACTAGGTTCCAGATTCCCTGTGTAAATCAATCTTACAGAATGATATATGGAAGACAAATTTAACCTAAAGAACTACTTGGATAAACAATTTACAACATAACACAACATCTCAGATAAAATCACCCCATCCTACAATACTAGGCATGGAAAGAAAACCAACCTCACAAGAAAGCTTGACCAAATAGTCAAAACAAGAAAACATGGGAAAAACATCCATATCAGGGAAAGGATAACCCTATTCAAAAACAATTGACCTCTATCCAAACAAACAAGACATAGTAGGCAATAACAGGGCTAAAGACCATTAACACACAATACCCCGAAAAGGGTATTGGGAACTTTTTCACATATAACTCAAAGAATAACAATAGAAAGGCACAAAAGACCTACCTCGTAATTTTGAGATAAATATATGTGAACCTCAGGCCTTGAATCGTCATATAATTCTATTGATCTACAAAATGCTAAAAACGCTCAAACGAGGAAAACTCGTGAGAGAGGAGAAATTGGGAGATTGAATTCATGAATAAGAGATGAATCTAATATGCAATTCCTTCACAACTGAAGGAGTTTGATTCAGAGAAAGGATGGTGAGTCGAGGGTTAAGAGAAGATCCACGGCCGTACAGATTCTTCTAGAGGAGACGAACAAAGAAGAAGTGTGTTTTGTCCATTAGACGAAACCTCAGTCCGTTTAATGAAAAAAAATAAAGTACATGGTGTGTACTTGTTGTTATCAGGACCTATATTAGGTGGCCTCCATGTCACCTCGAATGGCTATGTACTCAGCCGTTACACGGTCAGCTACGACAACTGAGTACATGACGTGTACTTAAAAGTTCCGGGCATGTTCTCCTGAAATTTCCAGAAACTCCTCTTTTTGTGAAAAACACCCGAAACGAGAAAAATAATTGAAAAAAACATGCAGGTTCTTAAAAACTTCCCCCCCTTAAAGAAATTTTTCCTCAAATTTCCCTAGCAAGGCGGCTTCGAAGAAGGAACCTCGAAAAGCTCTGGCCACTATGATCGTATATCGGCCTCTCTCTCCCAAGTTTCATCCTGTACTCACCCGTGATACCATAGCACTCGAACCAGGGGAACATACCATCCACAGAGAACCTTCATACTTGGATCTATAACTCATATAGGATGCTCCTTGAATGAGGAATCCACCTCTAACTCAACCTCCTTGTGATGGAAAACATGAGACGGGTCTGAGAAGTAACGTCAGAGCTGAGAAACGTAGAAGACATCATGTATAGACCTGTGCCTCTATGGTAAATACAACCAATAGGCAACCAGACTGACTCTCTCCAAATCCTCAAACGGCCCGACATTCCTTGGTGAAAGAATACCTTATCTCCTAATCCTCCTGTGTCCTAACCTCAGTGTGACACACTGGAAAACCTGATCTCTGACCACTAATTCCATATGTCGTCTCCGTCGATCAACATCAGACATCTGTCATGACTTTGCAGTATCCATCCTCTTCTGAATCAACTCTATCTGCTCTGGGGTCTCCTAGACAAGATGAGGTCCCAACGTAGCTGCATCTCATGCCTCCATCCAACATAAGGGTGATCGGCATGGCCTACCGTAAAAAGTCTCAAAAGGTTCCATTTGAATTGTTTCTTGAAAACTATTATTGTAGGAAAACTCCACAAGATGTATGTGCTTCTACCTAGAACCTCCAAAATATAGAATACATGCTCAAAGCATGTCCTCTACACCTAAATCATTCACTCGGACTTGCCATCTGTTTGGGGATCGTATTCTGTACTTAGAAGTACCTATTTACCCAAAGCTCTCTGATGTTCCTGCCAGACCCTAGAAATAAAATGTGCGTCCCTGTCTAAAACAATGGATTGAGGAACTCCATGTAAATGTACAATCTCTGGGATGTACAACCTTCCCAGCTCATCAACACTAACGGTCTCCTTGATCATCAATAAGTGAGAAACCATCGTGAGTTTGTCAATGACAACCCAAAATGCATCATTCCCTCGAGGTGACCTCAGCAAACTTATCAGGAAATCCATCACAAAATCATTCCACTTCCACTCGGTTATGGGAAACTTCTACAAAAGCCCTGCTGGTCGCTGATTCTCCACATTCACCTGCTGACAGATGGAACACCTCATGAAAAAACAAGCAACATCACTCTGCATGCCTGGACAAAAATACTAACGATGTAGATCATGATACATCTTGGTGACACCAGGATGAGCTGCTGAAACCGAGGAATGAAAATCCTTCATCATCTCCTCTCATATGTCTACTGACACCCACATGTGCCAATGAAAATGAAATATCTCATCCTCTTGTATGGTCCATCTTGGAATGTTGTCCTTTACTAACACACTCTCCCATAGAACCAGGCCTTCAGATTCTGATAGCTACCTCATTCACAATCGATCAATTAGATTAGAGGTAACAACTACAGAAGAAAGAAACTTCTTCCCCTATCTATCATGCACCTCCAAATGCATCTGAGAGAAAAGATCCATAATCTTCCACTCACTACTGGCCTCTTGAATTTCCTGTATCTGAGTCCTCCTACTCATCGCATCAGCCACTACATTACCTTTTCCAGGCGTATAATCTAGCTCAATGTCAAAAGACTGAAGGAACTCAACCCACCTTCTCTATCTCAAATTCATGTAATTTTGAGTGAATATATACTTGAGATTTTTCTTGTTGGTGAAAACCAAAAAATTAACTCCTAGAAGGTATTGTATCCAATAGCATAAATCATGAACACTCATGACCAACTAGAGATCGTGCGTTGGGTAATTCATCTTGTGTGGCCTCAACTACTAAGACTCGTATGTAACGAATCCCTTCCCTTGCATATGCACAACTGGAAGCCTGATACCTGATGAATCACAATAAATATTATAGCTCTTTCTGGTCTCTATAAATACTAGTATCAGTGCTAAAGTCAACTACCCTTTCATCTCCTGAATGGATGACTCACAAGAATCTGACCATAGGTACTTTGTACCCTTCTTAGTTAGGCCCCTTAGTGGCGCTTCTAAGTGAGAAAATTCATGTATAAAATGTCTATAGAATCCATACAACCCTAGGAAACTATGTACTTAAAATATATTATTCCGATGCTCCCAGGAAACTATTTTTCTCACTTTATCTGTGTCTACTGATACTCCCGTATCTAAAATAACATCACCCAAGAAGTGAATTTGTTCCATCCAAAAGTGAAATTTTGAGAGCGTTGCATATAACTGATGCTCTATCAGTGAACTCAAAGTGATATCAAGTTGTGTTTCATGGGTGTGTTGAGTGTGACAGTACACCAAGATATCATCCATGAAAAGTAACACAAAAGAATCCAAGTATGGATGGAACACTCAGTTCATCAGTTCCATGAAAACAGCAGGTGAGTTTGTGAGACCGAATGGCATAACCACTTACTCGTATAGACCATACCTACTCCAAAAGGCTGAAATAGGTATATAAGATGGTCTAACGTACAACTTATGGTATCTAAACCTCATGTAAATCATCGAGAACAACTGAGATCCTCGAATCTGATCAAAGAGATCATCAATCCTCAGCAAGGGATATTGGTTCTTGACCGAAAACTAGTTCAAATTCCTATATACCACACAATGCCGGAGGGTACCGTCCGCCTTCTTCACAAATAGGGCAGGTTAACGCCATGTAGAAGTACTGGGTCAGATGAAACCCTATGCCTACAACTCCTCCAACTACTTCTTGATCTCCTACAACTTTGGTGTAGTCATCCTATAAGGAGGAATGGACATCAGTGATGCTCCTAGAACAAGATCAATAGATAATTCCTCCTCTCTCTCCAGAGGTAAACTTGGAAAGTCTTCTGAAAATATTTCCCAGAAATGATCGACCACTAGAGGATAGTCCTACTGCGAAGTCCCTTGGTCATCCAAATATAGACTAGTAATCTAGGTTGTAACTCCTCCCAACCCATGATTCTCGGGACCTGCTCTGATCGTCGGGATATCCCATTCACCCTTATAAAGAAACGATCTATCCTTCAGTGATGTGAAACTCAACCTAAGATGAGAGTAGTAATAAAATGCCTAGAAGGGATCTGACCAGTCCATTATGAGGATAACATAATAGCCTTTCATCTCTAAGAAATAGAGGTCCCAAAAGAAGTGACACCCACCAACCTCAAGAGGGAACTCCTTGCACTGACTTAAACTAGTAATTCTTGCCCCCAACAAAGCGTCTAACATCAATATATCAGTAGAAGCAAAGATACATAGCCCAAGGGCCTCCGCAACAGCAACAGATATAAAGCTATGGGAAGACCCTGTACCAAAAAGAGTAGTAGCTAAAACCGTGGAATCTAGGATCGTACCTAGAACAGTAGAAGGTCTGGGAGCCTTCTCCTACTAGGTCATCTCCATTAGAAATGTTTGACCACCACTATGGCCCTGTGACCCTACCTGACCACCCTGAGCCGATCCACCCTATTGTCACTGAATGACTACTGACTGGTTACCACAGCCACGACCCCCACCTTGTTTTGAATGGCTTAAGGACTCCAGTTCCCAGATTTATGAGAAACTGGTGGTGCTTCTCCTGAATGTGGAGTCATAGATAAGCCACTATCACTAGCTTATTGTGAGAAAAATTCACAGAAATACTGAAGGTGACCCATATTTCTGCAAGATCGGTAAGACAATGGGTCTCTTGGGAAATGTGGCCTCGTATGCCCACTATTCTGGCACTAGTAGCACACCACCTGGCTACTAGAAGAGGTGTATTTTCTACTCAAATATTTAGGTGAGGACTCCCTACGGGGCTTCCTACTATCAGTAGGATGGATACAAACTCCGTATTTCGAACCTCCCTAGCTCACCACTTCAGAATCCCTCAGATTACACTCTGTGATTAGTGCCTGGTTGACTATAGAAGTGATGGAAGTCAACCTGAAGATGTTCACCTATGATAAAATGTCTTGCCAGAGACCATCCTCAATCTTTCTTACCTGGAATAACTCATCATCTACTGGGATGGCCATGAAGCGCTATAGCTCTGTGAAGTGAGATGAATACTCCATTAATAAAAGTGTACCTTGCTCCAGACTCATAAACATTCAGGCTCAGTCAACCCTCAAATTCTTCGGGTAGAAGTATTCATTGGAGGCATGCTATAACTCATGCCATGCCATAACCTTCTGGCGTCCCGTCTGTGAGATTACATCCCTACAACTCTTGGCGGAGTCCCAAATAATATAAGTAAAAAAATTCACCATCCTCTCTAGAGGCGTCTCCAGATGCTCTAAGATTGATAAAATGGCTTCTAACCATTACTCTACAGCCTGAGGTCCTCCTTCTCCATTGATGGTGGGAGGATGATGCTACTGGAAAACCAACTTCAGCTCTTCCATAGATGGGGAATGATGCGATGCTCCCTGAAGGGTCTTCAAAAATCTCATAATGCCCCCTCAGAACTGAGTGTCAGCACTTGTGTCGAAAATGATGGCCGGTTCCAAGATTGGCATAATTGGAGGATCTACTAGTAGTCCCTGATCATCTATATCCGGTGTCTGATCACTGCCCTTAAACTGGCGTAGAACCGAAGGACATCTTAGTGGAATGACTCTGCATGGTCAATCACACACCTTAGATAAATATTATCAAGGACTGAAGCATAGAATTGTATAAAGGGGACAAGAGAAAGAAAGAATTCATGTTCATCAAAACATGGTTACCCGGTGTGTATTACCCTTAAACTGTGTGTTACTTTAAGCCTTCAAATGGGTGTGTACTTCTACCGACCAAGGTCATGTAACACCCCAGACACACAACATGTTCTTCCAAGATAGGATGTTTACTTGAATCATCTTCCCCTTCCAGAGTGCTACTACATGAATTAACCAACACAGTTATCGTAGAGTAATACTACACGGCATGTTTGTTCCAGACACGGTGTGTACCAAAAAGAACTTCACCGACCCATGTTGTTAGTCTCATGACCAGTTAAAAAGCTCACTCTACACGGCATGTTACAGATAGACACATCGTGTACTTGAAGGATTTCACTAACCAGTGTTTTTAGCTACATGGTCGGATACATGGGTTACACTACACGGTGTGTTCAAGAATGACACGACATGTATAACATAATTTTTATCCATCCGTGTCGTTAGTCACATGGGAGGACACATGATCTATACTAAATAGCATGTACGTCTGGTACATGGCATGTGCTACCAAATATTTCCCCAACCCTATGTCTCTACACACACATCCAGTGACACAGTTAGAGACTACATGGCACGTGCATACCGTACACGGCGTGTACTTAAGAAAAACAGTTCCTTCCTAAATATAAGGACACAAGGTGAGTATTCATCATTACACACCATGTATTCTGGGGTTTTGTAGACAGTAAGCCTCAGAAACTACTCTGGAACCCATAAAAACACTAAAACAATCATTAAAGTTCCAAATTATGATCTGTGAGTGCCCATTCTCCCTGCTATTCAAAGCTTGTAATCTTAAAAATGTCATACACAGGGATTAAAAATACAATGATCCACCAAATTATAATCCATGGGGAACCATAACTCTTCAAGAACTAAATTTTTGAATTAATTAAAACAAATCCTTATACAATCCAATACCCTATCAATAGAAGGTATTCTATCAAGGCATCTATCACAATAACATGTATATCTAGAACAACATCTATCACAACAACATGCAATCACTATTGCACCCCAAATGGCATGGAAAGAATGCATGACATGTGATCTCTTGAAAGTTCCTATATGATGCATGATATAGAGTACCCTCATCTCATTGATTTTCAATAGAAACAGAACCACAATAACATCATCTATAATAACATAAAACATGTGAATCACCAAATGTTGAAAATCATATCACTATAAAATTGCAAAACTAGAAAAAAATAAAATAACGAGGTAAATTGGAATTTCCCTATACATGGGTTAGTTACTCCAAGGAACTAAATATTACCAAGTACCTATTCCATTCTATCCCTGGATATAGGCCCCAAACACTATGTCCAAAAGAAAAGAAAACCCTTTGATACCACTTTTTAACGTCCCAGTTCTGGGTGCTGCCCAAAGGCGCCCCATAACCGGTTGGTCACATGGCCTCAAGTGCATTTATCCGATCATTAGAGTCTTCTGAAAAGCAGCGAGGGCCCTGGGAATGGTAGTGTAAAAACTATTCCCTCATTTTCTAAGTAACACAATGAAGCTAGAACAGATAACAACAGTGGAAGCAGCAATAACACCATACAAAGGTAAAAAAAGAAGACTAGAAGAAATAAATTGGAGCACACATATATATATGATGTGTAATACATATGTCCATGGATGAATCCACATGAATAACAATGCTGGAATATAGTACTAAACCAACGTACAAATGAAACACAATTAAACAGATCTATAACATCGCCAGCCTCAGCTTGGTCCCATGCTTCCCATCTCCACAACAATCAAGTACCTAAAGTTGAAGGGTGCTTGCCCTTATCAATACCTGCAACAATATGATATGTTTTGGCCCAAAAAACATAAACCACATAGGGTGTGAGACTAATCCCAGTAGGAAACAACCCAAATATCTTTGCCTAATAGTTAGTGAATATATATGGGATACAATAAGAAAAAAGAATTAGTAAACAAGGAAGTACTCAAAGTAAACAATCCTACAGTTGAATTGCATTCAAATTCACATCTCATGTATGTAGCTAATCACAAATAGGTAACAATTTGGGATGTAATCACCGTCTAAAACCTCTAGTTCATCTTCAAAAAAGACTCTTTGAGGAAGCACTCACTGCCAATTCCGCATATAGTCATGTGTAATCAATGAATCTCTAAGGAAGAACTCACCGTCAATTCCCCCTATAGTCTTTTAATGGTAAACTAGAGACACTTTGAGGAAAAACTAAATGCCAATTCCTCAAGAGGTCTCATAACGTAACTGTAGACACTCTGAGGGAGCACTCAATTTCAATCCCCACTATGGTCTTATAACGTGTTAATTATAACAGACAGTCTGGGAAATCCCTCAACATCAAATTCCCCTATGTTCTCACTACACCTGGTTTTCACATCCCCGTGTAAAGTAATCATGAAAAATGATATATGGTAGCCAATGTAAACCTTAATAACCCCTTGGCTAAGAAGTTTACAGGATAACACAACATATAAGATAAAATCACTCAATCCTACATTACAAGGCATGAAAAGAAAAGAAGCATAACAAGAAAGCTAGACAAAATAGTCAAAAAATGAAAACATGGGAAAACATCCATATCATGGAAAGGTGAACCCTATTAAAAAACAATTAACATATATCCAAAAAACTAGACATAGTAGGCAGTAACCGGGCTAAAGAACAATAACACACAATACCCAGAAAATGGATATTGGGTACTTTTTCACATATAACTCAAAGAATAACTACGGAAAGGCACAAACCACCTACCTCGACATCATGAGATCGATATACGTGATCAACATGCCTTTAATCACCCTAGAACATCGTAGATATATAAAAAAGATAAAAATGCTCAATTGAGGATAACTCATGAGAGAGGAGAAATCAGGAGATGAAATTCAAGAAGAAGAGAGAACTCGCCGATGCAATTACTTCGCAAAATACAAAGTTCGATTCAGAGAACAGATGGCAATTCGGGGGTTCGAAGAAGTTCTGCGGCCGTACGGGCGCTCATGAACAAGAAGGAAGAAGAAGAAGTGTGTTATGTCCATTAGACATGACCCCGGTCCATTTAATGAAAAAAATAAAGTACACAACATGTATTTTAGAAGTACAAAACATGTAGTGGCCTTTACTGGGCCCTAATTTAGGCAGCCTCTAGGTCACCCCACATGGCCATGCACTCAGATGTTACACGGCCCATACACTATCACCTGCGGTAACCGATTACATGACGTGTACTTATTTATACACAGTGTGCACTAATGAAATTTCTAGAAACTCCTCTTTCTCTCAAAAACACCTCAAAAGAGAAACATACCTAAAAAGAAGATATGAGTTCTTACATGAATGTTTCAAAATGGTATGGGACCCATTGGAATGTTTAAATAGTATTTTCCTCAAGAATGTATTAATAATCATTCAATAACATCAACAACCCCTTCTTGTTAGTTATCCACCAATGAGGAATTGTTGATAAATTCATATTCTCTATTAAATATGGATATTTTATAAGTAATATTATTTATTTTTATTAAATTATATGTGTAATGAATTTGGCTGAAAACGGGGTGTGGGGCCATGGCTACATATGGCCCCTCGATGCATCAAAAGGTTCTTATAAGAAAAATTAGATGAAAAAATTAAATGAGTTTTTATGCATAGTTTTTACCTATCTTATGATTGGTCTTTAGGGTATATGTTTTCAAGTACCTTTTAAATGATGTCCAAAATTTAATCATCTCTTTGATTTATTCTCATTTATTATTTATCTGTCATATTTTTCATTGATATATCTATGGATGCATTTTATTAAATGTTTATTAACTGAATGACATGTGTTATCGGTTATTCTACATTCCAGGTTGATTTATTCTCATTTATTAGTTATTTCATCCTCATTACTCATACATACTAATTTGTTTATATCACCCTTACATTATTTCTTTCCCCCATTTCGGAAGTGTAAAATTTTGAATAAATAATTTAAGGATGTAATAAATTTTATTTTATTATATATCATGATTTATTTTATTTTCCCCATGTATTATGGGTATCATGTATGTTATCTGGATTTCCATGGTTTCTAAACTGATTGTTACATTATAATTTTATTCCTTTTAGTAATGTAATTTTAATAAAATACTGCACTATCTTCTGTATTCTGGGGTCGGGGTGTTACACTAGGAGTTGAAGAAGAGTTTGGAAACAACACTGATCTTGATCCTACCTATGCCAGGTGAGGAGTATAATGAATTTTGTGATGCTTTTTGGATTTTCCTGGAGAGTTTTTGATGTAGAGAGATTTATTTGTGGTTTATGTGTCTCTGTAGTTGACTCCACCTGAACGGAACTACCATACACACGAGCTTGAGTTAGTTGTAGTTATTTATTCATTGAAGTGTTCGTAGAATTATCTACTGGGAGAAGAGTTTACCATTCATACTAATCTAAATATATTTAATTATATCCTTTCATTTTCAAATTTTAATCTTTGGGATTCGATATGGGTTGAATTTATATAGTCATTCTATATTAATATAGAAAATACGTTCGAGAAGGGAAATAATGTGGATGATGATTTATGCATTAAATCTTAGAATAATGATGTTTATAATTATATTTTTGCATATAAAATAATGGATTTGAAGGAAGAGATGCATGTTGTGGTTTAGGAGACATAGGAAAAGATTAATCTCGTATTTGGTTTAGTAGATTCAACACTTTTGAGATGGATCAAAGCTAGACAGTATGAGGATTCATAATGTTTTTCATAGAGGGTAAGCCTCAAATATGGGGAGACACCTTCAGACTGGATGAAAGATGAGGATGAGAACATTTATGTCAGGACTTAAGTTGTTGTTCCTAAGATGATGAGGGAGGAGTTGGTTCATGAATTTCATGCCTTAATGTGGTTGGTAAATCCAGTTTTAACCAAAATGTATCATGACCAATATCGAATGTTTTGGTGATTGGGAATGAAAAAACAAAATTATAGGGATCCATGACACAATGTTACACTTATCAACAGGTGATGTCTGAACATCAATGACCTAGTGGTATACTAAATCCATTTACCATTCATTAATGGATGTGGGGTGATGTCACATAGTAAATGTTTCTTGTTCTCCCAGGTAAACCTCATATGAATGACACTATTTGGGTTATTATAGACCAATTGAAGAAAGTAACACATTTCCTTCCTATAAGGGACAATTTCTTAGTGGAATGGTTGTGAGATTTTTACATTTGGGAAATAGTCCATCTTCATGGGGATCCAAGAACTATAGATTCATACTGTGACTCGTGTTTTACCACACACTTATGAAAGGGATTCAATAATATCCTGGGTACACATTTTTTAAAGTGTACACCATTCCATCCAATGATATATGGTCATTTAGAATGAAATATACAAGTGATTGAGGATAGGATTCAGGATTGTGTCATAAACTTTGGATCATCTTGGGAGAAGCACCTACTTTTTGAGGGGTTCTCCATTTAAAATAGTTGTCATGAAACTATTCATATAGAACTATACATGGCTCTTTATGGAATTCCATTATGATCACCATTATGTTTGATGGATGGAGGTGATTCAGATATGTTGGGACCATGTCTCATGTAGGATACGTTAGTGTAGGATATCCTAATTTAGATGAATATGGTAATTTCTCAAATTCAACAAAAGACATATCCTAATAAACATTGATGAACCCTAGAGTTTTCATTGTTTGACCACATATTCCTTTTTGTGTTTCGTAGATTAGATTATCGTAGGATATAGTGTAAGGGAATCATGGAGCCAAGGGTCATTAGAATGTTTAAGGTTGTGGAGAGAATAGAGCATGTTTCATAATGATTTATTCATCCACAGAGGTAAAATTACAAGCATGTTTCTTTCTAAGATTCAAAAGAATGATGGAATCACCAAAAACCTTCTAATTTGATTGATTTAGATTATTTTGAACATGAGATAGATGCGTCCTTTGAGGATTATTTGATATGTTTCTAGGATCATAATGATAAATTATTTTTAGGAAGGATCGTGTTGACAATTCATGTATTCTAGAAACATGTGTATATTCATGAGGAATCATGGGAGAGAGAGGGGGATATGTGGGCTCACCAGCCCGAAATTTTTACCCAAGAATCATAGAGATGCTTGGGATCATAGCTCGAGGATGAGCTATTATATAGTGGGTAGATTTTAAGATCATAATCTTTCTTAGAGATGTATAGATCTTGTTTTTAGGAATTATTTTTAATTTTTTTTGATAACTTTTGATTTTGGTTTTATCTTGGCTGTGCTTGAGTTTAATTTGGATGGTTTTTTAGGAAGTTGGGTAGTTCATTATTGGTGCACAGTTTTCCCAATCCATACAACAATGCTCAAAAACCATGCGAAGAAAAATATAAGGTAATTACATGGCCAGAACAAATTTGTTCAATATTTTAACCATTCTAGTAGTAATTGTGTGACTCCCTAGGAGGGGGTGCACAGTTTGGTGCATGATTAAGGGAAATCATGAGCCACAAGATGGAAACCCTGGGTATGTGACTTTAATCCCCTGAAAATAATTATAAAAGTTCCAAACCCCCAATCATATATCCCCAAACACACTATGTCAACCAATAATCATTGTCACTCAATTTGGAGGCTCCTGGATGGATTCTATACTGTCTTGGCCTTCGATATTGATTATTTGAAGCACATATTGGAGACCTGCAAATCTATCATTAAGTGAATATTATACCATGTGGTTCCCTCCCTCTTTCTCATTCATATCCCATCATTTAAAGGGATATTTTCCCATTTTGGTATTATATATACAACTAGGTTTCCTGGATCACAATATGCATGATCTTTGTTCAAGGATTTGATTCATGATTTCATTTTTCGTAATGATCATGGTTGTTCCACATAAATTGTGTTTTCCATTAGTGATAATTAAACATCAATTTTGGGTAGGTGGTCTATTATTCAAATCCCAATGTTTTTATTTCAATTACATGTATAAAATATTCGAATGGATATTAAATTTTCAGAAATTTAATTTCATAAGTTAAATTAATTAATTTGGTAAATTTATCAACTAAGGGATTGAGGAATTTGTCAATTAACGAGTTTGTTTAATTGAAATTATGGTATTGAATTAATAAGTTATTGAGCTAATTATTGTTATTTTTTATTATTTAATTGATGGAATTGTATTAATTAAACTAGAAATTAAAAAATCAGGCTTTTACTATGAAATTGATTTATTTAGATTAATTAATTTTTGAATTAATTAATTGGAGTGTTGTGTTTTTGAAATTCATTTAATTGGATAAATAATTTTTTAATTAATTAATTGATTTTGTGATTTTGAAATGTGATAAGAGGATTAATGTTAGTAAACCTTGATTAATGTGATATTGTGATACATGTAATATTGTGATAAATGTGATATTATGATACACATGATTTTGTGATATATGTTTGTTGGACATGGACTACTACTTCAATAGCCCATTGAGACAATTTGATAAATTAATGTGGGGAATGGTTACTGCATCAAAATCCTTGAGTGATAAATGGGAGTGGTACATGTACTACTATATCAAAATTCTATATTGATTATTGGGGTATGGGATAGTGACTAATACACGAAATACCCATAGCCTGTTAGACACATCTGTCAACACCCATGATTTGGCATTGGACTATTGAGCCAATTAGATATGATATATTGTTAAATATAATGATAAATGATAACCATGGTATTTGTATATTGTTTATAAACTACAATGGTCTAAAGTAGGTATTGATAGTTTGGGTGTACTCAGGAACCTGATGGTCTTTTTGGTTAAATAAAGAGTAATTTAATAAATGTAGACTATTTTTTATTGCTTGTATTTTTTTCTTTATATAACTACATACACTGTTATTGACTTGATATTGTTTTAGACCACGTGGGTGGTGACCTACAGAGTTTTACTCACACCCTACTCGATCTTCCTTATCAGTACCTGAATTGGCTTCATGGTTGCTGGATAAGCTATGTAACAACCCGATATTTTATGATAAGTATTCTTTTTAATTTATTTAATGTCATGTGTTTTATGCTACAACAAGATTATCTTGTGCTATATGCCACACTGTATTATCTTGAAGTATACACAACACTATTCTTAGATTGTGTAACACACAATTTCAAGTTCATTTTATAATAGTCATTCTATGCAACATTGAGTGTATATATATATATATTCAAAGTATAAATGAAATATGGTTGGATTCTGTTATAAGAAATAATAAAGGATTCTTTCACAACACGCAACCCTGACTTCGCTTGCATTACATGCAATCACGACCTTCCTCGATAGCGTGTGTTGTACGCAATACCGGGTCTTACTAAACAACGATATATTATTATAATATTATTATGAAATATCCGTTATGAATAGTATTGAATAAATCTTTAATTTTATAACATTATTATTCATCTTACACATTTTCTAGAACATGGTATAAGAACAAAATAAATTTTTCGGGTAAAATAAGTATTTTTAAAAAAATGCAATTTTGCCGCCTTTTGATGGCGTACCCACTATAAATCTAGTTTCTGACATATTTATAAGTTCAATTTTACAAAATAAAATTATTATTTGGAATTAGGATATAAAATTTTACCTTGGATAAAATTTTCATATTATTCTGATAACTTTCATATTTTAATAAATAGTAAAAACACGCTATATTTTAATTAAAAACAACTTTTTTCATCGTAATAAATTATGTGATTAAATTATAATATTTAATGGTTTAAAAGTATAAATAGAATATATTTTTACCATTTAATATATTGTATGTCATTAGACTTGATTTTACATTGAATTCGATGTTTAAAAAAATTCAATATTTTGCAAAGTTTTAAACAAAAACCCTTCTTCTTTCGAAAATGGGATTAATTTTAATTTAACTCCTGCAACTTCAGTGTATTGAATTTGGAAAAATGGATTCCATATTTGGAATCAGTGTGTCTAAATTATATTAATAGACTAATTTTTATTTTTGGGCTTTATGAATAGTAACAATGGTAAATTTTATTTACCGTAGTAAAAGGTAAATTGGGTAATTAAGGGTAAATATAATATTATAAAATTATCTTAATATTTGTAATAACACAATTGGATGATTATAATTTGTCTTAAGTCATATTTGGGTCGAAATGGAATCCATTAGAACCCACTTGTAGGTGATTAAGACCTTTAGTTTATTTTATTTAAAGGAATGTGAAATATGTCTCACTCAACTTTAATAATTAAAGTATTTTTAATATAAGTTTATACAGAATATAAATTCGGTTATAAATACTCAATTGAAAGATAAAATGTTTTTATTTGTCATGGTAATTTATTTGTAATTTTTAAGAGTTATTTAATTACCTTATTATCTTATACATTAATGATGCAGAAATTATTTATTTATTAAAAAATAAATAATATAGTTTTTATTGAAATTTTAATACATATAAAAAGGCCCAAAAATCTTGAAAAAACTTATTATTAGTGTATATATAAACTTTATTCATCCACTGGCCTAATTGTTGACCATTTGGATCCTTATTAAGGCGATTATGACACTTATATTATTTTATTTTAAATGATGCAAAAGTTGTCATCTTCATAATTTAATAAATATAACAATTTAAATATTGTGATGTTAAGATGATAAATTATAGTAAAAGTATTATTGTGAAATTTAATAGATTTAGCTTCATCATAAGATTTTATTTTTAATTTTTATGCAACAAATAAGTATATTAAATAATTATACAAAAATTTTTTAGTAAATATTTTACTAAGAGATATTCCAAATAAATGGTTTTAAAAATAATAAAATAAATATTATATGAACTATTTAATGTTCTACAATAATTTTATAGATACATATGAACTTTTATGAATCTATTTAATATTTTAGTTTGAACATATCTTCTGTTTATAGTTTATTTAAATTCAAATAAATGAATAGTGTCAAAATTGACACTATTGTTATTTTATAAAAATAAAATATTATAAAATTGTTTAAAAATCACAAAAATAATTTAAAATTATAAATCTAAATTTATATGGTCTAAAATGATATAAATCATAAAATAATGGATGATTTACAACAAATAAGAAATTAGTTTTTATAATTTAAAATTTAGAATATTATTACCACAAATAAAATAAAATTGATTAAATAAGGATAAATCAAGTTGATAATGTTTAAAATAAATTCCTAACATGTCTAAATTTTATTGGTTGATGATATTACAACCCTATATCATTTAATCTTCGGATATGAGTCATTTTGGATGTTTTTATGTGGGGTTGGGATTTAATATAAACTAATTTTTCTTATATTTCCAAAGGTGACCCTCTCCACCCTTATAAAAGGGAACCTCCTCCCTCTCCTCCTCACAAAATTTGAGCCTTTAAGCTCGGAAAACCCCTAAGAATTTCACTTCCCCACTTCCCTAAAGAAATCCTAGAGTTCCTGGTCTTAGTCAAAGACCAATTTTAGTTCCCTAAGAGGAGGTCTCAAAGTGGCGCTTTAAAGAAGAGGTAATGTCCTTTACCGATTCTTTCAACTTTATTTCTTCTTCTACTTCTTCTTCTTTAGTTTTTTCATTATGAAGTAATAACATCTGTATCACTCATATAATGATATGTTATTATAAGTATGAAACAACCCTATTTCACCATATATCGATCCTATAGAAAACGAAATCACCGCGCGTGCGTACGTACGGAATACCGTCTCCACGCCATGGTGTAATCTCTTTTCCACCACCACCTTACTTGGATGGGTATAATGGTGTAAATAATTACTATATATGATTATTGTAAAGTGATATTGATTCTTAAATATTATACATACACTCCAATACAGTTCAATGGGAACGATATCATCGCTCGTGCGTACGTACGGATTACCGTCTCCACTACGCGATGAGATTCATTTTCCATGTTAAAAATTAAAGAATGATTATAAAGTATATATAATAAGTAATAATGAAATATATGAAATAATAATTCTACTGGATTTATGTACATATATATGTATGTCATATACTTAATTCCATTCAATTCAATAAGGAAACAAAAACAGCGTCCATGCGTACGTACGTCCTACCGTCTCCATGAACGGTGTATTTATTTCCATTTATCGATCTATTATATATATGTATATTCTGAATATATATTATATATAAATTATGTTTTACATTCTGGATGTAATTAATCATGATCTAAGTAATCATATGAATAATTACAAGTTAAAACACGAATGAAAAATGAAACGATTTTACCCAAAACACTACTTTAACATGAATTTACAAAATAACGGGTAATATAAAGTCATAAGTGAACCATATATGATATAATAACAATGAATATGATTCTGTAATAAGTCAATGACATTATTAAAATCATTATACAGGATGTTTGGATACGTACGAAGCATATTGGACCTAAGGTAAGGGATGATTTTGCAAATCTCATTTTTATCCGAGATTTCTTATTCGTAAGTATTTACTGGGGTTATTGAAATCATCCATGTCAATGTTTTATACAAGTTTTTTTCATGTATGTTTAAAGTCCTTTTTACCCATTTTTGACTTTTTGACTTTTGCTACATGGTATGTAAGGAATATTTCTTTTGTTTACGTTACGAGGTACTTTTTTGGACTTTTCCGGCAAAAGTACGAGAAGAATGTTTTTTTAAATTATACAGAATGAAAGGATTTTTACGGTTTTATAAAGCCTTATTTTCATGAATCTTCCTACAAAATATTTCATGACTATTTTCAACAAAATATCCTTCTTTTAAAATTTCATGACGTTTTGTGAAAAGAAATTGACTTTGAAGAAGAAAGGATATTTTCCTCAAGAATTCATTTGAAGTGTTTTATCAAAACCATTTTTCTTCTAAGATGAAATTATTTCACATGTTTCAAGTATAATGTCTCTATGATTTAAATGGTTTCACTTTTCTTATAATGAAATTATATCCATTTCTTTTATATGGATTATGTGATGATGGAATGATGTTTATGAAACCCATTTTATTTATTGGGTTTTTATGAATGATGTATGTTTATTTTGTGGCACAAGTAAGAATGATTTAATTATGAGATGGGTGATACATATATCTCCCCCCAATGCATTGGGTAAAGATTTATATCTCATGATATAGACATGGCTGGAATGGCAGGGTAAACCGGTTCAGTAATACCGGACTGGAACGAGGAGTGAACTCGATTCAGAAAGGGACTTTGGCCACTAAGATGGTCTTGGCAGCAATGCCTTGGATGCTATGGAAATCATATCATGTTCTTAATGTTTCGCCACAATTAAAATTTTTATTTACAAGCTATTTTATCATGATTGATGTTCTATTTTGATCTATCCCTTACGTACTTCCATGTTTTATGTCATTGCACAAGATTTCTATTTTTAAACATTATGTACATGTTTTTATGTTCAAATGTATATGGTTTGTTTTATTTTCTCCATCATTAACCTTACTGAGCATTTGAGATCACCCTTTTTATGTTTTCTTTTCCCCAAGATATAAAGTAAGGTTTTAGGTAAGAAAAAAAGGGAAGATCTCTATGGGAGATGTTGAAGATCTTTCACCACGATTAGAAGATTACGTTCCAAGTTTCCAACGACACTAAACTCTTATGGTCCTTGTGTGTCTGTTTTTGTTATGTACAAAGTATTCCGCAAAATTAATGTAATGTCCATGTACGTCAAGATTCGTGTCTCTACAGTTCGTATCAGAGGGAAGGTTTAGTCAACCATTGGAAACTAGGATGCAAACACTATAGTGAGATCCCTAGAGATATTTCTAAGGTATGTCTTGGGATGTCCCTAAGGTTAAGTATAAGTATAGGTTATAGTCCTATAACTACGGTAAAGATCATATAATTTAACCTAATATGTTAGATATTTACGGCACTCCCCTTGATTATGTTATTCTCCCTGTATGATTTTTTCCTCTCACAGAATTCTTTTTGTGTTTTAGTCAATGGAGGGAACCGGAAGGAATTCGGTTAACAATGAATCCAATAGACAAATTGGTGACTATGAGAAACAAAATTGTGTAATGCCTAGAGATAATGATATTATGATTATGCCGAATCAGTCATCGCGATATATGATTAACAAGGTGAAATTTAGTGGTATGCCTAATTCATCAAATAAGAGGAAGATAGACTTTTATGAATGTTCACATGTTGAGGAGAATAAAGAAAGGAAGATTGAGATTTCTAAAGAAGGGAAGAAGAACCTTGAGGAATACCTCAAATGGAGGGATAGATGTTATCTGTGTGGAGAAAAGGGCCATAGAGTGACTGAATATTATGGAGTTCAATGTCTTATTTGTGGAGAACATGGGCATTACCCAACTCAATGTCATGACCTAAAAAGTTACTTCTAAATCAAGGAAGGACTTATTCCAGGACAATCATTGAATAGGATGGATTGAAGTGTTTATGTATTGGTATTCAAGAATAATGTTGTTGAGTTACTTTTTTGGTGTATTAGAATATTTTTCTATTAGTCTATTGTGGTCTTCAATAATTTTATGGTACCAGTAACCACGAAAAGGGATTCAAATATTTTGGAAAGCAGATGAGATGAGCATAATGAGGGGCTAAGGAGAAAATGAAATGTTTTATAGTATTCATGAGCTCATGATTGATATAAGGACTAATTGATATCATGTTTTGAGTATTTAGAATTTTGAGGATTTTGTTATGTGGAAAGTGTGAACTTTTAACTGTATTCTTGTTTTCACTAAAGTTCAATGGGTATTCATTTTTTTCAAGATATTACATGATTAAGGCCTTTGAATGTTTGTAATGTGACCAACAAGACATATCTTATGATATATGGGGATCAACTATGGTATTAAGATGCTTGTTATATGAACTCTTTGATAATCATTTTCACTATAATATGATATTGGACAGTAGTATTTTGGATAATCCTAAAGATTGGAATGGATTATGTTGGACATAAGTTACTATTGTTTAAGGCTAGAACTTTTTCGATATTATTGATGGAAAGTTATAATAAAGTATTTTTAGAAAAAAAAGGACAACCTGCAGGACGGGTGACAGCCCATCGCGTCGGACAAGGCTGTGGGAATCGAACCCACAACTGAAGTGTGACTGGCCTTTATCGCATACCACTGGCCTACAGGAAGTCCCTGGTTAGTAGAAACTAGTTTTATTTTATTAAACGATATGATATATGAAGTGTAAGTTCATTTTTGGAATCGTATATGATTAACCTCACCATAGATGGGCTTATGTATATTTGATAACTTTTGCTAACCTTTTGTTTGAAACAGATGGAATGACCCATCATTTTATCACATGATCTGTTAACACTTCACGAATAACAAATTCAACTTCATTTCTTTAAGAGATAGAGTGGAAATTGTTCAAAGAACGAACAATAGTGAGATTGTACCAAAACCAAGCAAGTATTTCTTCAAATTCAAAATTTTTAACTTTAGGGAAATGATATTGAAAACCAAAAATTTTGTCCTAGTGCTCTTATATCCGATGAATCAGATGGTACATTAGATCATCGCAAATCTATGGCTTTGTGATTGTCAGCTTTTTCATAGCCATGTTCTCTACCACTCTCCATCATAACCTGATTGTTAGATTTTTCTTCCATATCCATATTTTCACCTATGTTCTCCTACGTGGAAACCCAGTGATGAGTTAATTTGGGTAACTGTTACGTTCCATACATTAGTTTTTAACACCATGTTTTGGTATTCCTTTTCACGATGTGGGTATCTATTAAAGAAACTTTTGAGTAGTAAACCATTTATAACCCCGACGAATTTCGAGTGTGAAATTCCTTTTAAGGGGGGTAGAATGTAACCACCCGATATTTTATGATAAGTATTATTTCTAATTTATTTGATGTCAGGTGTTTTATGCTATAAAAAGATTAACTTGTGCTATACACCGCACTGTATTAGCTCTAAGTATACACAACACTATTCTTAGATTGTGTTACACACAATTTCAAGTTCATTTTATAATAGTAATTCTAAGCAACATTGAGTGTATATATATATATATTCAATGTATAAATGAAATATGGTTGGATTCTGTTATATGAAATAATAAAGTATTCTTGCACAACATGCAACCCTGACTTGGATTACATTACACGCAATCACAACCTTCCTCGATAGCATGTGTTGTACGCAATACCGAGTTTTACTAAACAACGATATATTATTATAATATTTTTATGAACTAGCTGTTATGAATATTATTAACTAAAATTTGAATTTTATAACATTATTATTGATCTTACACATTTTCTAGAACATGGTATTAGAACAAAATAAATTTTTCAGGTAAAATAAGTATTTTTCAAAAAATGAAATTTTTCCACCTTTTGATGGTGCACCCACTTTAAATATAGTTTTGACATGTTTATAAGTTCAATTTTACAAAATAAAAGTATTATTTGGAATCAGGATATAAAATTGTACCTTGGATATTTTTTTCATATTATTCTGATAACTTTCATATTTTAATGAATAGTAAAAATACACTATATTTTAATTAAAAACAACTTTTTTCATCGTAATAACTAATGTGATTAAATTATAATATTGAATGGTTTAAAAGTATAAATAAAATATATTTTTAGCATTTAATATAATGTATGTCATTAGCCTTGATTTTACATTGAATTCAAAGGTTAAATAAATTCAATCTTTTGCAATGTTTAAAACAAAAACCAGTTTTCTTTCAACAACAGGATTAATTTTAATTTAATTTCTCCAAATTCTGTGTATTGAATTTTATTTTTTTTCCATATTTGGAATCAGTGGGTCCAAATTATATTAATAGACTACTTTTTATTTTTGGGCTTTATGAATAGTAACAACGGTAAATTTTATTTACCGTAGTAAAAGGTAAATTGGGTAATTAAGGGTAAATATAATATTATAAAATTATCCTAATACTTGTCTTAATACAATTGGATGATTATAATTTGTCCTAAGTCATATTTGGGTCGAAATGGAATCCAATAGAACCCACTTGGAGGTGATTAAGACCTTTAGTTTATTTTATTAAAAGAAAAGTGAAATATGTCTCACTCAACTTTAATAATTAAAGTATTTTTAATATAAGTATATACAGAATATAAATTCTGTTATAAATACGAATTTGAAAGATAAAATGTTTTTCTTTTTCATGGTAATTTATTTGTAATTTTAAATAGTTATTTAATTACCTTATTATCTTATACATTAATGATGTAGAAATTATTTATTTAGTAAAGAATAAATAATATAGTTTTTATTGAAATAGTAATACATATCAAAAGGTCCAAAAATCTGAAAAAAACTTATTATTAGTGTATATATAAACCCCAGTCATCCACTTGCCGAATTGTTGACCATTTTGATCCTTATTAAGGCGATTATGACACTTATATTATTTTATTTTAAATGATGCCAAAGTTGTCACCTTCATAATTTAATAAATATAACAATTTAAATATTGTGATTTCAAGATGATAAATTCTATTAAAAGTATTATTGAAAAATTTAATAGATTTATTTTCATCATAGGTTTTTATTTTTAATTGTTATGCAAAAAATAAGTATATTAAATAATTATACAAAAATGTTGTAGTAATTATTTTATTAAGAGATATTCCAAATAAATGGTTTTAAAAATAATAAAATAAATATTATATGAACTATTTAATATTCTCAACTAATTTTCAAGATACATATGGCCTTTTATGAATCTATTAAAACTTTTAGTACGAACATATATTCTGTATATGTTTTATTTAAATTCAAATAAATGAATAGTGTCAAAATTGACACTATTGTTATTTTATAAAAATAACATATTATAAAATTGTTTAAAAATAAAAAAAATATTTAAAAATTATAAATTTAAAGTTATATGGTCTAAAATGTTATAAAGAATAAAATAATGGAAAATTCACAACAAATAAGTAATTATTTGTTATAATTTAAAATTTAGAATGTTATTACCACAAATAAAATTAAATTGATTAAATAAGGATAATTCAAGTTGATAATGTTTAAAATAAATTCCTAACATGTCTAAATTTTATTGGTTGATGATATTAAAACCCTATATCATCTAATCTTTGGATATGAGTCATTTTTGAAGTTTTTAAGTGGGGTTGGGATTTAATATAAACTAATATTTCTTATATTTCCAAAGGTGCCCCTCTCCTCCCTTATAAAAGGGAACCTCCTCCCTCTCCTCCTCACACCAATTTGATCCTTCAAAATCGGCAAACCCTGACCATTTCACATCCCAACTTCCCTATAAACATCCTAGAGTTCATGTTCTACTTCAATGACCAATTTTAGTGCCCTACGTGGAGGTCTCAAA
The DNA here is from genome assembly GCA_963277665.1 of Viscum album. NCBI lineage: Eukaryota > Viridiplantae > Streptophyta > Magnoliopsida > Santalales > Viscaceae > Viscum > Viscum album. The sequence goes on along the minus strand of OY728167.1, from coordinate 705,041,727 downwards.
GAGGCGCTTCAAAGAAGAGGTAATGTCCGTTACCGATTCTTTCAACATTATTTCTTCTTATACTTCTTTTTCTTTAGTTGTTTCATTATGAATTAATAAAATCAGTATCACTCATATACTTATATGTTATTATAAGTATGAAACAACCCTATTTCACCATCTATCCATCCTACGGAAAATGAAATCACCGCGCGTGCGTACGTACGGAATACCGTCTCCACGCCGTGGTGTAATCTATTTTCCACCACCACATTACTTGGACTGGTATAATGGTGTAAATAATGACTATATATGATTATTTTAAAGTGATATGGATTCTGAAATAGTATACATACACTCCAACACAATTCAATGGGAATGATATCATCGATCGTGCGTACGTACGGATTACCGTCTCCACGATGCGATGAGATTCATTTTCCATGTTAAAAATTCAAGAATGATTATAAAGTATATATAATAAGTAATAATGAAATATATGAAAAAATAATTCTACTGGATTTATTTACATATATATTTATTTCATATAATTAATTCCATTAAATTCAATAAGGAAACGAAAACAGCGTCCATGCGTACGTACGGCCTACCGTCTCCATGAACGGTGTATTTCCTTCCATTTATCGATCTATTATATATATTTATATTCTGAATATATATTATATATAAATAATGTTTTATATTCTGGATTTAATTAATCATGATCTAATTAATCATATGAATAATTACAAGTTAAAACACGAATGACAAATGAAACGATTTTACCCAAAACGCTACTTTTACATGAATTTACAAAAGAACGGGTAATATAAAGTCATAACTGAACCATAGATGATATAATAACAATGAATATGATTCTTTAATAAGTCAATGACATTATTTAAATCATTATACATGAGTTTTGGATACGTACAAAGCATATCAGACCTAAGGTAAGGGATAATTTTGAAAATCTCATTTTTATCCGAGATTGCTTATTCATAAGTATTTACTGGGGTTATTGAAATCATCCATGTCCAAGTTTTATAAAAAGTTTTTTTCATGTATGTGTAAATTCCTTTTTACCCATTTTTTAATTTTTGACTATTACTATATGGTATGTAAGGAATCTTTCTTTTGTTTACGTTACGGGGTACTGTTTTGGACTTTTCCGGCAAAAGTACGAGAAGAATTTTTTTAACTTATACAGCATGAAAGGATTCTTACGGTTTTATAAAGCCTTATTTTCATGAAGCATCCTCCAAAATATTTCATGACTATTTTCAACAAAATATCCTTCTTTTAAAATTTCATGACGTTTTGTGAAAAGATATTTATTTTGAAGAAGAAAGGATATTTTCATCAAGAATTCATTTCAAGTGTTTTATCAAAACCATTTTTCATCTAAGATGACATTATTTCATATGTTTCAAGTATAATGTCTCTATGATTTACATGGTTTCACTTTTCTTATTATGAAGTGATATCCATTTCTTATATATGGATTATGTAATGATGGGATGATGTTTATGAAACCCATTTTATTTATTGGGTTATTATGAATGATGTATGTTTATTTTGTGACACAAGTAAGAATGATTTAATTATGAGATGGGTGGGACCTATATCTCCTTCCAATGCATTAGGTAACGATTTATATCTCATGAGATAGACATGGCTGGAAGGGAAGGTTAAACCAGTTCAGTAATACAGGACTGGAATGAGGAGTGAACTCGATTCAGAAAGGGACGTTGTCCACTAAGATAGTCTTGGCAGCAATGCCTTGGCTACTATGGAAATCATTTCATGTGCTTAATGTTTTTTCACAATTACATGTTTTATTTACAAGCTATTTTGTCATGATTTATGTTCTATTTTGATCAATGCCTTACGTACTTCCTTATTTTATGTCATTGCACATGATTTCTATGTTTAAACATTATGTACATGTTTTTATGTTCAAATGTATATGGTTTGTTTTATTTTCTATATTCTTACCCTTACTGAGCATTTGAGCTCACCCTTTTTATGTTTTCTTTTCCACAAGATATAAAAGAAAGGTTTTAGGTAAGAAAAAAAGGGGAAGATCATTATGGGAGATGTTGAAAATCTTTCACCACGATTATAAGATTACCTTCCAAGTTTCCAAAGACACTAAACTATTGCAGTCCTTGTGTGTCTGTTTTTGTTATGTACGAAGTATTACACAAAAGTAATATAATGTCCATGTACGTAAAGATTCAGGTCTCTACAATTGGTATCAAAGGAATGGTTTAGTCAACCTTGGGAAACTAGGATGCAAAAACAGTAGTGAGATCCCTCGAGATATTTCTAAGGTATGTCTAGGGATGTCCCTAAGGTTAAGTATAAGTATAGGTTATAGTCCTATAACTATGGTAACGATCTTATTATTTAACCTATGATGTTAGATATTGACGGCACTCCCCCTTGATTATGTTATTTTCCTTGTATTATTTTTTCCTCTCATAGAATTCTTTTTGTGTTTTAGTCAATGGAGGGAACCAGAAAGAATTCGGTTAACATTGAATCCAATGGAAAAATTGGTGACTATGAGAAACAAAATTGTGTAATGCCTAGAGATAAAGATATTGTGATTATTCTGAATCAGTCATCGCGATATATGATTAACAAGGTGAAATTTAGTGGTATTCCTAATTCATCAAATAAGAGGAAGATAGGATTTTATGCATGTTCGCATGTTGAGGAGCATAAAGAAAGGAAGATTGAGATTTCTAAAGAATGGAAGAAGAACCTCGAGGAATACCTCAAATGGAGGGATAAATGTTATCTGTGTGGAGAAAAGGGTCATAGAGTGACATACTGTTATGGAGTTCAATGTTTTATTTGTGGAGAACATGGGCATTACCCAACTCAATGCCCTGACCTAAAAAGTTACTTCTAAATCAAGGAAGGACTTATTCCAGGTCAATCATTAAAGAAGATGGATTGAAGTGATTATGTATTGGTATTGATGAATAATGTTGTTGAGGTACTTTTATGGTGTATTATAATATTTTTGTATTAGTCTATTGTGGTTTTCAATAATTTTATGGTACCGGTAACCACGAAAAGTGATTCAAATATTTTGGAAAGCAGATGATATGAGCATAATGAGGGGCTAAGGAGAAAATGAAATGTTTGACTGTATTCATGAGCTCATGATTGATATAAGGACTAAGTGATATCATGTTTTGAGTATTTATAATTTTGAGGATTTTGGTATGTGGAAGGTGTTAACTTTTAACTGTATTCATGTTTTCACTAAGGTTCAATGGGTATTCATTTTTTTTCAAGAGAATACATGATTAAGGCCTTCGAATGTATGGAATGTGACCAACAAGACATATATTATGATATATGGGGATCAACGATGGTATTAACATGCTTGTTATATGAACTCTATGAGAATCGTTTTCACTATGATATGAGATTGGACAGTAGTATATTGGATAAGCCTAAAGATTGGAATGGATTATGTTGGATATAAGTTAGTATTTTTTAAGGCTATAACTTTTTCGATATTATTGATGGAAAGTTATAATAATGTATTTTTAGAAAAAAAGGACCACCTGCAGGACGGGTGACAACCCATCGCGTCGAACAAGGCTGTGGGAATCGAACCCACAACTGAAGTGCGACTGGCCTTTATCGCATACCACTGTCCTACAGAAAGTCCCTGGTTAGTATAAACTAGTTTTTTTATTAAGAGGTATGATATATGAAGTGTAAGTTCATTTTTGGAATCGTATATGATTAACCTCACCATAGATGGACTTATGTATATTTGATAACTTTTGCTAACCTTTTGTTTGAAACAGATGGAATGACCCATCATTCTATCACATGATCTGTTAACACTTCACGAATAAAAAATTCAACTTCATTTCTTTAAGAGATGAAGTGGAAATTGTTCAAAGCACGAACAACAGTGAGATTGTACCAAAATAAAGAAAGTATTTCTTCTAATTCAATATTTTTAACTTTATGGAAATGATATTGAAAACCAAAAATGTTTTCTTAGAGCTCTTATATCTGATGAATCAGATGGTACCTTAGATCATCACAAATCTATGGCTTCGTGATTGTTGGCTTTTTCATAGACATGTTCTCTACCACTCTCCATCATAACTTGATTGTTATATTTTTCTTCCATATCCATATTTTCACCTATGTTCTCCTACGTGGAAACCCAGTGATGAGTTAATTTTGTTAGGCGGAGAAAGAAAGGAAGTGATGGCAAGAGGGGGGGTGAATTGCCTTTTAAAAATTAATTAACAAATTAAAAAACAAAGTGAAAGTGCAGCGGAAATAAAAGAGGCAAGACACAAAATTGATAACGGAGTTCGGCCTAAAACCCGGCCTACGTCTCTGCTCCCAACTCAACCGTTGAGAGATTTACTACCGCTTGCTTTTCAATGGTTCTAGCAAGAAACCCACTAGACTTTTCAGGTTAGTCTAGAACCTATTACAGCTTGCTTTTAATGGTTGAGCAAGAACCCACTAGCCTTCTTACAGGTGAAGGCTAGCTCACCTATGACACAAGCATTTTAAAGTGAAGGCTTGTCTAACCTCTTCACACCTTGAAGGTGGTGTGAGAACCCAAAAGAGGAGATGAGAGAAAGAGATGGGGTTTGTAGGCCCAAACCCAAAATGATGCTCAAAATAAATAAAACAATAAAAACCGTAATGGGAGAAGCCTTGGGCGCCAAGGGATTGAAGAGGTTGATGAAGTGCTCTCCCAAGCTTCTTTGATGGTGCTCCTTGATATGGAAGTTGGTTGGAGCAAGTGGGGTTCCCTTGGAAGAATCCGCCGGAGGTTTGCCAAATGATCAAAAATGTGTACGTTGGCTTCCGTATTGCTTACATAAGTTTCCGGGGCTTCCTAGTCCTTTATTTATAGAGGGGGAACCCTCATATGGCCGTTGGAGGCCTTTGGAGCCGTTGGAGAGGCTTTCGGAGCCGTTGGAGGGGCCTTCGGAGCCGTTGGAGGCCAAGTGGACAGGCTGGTCAAAATCCCAACGGCTAGTTTGACTGCCTCCACCGGCTGACCGGTACAGGGCCACCAGTTGGCCGGTGCCTTGGAGATGGGTGGATGCTTCTGTCCCGGCGCCACCGGATGACCGGTGGTGAGGCCACCGGTTGGCCGGTGGCAAGACAGTAGCTTGCCATTCTGTCTGGGCTCCACCGGCTGGCCGGTGCCGAGGCCACCGGTTGGCCGTTGCTGAGGCAGTGGCTCAGCCTTCTGCCCAGGGTCCATCGGCAGGCCGGTGGACTGAATTTCAGTCCATTTTGGCTTTTTGCCTTCTTGGCCTTCTTGGCCCAATACCTTGGCCACCTGAAATCATGCCTATCATCCAAAAACACTTAAAACAAGATTAGATAAATAAGTGAGTGATTGTGATCATGAAAATCAAACCACGAGGGGTACGAGAGGTACAACAATCTCCCCCTATTTTTATGATCACAATCACCAAAACAATCAATGTAAAAATGAAATGAAAGGCATGCTTTAAAAGATTTTTCCCCCAATCAACCAAGAATTTCTCCCCCTTTGTGATTATCAAAATAGGGGGAGTTAGGATCGTTTAAGCCCTTTTGATTTTAATTTGAAAATTTTGAAATTGAAATCAAAAGGTCTTAAACGATCCTAACTCCCCCTAAATAAAAACAACAAATCACCGGGGAGAGGTTTTTGGAACCGAGACAAATTTTGGCCCGGAGAGACTCACTAGAAGGGATTTTTCAATCCATACTTGTCTTGTGGCGGGTCTTCTCCTATAAAATTCATCGTTAAGGAAAATGGTTTTGGGCCTACCATACCGGGCATTTTTGCAATCTCACTCATAAATTAAGTGCCCGGATTTTTTACAATAATTACAAAATTTAAATTGGGAGCTCCCCCTTACAAAAATAGTTGGAGCATGGGAAGAGGAAGCTTGCTTGGAATAGCCAAGCCCTTCGGTGGTTCTAGAGATGCGTTGGGAACCTAGAAAATTGTTCAAATTTTGTTCCCCTTGGGTGAACTTGGTAAGAGATTCTCTTAGGTCTTTGATAGTTGATTCCATGGAATCAACATCGGGAAGGTTTTGGATTTTGAGGGTCAACTCTTCCTTCTCTTTGAGAAGTTGTTCTTTTTCGGAAGAGAGGTTTTTGAAATTCTTTTTTAAAGCAACAAATTTGGAAGAAAGTTCGTGAAAACCTTCCTCCAATTGATCTCTAGCATGTTGGAGATCCTCATAAGACATGTGATTGAAAGAATTTGAAGAACAAGAGGATGAGAAGTCGGAAGATGTTATCTCATGAAATGCCATTAGGCATTTGTTACCGTTGTCACTCGAGGAGGAGGAGGAGGATGATGTGGAGCTATCACTCCATGTGGCCTTGAATGCCTTCTTCTTTTCCTTTTGCTTGGCCTTTTTCTTGTTGAGTGGGCAATCGGGCTTGTAATGGCCTTTCTCGCCACACCCGTAACATGTTACCTTGGGCTCGGATTTTTCGTCGTGTTTTTCCTTTCGAGCCTTGCGTGATTTCTTCTTCTTGTGCTTCTTCATGAACTTGTGCATTTTGCAGGCAAGATTCTCCATTTCGGAATCACCGCTTGAAGAGGAAGACGATGAGGAGGAGGAGCTTTCTTCTTTTTGAACTTTGAAGGCGATGTTCTTTGGAACTTTGATCGGTTTGCCTTCCTTTTCAGCTTGCCTCCTCATGGTGATCTCATAAGTCATGAGGGATCCGATGAGCTCTTCGACCGGCATGTTCTTGATGTCTTTGGCTTCTTGGATTGCCGTTACCTTTGGAGCCCATGAGCTTGGAAGGATCCATAGGATCTTCTTGACCATCGTCTCTGCAGACACATCATCACCAAGGGACTTTCTACCATTGCAAACGTCAGTAAAGCGAGTAAACATTTCAGTTATATTTTCAGAAGGATGCATGGAAAAAGACTCAAAATCTTGACGGTACATGTCCAATCGAGTATCCTTAACTTTGTTGGTCCCCTCATGGGTAACCTCCAAAAGTTTCTATATTTCGTGTGAGGAGGTGCATGTGGAAACTCGATTGAACTCATTACGATCAAGGCCGCAATGTAGAGCGTTCATGGCTTTTCCATCAAGCTCGAAATTTTTAATATCGGCTTGGGTCCATTTGGATTCATCGGGAGAAGAGAGAGTGTAACCAAGCATGACAATTTTATAAATAGGATAACCTATGCTTCTAAGAAAAGTAGTCATGCGGGTTTTCCAATAGTTATAGTCGGTTCCATCAAAAAATGGAGCACAACCCAAAGAATAGCCTTCGGGGGCGAAAGAAGACGAAGCCATCACAATGGATCTTAAATTTGAAACCGGTTAGGGTATTACTCAAATTTTACCTTTGATACCAATTGTTAGGCGGAGAAAGAAAGGAAGTGATGGAAAGAGGGGGGGTGAATTGCCTTTTAAAAATTAATTAACAAATTAAAAAACAAAGTGAAAGTGCAGCGGAAATAAAAGAGGCAAGACACAAAATTGATAACGGAGTTCGGCCTAAAACCCGGCCTACGTCTCCGCTCCCAACTCAACCGTTGAGAGATTTACTACCGCTTGCTTTTCAATGGTTTTAGCAAGAAACCCACTAGACTTTTCAGGTTAGTCTAGAACCTATTACAGCTTGCTTTTAATGGTTGAGCAAGAACCCACTAGCCTTCTTACAGGTGAAGGCTAGCTCACCTATTACACAAGCCTTTTAAAGGGAAGGCTTGTCTAACCTCTTCACACCTTGAAGGTGGTGTGAGAACCCAAAAGAGGAGATGAGAGAAAGAGTTGGGGTTTGTAGGCACAAACCCAAAATGATGCTCAAAATAAATAAAACAATAAAAACCGTAATGGGAGAAGCCTTGGGCGCCAAGGGATTGAAGAGGTTGATGAAGTGCTCTCCCAAGCTTCGTTGATGGTGCTCCTTGGATATGGAAGTTGGTTGGAGCAAGTGGGGTTCCCTTGGAAGAATCCGCCGGAGGTTCACCAAATGATCAAAAATGTGTACGTTGGCTTCCGTATGGCTTACTTATGTTTCCGGGGATTCCTAGTCATTTATTTATAGAGGGGGAACCCTCATATGGCCGTTGGAGGCCTTTGGAGCCGTTGGAGAGGCTTTCGGAGCCGTTGGAGGGGCCTTCGGAGCCGTTGGAGGCCAAGTGGACAGGCTGGTCAAAAGCCCAACGGCTAGTTTGACTGCCTCCACCGGATGACCGGTACAGGGCCACCGGTTGGCCGGTGCCTTGGAGATGGGTGGATGCTTCTGTCCAGGCGCCACCGGCTGACCGGTGGTGAGGCCACCAGTTGGCCGGTGGCAAGACAGTAGCTTGCCATTCTGTCTGGGCTCCACCGGCTGGCCGGTGCCGAGGCCACCGGTTGGCCGTTGCTGAGGCAGTGGCTCAGCCTTCTGCCCAGGGTCCATCGGCCGGCCGGTGGTGAAGCCACCGGTTGGCCGGTGGACTGAATTTCAGTCCATTTTGGCTTTTTTCCTTCTTGGCCTTCTTGGCCCAATTCCTTGGCCACCTGAAGTCATGCCTATCATCCGAAAACACTTAAAACAAGATTAGATAAATAAGTGAGTGATTGTGATCATGAAAATCAAACCACGAGGGGTACGAGAGGTACAACAAATTTGGGTAACCGTTACGTTTCATACATTAGTTTTTAACACCAAGTTTTGGTATTCCTTTTTACGATGTGGGTTTCTATTAAAGAAACTTTCGAGTAGTAAACCATTTATAACCCCGACGAATTTCAAGGGAGAAATTCATTTTAAGGGGGGTAGAATGTAACAAAACGATATTTTATGATAAGTATTCTTTTTTATTTATTTGATGTCATGTGTTTTATGCTAAAACAAGATTATCTTGTGTTATACGCCACACTGTATTAGCTTGAAGTATACACAACACTATTCTTAGATTGTGTTACACAAAATTTCAAGTTCATTTTATAATAGTCATTCTAAGCAACATTGAGTGTATATATATATATATATATATTCAATGTATAAATGAAATATGGTTGGATTATGTTATACGAAATAATAAAGGATTCTTGCACAACATGCAACCCTGACCTGGCTTGCATTACAAACAATCGCGACCTTCCTCGATAGCGTGTGTTGTACGCAATATCGAGTTTTACTAAACGATGATATATTATTATAATATTATTATGAACTAGCCGTTATGAATAGTATTAAGTAAATTTTGAATTTTATAACATTATTATTCATCTTACACATTTTCTAGAACATGGTATAAGAACAAAATAAATTTTTCGGGTAAAATAAGTATTTTAAAAAAAATGCAGTTTTGCCGCCTTTTGATGGCGTACCAACATTAAATATAGTTTTTGAAATGTTTATATGTTCAGTTTTACAAAATTAAATTATTATTTCAAATCAGGATATAAAATTTTACCTTGGATAAATTTTTCATATTATTCTGATAACTTTCATATTTTAATGAATAGTAAAAACACGCTATATTTTAATTAAAAACATCTTTTTTCATCGTAATAACTTATGTGATTAAATTATAATATTGAATGGATTAAAATTATAAATAGAATAAATTTTTACCATTTAATATAATGTATTTCAGTTGCCTTGACTTTACATTGAATTCGATGGTTAAATAAATTCAATCTTTTGCAATGTTTTAAACAAAAACCCATTTTCTTTCGACAACGGGATTAATTTTAATTTAATTTTTGCAACTTCTTAGTATTGAATTTGGAAAAATTAATTCCATATTTGGAATCAGTGGGTCCAAATTATATTAATAGACTACTTTTTATTTTTTGTCTTTATGAGTAGTAAAAACGGTAAATTTTATTTACCGTAGTAAAAAGTAAATTGGCTAATTAAGGGTAAATAAAATATTATAAAATTATCCTAATACTTGTATTAATACAATTGGATGATTATAATTTGTCCTAAGTCATATTTGGGTCAAAATGGAATCCATAAGAACCCACATGGAGGTGATTAAGACCTTTAGTTTATTTAATTTAAAGGAAAGTGAAATATGTCTCACTCAACTTTAATAATTAAAGTATTTTTAATATAAGTTTATATAGAATATAAATTCAGTTATAAAAACTCATTTGAAAGATAAATTTTTTATCTTTGTCATGGTAATTTATTTGTAATTTTTAAGAGTTATTTAATTACCTTATTATCTTATACATTAATGATGCAGAAATTATTTATTTAGTAAAAAATAAATAATATTGTTTTTATTGAAATAGTAATACATATCAAAAGGCCCCAAAATCTGCACAAAAAATTTTATTAGTGTATATATAAACCCTTACCATCCACTGGCCGAATTGTTGACCATTTGGATCCTTATTAAGGCGATTATGACACTTATATTATTTTATTTTAAATGATGCCAAAGTTCCCACGTTCAAAATTTAATAAATATAAAAATTTAAATATTGTGATTTTAAGATGATAAATTAGAGTAAAAGTATTATTGTGAAATTTAATAGATTTATCCTTATCATATGATTTTAGTTTTAATTTTTATGCAACAAATATGTATATTAAATAATTATACAAATATGTTGTAGTAATTATTTTATTAAGAGATAAACAAAATAAATGGTTTTAAAGATAATAAAATAAATATTATATGAACTATTTAATGTTCTCCACTAATTTTCTAGATACATATGACCTTTTATGAATCAATTAAAGCTTTTATTTTGAACATATCTTCTTTATATATTTTATTTAAATTCAAATAAATGAATAGTGTCAAAATTGACACTATTGTTATTTTATAAAAATAACATATTATAAAATTGTTTAAAAATCACAACAATATTTAAAAGATATAAATTTAAATTTAAATGGTCTAAATTTTTTTAAATCATCCAATTATGGAAAATTCAAAACAAATAAGTAATTATTTGTTATAATTTAAAATTTAGAATTTTATTACCACAAATAAAAGTAAATTGATTAAATAAGGACAAATCAAGTTGATAACGCTTAAAATAAATTACTAAGGTGTCTAAATTTTATTGGTTGATTATATTACAACCCTATCTCATATAACCTTCGTATATGAGTCATTTTGAAAGTTTTTATGTGGGGTTGGGATTTAATATAAACAAATATTTCTTATATTCCCAAAGGTTCCCCTCTCCTCCCTTATAAAAGGGAACCTACCCCCTCTCCTCCTCACACCAATTTGAGACTTAAATATCGTCCAAAACCTTACCATTTCACTTTCCCACTTCCATATAAACATCCTATAGTTCCTGGTCTTCTTCAAAGACCAATTTTAGCGCCCTAAGAGGAGGTCTCAAAGAGGCGCTTCAAGGAAGAGGTAATGTCTGTTACCGATTCTTTCAACTTTATTTCTTCTTCTACTTCTTCTTCATTAGTTTTTTCATTATGAAGTAATAACATAAGTATCACTAATATACTGATATGCTATTATAAGTATGAAACAACCATATTTCACCATCTATCCATCCTACGGAAAATGAAATCACCACGCATGCGTACGTACGGAATACCGTCTCCACGCCGTGGTGTAATCTATTTTCCACCACCACCTTACTTGGAGGGGTATAATGGTGTAAATAATGACTATATTTGATTATTTTAAAGTGATTTTGATTATGAAATAGTATACATACACTCCAATACAATTCAATGGGAACGATATCATCGCTCGTGCGTACGTACAGATTACCGTCTCCACGACGTGATGAGATTCATTTTCCATGTTAAAAATTCAAGAATGATTATAAAGTATATATAATAAGTAATAATGAAATATATGACACAATAATTCTACTGTATTTATGTACATATATATGTATGTCATATAATTAATTCCATTCAATTCAATAAGGAAACTAAAACAACGTCCATCCATATGTACGGCCTACTGTCTCCATGAACGATGTATTTCTTTCCATTTATCGATCTATTATATATATGTATATTATGAATATATATTATATATAAATCATGTTTTACATTCTGGGTGTATGTAATCATTATCTACGTAATCATATGAATAATTACAACTTAAAACACGAACGAAAAATGAAACGATTTTACCCAAAACACTTCTTTAAAATGAATTTACAAAAGAACGGGTAATATAAAGTAATAAGTGAACCATATATGATATAAAAACAATGAATATGATTCTATAATAAGTCAATGACATTATTTAAATCATTATACAGGAGTTTTGGATAAGTACGAAGCATATCGGACCTAAGGTTAGGGATAATTTTTCAAATCTCATTTTTATCTGAGATTGCTTATTCATATGTATTTACTAGGGTTATTGAAATCGTCCATGTACAAGTTTTATAAAAGTTTTTTTCATGTATGTTTAATGTCCTTTTTACCCATTTTTTAATTTTTGACTTTTACTACATGGTATGTAAGGAATCATTCTTTTTTTTACGTTACGAGGTACTTTTTTGGACTTTTCCGGCAAAAGTACGAGAAGAATATTTTTTTAACTTATACAGCATGAAAGGATTGTTACGGTTTTATAAAGCCTTATTTTCATGAAGTTTACTCCAAAATATTTCATGACTATTTTCAACAAAATATCCTTCTTTTTAAATTTCACGATGTTTTGTGAAATAAAATTTATTTTGAAGAAGAAAGGATATTTTCCTCAAGAATTCGTTTCAAGTGTTTTATCAAAACCATTTTTCATCTAAGATGGCATTATTTCATATGTTTCATGTATAATGTATCTATGATTTACATGATTTCACTTTTCTTATTATGAAATAATATCTATTTCTTTTATATGGATTGTGTGATGATGTGATGATGTTTATGAAACCCATTTTATTTATTGGGTTATTACGAATGATGTATGTTTATTTTGTGGCACAAGTAAGAATGATTTCATTATGATATGGGTGGGATATATATCTCCCTCTAATGCATTGGGTAAAGATTTTTATCACATGAGATAGACATGGCTGGAATGGCAGGTTAAACCAATTTAGTAATACAGGACTGGAACGAGGAGTGAACTCGATTCAGAAAGGGACATTGTCCAATAAGATGGTCTTGGTAGCAATGCCTTGGCTACTGTGGAAATCATATCATGTTCTTAATGTTTTTCCATAATTAAAAGTTTTATTTACAAGCTATTTTATCATGATTGATGTTCTATTTTGATCTATGCCTTACGTACTTCCATGGTTTATGTCATTGCACCAGATTTATATGTTTAAACATTATGTACATGTTTTTAGGTTAAAATGTATATGGTTTGTTTTGATTTTTCCATGAATACCCTTACTGAGGATTTGATCTCACCCTTTTTATGTTATCATTTCCCTAGGATATAAAGAAAGGTTTTAGGTAATAAAAAAAGGGGAAGATCTTTATGGAAGATGTTGAAGATCTTTCACCACGATTAGAAGATTACGTTCCAAGTTTCCAAAGACACTAAACTATTACAGTCCTTGTGTGTCTGTTGTTGTTATGTACGAAGTATTCTGCAAAATTAATGTAATGTCCATGTATATCAAGATTCAGGTCTCTACAGTTGGTATCAGAGGAAAGGTTTAGTCAACCTTTGGAAACTAGGATGTGAAAACTATAGTGAGATCCCTAGAGATATTTCTAAGGTATGTCTAGGGATTTGCCTACGGTTAAGTATAAGTATAGGTTATAGTCCTATAACTATGGTAACGATCTTGGAATTTAACCTAAGATGATAGATATTGACGGCACTCCCCCTTGAATATGTTATTTTCCTTCTATGATTTTGCCTCTCACGGAATTCTTTTTGTGTTTTAGTCAATGTAGGGAACTAGAAGGAATTCGGTTAACATTGAATCCAATGGACAAATTGGTGACTATGAGAAACAAAATTGTGTAATTCCTAGAGAGAAAGATTTTGTGATTAGGCCGAATTAGTCATCGCGATATATGATTAACAAGGTGAAATTTAGTGGTATGCCTAATTCATCAAATAAGAGGAAGATAGACTTTTATGTATGTTCTCATGTTGAGGAACATAAAGAATGGAAGAAATAGATTTCTAACTAAGGGAAGAAGAACCTTGAGGAAGACCTCAAATGGAGGGATAGATGTTATCTGTGTGGAGAAAAGGGTTATAGAGTGACAGACTATTGTGTAGTTCAATGTCTTATTTGTGGAGAACATGGGTATTACCCAACTCAATGCCCTGACCTAAAAAGTTAATCCTAAATCAAGGAAGGACTTCTTACAGGACAATAATTGAAGAGTATGTATTGAAGGGTTTATGTATTGGTATTCAAGAATAATGTTGTTGAGTTACTTTTATGGTGTATTAGAATATTTTATTATTAGTCTATTGTGGTTTTCAATAATTTTATGGTACTGGTAACCACGAAAAGTGATTCAAATATTTTGGAAAGCTGATGATATGCACATAATGAGGGGCTAAGGAGAAAATGAAATGTTTGACAGTATTCATGAGCTCATGATTGATATAAGGACTAAGTGATATCATGTTTTGAGTATTTAGAATTTTGAGGATTTTGGTATGTGGAAAGTGTTAACTTTTAACTATATTCATGTTTTCACTAAGGTTCAATTGGTATTCATTTTTTTTCAAGAGAATACATGATTAAGGCCTTCAAATGTTTGGAATGTGACTAACAAGACATATCTTATGATATATGGGGATCAACTATGGTATTAAGATGCTTGTTATATGAACTCTTTGATAATCGTTTTCACTATAATATGATATTGGATAGTAGTATTTTGGGTAATCCTAAAGATTGGAATGGATTATGTTGGACATAAGTTAGTATTGTTTAAAGATAGAACTTTTTCGATATTATTGATGGAATGTTATAATAAAGTATTTTTAGAAAAAAAGGACAACCTGCAGGACGGGTGACAGCCCATCAAGTCGGACAAGGCTATGGGAATCGAACCCACAACTGAAGTGCGACTGGCCTTTATCGCATACCACTGGCCTACAGGAAGTCCCTGGTTAGTAGAAACTAGTTTTATTTTATTAAACGATATGATATATGAAGTGTAAGTTCATTTTTGGAATCGTATATGATTAACCTCACCATAGATGGACTTATGTATATTTGATAACTTTTGCTAACCTTTTGTTTGAAACAGATGGAATGACCAATCATTTTATCACATGATCTGTTAACACTTCACGAATAACAAATTCAACTTCATTTCTTTAAGAGATGGAGTGGAAATTGTTCAAAGAACGAACAACAGGGAGATTGTACCAAAATCAAGCAAGTATTTCTTCTAATTCAAAATTTTTAACTTTAGGGAAATGATATTGAAAACCAAAAATGTTGTCCTAGTGCTCTTATATCCGATGAATCAGATGGTACATTAGATCATCGAAAATCTATGGCTTTGTGATTGTTAGCTTTTTCATAGCCATGTTCTCTACCACTCTCCATCATAACTTGATTGTTAGATTTTTCTTCCATATCCATATTTTCACCTATGTTCTCCTACGTGGAAACCCAGTGATGAGTTAATTTTGGTAACCGTTACGTTCCATACTTTAGTTTTTAACGCCATGTTTTGGTATTCCTTTTCACGATGTGGGTTTTATATTAAAGAAACTTTTGAGTAGTAAACCATTTATAACCCCGACGAATTTCGAGGGCGAAATTCCTTTTAAGGGGGTAGAATGTAACAACCCGATATTTTATGATAAGTATTATTTTTAATTTATTTGATGTCATGTGTTTTATGCTATAACAAGATTATCTTGTGCTATACACCACACATTATTAGCTTTAAGTATACACAACACTATTCTTAGATTTTGTTACACACAATTTCAAGTTCATTTTATAATAGTAATTCTAAGAAACATTGAGTGTATATATATATATTCAATGTATAAATGAAATATTATTGGATTCTATTATACGAAATAATAAAGTATTCTTGCACAACATGAAACCCTGACTTGGATTGCATTACACACAATCGCAACCTTCCTCGATAGCGTGTGTTGTACGCAATACCGGGTTTTACTAAACAACGATAGAGTATTATAATATTTTTATGAACTAGCCGTTAAGAATTGTATTAACTAAATTTTGAATTTTATAACATTATTATTGATCTTACACATTTTCTAGAACATGGTATAAGAACAAAATAAATTTTTCAGGTAAAATAAGTATTTTTCAAAAAATGCAGTTTTGCCGCCTTTTGATGGTGCATACACTTTAAATATTGTTTTTGACATGGTTATAAGTTAAATTTTACAAAATAAAGTTATTATTTGGAATCAGGATATAAAATTTTACCTTGGATAATTTTTTCATATTATTCTGATAACTTTCATATTTTAATGAATAGTAAAACCACGCTATATTTTAATTATAAACAACTTTTTTCATCATAATAACTTATGTGATTAAATTATAATATTGAATGGTTTAAAAGTATAAATAGAATATATTTTTACCATTTAATAAAATGTATGTCATTAGCCTTGATTTCACATTGACTTCGAAGGTTAAATAAATTCAATCTTTGGCCATGTTTTAAACAAAAACCCATTTTCTTTCGACAACGGTATTAATTTTAATTTAATTTCCGCAACTTCTGTGTATTGAATTTGGAAAAAATGATTCCATTTTGGAATTAGTGGGTCAATGTTATTTTAATAGACTACTTTTTATTTTTTGGCTTTATGAATAGTTACAACGGTAAATTTTATTTACCGTAGTAAAATGTAAATTGGATAATTAAGGGTAAATATAATATTATAAAATTATCCTAATACTTGTCTTAATACAATTACATGATTATAATTCGTCCTAAGTCATATTTGGGTCGAAATGGAATCCATAAGAACCCACTTGGAGGTGATTAAGACTTTTAGTTTATTTTATTTAAAGGAAAGTGAAATATGTCTCACTCAACTTTAATAATCAATGTATATTTAATATAACTTTATAAATAATATAAATTTGGTTATAAATACTTATTTGAAAGACCAAATGTTTTTCTTTTTCATGGTAATTTATTTGTAATTTTTAAGAGTTATTTAATTACCTTATTATCTTATACATTAATGATGCAGAAATTATTTATTTAGTAAAAAATAAATAATATAGATTTTATTGAACTAGAAATACATATAAAAAGGCCCAAAAATCTGCAAAAAACATACTATTAGTGTATATATAAACCCTAATCATCCACTGGCAGAATTTTGGACAATTGGGATCTTTATTAAGGCGATTATGACACTAATATTATTTTATTTTAAATGATGCCAAATTTGTCACCTTCATAATTTAATAAATATAAAAATTTAAATATTGTGATTTTACGATGCTAAATTCGAGTAAAAGAATTATTTTAAAATTTAATAGACTTATCTTCATCATAGTATTTTATTTTTAATTTTTATGCAACAAATATGTATATTAAATAATTATACAAAAATGTCGTAGTAATTTTCTTATTAAGAGATAAACCAAATAAATGGTTTTAAAAATAATAAAATAAATATTGTATGAAATATTTAATGTTATCCACTAGTTTTATAGATACATATGACCTTTTATGAATCTATTAAGGCTTTTATTTTGAACATATCTTCTGTATATATTTTATTTAAATTCAAATAAATGAATAGTTTCAAAATTGACACTATTGTTATTTTATAAAAATAACATATTATAAAATTGTTTAAAAATCATAAAAATATTTAAAAATTATAAATTTAAATTTAAATGGTCTAAAATGTTATAAATCATCTAATTATGGACGATTCACAACAAATAAGTAATCATTTTTTATAATTTAAAATTTAGAATGTTATTGCCACAAATAAAATTAACATGATTAAATAAGGATAAATAATGTTGATAATGTCTAAAATAAATTCCTAACATGTCTAAATTTTATTGGTTGATGATATTACAACACTATCTCATCTAAAATTCGTATATGAGTCATTTTATAAGTTTTTATGTGGGGTTAGGATTTAATACAAACTAATATTTCTTATATTCCCAAAGGTGCCCATCTCTTCCCTTATAAAAGGGAACCTCCTCCCTCTCCTCCTCACACCAATTTGAGCTTTTAAGATTGGAAAACCCCTGACCATTTCACTTCCCTAATTCCCTAGAAACATCCTAGAGTTCTTGGTCTTCTTCAAAGACCAATTTTAGTGCCCTAAGAGGAGGTCTCAAAGAGGCGTTTCAAAGAAGAGGTAATGTCCTCTACCGATTCTTTCAACTTTATTTCTTCTTATACTTCTTCTTCTTTAGTTGTTTCATTATGAAGTAATAACATAATTATCTATCATATACTAGTATTTTATTATAAGTATGAAACAACCCTATTTCACCATCTATCCATCCTACAGAAAACGAAATCACCGCGCGTGCATACATACGGAATACCGTCTCCACGCCGTGGTGTAATCTATTTTCCACCACCACCTTACTTTGATGGGTATAATGGTGTAAATAATGACTATATATGATTATTGTAAAGTGATTTTGATTCTTAAATAGTATACATACACTCCAATATAATTCAATGGGAATGATATCATCGCTCGTGCGTACGTACGGATTACCGTCTCCACGATGCAATGAGATTCATTTTCAATGTTAAAAATTCAGGAATGATTATAAAGTATATATAATAAGTAATAATGAAATATATGAAATAATAATGCTACTTGATTTATGTACATATATATGTATGTCATATACTAAATTCCATTCAATTCAATAAGGAAAGCAAAACAGCATCCATGCGTACGTACGGCCTACCGTCTCCATGAACGGTGTATTTCTTTCCATTTATTGATCTATTATATATATGTATATTCTTAAAATATATTATATTTAAATCATGTTTTACATTATGGATGTATGTAATCATGATCTACGTAATCATATGAATAATTACAAGTTAACACACGAACGACAAATGAAACGATTTTACCCAAAACGCTACTTTAACATGAATTTACAAAATAACGAGTAACATAAAGTCATAAGTGAACCATATATGATATAATAAAAATGAATATGATTCTGTAATAAGTCAATGACATTATTTAAATCATTATACATGAGTTTTGGATACATACGAAGCATATCAGACCTAAGGTAAGGGATAGTTTTGCAAATCTCATTTTTATCTGAGATTGCTTATTCGTAAGTATTTACTGGTGTTATTGAAATCGTCCATGTCCAAGTTTTATTAAAGTTTTTTTCATGTATGTTTATAGTAAGTTTTACCCATTTTTGACTTTTTGAATTTTACTACATTGTATGTATGGAATCTTTCTTTTGTTTACGTTACGAGGTACTTTTTTGGACTTTTCCGGCAAAAGTACGAGAAGAAAAGTTTTTTTTAACTTATACAACATGAAAGGATTTTTAAGTTTTTATAAAGCCTTATTTTAATGAAGCTTCCTCCAAAAGATTTCATGACTATTTTCAAAAAAATATTTTTCTTTTAAAATTTCATGATGTTTTGTGAAAAGAAATTGATTTTGAAGAAGAAAGGATATTTTCCTCAAGAATTCATTTCAAGTGTTTTATCAAAACCATTTTTCCTCTAAGATGACATTATTTCATATGTTTAAAGTATAATGTCTCTATGATTTACATGGTTTAACTTTTCTTATTATGAAATTATATCCATTTCTTTTATATGGAATATGTGATGATGGGATGATGTTTATGAAACCCATCTTATTTATTGGGTTATTATGAATGATGTATGTTTATTTTGTGGAACAAGTAATAATGATTTAATTTTGATATGGGTGAGACCTATATCTCCCTTCAATTCATTGTGTAAAGATTTATATCTCATGAGATAGACATGGCTGGAATGGCAGGTTAAACCGGTTCAGTAATACAGGACTTGAATGAGGAGTGAACTCGATTCAGAAAGGGACTTTGTCCACTAATATGGTCTTGGCAGCAATGCCTTGGCTACTATGGAAATCATATCATGTGCTTAATGTTTTTCCACAGCTACAAGTTTTAATTACAAGATACTTTATCATGATTGATGTTCTATTTTGATCTATGCCTTACATACTTCCATGTTTTATGTCATTGCACAAGATTTCTTTGTTCAAACATTATGTACATGTTTTTTTGTTCAAATGTATATGGTTTGTTTTATTTTCTCCATGCTTACCCTTACTGAGCATTTCAGATCACCCTTTTTATGTTTTCTTTTCCCCAGGATATAAAGAAATGTTTTAGGTAAGAAAAAAAGGGGAAGATCTTTATGGGAGATGTTGACGATCTTTCACCACGATTAGAAGATTACATTCCAAGTTTCAAAAGACACTAAACTATTACGGTCCTTGTGTGTCTGTTTTTGTTATGTACAAAGTATTTCTCAAAATTAATGTATTTTCCATTTATGTCAAGATTCGGGTCTCTACAAGCTAAGGGAATGGGACTTCTGTTAGATGGTTGAGTCAGGAAGAAGCATGGATGATGGAACTAGACATGGTGTCAGACCACACATGGGAGTAGTCAACATCAATTTATTTTGGGTTTTACATATTGACAGTTGACTTGTATTTGGAAGGACACATAAACTATTTAGTTATGGATATTGTTTTCAATGTTTTTGTCAACATGTGACATGGGATTTTTTTGACTATTGGTTATTTAATTTCAATATTCTTATTTATTTTGATTATTGTGATACTTTGATTAATAGGGTATAGTATCCCCATGATCGATATTAGAATCTTATTGCATGTCAGAATCCTCTTGCGTATGTAGAGGCACGATTGAGGTCATGTAGTGGACTGGCGAAGGGCACCGCTGTGTGAAACCTGGTTTGGGATGTTATATTTGATGCTTATTACACATGAGTTTTCTAGGAACATGGAAAATACCCAACCCAAGTTACATACATTCTATCTACTTTCCAACCTGTCCTATGATAGCCAATTTGAACATAACGAAAAATAAAGTTATGCTACAATTTCATAATATTCCAATCTAAACCCCTCAGTCCAAACATGAGAGAGATATAATATTATTTGATCCCCCCATTACGTTAGAGGCTTCCAACTAGAGATGAGTGTCCAAATTCTCTCAGTGGGGAGATTTTCCCTAGGTAATCATAATGGCAATCCTTAAAAATAAATAAACAAAACAAATAACATTAGGCTGAAGTGTAAGTAACATAATGAAATAGAAATTGACTCTCAGTTCATACAAATTGATAAACCATGATCGAAATGGTAAAAAAACCATATTATGAAATGTATTTTTAGATATAAAAATAAAATAATACATAAATATCATATAGTTCAACCTATTATCACTACCAGCTCCATGCATCATAGATGAACTATCCTATGCAGGAATGTTTCCATTACCTAGATCCCTAATCATGAATTATGCACATGTACTAATATTCACAAAGAGGTTGTGATTAATAAAATCCAATAGGACACCACAAATTAATCCTTAACATATATGGACATGTATAAAATGTTTATGGAATAATATAAATAAATGTACGTGAAAGAATAAATAATAATATGTTGATAACTCATATTATAACCATGGCACGAAAAGAATCAACTATACCATATTCTTCTACCTTTCAATAGGATATATATAAAGGATGTCAGAAGTGATCATTAACAAGCTACATGGGTGGAAATATTTCTCTCTGTAGTCACATGGTATTGAGTTGAATAAAAAATAAAAGGCCATGAAATCTCTGATTCATCATGGTTTAAGAGTCAATCCAGTAACATACCACCTCCATTACAGGTAAAGCCTCAAGGTCATCAAATCCCATCACGGTCATAGGTCAGGTGTTAAGGAAATCATCTACACTCAATGACTTGTCTTAGGACAGAAGTCCATCACACCCTTGTTAACAATACCTCAAGTCAAGACTCAAGGTTTTCGTGCCCCATGTTGTGTTTAGGTTCAATGTCATAATAAACTCATGTCATGAACACTCCCCCTCTAATGGATAAACCTATCATGATAGTCCCATTATTTCAATTATAGAAAATAATACTTCTAATGGAAATGTAAATATACATAATAGTTTAGATAATATAAAAGAAGAATATATCATTTAATCCTCAAAATCTATAGAAACAAAAAAAAATGTGATCAAGATCAAACATTTTAAGAAACAACATAAGCATAGAAATGGAATAAAATTAAATATGTGAGTCTAATGGGGTACAAACAATCATAAGTTCATCATCTACCATGGTCAAACAAGTTATACCCACAAAAGTATCACATCAAGGAAACATTTGTATAGAAGGTCCGCATAATTTTAAGGAACTTAAGAATTTATGATTGTGGAGGAAAAAATCTAATACACATTGAGATATGATATAAAAGACACACCAAGAACTAACTATATTGTTCTTGGACAACATCAATCCCTATAAACAATCCTATCTAAAAAATATCATGGTTCTATAACGATATACATTAAATATTCCAAGAAAATAGAGAAGGGTTTAAACCAACCTAACTCTGAGGATCATCCAATGATATCATAATTGGCATTGATCAATATTAGTGTACTCAACACTATAGATCTACATATTCTGTTGACAATCCATGAAATCAATATTTGATAGAATAATAATACATATAACTAATAAAAGAACGTTGGATCTATAATTCAGCCTAAGGGAAGAAGGTTCAATCAAGAAGAAATAAAAATAAATGAGGTTCTTGGATAACATACCTTATTTCTAAATCATTGAAACCCATGGATCTACCTATATCATGCATGTAAGTAAATGAGAACTTTTAGGAAGACCTCTGGACTCTATAGGTTTGAAGGGGGTACATGTATGTAAAAATGGTAAAAATGTGTAATTAATGGCTATTAATGAGAAATTTCGGAATATTAATCCATATATAAATGCTTTGGTCACCTAGTTTTCAAAACCATACACCAATGGTTTTAATATTTCAACCCTCATTGGGTACCACAAAGTTTGGTCACCATGTTTTTCAAACGATATGCCAACTATAATTTTGGCCACTAGAGGATGTCATATGGTTTCTTAGGTGATACCACATGGTTTCATAAATTGTGTTCCTTAATCATGGACCAATACAAGTTCATAAATTGTGTTCCTTTATTTCATTGTAATATTTTTCATATTTAATTTTTATATATAAACATCTACACTTTTGACCATTTTCTCCATGAAACCTTGTTTCCTCATCATGTTTGTGGGTGTAATATTAACTTGAATTTTTACACTTCTATGAATTTAATTTATAAAAATGTATTACATATTTGGAATATGGCTAATTTATATTATCTAATATGGTCAAAACAATTTATCCCCTAAGTCAGTAATGATAATATAACATATTTGTTACCTCAGTTAAGGTAAAAGTTAGTTAACTATTTGGTTAATCAAAGAAAATAAGGGTTAAAATGACCCCCAACTTTTCAAAATATTATTTTATGGACATATTTACACATTATCCTATTAAAAATTCAATCCTAAGTCTATTCTGAGTATTGTTTCCATGTAATTAATTTATCAATTTTCATTCTTTTGTGAAATTGCAATGTAATTTCTAAGAGGGTTTCCTTTCCCCACATATATAAGGGAACACCCTCCCCTCCCTAATTAACACCCCTCAAGGGATTTTTATTGGAAAAAAAATGAATAAATATCCCTCCAAAATATATGTACATGTTCTATAGATTTTTTCCCTCCCAAAAGACCAACTATGGGGTCCTTAGGAGGAGATCAATAGAAGGTTTCTCTTAGAGAAGGTAATTATCCTAACAATGCTCTTCCATTTTATCTCATATTTTTCCACATTTAATTTTCTATTATAAATTAAAATATATTAAATGTAGTTTAAGTTATAAAATTATATGTTTTTATGTTGACACAATATCTATTATCCACCTCCACTTCCATCAACTGGGAAATGAAATCATCGATTGTGTGTACGGTGGACTACCCCCTCGCAAACTATTGTAGTTTGTTATCTATCACAACCTTTCAAGGATGGATATATTGATGGATTTTCAATTTAATTATGATTTTTTAGATATTATTGTTATTATTTATTTTAATATAAAATATACCTCTTTACATTCAATTCTGTTTGAAATAAGATAATGGCGCTCATGTGTACGGTGGCCGACCTCCTCATGCAGCGATCTGACTCATTTTTCACATAAAATTTACATAGAAACTAACAAGGATAAAATTTATGAATATATTATAAATAAATGAGATTATATTTATTAGTTAAAGATAATATATCACCATATTCCTTACCTTTGCAATCAATAAGGGACCGATATCACCGCTCGAGCATACGTATGGCCAACCATCTCCAAAAAGCGATGTGATTAATTTCCCATGTAGAACTATCATAAATGATTTAAAAACGTATCTAAAAAGTAAATATGAAAATTATAACATTATTATTTTTTAAATTGTATATATATATATATTATTCACAAGAACATTGGCATTCATTACAAACTCCCATTGGAAAACACGTCAATTAACCCATGAAACAATGAGAATAATGAAATATTATTAAAACACATGGGTAAAATTTTATAATAGGACCATATATGATATTATAAATATGATTATGGGTTTTTATAAATTATTAAATCATTTGAAACCATTATACAGTAGGTATGGATACGTATTAAAGAAATCAAACATGAAGTAAGGGATTTCAAGTCTCTCTTTTATTACTGGGAGACTTACGCCAATTCATCAATAATTAATTTTATGTAGTGTATGTATATAAATTTTGACAATGTATATATTTAAACTAATTATTTTCAATATATTTATAGTTTAATTTGATTTTATACTTTATTGGGGATTTATATTAAAAAAATTACCAAAGCGGTAAGATATTTTTGTCTCACATTTAACTTATTTGGGGCACATGCTATATTAACCCTATGTTTCTTTTATTGTGGTGTATATAATACCCATGATTTACTTTATGTTTCTTATACTAGTAATTATAGGGATTTTCATGTCTATTTTAGGATCCCTCTTTCACGGGGCTTACGATTTAATTTTACTAAACTGAAAAGGGTTTACTTCACAATCTTATCATCAATAATGATTGTTTTTAAGTCTCCCAAGAGTAATTATTTGATATTTAATTCCTAAATAATGTTATTTTCTTATCCTATGGTTATTGATTTACTTTTTCATGTAATAATACCATTTTTCATCTCTTTGGTAATAAAAATTATTAAAAATATTTTAATGAAAATCCGATATTATATCACTCTTTGGTCGAATATCCTTTTTCATCAATATTCATTTTTTGAAAAAAAACTAGTTTAAAAATTATTTTTAAAAGTATTTTTACCCATTTTTAATTTTTATAGTATGTTTTTAAATGAATCTTCTTGTCGTTTTCAAAACAATACTCATTTGGATTTTTTTCATAGAATCTTTATTTCAACATCTAAAACATGAAGACAATTTTCCACCATCTTGACCAATACATGTTTTACTTCTCATTATAAAAAAGATAAGAAGTTATTTTAAATGATTTTTTTTCAAAATGTTTTGTGAACATTTTGTTTTAAAAGGTTATATTCAAAATGAAAATGTTATTTTTCTCAGAAACATTTTTGAAGGATCTTTCCATGTTATTTCTATTCATCAATGACATCGACCATATATTTTACTTATTATGAATTGAGGATATTTTCTATTGATACTATCCTTATTATTTTTCTAGTAGGTTTATGATCATTTTAACTTGGGATGTAAAATTTTATTACAATTCATTATATTTATCTAGATGTTTCATGATTTTGTTTATTTAATGGAGTATATATTAACATTTCATATATAAGGTTTTAAATAAAAAATTTTATATTGATTATGTTTCACCGCTTTCATATGAGTAATTCATTGGACTTAGTGAGGGATGGGTGGGGACGTTTATTACCCCATGATGAATTGGTAAGTATCATGACACAAACTAGTTTGGGTTTTTGTTGAGGCCTTAACCATTTATTTAGATATCTTAGAACAGGTACATGAACATATGTTTTATATTTATTGAGGTTTATATTACATAATCATGAATTTAGTTATTGATATTTCATGTTATTATTCAATTATATAGAATATTAATGGTAAATATTTCTGTCTCAGTTGATTATTTATACGGAATTATTTGATAAACCATAATTCCTACCATATTATCATGTTATTGATTAAATTTCATGTTTTTTAGTTATTTTATTTTCCATATTGGTTATTATTTATTTATTCAAAAAATCAACTTTATGCTTACCCTTTTTGGAAATCTAATCTCGACAATTTCTAATGTTTAATTTTCCCCTGGATACCAAGATTTTTTTATTGATATGTAGGGATACACTATGATGAATAATATATTTCTCGAATTAAATACTTTTTGTATTTTATGATTTAAATTTTAATAATAATTTCAAATATATATAGTTTACCATGACTAATAAACTATTCAATACATATGAATGTGATTCCCAATATCTAATGAAAATGTTATAGAGTTGAAACTTTCTTTTGGCTACTCCAATTTGGGTCTCTAGATTTATAATGTTGGACAACATAAATTTTCTGTCAAGGTGTCTTTCCATGACATCATACATAAATGGTTAAGTCAAATAGAAATAACCCAACAATTTTTTTCTAGTGAGACATAAAAGTGAAATAGAGGATATATAATTTTTCTCCCCATAACCAATATAATATGTCTCATTTATACATCAAATGAATCTGAAATAAAGCATGGTCAATAAGACTTAATAATAAATAAAAATCTAAGCTAAAAGAACTGTCCTAAGTAATGTCAAAACATTCTATAATAAAAATGATCATAAAACTTCAAAATAAAAAATCGTGGATGGTATAATTTTATTATAACCTTATTAAAAAATATCATTTTTTGAAGGATTTCTATGTAGAAGAAAATAATGTTCAATGATCACTAAAATATTTAATTAGGATAATTCCCTTCTAATTATGGATTATTTATCAAAACTATAAAAATTTACAATATATCAGGGGATAAATTATACTTATAAGGAATCAAAGGAAATTTTTAATTAATATTAAAGGTAATAAAAAGTCATGGGTATGTGAAAATTAATTCGTCCGGTTTGTAGAAAAAACAAAGATACCATTCACACACTCAATAAAAATTTCGTCGGTCATAACATGTATAGAATATTTTTTAATCATTTTATGTGTAAATAAATATTGGGTAAAATGATAGTAATGAATTATTTTAGAACAATAAAAAACATGTATAAAATTCAAAATAAAATATGGACATGGAAAACATTATTCTTGACCTAATAGAAAAAAAATTGATTTTTCTTAAAAACATTCTATTTGAATTTTGGTAACATAGAGGGAAAAAATCAAAGGAAGACATTTAAATTCTACAAAAAAGTAGGGAAGAATAAGATAGATCCTTTTTATGATAAAAATAACATATATTTACCCCAATGTATATATAAATATAAAAAATCCTCAATAAGGATGAAATTGTGATATAAATCCTTACATAATCTATGACATAATTTGTAATTTGTTTTTTCCCTCACGTATAATAAATGTTAATATTTTTTATAATTCTATAACATAAAAATAAAAATACTAATAATATATTATGTAATGAACATATAACATTTCAATGCCTGTTTATTAATAATTATTTATTAAAATCATTGTTACCCGGTGTTAACGATGAAATTTTTTGTGAATGTTTTAGTTTGGGTGTTATAATAATTTTAATTTGATTATGGTTATGTTTTCTAATGAATTATTGTAGTGATATAACCATCATATATTTACACTATATAAATATTTAGAATCATTCAAGAATGGAATATATAAAAAATGAATCAAAACTCTTTGTGGAGGTGGTAATCCACACATACATCCATGCGAAATTCTCTTTTCAAATGTAAAGAAGGGAAAGAATGTAAAATAAATATCATATTTAAATAATAATAATTATGTCAAAATATCAGTAAAAAATATATCTATCATAATATCTATCTGATAATGACGGAGATGAAAAAAATATATCACTTTCTGAGGATCACTACACTAATATGTATTACAAACATACAACATAGAAAGAAAACGACATGAATTTATTTCATTAATAAGGATCACTACACTAATATGAAGTGAAACCCCTAAAACTTAAAAACATTACAGTGGGAAAGAAACATAAATTATGGAAATTAGAGTGGGAAAATTTAGATCCTAATAATCTTCTAGATTCATCACCCCCATCGAAACACTATAGAAATGAAACAAAATATCTCTTAACCCATGAAAATCCTAGAAAATAAAAATATATAAAATCATGGGATGAATTTTAGTTAATTTTGAGAAAAGGAATTGAGTTGTATTTTTATGTTTTAATGTGGCCATCGTAATAGTAACATGATAGATGGAATTGAAACCTAACTATTTAAGAAAATATTTGGACCATACAAAATAGTTACAAGACTATTGGGAATAGTAACATGATCATTGGAATACTGATTTGACCTAAAAATTATAAATTTTGTATAAATAACATTTATCTTAAGTAATTTGTGTAAATATCAGTTTTATAATTCAAAAAATGATTTATTAATCCTAAAAAACAAATGAAATTATAAGAATGTTTTTAATAAACAATATTTTAATTAATTTCAAAAACAAAATCAATATTTGATATTAAAAATTAAAATAAACTATGTTAGTGAATTATTTTTATAAAATAAATTTCATTTTTTAAATTAGCATGTTGAAATTTTATAAGGGTAACTTTTTTAAAATTTTGTACAATACTTGAATTTTCATGTGAATAATAAAAACAATCTGCTTTCCGGAACTGGTGTATCTTGAATAACACCAGTCATGATGTAATAATGGCCTACTCATCTCTTAAACATGATGATTTAAAAAAAATATTTAATTTTATAAATTAATCATTAAAATATAAAAAAATCCAAATGTAGCACCATGATATTTTGTGAAATTAGTTTCTCAAATAAATTTAACCTTTTTGACATCTAACGTTAAATGAGGCACTGATTTTAGCTTTCATAATAGATAACATTGATGTTAAATTGCGTTACATAATAAATTGAGATTAATCAGAATCTGTAATACATTAGAAATAATATTATTTAATATGATAGTTATCACTGAGTCATTGGAATTGTAGCGATAAATAAGAGTAACTAAATTATAAATATATATGGTCTACACATGCATATATAATTAGTTATTTTTTACTAAAAAATTATAATGAAAATAAAAACCGTTTTGATAACAAAATAATTATATTTTGAAATATTATTTTTATGAAAATAATTTTGTTTTAACAAAATAAACAAAATGAAATAATTTTAGTCGATATTTTTAATGTAATTTATATATTATATATCAAATCATAATTTTAAAACTTATCTTATGTGTTTTATGTAAATAAGATAATAATAAATACAATTTTACTCTTAAACTGTATTTCTATAAAAACAATTTTATCGCATATGGATCATATATATAAAACTTATTTTAATAATTTTATATTTTATTTAAAAAAATATAAATCATTTTTTAATCATAATATAAAAATAATATTATCGTAAATAATTTGTATTTTTATAATTTTTTTATGATTACTAAAAAAAATTGAATTTTAATTGAAAACAACCTTTTCATTTAATTTATTTATAAATTGAATTATATTTTTTAAATATTTTTTAAATAAAAATTATATCTACAATAAATCCATAAATCCAATTTAGGTCATTATAATCAATTTCATATTACATTTTGATATAACAACAATTCAATCTTTTGAACATTTTCTCTTTAAAACACTGCACTATCACCACATCTGTGCGATTATTATTAAATAAAATATTTTCACTCATGTGAACTTAATTTGGAACAATGTATTTAATATTTTTAAACATCATAATAAATATTTTCTAATTTTTAGAAATTAATTTTTGACCAAAATGAATCGTAAATGTAGTAAAAATCAATTACCGTGGTTAAGCTAAAATGGGTTTATTTGGGGTTAAAGTTAAATAATAATGGAAAAATAACCTATAAAATTGTATAAAAACAATTTAATTTCCACATTTCTTCCATTAATCTAATAATTTTATATAATATTTTATTTTCAATCCTTGTGAAGTATGAAAAACATGTGATCACATTGTTCATTTCAAAAATACCTAGGGTGTCCTCTTGCCCACTAATAAAAGGAAACGCTCTCCAATTTTCATTGTGCTTCCAAAAAATTTTCTATAGGAAAATTCATACTCGTATAAATTCCAAAATTACATTAAATAATCCTATAATCCCCATTTTGACACAAATCTATCCAAGGAAGGTTTCATTTCAAACCTAAGGTGAATAACTAAAGAATATGTAATGTTCATCAACAAGTGTTTTTTTATTTCCCCCCCCCCACCTCCATAAATTATTATTATAAAGTAATTATATAATATCCATAGGCTCATATATATAATTTTATGATTTTATGTTATTTTGATGACCTATAACCATCTCCACTTCCATCAAATGGTTTACGAAGTCATTGTTCATGTGTATGGAAAACTACCGCCTTACAAGTCGAAGTCATTCATTTTTCCATTTAATCCTATCACGGTTGGAAATTATGATGGAATTATTTTTTATATTAATATTTAAAATAATTATATAAAAAATATACTCTAATTATTATATCACACATATCACCATGATTTCAATTTTTTGGAATTCGATATTGTCGTTCGTGTGTCCGGCAGAATACCGCCATACGAAGAAATGGTATCTTTTAATTATTTATATAGAAGTTATTAGGAATATTTTTAATAAAGATATTTAATATATAGAGAATACAAATATTTTTTAATGATATAATATCTTTTAATTTCCTTTTTAATTGTAACAAGAAAATGGAAACAATTTTCACGAGAATATATGGCTTACCGTCAACATGAATGGTGTATTTCATTTTCTTTCACTAAATTTTATGGATTACTGTAAATAAATATATAATAAATATATATTATATTTATTGTTTTATTAAAATTAATTATAAAATTAAATCATGAACAAATTAATAATAAAAAAACAAGTCAATACATACTCGAAAAACAAAAAAGTTATTTCACGAAAAATGACATTAACAAGAGAATATTAATAAATTTGACTTAAATAGACATAATAAAATAATATATTGTATTATATATAAATATATGGTTCTATAATATAATTATAATAAACATATATTTAATTTAAATGAGTTTTTATTGAGTTAAAAGGATGTCGGGACTTACGGTAAGGGATTTTTGTCTCACAATTTACTTATGTGAGATGGATGCCATATTCACCACATATTCCTTTTATGTGGCTTATATAATTAACATTAATTAATTTTTATATGATTATAAATAATATTATGTGGATTTACATATATATTTTAGGATATCTATTTCATGGGGGTTATGGTTCAAAAATTTACCCAAATGGTAAGGGATTTTGGTCTCAATTTTCCCTCTTCAAATATATATGTTATGTTATACACCTATATAATTTCATGAGGTGTACATAAATCCACATAAACATGTAATATTATTAATTTATTTATCCTCATATTATATTATGTTTCATTCTAGGTTATTCTTTTATAAGTGTTTAGAATCAAGGTTACCAAATTGGTAAGATTTTATAGTAAAATATCATCATTTATCGAGATAGTTTATTATTATATTTATCAGGATAATATCTTATTAAAAAATGAAATTTATTTTACTCTAGTTATTCAAGAAATTTTTATGTTACTGTACATTTTTTCCAATTTTTTTAACATAAATTAATTTATAATATGTTTTAGGAGAATCTAACTTTATTCCTTAAATAATTCAGAAATATGATTTCTTCGAAAACCATGTTTTCTAAATATGTTTTAAATTTTTTATATTAAAATTATATTATGCTTAAAATAAATTGTCCCCATGTTTTAATTATTCAAATAAAGGAATATTCAAGTCATTTCCCAAAACAATTCTCCATTTTCAGTTGTCGAAATTGTGAAAGAATACATTGTTTTAAAGTGCATGACATGACAGAAACATTCCGTTATAATGAACATTATTTTATTTGAATATTATTTTATAATTTTATATGTTCAATTTCAGAGGAAAGGATATTCAAAATATCTTATGATTTAATTTTTTTTTTTCAAAGAGGAAATTATATTTTCTATAACAAATATATTAAATTATTTTTAAAGATTCATTTATATGTTTTCATAGTTATTTTAATATAAAATTATTTTTAATTTATTTTATGTTTTTTAAAAATATTGTTTTTAAAAAATGCAATTTTCCTTATGAATTTTAAAATATTGTATTTTAAAATTATTTTTTTCCTAAGATGACATTCTTTGATACATATGGAATACTAGGGATATGATCCAATAATACCCTTCTTATGTTTTCCCTAAATTCTTAGTATTTATGATGAAAAGTTTATTATGAACAATATTTTTTTCGAAGGGTTACATTTAGATGAAATAATTATTAAACCAAATTTATTCTATTAGTTCTAAAATGATTTTTTATGATCTTGTAGGACACATATCTATGATTTTCATTATGGGATGGTTTTATTATAATAACAAAGGATGGTGGTTACATTATAAGAATATAAGGGTGGGACCTATATATCCCATCAATTAATTGGGTAAAGATTTATATCTAATTATAAAAATTGGAAAAAATTTAAATACCTTATTGAATAATGGGAAACTAAGTTTTGCCTGATCCACTACGGGATAAAGGTCTATTGTAATCCACTATGGGAAATAGGTGTGTCCAAATCCACAATGAATAATAGGTGATAAGTATTGATCCAAAATGTTGATAGTCTCAATCATTAACATTGAATTTTGAGATGTATTTCTATATTTATGATGGTTGCATACTTTTATGCCTTGATATTATGGTTTATTATTAATTTATGATGAATTTTCAACCATAGTGTCCATGATTTCAGAAATGATAACTTTTAATTGCATAAATCATGTCTATGTTTTTATAAAGGCTTGGGAACGAACTATGTATGTTAAATTTATTATCACATACACTTATTCCTATCTTATAATTTTACATGGTCAATAATTGATATCTTTTAGCTATACACATACTAAGAATATCTGATCCTCATTTCTTATATTCCATTCTATGTTGATGAAGAAATGTTTTATAGAGGTAATTTCTATGAATATTAAAAAGTTAGAAGATCATTGTGGGAAATATTGAAGATTATTCCCATGATTAGATGTGTATGTTCCATTTTTTTAAAGGAATAAACTGTTATGGTTCTTAGGTGTGTGTTTGTGTAATGTAATTAATATTTATTTGAAAATACTTAATATACATGTATTAAAATCTCTTGTCTCTATACTAAACAAAAAAATTACTTTCAATGAATAAAGATATATATATTCCATTGAAGAACCAAATTTATTATTTTTAACATTACTTTTAATAAAGTAGTGAATTAAAATTATAATGGGTTTTAAAGTCTAAAATCCATTATATTATATTTAGGTATGATTCATTTTATCAAAATATTACTATGAAATGGTTAAAAACTAAAATAGTATTTTATTCAATATTTTATTCTAAAAATACGCATCTCCTAAAGTATCAATTTGATATTCAAGAATAATCACCCCCATGGACAACACTATAGAAATGAAAAAAATATTAGTAAGCCAATATAAATCTTATAAAACTAAAATATATAACATTAGGAGTACTTTTAGTGAATTTATAGTGAATTAAGTAAGAAGTATTTCTATGAGTTGATGTGACCATTTAAATTGCATCTTGACCGTTGAGAATAGTAACCTAACCATCATAATAACATTATTTCTTCAAAATAATTAAATTAAATATAATTAATATTTATAATGTGTAATCTAAATAAATATAAATATTATTATTCCATTAAAATAAAAGTAAAAAATCCATATAAAATATAAGCACATTTTTTAAAAAATGTATTTTAATGTATTTTGTTAAAAAATAATTTCAAATTAAAAATATAATTTACATATTATTTAATGATATATTATAAAAATGAATTTCATTTTTAATATCATATGTTATAAGTGGTATGTGGGTTATTTTGGTAATTTTATGGAATACATCAATTATAAAGAGAAGCGTAAAAATGCAGATTCCTTCATAACATGTGTATCTCGAATTACATCAATCATGATGTAAGAGTGATATAATAGTCTATACCACATGAGAATTAACCACAAAAATATTTAAATGAGTAATTAAAATACAATAAATATGATTTCCAAACCTAAAAATCACTTTTCAAAGTGTGATGTCAAAACTATTCCTTAAAAACAAGTTTCTCAATTTTTTGTTATCTTTCATAATAAACTATTGAATTCCAATTATAAATTGATTAGGATACCAAAAAACATACTATATTATTAATATATGATTCATTATGTCGAAAATAAAACTATTATAATGTTTTTCTTTGATATAGTTTGTTATTCAATATTTTTTTAGAAAATACCCTCCCCTCATGTATAAATAACACCTCTATATCAACTTGGAATGAAACTCCTCCCTCACTTAAAAAATAAAAGTAAATTTCAATAAACTCTCCCACTTAATAATTTTTTAATATTAAGGATGTTCTGGAGTAAAAAATATCCATTAATCAAGGTTGATGAGTGTCATATAAGAGAAGTAACACTAAGAAAAGAGTATGTTTTTCAAACTATTCTATGATTTTCCTCCACTCTTATCCTTCTTACTAATTTCTTTTAGAAATAAATATTATTATATTAATTAGTTATTATTTTGACATAATATTATTTTTTATAACCTATATTAATAATTAATTTATGAATAATTTATATATTATACCTCTCATTCTTCTTCTTTAGAGAACATTGATGATAAAAGTAAGTTAACTGCCAATGATGGAATTTCCAAATCCATCTATATCACCACCCTAATGGATGGTAATAATAAATTATTGATAATGCATAAATATCTAAATATATTTATTTTATGTAGATGTAATTAATTATACCTATTTATAAATTACTTCTAACAAAATTAGATAAATCGAAGAAAACCTGGAAATATGTGAGGATAACATGATATAAAAATGATTAAAATTTAACAATGGATATAAATAAATAAAATATGATTAATATAATTGATAAATAATTAAATTAATTAATATATATTCCTTAATTTTGAATTTTTAATAAACCAATGTGAATTATTCTAGAGGCATAAACAAGACGAAATAAATCTGGATTTACGATAGTGGGATTCTCCAAAAAAATTATCTCGTTTTTTTGGGTAATAATATATTGTAACTTATTTAATTTATGGATATTCCTATAATTTTCATAAAATATATTTTCACTATCATTTTCGTTTTTTTCAATGATATATATCTTCTTATATTTTTGATGTCATTTACAAGACAATTAAAATGATGTTTCAAAATGAACGCTTCTTTCCAAAACATCTCTTGACTCCTCTTGAGCTATCTCTTCCTTAAAATAATTTATATTTTATTAAAAATATTGATTCCCATTTACATTTTGGAATCCCAAATAATTTACCATGATATATGATATGTGAAATCCTTTATCAAACCCATTTCATTCAATGGGTTTATTTTATGACTACAATTAATATGTGTTCTATGTGAATTCATGATTATTAGTTTTTGATATTGTCATAGATGGGTCCGTAATTTTACATTCGTCCAATTCATTGGGAAATTTGATATACCTCATGTTATTATTCATAAAAATCAATAAAAAGATTCTATATTGGTTCACAATGATAATGTTTTGATTTATGCACATACTTTATGTGTGAACATGTTGTTATATTTATTCACAACTATGTGTTCTATGTGACCACTTTTTCATTATGTTTCATTATTATCTATATTAAATATTCCTTTACATTATCAAAATTTTCCCCCATTACTAATATATTGATCTTATACTTATGATATGATGATGTTTATTAATCTCACCTATGTACTATTAACTCATGTCCCTTATTCCTCCCCTAATTAGGCTTTTATATCACCCGTTTGTTTTATATATATCCGTTGGTGAATATATGTACCGTAGACATAATGATAGATTTAGATGGATAAAGAAGAATATTTTTTGTAATGTGAAATTAATGTATAAACATAATTTTCTCAAGACACTAATCCTTTGGATCATGGATTTGTATCACTATTATGTTGATAATCTGAAAATTTTACAATATTCATATATGAAACATCATGATTGGTAAAATTTTGAGCAAACCAAGACTTCTAGATCATGGTTTGGGATTATAATATAATAATTAGAAAAGAGTTTTTAGATATTTATGAATCATAATATGTGACAAACAGATGATGTGTTATTCCTTTTATAAGGGAGGTAGAGGAAAAACATGGAATTTAAAAAAAAAGATTAAAATATATTAATATCTTACTCAATCAGAATGGATACAAAATTACTCATATTCAAAGAGTATATGATATAGGGTCTAAATATGAATATAAAATGGGATTTAATTATGTAATTATTACATTTAACACTTTTAGTGTTAGTTTTAACCCTTTTAACATGTTTTAACTATTACCGTGGTGACTAATTTTTTTAAAATGTTACTATTCAAATTGAACCAAATGAAAGTCGCATCATTAAAAAAAATTCACAAGGTTATTCCAAATATGAATTCAATTTTATTGAATTTATGTCCTTTATGTGGAATAAATTAATCTAAAAACAAACCACCAAGACAAAATGAAAAAAACTTTTCCCAAAAATTCCATTTTATTATAAAAATGATTTTACCAAAAAATAAATATGAATATGGATTCAAATAGAATTAATTATATAATGTTCAATAAATAGAGGATTATTTTCAATTTAAACAAAACCATAACTGAAATTAACCTTATAAATACTTGATTTATATGAAATGAATAAAAATATATTGTATTTGAACAATATCATTTCAAATATTTTCATAATTTTGAATATATATTTATAAGTTCTAAATTTAATTTTTAATTGAATTACATGACTTATGAAATATAAATTTATTCTAAAAAAATTGTTTCATAAAAATTCATGTTATTATTACAATTGTATAATTTCCTAAAACTGATAATTTTTAAAAATATGTATTTCTCAAAATTCACAAAAAAATAATCTATTAAGGAAAAATATCAAAAATTCATCCAATGAATATTTTCTAATACTAAAATAAAAATTGAATTTTTTTAATTAAATTTTTAAAATTTCAAAATAATGGTTGTAAACAAATTTTGGGATAAATATATGTTAATTATGTTATAAGTTATTTAAAAATGAAATCTAATATAATATAAATAAATCATGGGTGTTATATCCTTCCCCCCTTCAAAAACTTCGTCCTCAAAATTTTTAAAATTACACTACATGAAAAGATGTTGGTAGTTATGAATCATACCATCTTCAAGTTCCCATATCTCAACATCTATTGTATGACTTCTACAACATACATTTACCATCTGATTCATCCAATTCATCAATACGTTTTCTCCAGTTTCTTGAATTTGGATATGCATTTCATGGTAAGATAAATCAAGTCCAAATTGTATTTCATCTATGATGGGGACATGCATTGGATATTAAATATACTTCTAAAATAAAGGGATATTAAACACATCATGAATTTTATCGAGTTTTTCTAATATTTCCAAATTGTAATCCTTAGATCCAATTAATTACATAATTTTAAAAGGTCCAGTGTTCCTAGGAATTAGTTTCCCTATGTTTTCGAGTATTATAACACGATTCCATTGTGGTACATTCAAGGCACCATAATTTCCAACACGTAATTATATAACCAGACATCCATTATTAGTATAACATGTTTCCCTTCATTAAAATTCCATTATATGATTCGGAATAGACTTCACCTTCATGGTTACCTCCTCACCATGATATGGTCTTACATGATTCTTTTCAATAAATTCATCCCAAACAGATGGAGTACAACACTTCTTTCAATACGGTTCATTGTAAATTTTTATTTTAATTAAATAATAGTTTCTATTATAGTATGAAAATTCAACAACACATAGATATTAATCCCACACACATTGTGTTTCAATTGATCATTACCAAAACATATCTTTTAATTTTTGAATAATCCTTTTAGACTACCCATTAATTTGAGGACTATATGTAGTTCTCAAGCATATCTCAATGTCAAGAGAGTTCTGATGAATCGTCCAAATTTTCATTATTATCCTTGGAACAAGATTTGATTAATTAAAATAATTTATCCCCCAAGTCTCAAAACATTATTAACTTATGGCCATGTAAGGAGACTAGTCAAAGATCACAATTTATAGCAAGGAAATGTGTGGACATGGTATGGAAATAAATAACTAAAAATATAGTATCGTTCTATCTAGGAGACTTTTCCAATCTAATTAAAATGTACATAGTATGATCATTTTTTTGAAAAATGAATTGGTAAATGTTTCTAACACTTTTAGGATATTATATATCATTATTTACCTATTAAAAACCAATCGTCTTAATTTATAGTCTATAATTTTCTATTTCATATTATGCATCAAAAAATGTTCCATTAAATTTTGATATATTTTAGAAGAACATTAGTGTATATAGATACCTGAGATATGAGATTCATCCAATATTGCAATATTAATATCATTAGTGGATCGAACACATAACCTCGATTAAAATTTAATCAATCCGACTTCATAAATAAAATCCATAATATTACCATCATTAATTGATTTAACTTTATATTGTTAACTCCTATCATCAAGATGAGATATTTTTTCTTTTCTTATAATTATGTATTGGAAATCATTTGGAAAAGGTATTGATGTTTCACTTACCTAATATTTCTCATACCCAGATTTACTAAGTCTCTAAATAATGAATCATTATCAATTATTATCATAGTTGGAACTCTATGATCATTATTATTCATTTAATCATCAAAATTTTTAACCTTACCAAGGAGATAGTATACTAAGAAATAATAATCCTTGAGTAACTCTAGCTATCTAATTTTCCTCATGTTTACTAACTTCAGGAAAGGATGCAATTCAAGATCTTGTAATTTATATATCTCTAAAATTTTATATTATAGTGATAATACTTCCATATCTTCATGGAAATAAATTATGGCTTCTAAATAAAGATCATTGTGTGGATTGTTTGGATTATGGATCTCTAATATCTATGATTCATAGGAAATAACATCATCATTCTTTATAAATAAACATAAATTTTCATTCATTAATGTGTCACTATATATCTCAAATCCATCACCTCTAAATGGTAACATTGACACTAGTTCATTGATCATCCTCCTTTTTAATTCATCAAAACATTATTTGTAATCCTATATCCATAAGAAGATAACCCATTTATGTGTCACATAGGTTAACAGGTTCTATAATCAATTAAATTCTTAATAAAATCATTTATAGTAACCTTCTAATCAAAGGAGACTATGTATATATGTTTTTATTTTTAGTGTAGGAAAATATTTGAATTCATTTTTCCTTGAAGGATAAACTGATATTCCAGCATTAGAGAAAATGTGGACAAGAAAATTGACCTCTTAAATCTAAAATTCACACTTTATGAATATACCATTAAAATAATTTACTATAATTCTAAAAATAATTATATGTAAATGACCCTTATGATATATATAACATTTGGTTAATATGACGATATCATCAATAAATACCACAGATAAATTATCCAAATATCCCTTGAAAACTTTTTTAACTAGACCCACAAAATTTGCGGGATAATTAGTCAATCCTAATGGAATTAGTACACACTCATAATGTCCACACCTCATATAAAATGTTTTATTTGGATTATAATCCATTTTTACTCACAATTGAGGATACCCAGAATGATAATGAATCTATGAAAAGTATTAAGATAATTAATGTTGATTAAACAAGTCATAATATGAAGAATAGGATACATATTTCTTATGGAAATGGTATTGATTTCTGTATTAAAAATTCATAGAAAAAAATTCTCATCCTTCTTTCATATATAGAATAATATTTCCCCAAGGTGAAACACTTTTCTGTATGAGTTCTTTATCACATAACACTAAAATTTCTTTTATTAAATCAAATAGTTCCACTATATATATTCTATATGGTGTATTATATATAGGTTTCACGTAAGGTATGACTATCAATGAAAACTCAGCTTCGCGCATAGGTGTATGTCTATGTAGTCCTTTCAGAAACATATCGATGTATTCTTGTATAATAAAAAATTATATTATCCTAGGGTAACCTTTACAATATATATTTCATGTATACTATTATTTTACCATAATTTAAATAAGTATAGTTATTGAGGGTGTATTCATATGGGAATGTATTTTTTATCCTTGGAGACTCAAAAAGTTTGGGTAATAGAAGAGAGGTGGTGTCCTTTTATAAGCTAAGGGGAGGAGACACCTGGAATTTTTCAAATGATTAAAATATAATAATTTATTACTAAATAAAAATAGATCGAAAATGAAACATATTCACATATTTAATTACATAGGGTATGAATTTGACTATCCAACTATATTTAGATAGGTTTTATGATAGTTTAAACCATATCATTTTAGTTTAAATCTAATTATCTCATTTAAAACCTAACTGTGGTAATTGAATTTTTTTCCAAAGATACAATTTATATTGGATAAAAAATAATGTGTTCTAATTACCATATTTTTAAAGTATGATTCAAAATATTGAGTCCATTTTATCATATTTTATTTCTATAAGTGTTAGAAATTAATCCTAAAAAATCCTACAAAACATGACAAAACAATTAACAAAAAAAGTATTATTAGAATAAAAATGAAATTATTGAAGAATATATTATAATTTTTATTAAAATTCAATTAGTATAAGAATAAATTATTCAATGAAATGAAATTAAAATGATTTCTATTTGAACGAATACATAATATAGATTTCAAGAATTGTAAATATATATTTCAATGATCAGAATTTTAATTTTTTAGTTAAATATATAACTGATTAATTTATAATTTTTCTATAAATAGTTATCCATAAATATTCAAGTTATTCATACATCATTACTGTTCAATTAAGTTATACTTTTCTAAAATTGGTATTTCACTATATTCACCTAAAAAAACTATTCCTAAAAAATCTAAAAAACTAAACCTAAACAAATATAAAAATTCTAAATTAAAAAAAATGAATTAATTTAATCCAATTAAATAAATTTATTTGGAATTTAGGGATTTTTCATATTCTTAGATCAATCTACGGGAATTAAGTTGTAGTTTCTTTAGAATGAAATACTCAATTACTATAACATAATATCGAGTGTCCGATTAAGGTTATCAAATATTATCCTATAGATAAGAATATAAAACAATGGGTAATTCTATTTCACATCTAGATGTTCCAAATCCCCAAGATTATTTTCAAAATTTATAGCAATGATGATGGTTATGAGAATGAAGTAAATGAGTACTAATTTATGAGAAAATATATTGATCCTGAAAGAATACTTTTATCGAGACGGTGTAACTGGGAATGGACTTCCTTCCACAACACTTATATTAATTAAAGGTCATGAAGACATTTCAAAATCTTATAAACTATTCCCTTAATTTTCAACACCTTTTCTCTCTCCTTATGGTCGATCGGCTCCCGCATGTTTACCTACATCATTCCACCATTTGTTTCCTTATTCAACATAATCTTTGGATATATCATTTAATTTATTGGTTTTAGGCGAACCTACTAAAATTCAATGAATTACTCTTCCTACTATTCCTATGGTGGCTTATGATGATAAGGTTCAAGATATGGTGGGTGGATGTTGGTTTCACTCCCTTTCCCAAGGTGAACATGACATGGATATGACATAACATAAGTAGACTCTCATGGAAAAAAATTCTATGCATCATCCTTCTCTATAGATATTATCAAGGTCCTTCCATGCGTGGGATCTATGAGGGGCAGTCATAATATATTTGTTGAACTGTAAATTATTTGTTATGTACTTTTTTCTAAAATCGACATTATTTTGGACTATTCTATAGAGGCATTCTCCAATAAAATGAAAATATTCAACCTATTTTGATGGTTTATGGATGATGATAATGTTTGGGAACCTTGAATGGATATTATTTTCCTTCTTTTATGAGTTTTTACCGTTCAACATTACTACTCCAATATTCTTAAATTTATATGTCATGCACTTGGGTCCTTCAATTGTAACACCCCAATGTTTTGAAAATAAATATTGAATTCATAAAACACTATGTCCCTATGAAACAACAAATTTTATAATATATTCATTAAACAAAACTTTTCCTTCAAAATAACGGCCATCTAGAGTTGTGATTAGTAAGTCATTTGGAGTCTGATAGAACCAACATGGTGTTTAGTGAATAGTAACATACCCTTATGAATAGTAATATGTAGAGAAATATGGCCGTTATGAATATTATATAATGATATTGTTTTATTTTCATAAGGTAATATGATAATGAGATCTTAATTAATTTTTGAAGGTGATAAAAAACTAATTATACTTTTAAAATTGATATTATTGAATTACCTATGATTTAATTTGAAAATTAAATTAAGAATATTTAAAAAATTAATTTTTAAAAAAGGCCTTTATTTTCAAATTCTATGTGTATAAAAATTGTTAGGGTGAGTTTTTTTGGAATTTTCTGAAATTCTTGAATTTTTGATGAATAGTGAAATATGGTAAAATAATGTATATGGAAATTATCAGTTAAATACACTATTTATGAAATCATTAGTGATTATGGACACTTGGTTCGAAATCACATGCACTTATTACTATTAGGGGTAAAATGAAATAACAATATTGGTTGTCGTGAGGGAAATAAGAAAATAATGAATAAAATATTCAAAATTCATTACTCTCCTCCAATATAAACTCCCCCCTCACTCCATCTTATCATCACTCATCTAAGAATTGAATCTTCTCAATGTTCAGCCCAAGTACCCTTCACTAGTAACTAACCACGTCTATTAAGCTCTCAGTCGTTCCAAAAGATTAAAAACCATTTCTTTAAATAGAATCTTAAGGAGGTGGATTCAAGTGGTAAATTCACATATTATTTCTTTCAATTTAATTTCAAGTTCCTTTCTATTATTATCCTATCCTCACCTCCTCTATCCAAATAACCATGATAAATCCAGTATCATCTATATACTATAATTATATCATTTTAATGGAATAACCATCATCAATATTCTTACCACCCCTATTTTATTTTAAAAATGAAATCATCATCCATGAGGTTCCAATTTACAACCATCATGGATGAGGATGTCTTGTTCTTAAATTTATCCTTCATTACTAGTCATGAAACCATTTTAATGATTTAACCAGGATATATTATATTTATTACAACATATTTAATATTCAGGAACTATTATGTGTACATAATATTAAATCACATGATCAAACTGATTCCTAATAATAAAATACCTCAAAAATAATCTAATTGATTATAATTAGTATTTAATCTAATGATTCATCCTAATTTCTTGTAACAAAATGATATAAATGACCATTAAAAACTACATAATTTCATAAATAATATTTAAATTCAATTCTGTATATTTACATCCCTTCCACATGAACTCCATTACATAAAAACAAGTGAACCGATTATGAAAACCACGAAATCGAACACTCTGGAAAGATATAATTAAATCTTACAACTAATCAATAAGGATATGATGGAATTAATAAAATCATGAAAAACTGTATAAATATTTAATATGTTATTAATTTTGTTATTAATAAGTCTAATTTCATATTCTAGAACCCTAAGTTCATGAGAGGAACACATTCAATCTTATGGTAAGGGTTTTTTCACACCAACCTCCATTTTCATTCGAGGTTTTTATTGCCTAATTACCTCAATGAAATTATTATGTATTATTATTTACTCCTCGAAAATTATTTTAGTGTTCTACATATTTTTACCATCCTGAATGATTCCTTATTTTATGGAGGGTTACACGTTTTATGTGGATCTTTCAAAATTATTTCCAAAATACAAGCCCGATTCAAGGGAATTTCTCAAATTCTTATTTATTATATAGGGAACTCTATAATATGTTTTTAGCAACCATTACGTTTATACAATCACCCATTTTATTATGAAATTAATATCTTACACTAGTTCTTATTTTATAAAAAATCTTTACCCAAAGAGCTTTCCTTTTCAAAATAAACAAGTATTCATCACAAGAGTTACTCGAGGATTTTATAAGAGTGTTTTCATTTGTTTCAACACTCTTAATGATTCTTATGTATAAATTTGACTAATATTTTATGATATCTTGTTCCATATTTTGTTCAATGGTTTATTATTAGTTTGACTATGAATGTCATTTCTTGAAACCATTAACTATATTAATCAGAATGGTTAGTAATTATGTT
The DNA here is from genome assembly GCA_963277665.1 of Viscum album. Lineage (NCBI taxonomy): Eukaryota > Viridiplantae > Streptophyta > Magnoliopsida > Santalales > Viscaceae > Viscum > Viscum album. The sequence goes on along the minus strand of OY728167.1, from coordinate 704,997,028 downwards.
TAATGGTTGTGGAAGGTTTGTTACATTTCATATGTTAAATTCAATATGAATGTATTTGTTGTTTATGTTTATCCCCAATCATACTATGAATAAATTTTACTTATTATATGATTATTGAGGCCCTATATAGAACCTCTACTCATCGGTACGTCTCATGAGACAAATAGACATAGACTTGGTCGAGGCCTTGCCCATTTTGAGATATGGTTTTGGCTGAGGCCTTAATCATTTTTAGATGTCTTGGACGAGGCCTTGATGGTCTATTTTAGAATGTTCTGCTTATTACCATCACTCATTATGAAGATATTAAATGAATGTTCATGTTTTTATTTTTCTATTAGTATACCTATGATTATGTTTTTCTAGGGAATTATTTACTCAGCTCATATTCCTTTAATAATGTGTTCAAGTTTATTATTTTATAAGGCATGTGTTTTTAATTATTTACCATAACTGATGTTAATGTTATCTTCCACTGTATTTCATACTCTTATAGAGTGTTTGATCTCACACCTTTCTTCCTTTTCATTTTCCCAGAATATGAAGATGTAAAATAAGAATGAATTGTAGGGATAATCATGGTGGTATTGATGTTTATAATAGAATAAATTTGTGTTGTATTTACTTTCATAATGAAATTTTGAACTTATATATATATATATATATATATATCTTGTTTTCAAAATCTACTAAAATACATTGTCCTTCAGGATTCATATTCCTTATTTATATGCCAATGTAAAAAAATAAGGCACAGGCTCTGGGAAACTGGTGTAAGGTCTTTACAATTGGTATCAATTGAATTTTAGTATAATACTTAGAAAATAGATTTAGAAAACATAGATTAGGGAAAAAGTACCTATGAAATTCTTTGATGATAAAAAACAAGAACATCCTCGTATTTTGGTAAGGGATAGACGATGTGTATCTTTATAGAAAATGCATCCCTGTCTGGATACTACATGTGAATGTGGTTCTGGAACAAATGTACCTAGGTGTGAAAACTCCAACAAGGAGTTTCAGGTTTGACCTGGGGTATCACAGTACACGACAACGGGCATTACAATGAAATTATTTTGAAACACCTAGGGATATTCTTAAGATAATTCACATTTTATTTATAAGAAATTATGAAGTATTTAAATATAAATTTTTCCTTAATGAAATCAATTTTTTTATTATGATGTTATCAATGCATAAGATTTCATTTGATGATGAGTATTTTTCTATGTTAAGATTATACATTATGATTCATAATCAAATCTACTTTATGATATTATCTAGAAATGGAACCTAGTGTAAGAAATAGAAACCTTATGAACACGCGTATCCCATGTAGGGATTTCCCTCCAACACAAGATAATCATGTTGGCTTGGGTGTTGTGACTAGTACAATAAAACTTATAACTATACTGGGAATATTTACTCAGGTTATGAACAATAACCATACCTGTTTGGAGCATCTGGATCCAACACGTGGAGGATATTTGTTAGATCATTTTATGATACAACATCCTCCATCATTCTATTGGACTACAAACACATTTGTAGTGGAGAAGTTGAAACGTTCCCTAGAGAAGATATTTATTTCTTTGGGATGTAACGAAAGAGAGAAGGATGTAATGGTAGTTTTTCATCTATGTGGTGATGCAGATCTGTGGTGGTCATTAATCCAAAACACAATAGAGGAGGAAGATAATAAAGAGAATGAATATTGGGACATTAAGGAAATATTCCTAGGGAAATACATTCCTGATGAACATCGAGACGATATGGAATGAGTGTTTATGAATTTGAGGAAAAAGGAAGATGAAAATGTTGAAAAGAATGAAGATAACTTCCCAGGGTTAGGAAGACATGCTGTGGAATACATATGAAACCCAAGGAGAAAATTTTATTGATTCAGTTATGGACTAAAGCTATTCATCCAGCGGGCAATGGTCTCCCAAATATGGTCATCATATGATGATATAGTTTCATGCGATATCAAGACAAAAAAAATTATCTAAGTCTTATGACATTAAGGGAAAGCAAGAAGAGAAGAGGGCTGCTAAAAACCCTGGGAATGGAAATAAAGAAACATGGAAGAAGGGAAGAGTTGAATTTCCAGCTTGTGACAATTGTGGAAGGTAACACCATGGTTCCTACTAAAATGGAAAAGGAGTATGATATAAATGTGAACAGAAATTATATCTTGCTGGTGATTGTAAGGGGAAGAAGGAATCTATTAATGTTTAATGCTATAATTTTTGGGATATGGGACACTATGGTAATTATTGTCCAAAGCATTATGGAAACATGCCACATAAAAGTCCAAGGGAAAATGGACATGCTTATGCACACACAACCAATGATATTGAAGTCCTAATGATGTAGTGGAAAGTACATTAATCATTTCCTCAATCTTAGACAATGATATATTTGATTCTGGATCATTTCATTCTTTCATATATTCATTGTTTTCTATGAAAATTAGATATTTCCAACTTGATTTAATAAGCGAGTTGTCTGTCAAAACTCCTAAGAAAGCATCATTTCAATAAGGTTGTGTCATAAAGTCCCCATTATGGAATATAAACATGCATTATCCCCTTATTTTATTGTCATACCCATTATATAATTTTATATAATCCTTGGTGTGGATTATATTTCAAAACATGATGTGAAAATTTATTGCAAGATGAAAGAGGTTAAAATTTTCGAGGATGATGTGGAATCCATTCTATTTAGGGTAGAAACATCACCCAATAATTCTCATCTAGATCCACCCCTAGTAGATCTACTAAATTCAATTATTTAGGATGAAGGTAATGCAATAATTATGGATGAGGATAATAATATTTAGATAGAGGACATACTAATTGTGAAAGAATATGTTTATGTGTTTCCAGAGGACTTTCCTAGACATTATCCAGAGTGGGAAATTGAGTTTTACGGTGACATAATTCTTGGTTCAAATAACATATCAAAAAACCCTTATATAATGACCACTGTGTAATTAGTGGAACTAAAGAAAAAACTAGAGGAATATATTTAGAAGGATTTATTCTCCCTAGTGTTTCTCCATGGTGATATCCTGTCATTTTAATTACAAAGAATGATGGATCAATGAGGTTTTGTATTGACTATAGGGAGATCAATGATATAACAATAAAAAAAAGTACCCCTACCTCTCATTGATGATTTATTTGATCATCATCATGGAGCCCAATATTTATCTAAGATTCACCTTTGATCTTGATATCATCAGTTGCTTGTGAGGAAGGATGAAATTCAAAAAACTTCATTTTGAACTAGGTATGGTCATTTTGATTTTATAGTAATTCCTTTTGGACTGACTAATGAGTCCTCTATTTTCATGGATCTAATGAATGTAGTTTTCAAATAATATCTTGATGATTTTTTTGTGGCATTTATTGATGATATCTTAGTATACTCTAAATGAAATGAAGATCATGATAGTCACTTGTGCAGTATTCAAGAATCTCTTATAAGAAATGAATTATGAGATGTTTTGAAAGAGAAAATTTGGGATTCAATCAATTTCCTCTCTGGGTCACTCTATATCTAAAGATGGAATACCTATTGATAAAGCAAAAAAAATGTTGTGTAAGAATTTCCTACTCCAATGAAAATAACCGAGGTATGTAGTTTTATTTTTTTAGCAAGTCATTATCAGGGTTTCGTTCAGAAATTCACCTGTTTAGCACACACGATGACCAAGATTACATGTGAAGGGGATAAGTTCATATGGAAAAAAGAATATGAGGACAGTCTCGATGAATTGAAGGGGAGATTAGTGAATTCTATGATCCTAACCCCACAATCATGGAATAACGGGTATGTGATCTATTGTGATGAATCAATGAAAGGACATAGTTGTTTTCTTATACATAATGATTGATATAATTCCTATGCAACAAGAAAATCAATAATTCACGAAAAAAACTATCCCACTCATGATCTTGAGTTAGAATTAGTAATCATTGATCAAAAGATATGGATACATTATCTGTATGGTGAAATATGTGAGATATATATGGATCAAAAGAGTCTGAAGTATATATTCTCATAGAAAGAACTCAACATGAGGAAAAGGAGATGGATCTAACTTCTCAAGGATTATTATTGTACCATACACTACCACCATATAAATGAAAACAAGGTAGCTAATTCATTGAGAAGGAAAGATCATGGAGTTCTCAACAAAATGAGGATTGTAAAGGATCATTTGTACATAGATTTAGTAATGATAGACATGTGAATTATCAAAGAAGGTGAGAAATAATTACTTTTTCAAATGGTTTCCCAACCATCTTCATTAGAAGGAAATAAAGCTTCTCATCCTGATGACGAGAACCTTCAAAATAAAATTAATGCTGTGAAATATGGGAAGATGGCTGACTTTGTGTGTGAAGATGGTGTTCTAAAATTTTGTAAGAGGCTTTGTGTTTGGGATATACCGTAGCTAAAAAGGGATTTATTGGATGATTTCCAGAGTCTGAATTTCTCTATACATCCTCAAAGAAGTAAAATGCATATATATTTGAAGGAACATTTCTAGTGGGACAACATGAAGATGGAAATTGCAGATTATTTATCATGATGTTTGGTATTTCAACATGTGAAGGCTGAATGACAACATCCAAAAGGATTCATGCAACCTCTACCTAATCCTACATGGAAATGGGAGGATATCACTTTGTATTTTTTTCACTAGATTATCGAAAAACCCAAGAAATAATGATGAGATGTGGGTAATTTTGGATCAACATATGAAATATACACATTTCCTCGTTATAAGGGAATATTTTCCACTAGAGCTTTAATAATACTCTATATAAATTAATTTTTCAGACTTCATGGAGAATCTATCTCAATTGTGTCTGATCATAAACCAATATTTAATCGATATTCTGGAAAAGCCTTCAGAATTGTTTTGATACTGAACTTTGATTTAGTACTGCTTACCACCCACAAACAGATGGGCAATCAGAGAGGACGATCCAAACCTTAGAGGAAATGTTGAGATCATATTCACTTGACATCCAAGGTATTGGGGATCAATATTTTCCTTTAGTGGAGTTTTCCTATATTAAAATCTTCCACTCAAGTATTCCAATGGCACCATATGAAGCATTGTACAGAAAGAGATTTCATACACCAACTTGTTTGGAAGAAGTTGGTCAAAAAACATGCGTGGGACTAGAGATTGTGAAGGAAACAACAGTGAAAGTGAATACTATTCAAGGTCATATAAAAATAGATCAAAGTAGACAAAATAACTATGCTGATAATTGAAGGATGGATCTGGTGTTTCTAGTGGGTGATCACATTTTCTTGAAAGTATCTCTATGGTAGGGTGTTATAAGACATGGTAAGAAAGGGAATCTGAGCCCAAGGTACATTGGGACTTTTGAAATTTTTTATATAATTGGTGCTATTTCATATCGATTTTCAATGCCACCTAGCCTTTCCATGGTACATAATTTGTTCCATGTGTCATTGATGAGAAAGTACATGCCAGACCCAATAATTGTCCTCACTTATGAAGGTGTAGATTTGGAACCTGACCTATCTTACTATGAAGAGCGTATTAGGATTCTGGACACTAAAGAACTAGTGTCGAGGAATCAACAAACTCTTCTAGTAAAGATACTTTAGAGGAATCATAAAATTGAAGAAACAACATGGGAGCCAAAGGAGCATATATTGAAGACAAACCCAAATCTTTTTGTGACTTAACATTCTGTGAATTTTGAGGAAGAAATTTTTATAAGGTGAGGATAATGTAACACACAATGAATTTGAAAATAAATATTGAATTCATGACTCACTGACCCCCTACAAAACAACACATTTAACAATCTAGGGGTTAAAAATAACTTTTACTCTACTATGTTTTTAATTTTGAAAAACGGTCATCTAGAGTTGTGATCAGTAAGTCATATGGAGTCTGATAGAACCAAATTGATTTTTGGTAAATAGTAACATACCATTATTAATAGTAATTAAAAATATTTTTTCTTAAGGTAGTAATATAATGAGATATTAATTAATTTTTCAATGTGATATAAAACTAATTATTCTTTTTAAATTGTTATTTTTCAAATCAACTAAAATTTTAATTAAAAATTAAATTAATAATATTTAAGAATTTTTTTAAAAAAATTGAGTTCATTTATGAATTCTACATTTTAAAAAATGGTCAGGGTGATTTGTTTTTGGATTTTTATGAAATTCGTGAATTTTTTAGGAATAGTGATATATAGTAAAATACCGTATATACAAATTATCAGTTAAATACACTATTTATGACTTAACGAATTATGTAAAGACACTTGGTTCAAAATCACATGAACTTATTACTATGAGGGGTCACATTATATAACACTATTTGTTTTCTTGAGGGATGTAATACAATAATGAATAAACTATTCCAAATTCACTGCTCTCCTCCACTATAAAACACCCTATCACTCCCTATTCTTTTCACACCTTCACACCTTAAAGCTCCAAAATGTTCTGCCCAAATAACCTTCCCTAGTCTCTACCCACATTGAAATATCTCTTGGTCTCAAAAATATACTACAAACCCATCCTTTAAATAGATTATCAAGGAGGTGGATTCAAGAGGTAAATTCACATTTTATTTCTTTCATTTTCATTTCAAGTTCCTTCCTATTGTTATCCTATACAACCCTAATCTGTCCAAATGACCATGATAAATCCAATAAAATATATGGAGAATAAATATATCATGTTACTAGAATAAAAATCATCAATATTCTTACTCCCTCTCTTTTATTTTATAAACGAAATCATCGTCTATGATGTTCCAATTTACAACCTTCGTGGATGACGAAGTTTCGTTCTTAAGTTTCTCCTTCATTAATGGTCATGAAACCATTTTTATGGATTAAACAGACTATAATATCTATATTATAACCTATTTAATATTAGTCAACCAGTATGTGTAAATAATATTAAATCACATGACCAAAATAGTTCCTAATAATCAAATACCTCTAAAATAATCTAAGTGATTATCCTTAATACTTCATCTAATGATTCATCCTCATGATATGTAAAAAATGATATTAATTACCATTATAACCTATGGAAATTCTTAAATAATATGTAAATTCAATTCTGGAGATTTACATCCATTCCACATGAACTCTATTACATAAAAACAAGTGTACCGATTATGAAAACCAAGAAAACGAACACTCCTAAATGAAGGAATTCAATCAAATAACCAATAAATAATGACATAATGGACATAATAAAATCATGATAAAATAAATAAATTTATAATATCTTCTGAATTAAGTTATTGATATGTCTAATTTCATATTCTAGGACCTTATGTTCAAGACTGGAATACATTCGGACTTAAGGTAAGGGATTTTCACCTGAACCTCCATTTTCATTTGAGATACATTTAATGTATAATTACCTCAATTAAATTATTATGTATTACTATTTAATCCTAAAAAATTATGTGTGAGTGTTATAAGTATTTTTACCATCCACAGTCATACCTTATTTTATGTAGGGTTACACATTTTAAATTGAACTTTCAATTTTTTTTCCAAAATAGTAGCCTAATTCAAGGGAATTTCTCAAATTATTACCTATTATAAAGGGAAATCTATATTCTGTTTTTAGAAACCATTACCATTATAAAATAACTCATTTTATTTTGAATATACTATTTTAATTATGTTCTGGTTTAATACAAATACTTTTCCAAAAGAACTCTTCCTTTCAAAATAAATTAGTATTCTTCTCAAGAGTTACTCGATGATTATGTATTTGTGTTTACATGTGATTAAACAATATTAATGATTCATATTTATAAATGGGACTAATATTTGATTATATCATCTACCATATTTTTTTGAATGTTTTATGACTATTTTGACTATGGATATTATGTCTTGAACCCATTCACCATATTACTCTGAATGGTAAGTGTTTATTTTAATGACTAGGGAATGTAGAATAAATTTCATGTGTTAGTTTCAATATGAATGTATATTTATTTTTATTTTTATCCCTTATCATATAAGGAATACATTGGACTTATTATGTTATGGGTGGGTCCCTCTATACCCCTTGATGCATCGGTAGGTCACATGAGAAAAATATATGTGGTCATGGATGAGGCCTTGCCCATTTTTAGATATGGTTTTGGCTGAGGCCTTAATCATTATTAGAAATCTTGGACAAGGACTTGATGTAATATTTCAGAATGTATGGTATATGCACTTCTATCATTAAGAATCTAGTAAATGAATGTTCATATGCTTATTCGACTAGTAGAATAACCAAGATTATGTTTTATTATGGCATTGTTTACTCAGCTCACATTCCTACCATAATGTGTTCAGGTTTATTAGCTTTAAAGGAATATGTTTAAAATTATTCACCATGCCTAATTTTTGTGTCATATTCCACTATATTTCTTACTCATACTATGCGTTAGATCTAACCCATTTTTTATGATTCATTTTTCCAAGATATAAAGAAGTAAATTATGAATGAATTTCGAGTATAATCTTGGAGGCATGGATGTTTCCAATGGAATAAATTAGTCTTGTATTTAAATTCATGATGTAATGTTGAACATATATATGTATATTGTTTCAAAATTATACTAAACTACTTGGTCCTTCAGGATGCATATTCCTTGTTTATATACCAATGTAATAAAATAAGAAACTATCTCCAGGAAACTGGGTTTGGTTATTTACATCAATTGTGTACAGGTAGACACTCTAAGGATAGAAGACACCACATCCATGATTATTTCTATTGAATCTAATAAGGATACCCCATAGTCTCCATCATTTCATTATCTAAGCTAGCGCAGATTTATAATTAAAAAAAATATGATTTTCTCCAGTTCATAATTTTTTTTTCTACAATCAATATCCATGGATGGTCAGCTATAATCGTTAGATGTTTGAGTCTCCCCCATATCATGGTATAATTATTTGAGAGGCTAATTATATGGATATAGCTAATATTGAAGTTTATTCTAATGATATCTCTCAAGACCTTGAATATATGGACATGTACTTCAAGGATGGATGGTAAGAATATGAGGATCCAATACCCCCTCTTCATGGATTTCCTTTAAGCCTTTGATGGTTTATGATTAGGTAACACTAGAAATAGCTAAAGATGATATTTATCCCCCATTACTTATTACATAAATATCAGATATGGTGATTATGCACACTTTAAGGACACTAATTCATCTACCCCTCTGTAACCGATCATGTTAATATCCTGAATGGTGGAATACGATGCAGTGTTACAATATTTACTAAATGATTTAAGGTATCCTTTGGGTTCCTTTTATGAACCCCACCATTGTATCTTATACAATACCCATGTTAAAATGATTTTTAAGGACCTTCTTTAATGAAGGGACCCTTCATTCAATTTAAAGGAGCTCTTTTTTATTCCTACTAATTCATTTAGTTTCCTCAAATAGGTGGATGATGAGATCCCCCAGAAACCCATAACCAAATCAAGGAACAAAAACCTATGTATTTTATCCCCACACCAAGAAGTATAGTTACTCTATATTTAAACAATTTTAAAGACATTGTACCTTTCTTTCCTAAAGTTATCTGAATACAGTGAACCCCTATCCAATATTTCTCATGATTTCTAAAATTATATGGAATTAAAGGGTAATTGGATCCCCATCAAAACTAAAATATCTTCATAATATCATCATAAAAAAATTAAACCCTCACAATAATCCTGGAACCCAAAAACTAATGATAATTAATTATAATATATGATAAAACGCTATTTAGCTCACTTCGTTCATGACCATCCATGTAACTCTCATATATATATATTTTCTTTGATAGTAATGTTCATAAGGATATCATAACGGTTTACCCTTAACACGTGACTCTTAAGGTCAGCTAATTCCATATTTATTTTTGTTTTACTTTCATATATTCAAATTTTTTGGTAGGGTAAAAGAACAACCATTTATAATATTTTGATTCTTTTAATTGTTGGCCTATAGAATAATTTGTGTGTGGGGGGAGGATTACATAAATACTATTTTGGAACATTAAATATTTAAGGGAGGTGTATTTTCTAAAATAATTCTAGGGTATATTTACAGTTTTTCTAATCATAAAATAACATACATGACCTAAAATTCCTTTGAGAAAATATTACCTAGTGTAATGATAAAATATGTGGTTGTATAATATGGATAATAATAGATAAATACTTAGGAAATATTCATTCCATTTCTAATTTCACTATCTATTTTATAAATAACATATCACACTCTATTTATTAACACTATTCCTTCCTTCTATAAATATATTTCTTGGTGTACTCTGATAAAAGAATCATCTACTCCAATGAACGGATAGATTAATATGTTTTAAAAGATACAGTCTACTCCTCTTAGTAATCTCCACTACAATAATATCATTGATGAATTATCTAGAAAAATCATAGGTGGATGAAGGGATTCATCATAAGCTAAAAAATTAGGAAGACATATTTTTATGATATATGTAATGGCCTTCAAAAGGAAATTAGTATTCTTAACATCCACATTCAAAATGAATGGAATGATGATATTTATTTTCTTCTTTATCATAGGAAAAATTTGTTGGTAATTGTGTTATTCTAAGAGAAATGTGCTTCCAAATAAAATTCAAGTATTATATGGGTGAGGGAGGGGAATAAAAATTTATCCTTCTTCGATGATTTTTTATGTGAGAAACAATTCACCATGAATATTAAAATAACTATTCAATATTAGACTCATTACAAATATGTTAATGTCATTGGGGATCATTTTACATTTTTTTATCTCATTAACTTGATGGTCCATGTCAATTTTTGAGGAAGGATTTTTACTCTATTTATTCTAGTGATATTTAATTCACGAACGTCCTGTGGTTTATTATATCCCAAGATAGTTTTTCAATGTGTTTCATCCAATGTGAATAGGAAATTAGTGATGAAATTATATGGATTATCCTAAGAGTACCTTGGACTCTAATGGGTTTCTGAAATCCTTATTTTCTAATTCTTGTGACATAGTAAAAATTTATATTAATAAAGAAATTAAAAAAATTGTTAAAGGTTCTCTTCTTCTTATAGTTTCTTTGTCATCTGTAATTGTTCCTATTTCCATAATTAGTGTTAAAAATGGATTCAAATGTGTTTTCCCAGTATCCTATGTAATGTTTCATTAAATAATCTAACTATTATGCATTAAAAATATTATATTTTCACTTTGACTTACATAATTCTAATTAGAACACAGAATTTACCAAATGAAAAATTATTAAATATGTTATTTGGAATTCACAAGAAATGAAATCGGGAAATATAAGATGTTTTTTCTTAAATTCATATTTAATATTTACTTCAAAATGGACAATGAAAAAATGTTGTATATCATTATCCTTAAATTATTCAAGGAGTTTGGGGTTCCGGAATTTTTTTGTGATATTTTATTTAGGTTATTTTACTCTCCATGGTTCACAATCTTCATAATGTGAAGAAAATTAGGATTTTTATGTATGTTAGTGGTGTTCATCAAGAAAGGATCATTGTCTAAGCATCATCATTCATTATTTGCATATTCTCTACTAGAATATTACTCATGTATTCTCTAGTGGTATGGTCCATCCATTCAAAGGATGGTATGGTTTCAAAATAATATCCCACTTAATTTTTTTTATGAAATCCTCTTTATTATAATCAGAAATAGATAATCCAGTCAAAATTTCAATTTTTTTCTAAATTATCAATGAATGAGGAGAGGAGTGTTCAATAATGTTTACAAGAACATCATATACATCTCCAAATCATACACTGTAAAGATGTTAAGATTATTAATTATAGTATTGTTAATTCTAGGAGGTATTCCCCTATGGAATATCAATGTGATCAAATTTCAGATCTAAGTATTTAAATTAATTGTATTGAATATATTTTTAAGAAAATCATAGGTATAAGTAATAATTTTAAGTCTATATTCCTTTCCAATAGAGGATGGATCAACCTCAAAAATAGTGTGTTTTCATCTATATATTTGTTTTTCCTCCCAATTTATAGGGTTCTAAATATAGTTGAATAGAATAGTAAATAAATACATAGTAGTTCTATTTCAGATTATCAATGGGAAGGGGGAAGACACTAGAATAGCTAGTTTAAAGTGGACAAACCTAATGATGAAGGGGAATCAATCTTCAAAGTATCCACGGTGTAATTACAAATATAAAATCCAAATTTTCTTAGTATGATAACTCTACTAAATCCCATTGGCAATAGTGCGTAGGGTAATAGTATGGTCATTATAATATCAATGGGTCTGAAATATCTATAGGTCCCCTCCTTTGGTGTGGCCATAAAAATTCAATAAACTCCATTTATTATAATTATCATTGGATTATAGGAATATGTGACATTGATTTATTTAATAACAATTGGGTTACATATTCACCCATTCTCTCGATATGTCTCACTATAGACCTAATCATCAAACCTGATATTTTACATCCTAAGTTCATGATGGATTTTTTCAATGATTCTCTAAATTATTTGGATAGAAACATCTTTTTGATTGATGTTCTTGATTATTTAATTTTAAATCTATCAAATTCGTTACATGATCTTGCTTTATAAACCATTTATAAAACCAACCAAGCTCTAATTCCCTAGTAAATAAACATTGGTTTTGTGATATTTTAATCAAAACCAATTTCTTTGTTTGGAGGATCGGTTTCCAATCCATTTTTGTTGATAATGAAGTTGAAAATATGGTCATTCAACATTTATCCAGAATCCAAAGTGGTGTTAATGCTATATTTGAATATCTACATCACTTATTTATTAATGGGTAATATTCATAAAATTGCTAGGGACTACATAGATAAACACACGAAAAATATGACTTTATTGATCACTTTCATGAAACATGATGTTGTTTCCATGCATTTACCAAGATAAAAACCCAAGGATAAAACATACTTATCTTCATTGGGTCATTGGTGTTATCTGATAGTCGCAATGTTTTCTAACAACAAATCATACTTCCCAATGAAGCTTATTTATAATCCGAAATAATTCCTAAGGTCTCATCCCCATAATCTTTATGCAAGAATGATTCTCTCCCTCTTATCATGGGGTTAAAATTGTATATAAACTATACAAGACATATTATTCATCAGATATTTGAGGATCATGAATGTACTTATCTACTCCAATACAGATGCCTAATCTCAATATTGATGGGTCATGTCTCCATGGGATTAGAATTGGAGGGTTCCTTATCAATGATTGAAAAGTATCATTTATCCAAGAATTCTCAGTCATATATATATATAGGGATCCTCCATCAATGTTGAATCTCTGGATACATATACAATTATTAATCATGGAAAATCCAAAATCATCCCTTTATCATTGGTTTAATATGATTTACCCATTTACATAAATTATTTAAAATAAAATATTTTGGATCATTTTTGTATATTCTATATATTCAGGAGGTCTCAAGGAATTCATTAATTGAATTTTGATATTCAACAAACAGTTCATGTTGGGAATATGGTGACAAGTCCTCTTTAAAAGGATACTAGTCCAAGCCACTTATTACATACATTATTTGACACTCAATCCATAGAGACTATAACAAAATAATTGAATTGAAATCTATTAGTCTTTGTCAATTTTGGACTTCTCGATTTCTTTTAGTTCACTTTTCCCCCCTTCACTTCTTTTCATAATATATTTTTTTGAATTACCTGTAAATTAGTTTAAAAACATAAAGAATTCAGAATTTAAGGACCCATAATATTATCAACGAAATTTCCATTCTTATAATAATGTTATATACTCTAAAATAGGGACATCACATTTATAACATAATAAAACCATTATTCTTATAAATTAAAAATTATATAAATGTAATTTATATAAATTAAGGAACTTATACCGATGAAATACTAACAGGAACATTTTAATAGTAGTATGACCATTATGAAAAGAAAATTGGGAAAAAGAATATTAACCTCACCTATTAATATATAAATTAAATTTGGGTATCATAAAATGAAAATATGATATATATATATCATGGAACAATTAAATAAATGTTTTAAAATTATAAATTAAATGTTTTTATTTTTGTGAAACCTAAATCTTTGTATAACATTATATAGTAAATATTCTTTTGTAAAAGAAAATTTATGTTTATAAAATAGAATAATAAGTTAAATTTTTTTACAATAATTATATGATAATTTTATGATACCTTAAGTAATTTTTGAATGTGTCAGAAAATTTGTTATAATATTAAAATCGTTATTTTAAGAGTAAATGGTGATTTTATTTAATGATTATATTTTTTAAATGTATAAAATTATTTCTATTAAATGGATTAATTTTTTTTAATCTAAATTTCATGAATTTTTTTTTGTGAATTTGTTTTCATTTTTCTAAAATAGTTGCATTTTTTTCATAGTGTAATACGATATTTTACGATATTTTACACTATAAGTAAATAAATGAATGTTTGAGTCATGGATGAGTCATGGATGATGTAAGTGGCCATTATCTCAAACTAAAATTATCTATTTACTCTATTTATTCACATGAAGAAATAATATTGATAGTATTTAGTCAAAATAACAATAAAATAAATAAAATAATAAAAATAGCTCCTCTCCTCCCCTATAAATACCACCACTCACCACCTCTTCTCCTTATATATTATAATATCTGGATCATGTTAATATTCTTACCAATTATACTCCCAGAATTCCTCCAAATATTTTGAACTTTTAGGTCTTAAAAAAAGACCAACACCATGTTCATTAATGAGGTTCTCAAGGTAATGACAATCAAGTGGTAAAAACATCCTTCTTTTTTTGAATTTATTTTATTTTCTTATCCTCTTCTCACCACACCTATAAAAAACAAGATAAATCTAGTATTATATATATAATATAATTTTTTTTAATATAATATAAATAATCTAATAATTTCTTATATACATTTATTATAAAAATGAAAACATCATTCGTGAGGTGTCGATTCACCGCCTTCAAGAATGATGTGTTTTTGTTTCTCATTACCGCCTTCAAAGATAGTAAAAATCCATTTTTAGGGTTAAAAAATATTATATTATTTTTATTACAACATATTTAATATTATATAACTAGTTTATAAACATAATCATAAATAAAACCATACTATTATGTGATGGTTGTAAAAACTACCAAAATAAACTAATGTTTTTCCATTAACATTTTATCTAATGAATCATCATAATGTCATTAAATTTAATGATATATTGGACCATTTAAATATATGAATATGAATTAATACCATATAATTTCTATTCTATAAAATGTTTCCAATTTTACAAGAACATTCATATGTATATAGAAGTGAACCATTTATGAAATCGTGAAACGAATGCTCTAGAAACAACACAATTAATCTATATAACTCATAAAAATAGCCATAAATGAACATAATAAAATCATAATAAATAACATATATGTATAATAGGTTCTTAGTTCATCAATTAATGGATTTAACATGATTCTCCTTGACATGTTGTCCATGTTTCTAACTCATTCGGTCATAAGGTAAGAAATTCTCTTAGAACGTTCATTTTTTACTTCGGGTAATGTTTTCTCTATTTTTTCCAAATTTAAATTCATAATTATTCTTCTGTATCCTAATAAATTATGTGTGTATATTCCATGAATAATTAACTAGACCAATTTATCTTTCATTTATGGGTAAATAAATGTTTTATAAGGTTTCCTTTTGAATTCCTCCTGATAATAATGCACTATTAAATGGAAATTCTCAATTTATGTCAAATTTTAAAGTATAATCCATAATATGTTTTAATCCGAAATTATTTTTTCTAAAATCAAATTTTGTATCATGAAGAACAATATTAGTTCATTTCAGGTTTTATGAAAATAATTACCCATTTTCCCTCTTTAACGACTCTTTTATATTTTCTATAAAACTGCACCGATGTGGATCACTTTTAAAGTTATTAAACACTACTTTTCATGTTTTAATTTTAGTTGGCCATAATTTATCATGATATATTCCTATATTAACTTATTAATGTATGAGTATTATTTAAATAAATTATTTATGTTATACTATTACAAAACTATCCTTGTTTATGCTTTATGACATGATTACGACACCCATTTATTTCCATGGGTAACCCTTATGTTAATTCCTTATAATTGATTATTCTTGTGAGAGACATATGCATGAATATGTTATGATTTTTGATCCCATATATCACTCTAATTAGTTTGGTAATTTTTATTCTCTTGATAATTCATGTTGGGATAGGGTGTAAACCTAATTCCTTTATGTTACATTGTCCTATATGTGATATAGTCTAGAGTTTTAGCCTTAACTCATCTTTATTGCATGTTTTATGATGCTTCAAATTTCCAATGTTTTAATTATTACATGATCCCATGTTCTATATGGTATTATTACATACATTTATTTATATTCCATGCCTTTTTTATCATCTTGATATGTGTTCTAACCCATGTTCTATGCTTTATTACTTTGTTAATTCCTTTACTGGGATTTTTAGCTCGTCTCTTTGTTCATGCATTCTTAAGATCATCCTATGCTGATATAAGAACTCAATGGATATAAAGAGATCATTATGGAGATTTAACAAAAGATTTTTTTATTATGGTTTCATGCTTTCAAATTATTTATATAATATTTCAATGTGACACGAAATTATGATCTTTTTCATGTGATTGATGGTAAATTATGATTAAAATCATGCAATAATACGTGTAAAAGGATACGATTTATATAGTTAGCATCAGATCATAGTCTAGTTATTTTTAATATTATGACTACAAAGCATTAGTATGAACCCTACAAATAATTCTATCACCATGTGTTGGTCAGAGTGGATACTCAAGAGGGGGGTGAATTGAGTTCCAAATAAAATTTCTTTCAAAATAATGTCTATTTAAAATCCCCCGATTTATAAAATAAGTTAAACTGTAGTGAATTTATACAGATTGTAAATGTTCACCTAGCTTCTCAAATATTGATTATGTCTCAGTAAATTAAACCACAAGATCAAACTAACATTTGAATGTAACCTAATGATTTACAATAAGTGTTGACACTTTCCTATTTAACTATCAAAGTAGCTTTAAAATAGGTTTTTATTTCAAATAAATAGCAGTGGAATAAATAAGATATATGAAATATACTTTGACCTAAAACTAAAGATGAACAAGAAGATATAACAGGAGGTTCAGTCTCAAGCAGAGACTTAGTCCTCTCAAATTTATATAAATTTGTTCCGCACCCTGGATCGGGGTTAACAACAGTTTTCAAAACTGTCCAGGCCACGCAGGGGCCTCTACCACTGTTCTATGTGGGAAACAAAGCAAAGAACAGGCCACACAAGGACCTCTTCTAAAGTTAACGTGGGTAAACAAGAGTTTAGATTTTTGGAGTGAGGATTTGATATGCTCCAGTTCAGTACATGAGACAGTGTGTGTATAAGATATACAGAGTACACAACACTGCTCAAAAGTAAATAAATAAATCACTTAGAGAGAAAAGATAAGATTTTAGAAAGCTCTAGTGATTATCAATGTAGCTCTGGACTCATTGGATTCAGCAGGAATGCTTCTGAGTCTTTCTCAGGTTTTTTTGTTGAAAAACAGAGTGTCGTAGTTATGTTTTTGTTCTATAGGAGTGAGAATGATCTCTTGATTCATTGTGTATTCTTCAATGGTGTTGGATTTCATTCATGAGAGTTCTTTGAAAGTCTTGAAATCTCTTTCTTGTTCCGGGTTGTTATTCTTGTTCAGCACAGTTCTCTCGGGTGTATGTATGTTCTTCTTGTTGTATCGTCACACTTTTCTCGCTTCAGTGCTTGCTTCCCTACACTGTGTTTACTGTATCTCAATATTTCTTATATTCCACGAGTTCTGGCAGTAGGAATGAATCCCTTTTAATAGGTACAAGATATGGTTTCTTGACATGCCGACAACTATCATTAAATAACATTAATTTCATTAAAAACATCAAATATGACCGTTAGCATTATTTGAATAATATTTAAAAAAAGTTAAGAAACGGTGTCAGAGTGATTATGTAAACAATTTCTTCTTCACGGTATATGGTTCACGGTATGAGCTTCACGGTATGAACTTCATGGTATGTCCATGTCACGGTGTCTAGCTCGCAGTGTCGAGGTCATAGTTTGTCCTTCACGGTGTCTGGTTCACGGTGTCTAGGTCACGGTGTCTAGGTCACGGTGTCTGGGTCACAGTGAGTTCTTCAGAGTGTTTGGGTCACGGTGTTTGGGTCACGGTGAGTCCTTCATGGTGTGTCCATACATAGACCAATATCTGTATTTGGACTTAGATAGTAATATGCAGAATATGGATTAAGTTTAATCATTAGAGAGTAAGAGAACATTAATCATAAATATAAAGGCTTAATAATATATGAGAGACTTGTGATCATGCATAAGACTTGTAAATAATAAATAGAGTAATTAACATCCATAAGATTTGTTATCATTAAAACATGATGTGTAGTTATTATTTAGAATGAAGAGAATTAGCAAGATGTGAAATGAAGATAGAGATTAATTAACAATAATAGGATTTGTGATCATTAAATCGTGATTAACACATGAGGAGTCCAACAATATCCCCCTTTTTGATGATCAAAAATCATATATAGACAAAATATAAATGAAATGTAACATTAAAGAAACTAGCATATTAGAATAGAAAAAATACTTATAGTACTTACACTTGTAGTTTTTCTCCCCCTTTTGTGATTATAAAAAATCAGAGAAAATGAAATGAAACAATGCAGTCTTCGTTAAAAAAGAGGTTTAGAATATATCATACAAGAGAAGTACAAACAAGAAACAAGAAATGAAATCCCATCAAAAAGAAAACAGTCTCGGGACTCTTCATGAATCCATCTTTTCCTTTCCTTTATCAGCAGTAGGAGCTGGTGCTGAAGTAGAAGAAGGCATAGATGCGGTAGACAAAGAGGGTAAGGGTAGACCTTAAAAAACAGATGGATCCAAAGTGGGAGCAATAGAAGATGTAGGATGTGTTTGGTCAAGAATGACAGGCCGGATCTGAGAAAGAGATTGGCTAACTGTCATGGCAGTTGAGGCTAAGGTAGGTAGACCATGTCTAAGGGGTACAACAACTGGAGAAACTATATGAGTACTCTGCCC
The DNA here is from genome assembly GCA_963277665.1 of Viscum album. NCBI lineage: Eukaryota > Viridiplantae > Streptophyta > Magnoliopsida > Santalales > Viscaceae > Viscum > Viscum album. Next base: position 704,977,710 of record OY728167.1, on the reverse strand, counting down.
ATGAAGATACAGCTTCAAAAGATTGATGAAATCAGTAATGATTTCACCACCATATTGCATAGACATTCCAAAATCATCCTTATTCTCCATAAATCTGTCCAACAATCTGGTGAACTATGTAAGCTTCTGAACATGATCTTTAAATGCTTTATTCACCATCGGGATTCTCAAATTTACCACAAGATATATAAAGTGATCTGTCATATCACTTACAGAGAAAATCTTGGAGAGATACAAATCTATTTTCATGGTGATCTCTTGTTGAGCATCATTGACTATCTTAGAATGAATCCTAACCAAGTCCAATGCTCTATCACTGTTCTTAACCACTTCTATCATAGAAGACAGATCAAAGCCACTGAAGGCACTCTGAAGTTCTTCCATGATTAAGGATCTCAGCAAATAATCATCCAAAGAAGGTTTGAAGATCTGAGAAGAAGCAGTAGAAGCCATGACCGCTTCGGTTAGAACTTTGAGCTATTTCGGAACTTTTTGCAGTTATCCACTGTATTCATCTGTAAGCTTATTCATATTTTATATAAGCTCCCTCATGCATTCCAGCATCTTGGTGTGTCCTTTTCCAATCTTTTCATCAAAATAAAGTAGATATGGATGAACTTGAGACACAATTTCCCTAGAAAGGAGGGTATTAGAAGGCTCAGGAGAAGTAGCAACAGGTGCAGGGGAAGAAATAGGAGCATGCTCTGATCTAAAAGACAACTCATTCTGAAAATTTGATACCATATTTTTTAGGTTTGCAACATCAGCACTCAGCATCATATTTTCTACTCTGACTTCTTGAATTTCTCAGATCATCCTTGGTTGAATATGAAAGATAATAATTTCCAAGAGAATTGATGTATCTTCTTGACTTAACTGAGTCACTGGATGAGGTTGAGTGGATAGGACCTTATCCACTCCAGCTAACAGTGTCTCTCTAAAAACATTCAGATCGTCTTTAGACACAAATGAGTGATTCTCGGGTAAGGGTGCAGGTAAAGGTAGTGGTTCAGATTCTGGTTGAGGTTCAGAGTCATCTTCAGACTCAGATTCTAATTCAGATTGAGGGTGGGGCTCTGGTTCTGGTTCTGGATGAGCTATAGACTTTAGTTGAAAGAGAGAAGAATGATCCATTCCAGTTGTAGTCACGTGATGTAACTAATTTACATCATAAAATCTTGGGAATTCATACCGAGTGTACACAGAGTATGAGACAGATGGTTGAGAAGCTTCAGAGATCCAACTTCTATAATCTCATGGTTTTGAGGTTCCTCCCCCTCAAATTGTGCTTCCATTTCAGAGACTATAGGCTCAGCATGATCAAGATCCACATGATCATCCCTAATCTTTTCAGCAAACTCTTACCTTGCCAGCTAAAAGGAAATTTCCATCCTCTCTTCAGTAGATGGAATTATCTCAGGAACCGATTGTTCCACTGGTCGAGCTTCCATATTTTCTTCTTTCTCAACAGAAATATCCTCTTCAACAAGAACTTCCTCTAAGGTTGCTTGCTGTTCTGAATCAGGAAAAGACAATTTTCTTGCTGCATTAGGATGAGATTCTGGAATGAATTCTACAATAGAAGCAGGAGCTTCCTCTTCTCTCAACCTAACAGCAACTTCCTATCCTTGAGGTATTTCAGCAGGGATAACAGAAGGGACAAAAGTCCTTTCGTTTTCAACAGGAGTTGTTTCCATTGGAGGTCTTCCAGCTTCTTCTCTAGGAGATACTCCAGCTGTTAATTCCTCTTCTTCTTCTTTTGAATACTCATCCACTTCTTCTGGTTCCAAACTAGGATCAGATAGATACTTAGGCCTTCTTGGATAGTCAACATGATTAATCTTTTTATACACTTGATCATTATCCTCAACCCACTACTTCTTCCAGGGGTTCCAGCTAGTCTTCATCCTTATGATGATAAGCATTGATAGGCAGAAATCAAAGTCCTCTAACTTTTCTTCATTCGGTCCAACCATCCCTTTGGCAACTAACAAAGCTGAAATCATCCTTGAGTAAAACAAGGAGGATGATTTGGAAGTGACTTTAATCAGCTCATAGATATGGTTAATAACATACATGCATAGGTTGATCTTATGACCATTCTTCAACAGGTGAATCAGGAACACATCCTGATACTTCATCACAAAAAATCTCATTTTCTCGGACTAATCAAATTTTGAAAAAACATGAACAGTAGTCTTGTCACCCCATCTTATTCAGCAGCAATGGCCCTTCGCTTGGTGCCATTTCCAGTCAGGATTTCCAAAGCATTCTCCAGGTCAAAGATGTCGGTTGATGGAGGAGGGTATCTCTAGTAATCCTCACAAACTCCTTCATGTGGAATTCCTAGGCATGCAGCCCACATCCTCGATGAGAAAGAGAACTTTTGTGCATTTATCTAGCTGGTTACCATAATGATTTCTCCAAAATCAAAGGAAAAAATCACATATTGGTAGAATTGAGATACCAATCTCAGGTAAATCGTTCTATTTTGTCTGGAGAACCATTCAAGCCATCCTTGTTCTCTTAAAACATTCAAAACTAATGATTTTCTAGACAAAATTCATTCAGGGCAAACATCATTTTCAGGTACGATAGTACGGCATACCAGGTTTGGGTTTAGAGGTCCTTCGGAAGATATCATTGGTATCTTCTTCTGTTTCTTTGAGCGGCGCTTCTCAGACGAGGGTGAAGATGGACGCTTCATCCTTAGAATTCACTGATTGTTCGGGAGAGAGGGAAGTGAAGGTTCAGGAGAGATTTCGGGTAAGGAATCAAATGAAACCCTTAAGTTTTATCATTTGGGAATGTCAAACGTCATAAAAAAACGCGGGAAATCAAATAGCGGTGAAATAAAAATTACCGCAATACGGGTTAAAATAAGAAAAAAAATACTCTTCACGGTGAGACCGTGAGTAGGCATTACGGTGTGATGAAAACTAGTCATCACAGTGAGATAGTTGATATTCGTCACGGTGAGACAGTGAGCATTCTGTTTAGTCACGGTGAGACATTGATTTGACGTACCGTGAGCATAAAACAATAACTTAGAAGTAGTGACCAAGAAACCGTAAAGTAAAATATAGTAAAGTATTAAACATTAAGATCAGTAAGATGTCTATTTATGATTAATCATACCAAGATCATGTATGATGTAGTTTAATCTTTTAGAATTTAATGGTTTAGTGAATATATCAGCAAGTTGACATTCAGTACCAAGGAATTCCAAAGTGATATCACCTTTTTGATAATGATCCCTCAAAAAGTGATGTCTTACATCAATATGTTTTGTTCTAGAATGAGAAACAGGATTCTTAGAAATATTAATAGCACTTGTGTTGTCACAGTTTATTGGGACATGTCTGAATTGATATCCATAGTCTAGTAATGTGTGTTTCATCCACAAAATTTGTGCACAACAACTTACAATAGCTCTGTATTCAGCTTCTGCAGTAGATAATGCAACAGAATTTTGTTTCTTACTACACCATGATACTAGTGACTTGCCTAAAAGGTGACACATTCCAGAAGTTCTTATTCTATCTAACTTAAATCCAGCAAAATCAGCATCAGAATAACTAACTAATTCAAATGATTGTCCTTTGGGATAGAACAGTCCTAAATTGGGAGTATTCTTGAGGTATTTGAAAATTATCTTTACAACATTTAAATGTGACTCTTTAGGGTTTGTTTGAAAATGAGCACACATACACTCACTAAACATAATATTAGGATGACTAGCAGTCAGGTAGAGTAGATATCCAATCCTTCCTCTATAAGTGGTTTGATCAACAGATTTACCATCTTTATCAAGATCCATCTTATAGGTGGTACTCATGGGAGTGTCACTACTTTTTGTGTTATCCAATCCAAAACGTTTTAAAAGTTATCTAGTATATTTACTTTGAGTTAATATAATTCCATCATCATTTTGAAAGATTTGAAATCCATGAAAGAATGTATGTTCACCCATTAAACTCATTTCCAATTCATTTTGCATCATTTTTGAAAAATTAGTACCTAATGTAGTTTTTGAAGATCCGAAAATAATATCATCTACATAAATTTTTACAACTAAAACATCTTTTTAAATTTGTTTTATAAACAGAGTAGGATCAGTTATTCCTTTTGTAAAACTTCTAGAAATTTGAAAAGTACTTAATCTATCATACCAAGCTCTTGGAGCTTGCTTTAAACCATATAAAGCTTTTGATAATTTGAAAATATGATTTGGAAAATGAGGGTTTGAAATCTAGTTGGTTGTTCAACAAAAACATCCTCAACAATATATCCATTCAAGAATACATTCTTGACATCCATTTGATATAGTTTGAAATTTAGATGTGTAGCATAAGAATGTAAAATCCTAATAGCTTCTAATCTGGCTCTTGGAGCAAAAGTCTCCTCATAGTAAATACCTTCTTCTTTAAAATAGCCTTATGCAAATAGCCGAGTGTTATTTCTAACTATGTTTCCAGATTCATATACTTTATTTCTAAACACTCATTTAGTGTCTATGGTGAATGTGTCCTTAGGTCGTTCAACAAGATTCCAAACATTATTTCATTCAAATTGATTGAGTTCTTCTTGCATAGAAATTACCCAAGATTCATCATTAATAGCATCATCAATGTTTTTAGGTTCAAGCTGTGACAAGAAGGCTTGATGTCTGACCCAATTTATAAGAGAAGCTCTAGTCTATGTCCCTATATCAAGATTTCCTAAAACAACATCTAAAAGATGATTCTTTAAAATTCTAGTTGATCTCGTAAAGGCAGGGATAGAAACTTCAAGTCCTTCTCTAGGTTCGGGTTCATTAGGAGCAGATTATGGAAGAAGTCCAGAACTGGTTGTCTTTGTAGCAGGTTAATTGGTTTTATCATTAAGTTCCAGAACAGATAAATCTTCTTCAAGATTTTCAAGAGAGGTTTTAGGCACATGTGGATCAATTTCATCAAACATGATGTGAAAATATTCTTCCACACACTTGGTTCTTTTGTTGAAAACTCTATAAGCCATGCTGGTTAAAGAATATCCTAAAAATATTCCTTTATCACTCTTAGAAGCAGACTTATCAAGATTATCTTTTGTATTAAGAACAAAGACTTTGCAGCCAAAGACTCTAAAGTAACAAACTTTAGATTTTCTATTATTCCACAACTCATATGGGGTCTTATTAAGAACATGTCTAATTAAAACTCTATTAATAATATAACAAGTTGTAATCATAGCTTCAGCCCAAAAGTAAATAGGCAGGTCATATTCATTAAGCATAGTTCTAGCAATTTCTTGATGGGTTCTATTTCTTCTTTATACTAAACCATTTTGTTGAGGTGTCCTAGGAGTAGAAAAGTTAGGACTATAGCCATTATGTGAGCAATAGGATTCAAATTCATGATTTTAAAACTCACGACCATGATCACTTCTTAGAGTTTTAATCTTAAGTCAACTAATATTTTCTACAGACTTGGAGTATTTAACAAAGTAAGAACAAGCTTCACTTTTGTGAGCTAAGAATTATACCCAAGTATGTCTAGAAAAGTCATCTACTAGGAAATAGATATAATGCTTCCCATTTTAGCTATAAACTAAAGATGGTCCAAAAAAATCCATGTGAACCAACTCGAGAGGATGATAAGTTGAAACTTATTTCTTTTATTTAAAAGAAACTTTATGTTGCTTTCCCTTTTGATAGGGATTACAAACTTTGTCATTTGGAAACTCTAGTTTAGGTAGGTATCTAACTATGTTCTTCCTAGTTAGTTTTCTAAGTGAGTGTATATTGCAGTGTCCTAATCTTCTATGCCATAACCAAGACTCCTTATGAAAATCATTTAAACAGGTAACATTTTTCTTGGCTAATGAATTTAAATCAACAGCATAAACATTTTATTTTCTTAAAGCAGAAAAGACTAACACATTTTTAGAATTAAAAAAATTACAAGAATCATTTTCAAATTTGACATTATAAATATCATCACACATTTGAGAAATACTTAACAGATTATATTTAAGTCCATTAACAAATAAAACTTTGGAAATTAAAACTGATTTAGTGTTACCAATTAGGCATAGGCCGATGATATTTCCTTTAGAATTATCACCAAAGGTGAAATGACCTCCATCAACCTTTATTATACTTTTGAAACACGATTAATCCCCAGACATACATCCTGAAGATCCACTTTCCAAATACCATGTCTTCTTGTGGGAACTCTTCAATCAGGTTTCCTACAAAACAGATTTTGATAGGAAATGATTTTGGTACCCTGATATTCTTGGGTCCAAATAGGTTAGCAATCAATGATTTTGGAAAAAAATTTGTCTTGTGGGTCTCATATAATTTACAAAATAAAAAGATTATGAAAGATAAAATTGATTTGATTTATAACTATGTGAATAACTAGTTGAAGCATATTAATGTTGAGAAATTGAACTAGCAGTATTCTGTCCATATTTTGGAATAAATATATTCTTGGTAATCTCTCTCTGTCCAGTTTTGTAGCCTATTCCAGTAGTGTATTTTGGCGCAACTTTCCTTCCTATCATTTGAGATAGTGTATCCTTTCCATTTCTGAACTTCTCTAAGTCTTTTCTATGTTTCTCAATTGACATTTTCAGTTCAGTGTTCTCCTTTAATAGTTGATCATTTTTCTGTTTTTTAATAGTAAGTTCGATTTTAACAGTAGTAGTGAGAGCATGTTGTTTCTTCATTGATTTGTATTTATCCTTATGTTCATAGCATGCCTCTTCTAGCATATTAAAATATTCAAATAATTCTTCACTAATCATGTTTTTAGAATATGAATCATCTTCTGCATCATCTCCAGAATAACAAGAATTTAAAACAGAAGTATCTGAGGTTACCTCAGATGTTTTTGTCATGAAACACATGTTTGCACGATTCTTTTCAGAATCAGACTTTTCATATTCACTTGTGCTGTCTTCAGAAGCACTCTAGGTAGCCTTCATACCTTTTCTATACTTACTATCCTTGTAATCATATTTCTTATTGAATTTTATCTTTGGGCAGTCTGCTTTAATGTGTCCTTTCCTTTTTCACTCAAAGCAAACAACTTCATCACTTTTATCTGGCTTTTTCCAATCCTTCTTCCAATGTCCCTTATTGTCATATTTTCCTTTGTAATTTGATTTTCTGAAAATTTTCTTCTTCCTGTAAAATTTCTTAAACCTTATGGCTATCTGAGCCATTTCAGAATCACTATCAGAGTCTTAATTTTCACTTGTTGAACTATCAGATTGTATTTGAGATTTTTCTTTGTCCTTACTCTTTGAAGTAGTAGTCTTGAAAGCCACAGATTTTCTCTTAGGTTTATCCTCTTCCACTTTATTCACCTTGAGTTCTTCCTCATACATCTTAAGCTTACCAATGAGTTCATTGACAGGTAGAGCAGCAATTTCACATGACTCTTTGATTGAAACAGATGTTCCTCTCCATCGGTCTCGTCAACATCTCAAAATTCTCATAATTTGTTCCTTTGATGGAACATCCTTTCTGAGTGACTTCATTGTATTGACTATCGCATTAAACCTGAGATACATATCAGAAATATGTTCATCGGTCTTCATTTTAAAATTATCATATTTAATAGTATAATTATTTAATCTCATTTCATTAACATTGGTTGTTCCTTCATGGGAAACACCCAAGGTATCCCAAATTTCAAAAGAATTTTTACAATCAGAAATTCTATTAAACTATTCGTCTCTTAATGCACAGTACAGGGAATTCATGGATTTAAAATTATTATTGTAGGCAGTCTTTGTAGGTTCATCCTAAGTTATTATTTCAGTTTCTGGAATTTTATATTGTGACTCTATAGCAGTCCACATATCCAAACCCATGATTTCTAAATGAATTTTCATTTTATGTTTCTACTGAGCATAGTTTATACCACTAAAGAAAGGTGGCATGTTAGTAGCAGCACCCTCTAGTCTATTGTCTATAGCTAAATTTTAGAAAGATAATTTAAAGAGATAAAATATAGAACTAACAGAAATTTAAGATCTATAAATATGCAACTAAAATCACAGTTGAAAAACAGAGTATTTCAAAAATCCTTCAATAAAAACAAAACCTTTGATACCAAATGTTGGTCAGAGTGAATACTCAAGAGGGGGGTGAATTGAGTTCCAATTAAAATTTATGTTAAAATAATGTCTATTTGAAATCCCCCGATTTATAAAATAAGTTAAACTGTAGTGAATTTATACAGATTGTAAATGTTCACTTAGCTTCTCAAAGATTGATTAGGTCTCAGTTAATTTAACCACAAGATCAAACTAAATTTTGAAACTAACCTACAGATATACAATAAGTGTAAACACATGCTAATATAACTAACAATGTAGCTTTAAAATAGTTTTGTATTTCAAAGAAATAGCATCGGAATAAATAAGATATATGAAATATAATTTGAACTTAAACTAAAGATGCACAGAAGATATAACAAGAGGTTCAGTCTCAAGCCGAGACTTAGTCCTCTAAAATTTATATAAATTTGATCCACACCCTGGATCAGGGTTAACAATAGTTTACAAAACTGTCCAGGCCACGCAGGGACCTCCACCACTGTTCTACTCGGGAAACAAAGCAATGAAAAGGCTACACAAGGACGTCTTCCACAGTTAACGTGGGTAAACAAGAGTTAATAGTTTTGGAGTGAGGATTTGATATCCTCTAGTTTATTACAGGAGACAGTGTGTGTGTATAAGATATACAGAGTACACCACACTGCTTGAAAGTTAATAAATAAATCACTTAGAGAGAACAAATAAGAGTTTAGAAATATCTAGTGATTATCAATGTAGCTCTGGACTCTTTGGATTCATCATGAATTCTTCTGAGTCTTTCTCTGGTTTTTCTGTTGAAAAACAGAGTGTCGTAGTTAAGATTGTGTTCTACAGGAGTGAGAAGTATCTCTTGATTCATCGTGTGTTATTCAATGGTGTTGGATTTCATTCAAGAGAGTTATTTGAAAGTCTTTAAATCTCATTCTTGTTCAGGGTTGTTCTTCTTGTTCAGCACAGTGCTCTCGGGTGTATGTAAGTTCTTCTTGTTATATCATCACACTTTTCTCGCTTCACGGATTGCTTCCCTAAGCTGTGTGTACTGCATCTCAATCTTGCTTATATTCCACAAGTTATGGTAGTTAGAATGATTACCTATTCATAGGTACGAGATATTGTTTCCTAACATGCCAAAAACTATCATTAAATAACATTAATTGCATTAAAAACATCAAATATGACCATTAGAATTATTTAAATAATATTGACAAAAAGTTATGAAATGGTGTCACAATGATTATGTAAACAGTTTCTTCTTCACGGTATATGGTTCACGGTATGAGCTTCACGGTATGAACTTCAAGGTATGTATATGTCACGGTGTCTAGATCACGGTGTCGAGGTCATGGTTTGTCCTTCACGGTGTCTGGGTCACGGTGTCTGGGTCATGGTGAGTCCTTCACGTTGTCTGGGTCACGGTGTCTGGGTCACAGTGTCTGGGTCACGGTGAGTCCTTCACGATGTTTCCATACTTAGACAAATATCTGTATTTGGACATAGACAATAATACGAAGAGTATGGATTAAGTTTAATCATTATAGAGTAAGAGAACTTGAATCATAAATATAAAGGTTTAATAATACATGAGATATTTGTGATCATTCATAAGACATGTAAATAATAAAGAGAGTAATTAACATACATAAGATTTGTTACATTAAAACATGATGTGTTGTTATTATTGAGATTGAATATCATTAGAAATATGTGCAATGAAGATAGATATTAATTAATATTAATAGGATTTGTGGTCATTAAAACATGATTAACACACGAGGAGTCCAACAACATGGATAAAATAGTTGAAAAATTAGGAAATGAAAATATAACATTCACTTTCCATTTATAATTTTATCCTTATATGATCGAAGATTCATTTTTATATGCTTATTAGTTACGTACCAGAACCCCCTAATTGAAATTATTTTTCATTGTTAATGGTTTAATGTAGGAGTACATAAGGAAAAAAGCAACTTTATTGGAAATGTGATGAATTACCAAATGAAATATCAAATCTGGTTGGAACGGGTGATCAAAGCATCATGGAAGTAGTGGTTCAACTGGTTCATGGTATGACTAATAACATGAATTGTGTGAAATATCCTCTATCTCCTAAGAATGAAAAAATTGTGTTCTAATCCTTTATGTAACAAATACCTACAATACTTAGTGTATCTTCTCATAATCTCATCGTATAACAATGGAATAACTCAATTGAAAAGATATTCTCTACCCCCTAGTACTTAGAATAAGAGAAGGTTGTGATGCTGGTCTATAGTTTTGATGGGGAAAATGACTATTGGTGGAAACTAATCAAGAAATTGTAGTCCACGGAAGAAATTTATTCAATAGAATGGTAATCATTCACGAAAATATTTTTCAATAAATAATTTATCTAGACACTTCATATTATGATAAAAAGGGAGTTCCACTGACTGATGAAAAAGGATGAAGAGTCTCTCTAGGAATATGTGGAAAACATCAAAAGAAATGAATGATACATATCTGACTTTTACATAAACACTCAATCAAATGTGGATATCTTATATATTTTTCTGACATTGACTCTATCAGAATCCTTGGCGATTCAATAAATTGACATCTATGAGGGGATTTTTAATAACACCCTTAGGGAAGAAATGGATATTGGAGAGTCTCATTGGTCTCATGGGCCCGAAGATATGTGAGGCTCAATAAATAAATCCTATAATTGAATTTAAAACAAACATCGCATGAGTCAAAGTGTGGGAAGTAGAATCCTAAAATCTTCCTAAGAGGAACCAGGAGATTCATTAAATGTGGAAGAGAAAGGCATCTGGATAGTAATATTAGAAGGTATATGAAAAATCAAACAAATTTGGAGGATGAAAGGGAGGTTCAAATCGACACTCATTTTATAGATAATTTTTTGTACTATAAGGAACAAGTGAATTATTTGAGCCATTTCCCAATTCCATGGTGTTTTTTGTGTCATATAAACAACAACATCTAAGAAAAAATTATGGTCAAATTCTATCACCACTAATGTGGTGGAATTTTAAAATCTTGTGGTGACAGGTATATAGGCTATTCCCTCAAGAGTAATTAAATTACGATTTTATTATGGTTCTAATAATTCTATATCATCGATCAATTTTAGTAGAACTACTTAAAAAACCAAAAAATATAAATTCTAAGTTATATGTGATATTAGAAAATGGGGAAATTATTTCATACAAAGTATATAAATCCTCTATGGTTAAATTTTGTGGACAAATCCTACCAGAAAATCATATCATACTTCTTTTGGAGGAGTTTGATTCTATATTGGGCAAGGATAGTCTATCCATATAAAAATATAACAATAATTTACAAGAAAGTATGACAACTCTTAAAATTTTAAATCATCGTTAAATTTTACACAGTTATATATATGATGATGCATCTCTTTTTAAATCAACCTATCAATTGAGGGTATTACTTCGTTATGAGAAATCATATCTAGATCAAATGATTTAGAAAAAATTAATAATTATACTTGATGACATGCCTATTGTGAGGGATTACCCATATGTGTTCCCTGAAAAATGTCAAGGTATTTCTCTTGATTGTGAGATTGAGTTATCAATTGAACTTATTCTTAGATATTTTCCTATATCAATGAAACCTTATATAGTGGCCACTATCGAGATGGAAAATGTAATGAAGTAGTTACATGAAAATCTAGAAAAGGGTTTTATAATCTCAAGGACTTGTCCATGGGGTTTTCTACTCATCATCATCAAGAATAAGGATGGATCAATGCATACATGCATTGATTATCATGACCCAAATAATATCATGATAAACAACATGTATCCCCTTACACGGTTAGATGAATTGGTTAATCAACTATGTAGGGCCAATTATTTCTTTTTGCAAATTAATGGTGAAGAAGGAAGATATTCCCTAGACTACATTTTAAATGAGGTATGTACACTATGAGTTCATTTTGATGCAATTCATAATAACTAATTATCATGAAATTTTCAAGGACATAATTAATAGAGTCTTTAGAGATTACCATTAAAATTTTTTGGAAGTCTTTATAACAGTGTTTTGATATACTCAAAGAGTAAGGGGAACATGAGGATCATTTGAATAATATGATAAATACATTGCGAATGGATAAAATATTTGAAAATATAGTAAATTTGTGTTCTAGATGGAGAACGTATCATTCTTTGGGAATGTGTCATCATAAAATGGATAAATACTGCCCCTTTTAAATCAAAGGAATTTGAAAACTATCCTAAACCAACATCTATATCATAAATCTATAGTGTCCTTGGTCTATAGGGGTATAAATTGTGATTTTTTATGATAATTTCAAGATTTTAAAACACACTATCAAATATGAATAGGAAGTTAGTAATGTTTGTATAGAATAGTGAATATGAAGAATGCTTCAAAGAGTTGATAAAGTGGCTTGTCACTACACTAGTACTCGCACTTTTGACAAGTGGGGAACTATTTTCGGTATAAAAAATGATTCATGAAAGGTATTAGATTTTTTACTGATGCAAAATGATAAATATATATTCTATGCCTCATCAAAGATGAAAATTCATGATCAAAAAAATCACACACATGATTTAGAGTTGGTGGGTGTGATCTTTGCCTTGAAAATCAAGAGGCATTATCTCTGTGGGGAGAAGTGTGAGATATATACTGATCATAAGATCCTTAAATATTATTTCACGAAAAAATGAGATTAATATGTTCTAGTGAAGATGGTGAGATCTCATTATGTTTAATGACTGATTGTTCCACTTACATCATGGTAGTGAAAATAATGAAGAGTCTGTTCAAAGTAGAATAGATCCTACAACTTTATCAATTTTGAGAATTGAGAATGATGAAATATTGTTAGAAATTTAAATTATGGGCATGGGAATATTTTTTGAAGAAAATTCATAAATATTTTCTCAAATGTTATCTTAGCCATCCCTTATGGGGAAAATAATGGATTCTAAAAAAATGATGAGGAATTTCAGAAAAGGGTGGAAGTTAACAAAAATGGGAATTCCCTAGAGAACAAAATATGTGGGGAAGGATTTGAATGATTTGTTTCATGGTTATGTGTACCATCAAATATATAGAAAATGATCGAGATTTAGACAGATGAACATTTCTCAACATTCTCTATTCACCCAGTGAACAGAAAGATGTGTTGAGATCTCCAATAGACTATTCGTGGGACCATATGAAGAAGGAAATCATAGAATATATGTCAAAGTGGCGAGTATGTATTCAAGTGATTGATGAAAATAAAAAACATAATAGATGATGGAAACATTACCCTTAATGATATTGAAATGGGATAAATCCCCAAATACTATGTCACAATACTTTAAAAGATATCAATAGGAAATAATGCTATATGGCGCACTACGAATTATCTTACAAAAAAACTCTCTTTATGATAATTCAAGAGGAATTTTCACTTTATCAACTTTCATGGATATACATCCAATAAATGGTTATGATTCATGGTGTAAAACTATCAATATCTTATGATCATGGTCCAAGATATACCTCCATATTTGGAAAATTTCTCCAACAAACTATAACTATTGAGTAGAACATATTTACAGCTTACCACCCTAAATCTAAAATCCAATCTAAAAAGATAATTAAAACACTAAAAAATGAGTTGAGAGAACATTATAGGGTCTTCAAGAGAGGATGGCACAAACTTATACCAATGTTTGAGTTATTTTATAATAATAGTTTCCCCCGGAGCATCCACATGGCACCATATAAGGACCATTATTGAAAAATATTCCAAACAGCAGTGTGATTGGATGAAGCTTGTGAACATATGATTCTCAAACTGGAAATGGTAAATAAAATGGTAGAAAAGGTAAAAATCATTCAGTAGAACATGAAGGCAGCCCAAATTTGATAGATTATATATATAGAGAATAATTAATGTGACGTAGAGATTGATGTTGGAGACAGGTTATTCCTCCACATATCTCATTGGAAGAGAGACATATGATTTGGAATGAAAGGAAATATATGTCCGAGGTACATCATCCCCATTTAAATTCTCAATTATCTTAGATCAATGAAGAATTGACTAGAAATCCCACCATCCATATCTCAAGTTCATAATGTATCATGTGTATCCCTCTTGAGGATGTACATACCAGATCCCTCACATATAATTAATTCAGAGGCAGTATAGTTTAAAAATTATCACTCTTTTGAGGAGCAGCTAGTGAAGATAATATACCACATAGATAATGTTCTACATAAAAAACTACTCACCAGGTCAAGGTACTATGTAGAAACCACAAATACAAAGGGAAGACATGGTAAGTGCAGGAAGCAACGAAGGAGAAGTACCCACACCTATTTTCAACATAAAATGAAAAATGAAATTTCAAGGGTGACGTTTCATAAGGCTAAAGAATTTAACGACCTGAAATTTTATCAATTAAATTTTCATCATCTAATTTTGTTATATAGATGAAATCAAACACATCAAATATATAACCTAACAAAAGATAAATTTTCAAAAATATTGAATTTAAGAAATAGTATTTATAAAAATAAAGGAACCAATAATGATATAATAGTAACATTATTTTCGGAATATGAATATGACCATTTTGAATATTATGCCATAAAATATAATAATAACCTCACATGTGAATGTTAAAAAAAATTTGGTATCTCATAAATGAAAATATGATACATATATATCACTGAATAAATAAATAAATGTTTTAAAAATGTTAAATTATGTGTTGGTAATTTCGTGAAATCTAAATGTTTATTTACATTTTATAATTAATATAATGTTATAAAATAAAATTTAGTTTCAAATAGTATATTTATAAAAAATATTTAGTTGTTTTATAATTATAATATAATATTATGAGACCATAATTATTTTTATAAGGTGTCATAAAATCTGTTATAATAATAAAATTAGTAATTTTCTAGTAAATGATGGTTTATTTAAAAATTAAATTACTCACATGTGAAAAAATATTTTCTTAAAATTGTGTCCATTTTTGAAAACTATATATAATAAAATGTTATGGTGAATATTGTTAATTTTTCTGAAATTGTTGAGGTTTTTGGTGAATAGTGAATATGGTTATTTATAGTATTTAACACTATAAATAAATAAATGAATTTTTGAGTCTTGGATAGACCATCAGTGATGAAAGTGGCCATTATCTTGAACATAAATTCTCTAGTTACTGTATTTAGTTATAAAAATCTACACTAATCTCAAACCAAATTAATAAACAAATGAATAAAATAACAAAAAAACACTCCTCTCCAACCCTATAAATAGCATACCTCACCACCTCTTCTATTCACACATTATAATATTTAGAAAATACTTATAAAATTATGAATTCATCTCCAAAACACATTCTTTATATTCTAGTCATACTATTCTAACCAAAGGACTAATTGAAATATCCTCGAGGAGGTTCTCAAGGAGATGACACTCAGGATGAAAAATCATCCTTCTTTCTCTTTTAATTTATTTTCTCTCTTTATCCTCATCTCACCTACTAATCCAAAAAACGTCATGATAACTCAATTATTCTATATATTCTAATTTTTTATTTTTTTAATGTAATATACATCATCAAATATCTTCTCTTATCCTTTTATTTTGAAAATGAAAACATTTCCAATGGGGTGTTGATTCACCGCCTATGAAGACGATTTTTTTTTATTAACATATTCTTGGATAATAATAAATCAATTTTTTGGTTAAAAATTATTATAATATACGTGATAAAACTTATTTAATTATCTTTAATCTGTATATAATCATTATATTAAATAAAATGATACTAGTACGTGATTGTCCAAAAAATTTCCAAATTAAACTAATCATTTTTTCATTGATGTTTTATCTAATGAATCTTCCCCATGTAAACAAATAAATTGGAATATGAGACTATTGAAATTTATATATGTGAATTAATACCATATAATTTCACTTTTGGTGAATTATTCTATATTTACCAGAATAACCATAATTAAAAACAAGAGAATTGATCATGAAACACTGAAATAAGAGCCCTAGAAAAGACACAATTATAGTATATAACTCATTATAATATTCATAAATGGACATAATAAAAGAATAATGAATAACATATATGTGAAATAGGATATAAAATAATAAATTATTAGATATAATTGGATTATATAGGACATTATGATTAAGTGCAGAACACATTTGTGAATAAGGTAAGGGATTCTATATGAACATTCAAATTTTACTCAAGTTACACATTGTCTATCTTTAACCCAGTGTAATTCATATTTATTATTATGTTATCATTCAATATTATATTTTCATGTTAAAAAATATTCAACTAGAACAATTATTCTTTTTTTGGGGAAATACATGGTTTTAAGGTTACCTTTTCAATTCCTCCTTATAAGCAATACCAATTAAATTGAACATCCCAATTTCTTACACATATTAAAGAACACTACCTAAAATATTTTAATACACCATTATATATTATAAAATCAATAATTTTATATTAAAAAATTATCTTATTTCAATTTTGGTTCTATGAAAACAATTATGCCTTTTCCCACATTATAGAATCATTTATATTTCCCCTTAAACATCATAGAAGTAGATAACATGTAAAGATTAATAAACACACTTTTTACATGTTTCAACTTCATATAGACATAATTTATCCTGATCTATGACTATTTTACATTATTAATGTTCATGTATAATTTAAATCCATTATTTATTTTACACCATTATGATACTCCACTTAGTTTTTATTTATAACATGATTGTGATACTCATTATTTACATAGGTAACCTTTAGGTCTATTCCTTATGAATGATTCTTCTTGTGAAACACTAATGCATATATATGTTATGATGGGTAAACCTAGAAAGTGCTCTAATGAATTGGGTAATGATTAGTAACATGAGATATCATGTTGGGACATGGTGTAAACTTGATACCTTTATTGGACTTTGTCCACCTTGTGATATAGCCTTGGTAGTTATCCTTGACTCATCCTTATATAGTGTTATATGTTGTTGATAAACTCATATGTTTCTATGATTTCATGACATCATTTCCTATATATTAATCTTAAATATTTTTCTTCATGTTCCATGCCTTTTTATGTAGTAATTTTATTCCTTCTAACACATTTTTTATTCCTTTTTCCTTCTCTTATTGGGTTTCTTTTTTCATCCATTTGTTTGTGTATTCCCTTGGATATCCTATACATATGTAAGATCTCAAATTATGTTAATATATCATTATGGAAACTAAATAAAATATATTTTTTATTGGTTTAAATTTTATAATTATGTAACTAATCTTACAAATAAACTAGAATTTATAATAATTTTCTTTTAATTGATTATTAATTATGAATAAAATAATGTGATAATATGTGTAAAGGGTTAGGGTCCCCACAACATAAATTTAAAATGATATAAAAGAGTTTCCAAAATCTAAAATGATGTGTATTAATGAACATTACAAGTTAGTGGTTGGGTAAGAAGGATGGTAGAATACCTCAATTAGAATGAGAGGAGTGAAATAGAGAAATTGATGTTATGTCATAAAAACAAGAAAACTACATTTATATAGTTGGTTTATAGAAATAATATCAACAATAAGGGATAAATAGCCAAAATAAAGCATGTGTTATATATACAAAATACAAAAATATTTATGGTATATATTATCATAAAAAAATATCTCACATCAAAATGATTGATACAATTTAAATATTTCTTATGATATGTTCACAAATTAATTATTAAGTCCCTCAAATTGATGACCAGTCATTGATTCTCAATGTTGAAAAAAAGTAGGACATATACATTTGAAAATATCAGACTATATACTTATCCATACTGGTTGAGAAGTTATAAATGAAGAATGATTTATATCTGCTTAAACCAGAACCCTAATCATGGTAGTCAAAGAAGGACAGCATATTAAGTATCATAATGTTAATGAAAGGCATTATAGACTATAATATATTTGTCATGTGAAATGACAAAAAATTTATAATTTTTATTATGTTTTTTATGACATCATTTTTTTGAAATAAAGAGGTTAATTGTGATTAATTTTCTTCCAAACCGTAGAAACACATTTTGATGTTAACATTTGGGGAGATTGTATTGTTATTGGTATTCCAATTAACAAACACAATAGTTTATATCATTATTTCATGATAAATGTTTACTCATGAGTAATTAGATATGTTTGGAAAAGATGAATTCATAATTTTATCTACTCTTATAGAACATGGGACCAAATTTTTATAACTATAAATAAGGTAATTTCTTTGATCATATGGAGTTTTGAAGGATTATTTTAACCCTAATCTATATTATAATGTGTGTTTGTATATATAGGATATCATTGTTTTACTCTATGTGAACTAATTTAAAAAAATCACATGTAGTTACATCTTAGGGAATTGAAATTAATTTATGATACAAAAAAATAAAATATAATTTATATATTCCAGTATAATAGAAGTAAATTTTTTATCATTATGACCATTATAAAGTGTATTTGGGATGATAAGATTGTGATTGAATAAATAATTCTAAAGGTAGATATATTTTTGTATAAAAGTACAGTTATAGGCACTCTATGGTGTAAATTTAGTCAATATTACCTGAATATAAATTTAAAATCTTACAAAATTATAATCTCCAAAAAATAATATAGATATATTCTTATCTTAAATTCATGAATTTTACTGTTTCCTACCCTTTAAGGATTAGGATTGTTGGAAAAAATCATTTGGATGTTTTTTTGGCTTTCCTCATTACCTATTACCAAAGTGTTCATGTAGTGAATATGGTAAAATTACATGAACGTAGTTTTTCTATAAGGAATGGATACCTTAATTTTGGGCTATATTTCTTGGTTTTATAAAAATATAAATTTTTAATGATTCTATATAGGAAATGAGGGTGTTTTGGGCTTCATTGGAGCCTAAAACCCTGGCTGAAGGAAGACGCTGCTAAGCTGCATAGTTTTCACAAACCATGCCACCCAGTATAAAACGTTTCTACTTATTATGTGTGGTATATCAGTGAGAACAATTGGTCCAAAAGGTTTTCCTTAACTAATCATTTCAGGTTTCACAATCATGTAGAGGATATATTGCTTTTAATAGTGACATGTATCATTGTTTATGTACTGTTTCCCATATCGAGTGAATAAACCATGTGATCACCCTATTAAGGTAGAGGATGATGCACAGCCAGCACACAGTTTATCTAATGGTGCACTGAAACTGTGAAACTCAGTTTTAATGGGAATAATTAATATTTCCCCACTTTTTTCTCATAACTCTCTTCTTATTTCTTATTTCCACCCCATAAAAATAGAGGCATCCCTTTTCTCTCATTGAATCTTCCTTAAGACTCATACACATTTTTTCATGAAAACACATCCTTCCTGATTTCTGATTCATCTTTTATTTGTATATGTCGATTCCTCAAGGTATTCTCTCAACTACAAAGGCTCATAACTTCATTATTATTTCTTTCGATGATGTTTTTATTATTGTGTGATATCATAGGTCCAATTTTTAGGGTGTTATTTTGTTTCTCTATTTCTTCTGATCTAAGGAAAACTAAGGGCCAATAATGCATGAGGAGAGTTATATAGGAATAAGGTATGTGGTAAATGAATTTTCCCTAAAATATTAATCATATATAAAATTTCATCACTGTGCACACACCTATTTCATAGGGAAATTCTAAGAAAATTCAACTTCCTTAATTATAATTTTATATCATGTATTCTAATACACTAATAATTATTTTTTTAATTGAATTGGGAATTAGTTTCATGTCCAAAATACACCATTCCACGCATTTAAAAAGTTAATGGATTTAATCTAATGAATTATAAATGAGAATGGTTAATACATGGAATAAATTCCATAATTATATATCTATTAGTATCCTATTTCACATGGACCCTTTATCTTTATTGGTATGGTCACACTTGAGTTGTCCCCAGATTTCTGAGAGAATGCCTTGAGTACTCAGGGGATACCATTCCGATTAAAGGAGATGGTTGTAAAGGGAGATACCATCCATGAAACATGGTCCATTTACACTAGAAAATTCCCAGAATGAAATTATAGGATCCTTTCATTTCCTATCTTAGTATTAGATAGCCTTGAAAAAACTCCATGGATTTATATTGATGTATTCAAACATGTGGTTCCATAGATTTAAAACCATTATTCCAATTCATTAATAGCTCTATATTTTTATGGATGAGATACATGGACTCCATTAGAAACCATTACATTGGAATTCATTTGTCATCCCCATATATTACGCCATAAAAACTTACAAACAGACAACATGAGTTACTACAATGAGTTGGATCAACCCCTGGGGTCAAGGATGCCACTATTACACCTTTGATCCTATTATGTTATTATTCCATTTACATGATACAACTATGATTTGTCTTATCCCTTGAGGTCAAGGATTCCTTGTTTTTACATTCAATACTATTTTATTATCATTCATATATATAGTGTTACTAACACATTTACATGGAATCCTATAATAGAATATTAATTATAAACTAAATGATAATTAATTTAGTAATCGCTTATTCCGAGTCACATTCTGTTGATGTTGATGTATGTATGGATTATTTAGACCAGAATTTATTTAATTTGTATAATTGTACGCTATTCAATTTATAATCAAACACTGGACTTCTATAGATGTTTTTTTGGTGGCACACTGAGATTTATCTCTCAATCTATTCAGGTTACCATTGGTACCAAATAAGTTTTTATGATCATATGTCGAGACAAGTGAAACTATCCCATTTTTTGAAACCGAACATTCAAGATTTAGGATCAGATCATAATATTAGAAGACTTGGAATGTGTTCATGATGTTGGGGATTGTTTTACCCTTTTTAAATATTTTTTATACCTTATATTCTATTGTTTCCTTCTTCAGAGCATACCTATTTAACTGTTTTGTAGATAGATTACATACCATCATCTTTTGTATATGATACTATTTAAATATGTTAATTATAATTCACTTCATGGTTATTTATTATTGATTCCACTTCCTTTCCATTATTATCACTTGAACTCCATTTATCCACTTATTATATAGTTGTGCTCCACTTTGTGGTCAGGACATCACAATCATGCTTAGATGATTTTATAGGATTCTCAAAATCCATATGAGTTTTTATCTATGTTCTAGTAGAAATAATACATACCAAAGAGACTATGTTGTGGCATGTATTTCGATGGACATGAAAAGACATGATGCATGGAAACTATCCATGTCATAGAGGCGATCATGGAAGGCTATGTGAAAGGATTTCCTAAAGGTTTGTATTCCCTATAGGGCTTGTTTATCTATAATAAAATTTATAGGATGAAAAATTATGGCCATTACCAATTAATGATAGTAGTATATTAGAAACAAATATATTTTTCAGGCTGATATTAGCAACTACATAGCTAATTAGACTAGAAGGGGTGGGCATGTGAGAACCTATGTGTACAGGAATATGATCATGTGAAGGTAGGCCATAGTGAATGGGGAACGATGAGTATCATTTCTTAACCCCTCATGTGAGGGGAGTAACGAGAGATTATAAGTGTGAACTAGTTCCAATCAAACTCGAATATGATATTGGGAACAATACAGACCTATTAAGAATAGAATTCAAAATAAAATTCTAATTTTGGGTATGGTTTCCACTTTATACAGTGTTGTTGAAGGGAATATGTCATAGGGTATATTCAAAAGTTAAATATAATTCCACTAGAATAGTTTAGGTTCCTTCCTTCGATAATATAGTTTATTTCTAAACTATGATAATGATTTGATTCCCATATAGTAGCTACTACTTGTGTTGTTGAGGGTGTGAATTTGATAGAAACAAATATTTTAGTGATCTAAAATCCTACTAGAGGATATATCAAAAAAGGGAGGATCGTTTATTATTATTTATTATCTGTTAAAAGGGTATTTATTAATATCATAGTCATATCTTGGGTACATTGAGTTTTAAATTGATTTTTTTAATTAAGAATACTAAGAGAGGCCACACCATAAGAAATGGTAATATAATCCTCAAAATTTTTTGAATTCATCTTATATGAAACCATGTATAAGGAAATGTTGTGGTGTTTATATTTTTAAAGGATTTTATATTCTTGAATATTCTATTACACTACCATGAAGAAGGTATAATAAAATATTGGATGTTTTATTGGGATGTTATTCTTGGTTTCAATGGACTTTAATGTGATTTTAATGATCTTTAATCAAAAAATATTTGTGTTAATGACACTTTACATTGAAAAATAATGGAAAATAATGATTTAATTTATTCCAAAAAATAGATAAAATTAGATAGGTAATATTATGCCAACTACAGAAAAATTATTAACTGATTGGTAGAGGAAAAATTACAAAGATGCTATGAGGGGATCTCATAGGAAAAACAGTGAATATTTTTACATAATTTCTAAATGATGATATATGTAGAAGGAAGATAATTTTTTTGGAGCAATAACACACTAGAACATCATCATATTTTGAGAAAGATATTATTCATTCTAGATTTATATCATTTATTATCTCATGTATAAGATCATGGTTGTCATGGAAATAGAAGTGAGTTACTCCTAACAATTAAGGTCTATGAGTATTTCAAATTTTATGAACAAAAAGTTAAGGGGGTCGATAAGGCCACTCAGTTGGGTAAACTAAATATTTTTACCATAGACTAGTGATTTTGGTTCATATACATACATCCTTTCTATTCTCTTTTGACTGTATTGGTTCGCATAATCCGTGTAAAATTATTTGTGTTCTATATTATTTAAATCTCTCATAGAGATAAAATATGTGAGTGAAAAATGATTTTTCCTTATATGTAGTGAACATGATCTTCATACATAGTTGAATTTTGAATTCATTTATACCCTGATTCTACCTTCTATAGGGTAATCCAGTTAATAATGGACTAATATGGTGTGATAATCATTTTAGAATCAAATCTTCAATGACTCAGGTACATAATTCAAGGTTAAATAATATTTATATCAAAAAAATAATTAAAAATATTTTGTATCATGGAGATCATAAAAAGGAATTTTTTTTATAAAAGGAACATGCTATGGATATATTGGAAAATCCACTTACTAATGATTCCTTCTAACACTTGATATTGTAGTCGGCAGTTTACACTCTCTTAATTTTTTTTAGGTTTTATGGTTTTTTTCATCATTGTTTCTCCTATATTCTTAAAAAATATGGTCTAAATAAAAATTTTCTATTCTTTGAAAGGGAGAGAGAATTATAGTTGATTTCATATGTTATGGAAAAGAGGGAATATAGGAAGATTTTTCCTTATAGGTAATATATAAATAGTTAATATGTAAATATTAGAGTATTTATTATACAATTTTTTATATATTTCCAACAAATACAAATGTGGATAAAAAAGAACCCTTTTGGTGTTTGATGTGTTTAAAAATATTGAAGAAGATACATCATTGGTTTTTTAAAGCTTAGGAGATATTTAAAAAGAGACCCTTAAATGTGAATAAATAAGAAATTTTTGATTTGTTCTTTGTTGATACATGGAAAATAATTATTGGTATTTATAAATTTGTTTTTGAGAACTCACAAAAATAAAATTCTATCATATCGCCACATTGGTAGAAATATATGACTTGTATTTTAATGAAATTTATTCCTGATATGTGGATGTGTTTGAATGTTCTATTTATTAGAAACATGATCATGTCTATGGTAATGAAAAATTGGCGAGGTTTCTCAATACCACTATCCCAGTAATAGTATGAAAAAAATTAATAAAATATTGGAGTTGATATAAAGTGAGACAAAAATATAAATATTTACAACATTTCTGTAACATAAAAACTACATTATACAAATAATCACATAATCCCAAGAAAAGAATGTATAGTGTATTTTTTGATCTGGTACATCGAAAAAGTTATTCTATGATACATGTGAACATTTCGCAATATTCAAAGTGCACTAGATCCACTTTTATAAATCCTCTAGGTATTAATCATATTTATAACCTAGGGAAAGAAAACATAAGAATTGGGTAGCTCCAAATCCCAGTAAGGGAAAATTATCTACATTTCAACAAGGGATGGATCAAAATCATAAGAGAAAACAAGAGAAATTGACAATTATCAGAATTAAATTATAAGTAACAACAATATTTTTCTATAATTGATGATAAAATAACATATACTCACAAATGTGAAGAATATTCCATTGACAAAGTTTGAATAAACATATGATAATAAACATGATCATTCAAGAATAATCATAAGAATAGTGATACAACATGTAATTTAAATATAGAATAATAATAACCTAAAACACTTACATATGAATATAAATCAAAATAAATATTAGTGTGATAATCCCTAGTTAATTACCATAACCTCATAGATTAATCATTGCTACCTAATTCTAATAGTGGAGTATGAATTACGACATAATTTCCATAAACATAGAAAATTAGGATTCACAATCAGTTTCCTAAAAACATTGTGGAGTATGAACTATATCATGGTATACATGATCTGGAATCACTTCCCGATTCGCATCAAAAAAGAAGAAAATGAATCTTATATAGGCTCACATAAGCATTGAAAATCAAAAATCACTTATAGATTCCCCTAAACATAGTAGAAAAGTAATCTCTTCCTGATCCCTATAATCATTATAGAGTAGGCATCACTTTCGGATTCCTATATTGGAGAACACATAAATACCTGTTTCCCAATATCTCTCAATTGATATAAATCCATAACCAGTGCATCACATGGTTATATAAGACCCCACCCATCACACAATAATCATATATAATTATAAATTCCATTAGATCATTATAACATTCATAGTTCAAGAATTACATAATTATCCCATGTAAAAGTTTTTGGTGTCAAGAAAAACATTCATAGAGCATTCCAAAAAAGATATATTGGGAAAAAAGATTCACGGTGGAGGAAAAATTTATACCTACTATAACATAAGTAATATTAATGATGTTTTCATATATGAAAAAAATATTTTATGATCTAATTATAAATAACATGATAAATGATAGGAAATATCCCTTTTTTTAAAGTCTTGAAAACTCTTTAAAATTGTTTTATTTAAAATGAATTACATGAGCTTCAAAAAAATTAAAAAATCATCCTTCAAACCAAAAATGGGTATTAAAAAAATTTTAAGATAAATTTTATTTCAAAAACATTCTTTTATAATTTTTAAAAAACAGGAACATTTTTTCATAAACCACAATCCCTTGAAATCAATTTTGAAATAAATAAATATTTTAAATAAATATTTTATTATTCAAAGATATCTGGTTGTTTTTTTATTTTAAAAATCATCATCAGTTAAAATAAAGTTGAAAAATATTTAATAACATGTAATATAATAATTATATATATAATAATTGACATTCATTTTGAGAGACCATAAAAGTGTTTTTGGAAAATTATTTTACCATAATCTCAAGAGATGATGTTATGCGTCACATTAAAAATTAATTTTCCTGATAAGGGAAGAGAATATACCATAAAATATAATATTAGTGTGGAAAAAACAATATTGGAAGAAATATGTTCATGAAAAGAATGATTAAATCAATAAAGGGATATGAGTTAACAAGAAACCTTGTGGTAATGGTAGCATAATAATCCAAAGGTCATGATTGAGTTTCCATTAAATTAACACTAAAATTTCATGATATGAAATATATTCATTATACATGAATGAAATATATTAGTGAACACATAATATAATACAATTTATGGGGGAAAATATCATACATTTCTCATGAAGTTGAAAATGAGACAAAAAACCCTTAACTTCTTTCCTCACATAGTAGAATGTGCACTAACCTATTTGGGACATTGACCATTATATTGAAATTATACATGTAAATAAATTGAATTGGATAATTTATGATGTCCAGTGTAATTTGGTCATTCGTGGTACATCATGAAGAGGAAAATTTTGTTGGGTTCCAGTTATAGTTCTAAGCTCATGTGTAACTTTTATATGCTGTAATAGATCCACTTTTATAAGGGAATAAAATGTACCTTTTTTGAACACTCATTATTTGTCAATAATGGAATGAAATTATTCAAAGGTAAATAGTTCTAATAAATATAACTAATACAGTTTAGGGTGATATAAGTTTGATAAATACTCTACCACCATTTTCACACATTTTTATGTAATTTTTATATAAATTACATTTAGATTCTTACTCTTCCTTTTTTAATATTTATAATTATAAGAAGTATCCGCACAAGTAATTTATGATTTACTAAAAATATAAGATCACAGCTATTACCAGATTTGGTTGTGATGAACCAAAATTTAAGCCCCATATAATTTAATTCAATTTTTAAATAATATATAATAAATTTTAATTTGAAACATTTAATATGTAGAAATACCATTTTTACAAAAATGTAATTTCCAACATTAAGTGTTATTAATAGTATTTATTATTAAACATGAAATGATTTTGTAGTATTATATTAACATATAGGTACATAAATTATACTAAAATCATTTTTAGTGGTGATTAATTTATTTTATTAGATTAAATTACACAATATTAAAAAAAACAATTCCATGAAAATAATTGTTTTACAGATATCATGATCATTACATTTTATCTTCGTAAGCATAATTTTATTCCTCAAAATGAAATTTGACATTTTACATGATATGATAAAGTTAAAATAAAATATTAAATCCATTTTAATATATTTAATTTCTAAAATCAATGGAAAATAATTTTTAATATAATTTAATGGATATTTTTTTAGTGCACTATTTTATATGTTTCACAAACACTATACATGGGTTTAATAAAATTGACATTGTAATTTTTACTGATTATATATAATTTTGAATTTTTAATTTTATATATAAATTTATTAAAAAAAATTTAAGTCCATATTTTTCTTTCATAAGGTCATAAAATATTACTATATTAACAAAATAGGAATTCTCCCATATTCTTCTAGATATCAACTATTTTTTAAAATATCAAGCATTCACCAACAGAAAACATTACGTGATTAATTAAAAAATTAATTTTTTTATACAAAATAAAAATTCTAAAAATTTATAAATTTATCTCTTAATTAAAAATAAAATTTATAATTAAAGCCTATTTTAGTTGAAAATCTCACTATTAGAACCCTAAGTGATCTTAATCAATTTTTTATTTCTTTTCTAATTGATGACAATTTTTTTTATTTTATAATGGTTTATTATTCTTCAATTTTCATAATAATAAATATATCATGGTAGGTTTTAGTTCATTGTTTCATGCATATCAAGCTATTTAACATATTATCAATTTACAAGAATATTATTATAAAATAATCAGGTGATACATACTCCCCCCAAATTATGACCTCACAATTTTAAATACCACTTAATAATAACACTACATAATTGTATCTTAAGATAATCATTACTGAAAATATAGATTTTATGATATACATACTATTCTACCATATGGAAAAATAGATCGAATATTTTTCCCTCTTAATAAGTATGTACTATGATTTTCAACCATTGTTTCCAACTAAGATTCTATAGATAAGTAACATAAGATTCAATAGACATACAATTCACATAATAAATTTCAAGATTATATTTAGAACCAAATATAAGATAAAAAATGATTATGATAATATAAAATATAATCAATGTAAATGATTATATGAATTTTAAATCTCGATCCTTAGATGACTTCTCTAATGAAGCCAAAATTTTGTGTAGAGACCACAAGCATGACATATATGGACATTACATTAATTTTTCGGAATACTTAATACATAACAAAAACAGACACCAATGGACTGTAATATTTTAGTGTCTTGGGAAACATGGAACATAATCTTCTAATCTTGGTCAATGATCTTAAACATATCCCATAAAGATCATCCCTTTTTTTTACCTAAAAAATCTTTATATCCTCTGGAAAATAAAACATATAAAGCGTGATCTCAAATTCTCAGTAAGGGAAAGCATGAAGAAAATAAAACAAACCATATACATTTGAACTTAAAAACATGAACATAAAGTTTAAGTATCAAAATATTGAGTTGTGAAATAAATCTCGGCAATACGTAAGGCATAGATCATGAAAGAAACATCAATAAAGATAAAATAGCATGGGAATAAAACATTTAATTGTGGAAAACTATTAAGCATAAGATATTATTTCCATAGTTGCCAAGGCATTTCTTTCAAGACCATCTTAGAGGACAAAGTACCTTTCTAAATCGAGTTCACTCCTCGTTCTAGTCCTGTAACACTGAACCAGATTATCTTACCATTCCAGCCATGGCTATCTCAGGAGATATAAACCATTACCCAATGCAATGGAGGGAGATAAATGTCCCACTCATCTCATAATGAAATCATTATTAATTGTGCCACAAAATAAACATAAATCATTCATCATAACCCAAAGAATAAAATGGGTTTCATAAACATCATCTCATCATAACATAGTCCTTATAAAACAAATGGATATCATTTTATCATAAGAGACGTGAAACCATGTAAATCATAGATACATTATACTTGAAACATACACATATGGAATAATGTCATCTTAGATGGAAAATGGTTTTGATAAAACACTTGACATTAATACTTGAGGAAAACAACCTTTCTTCTTTAAAATCATTTTATTTTCACAAAATTCCATGCAATTTTAAAAGAAATTTAATTTTTAAAAAATATTCATGAAATATTGTAGATTAATCTTTATGAAAATAAGGTTTTATATAACTGTAAAAATCTGTTAATGCCGTATAAGTTAAAAAAACATTATCCTCGTACTTTTGCTGGAAAATTAAAAAAGTACCTCATATGGTAAACAAAAGAATGATTCCTTAAATACCTTGTAGAAAAAATCAAGAATGGGTAAAAAGGACTTTAAACATACATGAAACCATTTTTATAAAATAGGGTCATGGATGATAAATAAAACCCCATTAAATACTTACGAATAAACAATCTTGGATAAAAATGAGATTGGAAAAGTTATCCCTTACCTTATGTCCAATTTCTTCCACATGTGTTCGAGACTCATGTATAGTGGGTTTAAACATATTATTAACTTGTAACAGAACCATAATAATATTTATGATATCATATATGATTCACTTAGGACTTTATATTATCCGTTCATTTGTCAATTCCATGTTAAAGCAGTGTTTTGGGTAAAATCGTTTCATTTATCATCCGTGTTTTGACTTGTAATTATTAATATGATTACTTAGATAATGATTAATTAATTCCAGAATATAAAACATTATTTATATATAATATATATTCAGACGATACAAATACATAATAGATCGATACATGGAAAGAAATACACCGTTCATGGAGACGGTAGGTCGTACGTACGCATGAATGCTGTTTTTGATTCCTTATTAAATTTTATATATGTAATTAAATAACATATACATAAATCCAGTATCATTAATATGTCATATATTTCATGATTACTTATTATATATACTTTATAATCATTTATTAATTGTTAACATAGAACATGAATCTCATCGCATCGTGGAGACGGTAATCCGTACGTACGCACGAGTGATGATATCGTTCCCATATTTATTTTATGGAATTGGAGTGG
The DNA here is from genome assembly GCA_963277665.1 of Viscum album. Taxonomy (NCBI): domain Eukaryota; kingdom Viridiplantae; phylum Streptophyta; class Magnoliopsida; order Santalales; family Viscaceae; genus Viscum; species Viscum album. The sequence goes on along the minus strand of OY728167.1, from coordinate 704,947,828 downwards.
ATGATATAATATCGTAGAATCAGTATGATGTTATAATAATCATATATAGTTATTCTTTACACCATTATACCCATCCAAGTAAGTTGGTGGTGGAAAACAGATTACACCACAACGTGGAGACGGTATTCTGTACGTACGCACGCGCGGTGATTTCGTTTTCTGTAGGATGGATAGAAGATGAAATAGGGTTTTTTAATATTTATAATAACATTTCAGTGTTTTAGTGATATGGATGTTATTAATTTATGATGATACAAATAAAGAATAATATGTTGAAGAAGAAATAAATTGGAATGAATCAGTAAAGGATATTACATCTTCTTTGACGCGCCTCTTCTTAACCTCCTCTTAAGGAACTAGAGTTGGTCTTTTTAGGAGAACCGAACCTCTATAATTTTTCTAGGAAATTTGAGAAGGGAAATGTTTGGGGGTTGGATGAGCCTGAAGGCCCAAAATTGTGTAAATAGAAGAGGGAAGAGGTTCCCTTTTATAAGGGAGGAGAGGGGCACCTTAAGAAAAACATAAAATACTATTTCATAATAAAGTTATATTCGGTTTATAATATCTACAAATTGATTTATTTCTAAGATCAAGTGGATATGGGTAGAAATAATCTCAACCAATAGGTTTTATACAAGTTTAGGTTACTATTTTAACCTTATCATTTAGATTTGACTCTAATGTTAAATAATTTAACTTTTACCTTGTCTTCTCGTTTTCTTACACTATATGGTTAATAAACATACTGTAATAATCCAAAAGAACCCCAAGTGGTTAATTATTAATAAATATAACCTTATATAAGTCATTTGGTTGATCCTTATATTTTTTGGAATAGAATAAAAATTAATAATATAATATGTTTTTAAAAAACTATTTTATGTCAATTTTGACACTATTTGGTAATTGATTTTTGTGAAAATCATAACAGCAAGATTAGTTCGAAAAAAGTCAATTTAATCAATAATAAAAATTTCATATTAACCTAAAAAATTTGTGTAATTTGTAAAAAAGTCTCAAATTACATTTATTTGGGTGTTTATAACATCAATTATATTAATATTTCATTAATAAGGTAATTACTGCATCATCATTGTGTCATAATAAATTAAATTATTAAATGTCTAAAAATTATAAATAAAATACCATTATATATGATATCTTTTTATATTTCTAATGAATATTTATAGTTGAATGTATCTTATGTATAATCCTATATTAAAAATGTTTTAGTCAGTAAACTTTGATTTTAACTTTTTTAACTCTTCTTTAAATAAAATAATAATAACTGTCCTAATCTAATCCATGTGGACCTAAAGGGTAATATTTTATTCCTAAGGTATTATTTGGTCTAATTAAACTTATCCAATAGAATTAGGACATGTGTTTGGGTAATAATAATATAATATTTCCCCTAATTACCCTATTTACTTTTTACTGCGGTAAATTTAAGTAAAAACGTTACTATTCCCCAAAAATTATTTTTATCTTATTAAACCGCATTTTACTCCTTGAAATTAATCATGTCTCTCGGATTTTTTAAATTCAACTCACAGAAGTGGTAAAATTATATTTTATGTACAATTGCAAATGCTCCTAGGAGGTGGGTAAAAGACGGTGAAAAGTTCAATAAAATTTTTATATATCTAAAATTATTATAAAATGACTCCAATGAATTACATTGAACATATATAAGTATTATGTACCTTTTTTCACCTTAAATAAATTGAAATAAAATAAATTATTATTTAAATAAGAAGTCGTATTTAACCAATAACTCAGTGTTTTCACTATTCATCAAAAAAATGAATGTTTTCTGAAAAATACCAAAACTTCACCCTAGGCTAACTTCAATATTCCGAATTCAAAAATTAAGTCCATTTTGAAAGATAAAAATTATAAAATTTCAAAAAGTGGGTATTACTATTCATAATGGCTAGTTTATATAATATTTTAATAACATATAGTTGTTTAGTAAAACTCGGTATTGCTTATAACACACGCTATCAAAGAAGATCGTGATTGCGTGTAATGCAAGCCAAGTCAGGGTTGCGTATAGGGAATTATTCATTTGGTGTTGCGTATAACATACTCAAAATATAGTTCAATTATACATTGATCAAAATCTATAATTGGTGTTGTGTAAAATTAATTTTATTCGAAAGAACTTGAAATTGTGTGCATCACAAGCCAAGATTAGTGTTATGTATACTACAAGATAATACGGTGATGCATGTAGCGCAAGCTAATCTCGGTGAAGCATACAACAAAATACATCAAAGAAATTAAAAATTACATTTCTCGTAAAATTTCAGGGTGTTACATTCTATCCCCCTTAAAATGAATTTCACCCTCGAAATTCATCGGGCTTATAAATGGTTTAATACTTGAATGTTTCTTTCATAGAAACCCACATCATAAAAAGGAATACTAAAAAATCATTTTTTAAAGGAAAGCTATAATCATAACGGTCACCCAAAGTAACTTAGTACTAGGTTTCTACATAGGACAACATAGGTGAAAATATGGATACGGAAGAGAAATCAAACCATCATGTTTAGATGAATAGTGGTAGAGAACATGGCTATGAAAAAACCAATAATAATAAAGCCATAAATTTGAGATGATCTAAGGTACCATATGATTCATCATATATGAGGGCACTATGACAACACTTTTGGTTTTCAAGATCATTTCCCTAATGTTAAAGAATTTTTGAATTAAAATAAATACTTGATTGATGTTGGTACAATCTTGCTGTTGTTTGTGCCTTGAACAATTTCTACTTCTTAAAGAAATGATGTTGAATTTGTATTCCGTGAGGTGTTAGTAGATCATGCGATAGAATGATAGGTCATTCCATCTGTCTCAAACAAAAGGTTAGAAAAAGTTATTAAATATACATAAGTCCATCTATATTGAGATTAATCGTATATGTTTCCTAAAATAAACTTATACTTCATATAAAATACCACTTAATAAATTAAAACTAATTTCTACTAACCAGGGACTTCCTGTTGGCCAGTGGTAGGTGATAAAGGCATGTCGCACATCGGTTGTGGGTTCAATTCCCACAGCCTTGTCCGACGTGACGGGTTGTCACCCGTCCTGCAGGTTGTCCCTTTTTCTAGAACAACATTATTTTAACATTCCTGCAATAATATCAAAAAATGTTCTAGCCTTAAACAATACTATCTTATGTCTAACTTAATTAATTCCAATCTTTAGGCTTATCCAAAATACATCGGTCCAAGCTCATAGTATAAAGAAAATGATTACTTGAAAGGTCACATTACAAGCACGTGAATACCATGATTTATCCCCCATATATCATACGATATATCTTGTAGGTCACATTCCAAACTTGTGAGTACCGTAATCATTTATTGTCTTGAAAAATGAATACCCATTGAACCTTAATGAAAACAAAAATTCTGTAAAA